>JAAFCF010005931.1:4118931-4249425 GCA_013389785.1 Helicorthomorpha holstii
AAAGCCACTGATATGAAATCATTAACTTTAAAAAAATACTCAAAACAAGTCTTCTGCTTTTCAATGCGGTTGTTCAATTGAACTTTCAATTTAATTAACTTATTTTTTATTGCTTAAATTGAATCAATTCACTTATCCTCTCCTTTTTTTTACACCTTACAAATTCTTAAAAAAAATCACAAGGTTGCTAATTAAGAGCTGGTCCCCCTTAAATAAATAATATTTCTTCAGTGTCATTACCTCTCTAAATTTACAAGTTACTGATGGTGGCCAAAAAAAAGCAGGAAGCCATTTTTTGTTATCCCCCATCCCATCCCATGACATGACTCCCTCTCTCTTAATTAAAAGTAAAATCTCAGTCTGCATATACATAGATTTGAGTTGAAGTCGTAAATTATGAAAAGTTGTGACGTTTTTATTAACAATTCTAAATTTGTAGGTGAAAGAAGGCGTCCTGAAACGTCAAATGTTGGCTAAAATTTCCTTCATCATGCTCTCGCCATGGGGGTTGAACACCAACTACAAACAAAAATCTCATATATTTATCAAATATGACAACGTTGAAAGCCATTTTTGTAAAGATAGGTTAACATTATATTCACTTAATTTCGCAATAACAACAACAAAGTGACTCAAAGTTGTCTAATTAATCTGCTTATCCAATTTTTTTTACTTTTAAGGGTTGGAAAAACTAAAAAGCAGCTACAATTGTCTGTATCATATTATAAGTTAGTGTTTTAGACAAATATCTACGCTATAAAATGATATTGTCAAACAAATCATAAAACAAAAAAAAATTAGGTAAAAATATGAAAATTTTTTAAGAAAAATGTTTACATATGCATTTTTTTTTTTGAACAGTTCTCGAGAATTACTTATCAGGAAAGGGTCATTTCAGCGTACCAATTTAAGTTTTAGTTTAAAATTAGATTTAAAAAAAAAAAAAGTAATAAAGCAGTCACCAGCTTTTTTGATTATAGTAAAGGACTCTCTTGGCAACAAGCGAAAATTTTAGGGCACTGTTGCTACTACCAAATTTTACTTGTGACCACAAAGTAAACTCTAAAAGATTAAGCAGTAAATAGGTCTCAGTTAAATCTTTTCAAAGGGTGCTCGGAAGGAGCATAGGGATACGGCTCAGTTAATCTATTCAAATCTCTTTTTTTAAAAGAAAAACAGGGATTTGACTTTAGGGTGAAGCCACCGTAGGGGTGCAGCACTTGAGTCCCGTTAGACACGGTCCTAGTAGGGAGTCTGAGGAAAATCAAACAGTGCCAGTTTTTCACTTTTTTCAAAAAAAAAATTTAATATAATTCTCCAATAAATATTTTAACTTAATATCAATGAATGAAACAAACACTACATATTGATAATAGTCATTAATCAATGACTTAAATGTCCATACAGTAAAAGCTTTAAAAAACTAATCTTGTAGGGATTTGTGTTACTTTTAGTTTTTACAAGAATTTTAAGATAATGCATGTTTTATCATCAACAAAGAAAGCTTAACAAGTGGTACAAGAAAAAAGTCATTCTTCTCTAGGTCATGGGTGCTCTGTGGTCCTATAAATACACCTCGAAGCTCCCATTTCAATAGCGTAAAATAACAGTAATTTAAATAGGTTAATGCTGAACATAGATAAGTGCATGTATATTTTTCAAATATATTTTTAAATGCTGTATCATTAATTCACATTATCAACAACTACAACAGAAGCCCATATTTAACTACTATTAGCAGCTGGCTATTAAAAAAAAAACGTTTTTACCGACAATTTAGCATCAATACTTTAATTTTGATTGATTCATCACAAATAAGTGGTCAAAATTAAACACACAAATTTAATATTGTAAGTTAATAGAGATTAAGACATCTTTAATACGATTTTTATTAAGTAACCAATTCCAACTGGATATTCATCAGCATCCACCTTAATAATTACTTCGAAATTGAGATAAACACTAAATTCCAAGTACTGTATTCGGGTGATATAATACAAACTTACTTAGAAATCATACACATAAGACTATAATACACAAAAGGTGGAGGGATGGAGGGGGTTGGTGGTCTGGATACTGGAAATGTATAAAAGTATATAGGTCGGTTGTCAAGTGCTGCTCGATGGCGCTTAGGCTATATCGTTGACGTCGATTCAACTTTTGCTTCTCTCTCTCATTCACTACATCTAAATTGCCCCAGAGATTTGGATGGATAAAGTTTTCGAGAAATGTGGGAGGAAGAGGCGTTGGATAGGAGAGCACAAAGTGGTATCCCTTGATGATACAAGTGTAGCGTTGTCATGACGACACAGATCGCCCAGGGAGAAGAAACCGACTGAAGTTTTTCCTTTTTCTAAAATAAACTCTCTGGGGAATCCCCTCCCCTTTTTCCTTTTCCATAGAAGTTGAAGGAAAGACCGTGGGGGATTGTCAACAGGGGGGCCTTGCCTGCATGAGCTGCTGTTGCTGCCAAGGACCCAGCTGAGTTCTCGTTTCCCAACTCTTTTTTTTATTTCTTTTAACCCCTCAGAGGCTCAGACGGATACCTCATGTCTTCAAACGTGAAATCTAACTATACATTACGCATGCGCAAATATCAACCCACTAAATTCCATAACCAAAACGCTGAACTTATTAATTAATAATAATTGACAAAAATTATCTGATGCACGTCATTCTGATGCTATTTGAATATTTAGTGACGTCACTCAGAATTACTTAAGAATCATTCGAGTTGTTAGTTGTTACTTCCCCAATTTCTAATCAAAGACAAAAATATGTATCAATTGGAAAATAAAGCACTGATAAATGGCATATTTTGGCCTTTATATTAAGCATTTAGTCACGTCTTACATCCTAATATTTCCTGAGAGAGATGACGCTAAAACTTATCATATATTTGTGCCCCTAGAGAATTGCATTGATAATGGTTACTGCACGTGACTTTGCGGTTTACAAATTGTGGATTTTCGTTATTGATTCGCAGTCTTTTAACAGGTCACTCAATCACAATGACAATTTTTAAATAAATAAACCATGTGTGTGTCACATATCAGACTTGTAGATATTATCGTTTTCAAATAACAAATTGTGTAAGTAACAAAGTTGCCATGTCAAGACATTAGTCAGACATTTGAAATAAAATTTTTGTTACAATGAAACTTTGTAAATGACTTACTTTTCAGTGCGCGAGGTTTTGCTTGTTTTCTTCGGGACATTGCAAATAAGCCGTTTATTTCAACTAATTCACCCAAAATTCAATTGAAACTGTTTTGACACCAACGATGGGAAACATTTGCCGCCGCCGACGATCGAAGCGTAACGGCGGCCAGAATAACGCAACACCGCTGTCGTAAACTACCGATGCAACAACTGCGTCGATTCCTTCACATTTTCAGCGAAGCATTTCATCGCGTATAATCTGTTCAGCTCTGTCATTTTTAGAACAATTTCTCTCACGTTATAAGCATGAATTGGAGATTATAAACTTCAGATCGTGCACGGAGAAATGTTTACTAACATGCGGTAATAGCCATTACGTCCTCAGCTTCCAAGCGATGCAACAACAAAACGTGATGTAATTATTTTGAATGGCAGAAACGCGTAAAGAAACTGCTACTGCGTTTTTGCTCCTGTTGTTGCGTTTTAGTTTTGGTATCAGTCGCTAGAGGTCGCTACAGCATGCATACACATTTACGCGCCATTAGTTTGCGCCAAGAATTGCATTGGGTCTATGGATGATCTACTTACGGCCCGCTCACCTGGCATAGAGCGCCAACATTAAAATTTTAATAACACTTCAGGGGTAATGCAATAAGACCATTGGACAACAGGTTGGGCAATTGTACTGTTTGAAAAGGAAGTTGTTCAAATATTGGGTGTACTGTAAAATTAGTTTTACAAAAAGACTAAGAATTTGCAGAAATTAAATCTTTTCAATAATTACAAAAAATTCGTTGTAAAAATAATTAACATTAAACCACATTAATAAAACATGACTTTTTTTTAATTTAACTGTCCATTGTATAGATATTAATTAAAATATTTCTTTATTGGCAATTTTTTATCAGTACCAAGAAAACAAACAGAACAAATCGCCATTTAGAACTTATATTTAGTATCGATTCTTTAATGGTAAATTTTTTCCTTATGACAAGAAAGAAATGAGACAAATCTCCATTGGAACTAATAATAATTAGTCTCGTTTCTTTATTGGAGCTGACCAAATTTAGTTTAGCTTTATAATGGCTCTGGGTAAAAAAATGAACTTATAAAATTACCCTGTCTTATATCAATGCTTAAAATTTAATGCTGAATAGAGTTACCAATTGTTGCTGATGAGCCATTTTTTCAATAACCACATTATAAAGCATTTAGTTAAAGATGACGTATGATTTCCAACATTTTTTTTTTTTTTTTTTAAATTACATAAATGTTTTCTTTAAAAAAAAATACAGTCCAAGGGCATTATAGGTCAAATATACTTGCACTATGTAATAAAATTTGCCAAAGTGACTCACATATAAAAATTCAATTCATATATTTTTCCACTACAGTCGACGAAAATCAAATGTCATTGTCAATGTCAATCAAGAATTGCCCTTGAAATTTATTTTGCAAATTAAGCAAAATATGCAATATTTGCTCAGCAATATTACTTTACAGTTATAACGTTTTGACATATTGGATAAAGGATTTAGACCGATAATTAATAATGGAAGTCTGGAGCCACCTTCACAAGTTACATATAAAAGTTTTAAGTTTCCTATTATCCAGCAGCAGTTCTGGTTGCAACTTCAAAATAAGTAACAATGTTGCTGGTAAAATTATGCTTTGTTAGTGCCATTCTATTTGGGACTGCCACTTCACAAAATGTAAGAAAATATACTTTCAATATTGTGTCAACAAGCAATTGGCTTAATAAACCAATTTAACTATAAATTAATTGTATTTCTAATGTAACAGACCACTGAAGTTGAAAGAACATCGACAGCATGTAGTAAGTAACTAAAACTACCATTGAATTTAATGTTTATAAAGTACCAAAACCATATCAAATGATTCATTACTTAGCATGTGGCGTTTCTAGTGTTGTAAGAAGAATTGTTGGTGGTAATGAAGCGACTTTAAACGAATACCCATTCATAGTACAGTACATTTGTTTTAAATTAGTTAATTAAAAGCCTTTAAAAAACTGTAAAATGCTTGATAGGTTGCACTAAATGTGAAAACTTACAGTAACTACTACCGACGATATTTCCTTTCTCAATTCTGTGGCGCAACTTTAATCAGTTGTAATTGGGTTGTAACTGCTGCTCATTGCTTCGTTTCGTAAGCTAATTAAATCTTTTTATAATCGACTAAACAAAATATAAGAACATTCTAAGATTGAACAGTCTACTAAAATTGCATTATTTCCATTTTAAATTCATGGTTTATCGTTCTTATAATTTCTTAAAACCCAGTAATAATTCAAACTTAACATAATTACGTTATTATGCCACAGTTCCGGTTACAAGGCTTCAGATATAATACTGTATCTGGGTGATTATGATCTTTCCACAAATTCAGAGGCTCAAACCGTTGTACGATATATATCAAAGTTGGTACTTCACCCTAGCTACAATGACGATACTCACAACCATGATATTGCCCTAATAAAAATGAACAAACCAGTTGTTTTCACACAATATATACAACCAGCATGCATGCCACAACCGACTCTCAATATCGTTGGAAAGAAAGTGACTGTCATCGGTTGGGGCTTAACAACTGAAGGTAAAGTCTAATTATAATATTAACAATACGTCTATCGACTGTACTTCATCATAAAAAATCCCTAATTATTACCTACAGATGGTTCCCCGTCAAATAAACTGCGTGAGGTTGACGTTACTGTTACTACACAACAACAATGTAAAAATGCGTATGGAAACGACATCACTGATTACATGTTTTGCGCTGGAGCAAATGGCAAAGATTCCTGTCAAGTGAGTTACTGTTTGACTTTACCTAATTCAATAGCCTTAATTAAATACTTACTCTGTTATTTAATAGGGCGACTCTGGAGGACCTTTGGTGTACAAATGTCCAAGTACGAACAGATACATATGTTGTGGTGTTGTTTCGTATGGAAATGGATGTGCAAGAAGTGGTTATCCAGGAGTCTATACCAATGTTATGAAAGAACTACCATTCATTACAAAAACACTTGGAAACGAACCTTTGTGTACTGTACCTTGTTAAAAAGTTGAAATTATATTCCTTGTTAAAAATAAAGCTAAAAATTATTTAGTTCGCAAATTAATTCTAGAAAGATTTGAGCGTTTTTACTTATCATCATGGAGATAAATCCGGTACTTTAAATGCTGAATCCTTTGACGTCAAAACTTAAATTAATACGAAATATTAATTTTTATTAAGATTTTTCTTATCGACAAACTTCTATTCACAGCGTCTCGCAAAATCTCTGTTAATAATAGTTATCAAGTCATTTCAAATGATGAAACTGTACAATAAATATTTTTTCTGTTATAATCTGCAGTCGTCGTAAAGTCGTACTTGTGATTTTCTTCTACATAATAAAATATTTTATGCAGAAAGTTTTAAAAATAGGAAATCGACTCGCTATTTTAAACGTTTTGCTTCGGCGTGAAATGTTCAAATAAACCTCAATTATTCGTTATAGCCGACATTGAAATTCTGTAAATCTTTTCTTTTTTAAGAAATAAATTATTGAAATAACATTATTAAGAAGTTGGAATTGGCGTGCACCTTACAACGCTACGCTCGATCAGTACTTTTCCGCATCCACTTAAGTTTTACGTCATTTTATCATCATTGTCACCAGATAGAAAATAAGTCTCCATTTCGCCTTTGCCTTTAACTTTGACTACACCTCTGTACTCTAAAGAGTATCCTTTGGCACAGAGTATTTGATATACGTCTTGAGTCACCTGCAAAAAAACAAAATAAGTCACTCTAGTTTTAAACTATCGTTGAAACTGAACACTACTTGTATTTTATCAGGAACTCCCGTTGAATCCATTCGACTTGCAACATTGACTGCATTTCCCCAAATGTCATACTGGGGTTTCTTAGCTCCAATAACGCCAGCTACCACTGGACCGACATTCATTCCTATTAAACATAACATACATTTTTTAAAGTCATTCCCGTTGATGTAAATTATAAAATTAAGGATACCAATTCTAATTTTAAAATGGTTATAAGAATGCTCATTGACCACAGCTAATTGTGCTTTTAGCCTGAGTGCATAGTCAGCCATTGCAGTGACGTGGGAGTGATGAACTAAATCACAAGAAGACGCAGTAAGACCAGAAGCTGCCATGTAAGTGTATCCCGTCGTCTTTATTTTTTCAATACACCCAAACTCGTCCTCTGCCAAAATCTGTTGTTATTTTAGAAATAAGTTAAAGATTTTAAATAGGCAATAAAAGCTTTGCTTCCATTTATTTACCTCGTCGAAATCGGCAATTATTTCGTTGAGCAACCTTAGGCATTCGACCCCTTCGTTATTGGCCTCCAACTCGGTGTAGAAGTCGGAAAAATTGGGGATTGACGCAAACATAATACACGCAAATCCACACTGTTCGTGGTATAAATCCTAACAAACAGCAACAAATACAATCAGAAGCCAATCACTCCCGTCTAAATGTCTCTCCTAATAAATAATGGATTTTCAAAGAAACACTTAAAACTTAACAGGTAACACTCAATCGATACAAACATGTCTGAAATCAAGTGATTCTTAAATAATTGTCTTGAATTTTACGTCTTTACATGCCTCATTCCTTCTGTCAACTACTAAAAAGTGGACCGCAACATGAGATGGAAGGATGTTGGCCAACAGCTTACGATTATAAGCTTGGAGATTCTCCATTTCCAACTTCTCTTCCATTGCCTTGATCAATCAAAATATCGATTAAAGATCTTAAAAGCAATTCCGTGTTCAAAAGAAAAAAAAAACAGTAAATAAATTACAGTTCAAAGTTTATAAGAACATCGAAAAGACATAATTAAAAAAAAAAAACAAGCAACTTAAGATTTGTTTACTTGAAGTTTCCATAGAAAATCCAGCCTGGAAGTTGCTTCAATTTGTTGTCCGTGAACAAGAACTCCAGTAAAAAACACAATTATTATTATAACTGTCGTATACTTTAAAGCTGCCTTATCATTAGGATCAATACTGTCAAATAAATCATACTAATTAACATCAAAATACAATGCACTTTTAAAACACTGGGCGATTTTTTACATTGGACCAATAAACTTTATAAAGGAACAAGACTAAACCTCATCAAATCCAACCGAGATTTGCTTTGTTTACTTCTTGCCATTCACAAAAAGTGGCTCAATTTAGAAAATCACCCGGTATACCGTAATAGCTTACCCCAAATGAAGTGATAATAAATAATCATGATTGTCAAAGAGGTTAGTATGAGTGAGTAGAACAATGCATAAAAATGCAGTCATCAACGACAACAGTAGAAACAATTTAATGACGCTCCTCATCATCAGAAATGTTGCGCAACACACCATTATCAGCATCAGACTGTAGGTGAAATACTGTGAAATCAAATCAATTAATACGCTTTAGAAAAAATCCACTAAAAAAACAACTGGAGCTTTGCCATTAGGAATTGGTACCGTGCCATAACAATACAGTTTCTATAGCAAAAACCTCTTAAGTAGAACCAAGTTTGAGTGGTAAATTCTATCGGTATCATAAATTAGTAGAAAAGCACTGAGTTGAGTACAAATTTACGAGTATGTTGACGAACTGTTTACTTATGGGATTATAATAGTTCATGTTTTCCAGATCTGTTAATACATTGTTGTCGAGTCTTTCTAACTCGTATAATTTCAGTTTGAAATTCGTAAGCTGTGTTTTTTGATGTTGAAGCATTTATTGCCTATTTGTCTTGTATCGATGTTATAGAAACATTCTCAAAACCATTAAAGGAATAACTTAAACGAGAACCAGACTTAAAAAACGGTTTATGCTTTCTTTTTCAAGTTAATTTAGAAACTCAATAAAAGAACCAACAAATTTGTACAAATGCTTTTGTACAAATTTGTGCAAAATTGGTCATAGTTACCTCTGGAAAATGTGTAGTTTGTGTTTGAGAGCATATATGTGGTTCCTCATTTCCATAAGAAACTCCATATCCACTTATGTGAGAACGATTATACAAGAGTTTATCAACTGAAGTATTGTTATCAATTGAAGGATTTATGAGTTTCCTCAGACAGTCCTCCAAGTGACTTGCATCAAAAAATGACTAAAAAAAATAATATTAAGTTAGTTATAATGAGTATCATAAATAGCCAATTAAATTTAGATTTATAAAGCAATTATCTTTTAATTAGATTTGACATTCAAAAAAATATGATCTTCAAAAATGTTTTCCAAGAAAATGTATATTGACAAAAGCAATAAACATTCGGAAGATTATTAGAGAAGATATATTAAAATGATAAAGAATGCCAAAACGTAATTAATCATTCAATTAATAGACTCGACACAATTTAGGCATTATACGTCGAGTATATATTTGCTCTGAAAAGCATTTTCAAGTAAAAATCTTACCAGTATTGACACGAAGACCAAAAACATCGTTATAATGATACAGGATGCAACTCCTTGAGTCCACGATCGACTACCAGCAATGGTGCTAGAAACTCTTCGAAGCCACACTGGAAAAACCTATTCAAATTTCATCTTATTAAAAACGCGACTCCAATACAATCCCAAAATATCAACATTTAAAAATTTACTTTAAGTCTCTCGATCACGATTAAACTAATGAAGAACGATACGACAGTTAAACCAATAGCAAAAATGGACACCATTTCCCAAGAGCTAATTTAATGGATGAAACAAGCCAAATTCATAAAATATCAAATAAAAGAGAAGATAAAAACAATTGAGTATCTTTCTTTTTCTGTGTAAAATATCGCCAGAAGTTGGCAATGATTTAATAAAAGTAAAATAATGTAATGCTTACATGGGGAAAATGATGGCTTCTTCCAGACATAAAAATATAAAAACGATAAAAGCGCAGACGAAATAAGTAGGTGTCATGATGTCCCTCTCGTTCATATACTGTTGAAAAAGTCAAGTGATTGATATTAATGAAAAGTATCAATTTATTTAAGTGGTAATCGATGTTCTATCCAGACTATCCACTCTTAACTTACTTTGTCCTCAACACTTTTTTTCTTAAACGTTAACAGAATTCTTTTGCAGTGTTCAGAACGTAGCTGATCAATACTTCTGGCGTCGATAGCCCTTGCCAAATAATCGTTGACCTCCTCTTCTGGATCTTTGTATTCTTGAGGATCAGACATACCCAATCTGAATGTATAAAATACACCCTTAGCAAATTCACGCATTTCCATTTGAATGAAGAAGTCGTTATATTCACTCACGTACTTGCCCCTTTTCTTTCCAAGTTCTTCATGGCCCATTATCCTTAGCTCTTTTGCCACCATGCCATTTTGATTCCCACCTCCACTAGGTCTGCATTCAAACTGCATTAAACATTCAACATGTTAAACGAAACAGCTTCATGTTGCCATTTATGTCGAACACGACATAAAAACACCATTAAAATAGCTTTTAAAACTCAAGCAAAATATCCACAAAAAAATTAAATTAAAATTGTAGATTTTTAAAACAAGAACTTTAGCATTAAAAATTTAAATGCATTAACTCAAAAGTTCAAACAATTTAGTGCTTTTGTAGCAAATGTCACTGCAATTTGCTGCAGTGCTTCGTAGTGTAAACACCACTGCTTTATATTTACACAAATAAAACGGCCAAATGTCTTCGTGACTAAATTTAAATATAGCATGATGTACTAACTCGTTTATTTTCATCTGGAACGATAAGAAATGTTTCGATGTTGTGATCACGTAGATATGCATTTCTCTGTCCACCGTTGCCAGGTTCCACTTTATATTCAACGCCCAAACATTTCAACGTTTCCCTAGTTATATGAACCTTCCTAAGCGCATACATAGAAGAAAACGACTTCGGATTATTACATGAGCTTAAATCTACTCATATCCTCATCACATTCACCAACAAAAAATCATAAAAATTGATTGCTTTAAAAAATGAACTCACTAAGGTAAAACCAACAAATCAGCATAACTTGCAACGGTTTAAAATTGCCCCTGTTTTGACAATAATACATCATAAAAATTATAACATCATCTCTTACAGTATATCCAAGACAGAATGATGCTATAAAATTTATTTTTCAACGATTTTTAAAATTTTTTTAAAATTCAATTAATGAAAAAGTGCCTTAACCTTTATGTACGCTGGTTTACTAATAATTAAAATGCTTATAATTTACCCTGGAATGCCTCCAGCCTCCATGGTATTAGCCAACGTGACATCATTAGACCAAACGTCAAACTGCCATTTTCTAAGTCCTAAAACTCCGCAATGAACTCTTCCTGTATGAATGCCAACTCTCATATTAACATTTACACCTGTCACCTCTCTCACCAACCTTTAAAAAAATCATTCACCAAAACAAAAACAAAAAAAAAAAGATAAAAATTGTTGCAACTGATCTGAAAGGATAAGTTTGTTGGGTTTAACTTACGCAATAGCGTCAATCATGTCAAGTCCCATCTCAACACAACAGTGAGCATGATCAGCTCGTGGTTCCGGAAGTCCACTACAATAACCGTCCAACATACTGTAAAGACCATGAACTGTAACATTTTTAAAAGTCAACTCTTACCTAACGCAGTAGTAACAGTCTCCTAACAATTTGATACGTAAACAATGATTCTCAGCAGCTAATTTGTCAAACCTTGCAAACAACTCGTTGAGAAGCTTGACCAACTCTTCAGCGGTGCACTGAGACGATAAGCTAGTGAATCCACATATGTCAGCGAATAAAATACTAAACAAAATAAAAAAAAAGTACATAAAAATGGCAAAAACAGTTTGTTTACAAATACTACACAGCTGCAATTTAATTTCATCTTAAATCCCACTTGAAAATAAAATTCGATTTAACGTTAACTAATAAAAAAATCCACTTGAATAACTTAATCAAAAGATGAATACAAATAAGATTTAAAATCAATACTGTATAGTAAAAATATTTAATTAAATATTTTTTTTAAATTTTATGAGCTGGAATTAAATAGCCTTCAAATGTCTGAAACGTCTGTACAGTTTTACTATTAACTTGACAAACCGACTTTATCATACAAAGTTATTTTTATCGATTATAAAAGCCACCAATTGAACATAAAAGAAAAACAACTGTCGTATTTATCATTCCATTAAATAAGTACTCAAAAAATTAAATAAAAAAAGCAATTCAGAAAAAGTAAAAAATTCTTTTGACTTAAAACGTAAGTTCTTGATTTACTTGTATCAAAACCGCATACATGGCAACATACTGTGTAAAAAATTTTCCAATAAATCTATTGAGGACAATTTGTGGACGAAAGCAACAATCGACTAAATAGATTTCTATTTTTAAATGTAATCGAGTGTAGTTCACTACCTTGTACATGGATACAAAAAAAAAGACGAAGAATTGCCCATAGCAGAATTTTCCATTTAAAAAAACCGGAAAACGTAATAAATTTCTGCATTACAGCTGAAAGTTTTGTTGGACATCATAATCAAATTACATTAACTTCAGAAGCTTGCAGAGAATCCACAGAGAATTCCTAAACCCTGATCACATTTACATTTACTTAAGAAACTTTATTGGCTGCATTTAAAATGCTCATAGTCGAAATACATTGTCGAAAACAATGAACAAATTAAAAAAAAGCAAAATTCTAAATGAGGCAATTAGCAACTGTATTTCAAAATTTCAAATCCCACAATGTACAAAATACTAAAAATAAATCATCAACTTTTGTTCAAACTACTGAGAAAAGTTTCCATCACATTATTTCATTTGCATTAATGCATTTTGATCCTCCAACAAAAGATTTCAGCAAATAAGATGCTCGTTTATTTCTGGTTTTTAATAATAAATGAAATTCGCACGTTACATTTATCAAATTTCCTTAAATTAAATGCTGTTGAATACTCGCAGAAATCAAAGGGGAATTTCTCATTCGTCGTTTTTGAGAATGCATAAATGATTTACCGTTATTGATAACATTACTCGTCTAATTAAACTGGAGTTATTTACATTTACAATTTTACAGTACGTGCATCCACATACAACCCGTCCATTTAGTGGTTTTTAATTTAAACAGAAAGGAAGAAACAAGAAAAAATTAAATTCAAAAACATTATTTAGTATCACAGTATGAAACAATGTGTGTTGATGTTTACAAATAGATTCTCGGTTCTAGTTGAAAAAGCAGACAACCGGAAATTTATATTTTAAGCTTCCAAACACACACACATACAGTTCACCCACACAATAGTAATTGTACAATTGTACAGCTCAGAAAAATGCCTATTGGTAGAGGCAATCGATCACAGCTAAAGTAATTGAAATATCCATCAGAAATGTATTATAGATACACATGAACGAACAAATACAGTACAAACCCCAATTTCCTTCACCAACGCCACTAACAAATAAATAATTAAAAAAAAAACAAAGTATAATACTGTAGTAATAATTGCCACAAAAAAATATAAAAATAATTATCTTAATGAGTTTCTTTTTTCAATTTTAAAAACAATAACAAAAATTTTCAATTAAATGGTTTTCAAAATGAAGAAAAATATGCATAATATTTAAAGAAACTTTTCTTTTATGCAAATACACATTATTTTATACTTTAAATTAAAATGTTTTAGTTTAATTAAACATTATCAGAGGTCCATTTGCACATTCGCCCATAGCGTTAATATACTTTTAAAAAACTAATTAGAAAAATGCCCTAAAATACAATGTTGATTTGGAAAAGTTGTTTGCATGTGTAAATATATTTCTTAGAACTTTAGCACCAAAAACTATCAGGATATTGGCCCTAAAAATGAATCAAGGACCATTTATTGTCGTCTGCAAGATCTACTGTAGTTCCAGGAATCTAGAACCCATATCACCGAGCCCACTATTTATTCAAAGTTCGATCAGCAATCTCCTCCCAATCTTTATGCATTTTAAACATAAACGATATATTAATATAAATATTTAAACACCAAAAACAAACAAAATTTATAGAGTCTAGCAATTTCCGAATTGTTTGATGTTTAAGATCTCTGTTTACTCTTCATACAAAAAAGTACTTCAACTGTATTGATCATTTCGTCTCCAATTCAACGTTTGGTTTATGTGACAAGTCTGATCTAACTTCAAACTTTCCTACGTGTTTATAAATTAAGCAACTCATTCATTATTCATACCGCCAATTAATATATTTTTTAACCGCAACAGCCGCGCTATAAATTATTTAAATGTAAACAACACAGTATTATTAATTTTTTTAAAGAAATCATGAAAATACTATATTAAGTTACGCCACTTTTATGTACTGTATATTTTAGTTAGATAACATACGATGCAGAAAATGAAGAATGACGAACAAAATATGTCATAAATAAACATCGATGAAATTAAAATGCAGAAAATTCGAATGATTAAATGCCTCCCAGAAAGTAAATTTGCATAATTTTCTGAACTGAGCCTTCAACACCAGTCAGGAAATTAGTTTCAAACATCATATTACATTTCATTTGATCTGACTAACTTATTCCTTATTTTGCTTCAGGTTAAAAAAAAATAAAAAACACTTGTAAAATGAAAAAACAATCTCAACTATATTTTATCAGACAGTATCACCTCCACCAAAAAAAAAGTAGCGTTGACAAGTTATTTAGCCAAAATTTAAAATCGGATTATGTTTTATATTGACTTACCTGACATTTTCATGCTTTTGAATGTAAATTTTATGAAACATGGTATCTTTTGGCTTCCCAGCAATGTCAGCTTTCATCTCCATGGCAACGTGACGAGGTAAAACGGATAAAAGCAATCGCTCCTGGGGTCATATTATACAAATAGAATTTAAATTAAAAACCGTTAACATCGACCATGTACCGTATAACGTAAAACGTACTTGTTGCTGATTTTCCCTTTGAATTGTCAGTCTGGCTTCAATGCACTGTCTGGTCTCCATAAATGCCATTCGACGAGCCACTTCACTTGGATGATGGGCAAACATACCGGCTACATTGATGCAAACAAACAGCACAAAGTTGGCCAACATCTAAAAATATACAACAAATTCACTACTTTAATCAAATAATCAATTGAAACACTCTTTTTTCATAGCAAAAAAAAAACAAAAACAAACCATAACACATTACTATTGGAAAATTTAACCTTGTTTCTTTATTGACCCTTTGCTTTTACTCCAAGACAAAAATGAAACAATAAATATAAACTGCAAAACTAATAAAATTTCTTCTCGGATTTTTTAATAGAATTTTTTCTCCATAACAAGAAATAAACGAGACAAATCTCCATTGAGACTGATAAACTTTAGTCTCATTTCCTTAAAAACCAGGGTTCCAATTCAGAAAATTACCCGGAAGCAAAATAAAATACAAAGTTCAACACCAAATAAAACTTTTTAATACTTATTATTATTTCAAGATAACCCTACACCAACTTCCGTATTTATCAGAATCATATTAATAATTGAACATATTCAATTTCCGTCAAAAGTGATATTCTTCACACTCGTTCAAATTGTTCATATTAAGTGCCCTAAGGATTATTACAAATTTCTTTTGTCATATGCCAAGTCAAATATGTCGCATTCGTTCGTCATAATCTTCAAAGTTACCATGGATTGAAGCTCACTCGATTATGAAAATATGCAAATACAATTCCCTCAACGGTAATGACTACAATTGTTCACAGGAAACACGAAAACGGTTCACTCTTGCACCTAATTACATGTTTAAACATAAAAAAAAACAATTATAAGACTAATTTTCTTTTCTGTAGATTGATTGTATAAAACACCGACTGCTAATTTGCTACACGAAAAGTTGTAAATAAACACACTACCGTGAGTTACTTTTTCCCTTTCTTAATTATAGGAAATGTTTGCACAGTTAAATAGTTAATGACGAATGTGGTAAAAAACTAAAGAAACTGCACAATAAAAAGTAAACACGACTATCAATAGAAGATGTTAACTGGCTTTTGATAAACTTTCTCAGTCGCAATAAAAATATGAAAATACAGAGCACTACAAACCATAAAATATGGTAATAAAACTTAATGTAAGTCACACAGCACTTAAATTTTACATAGAAACACTTTAAATCGCCAAAATAATTAAATCAGCATTGACGTATTTATAAACTTAGCAAAAGAGCAAGTTTAACTCAATTGTCAATGTTAATAAAATAATTTAGAATAAAAAACCAAAATTTAATTTCACATTTTTTAGTAAAATTCGGCTTGTAAAAGCAAACCAAAATTTAATTGACTACAAAAAAGTGGCCTCAGTGACTTTCGTTCTTCAAGTAGCTAAATTAGAAGTTCTAACTAAAAATTAAACATTATTTAAGTGATTTTCGCCCAATTAGTAGCCATGGTAAAGATGGATAACTTTTGTCTCAATTGTCTCAGTGCCAGTACAATAGCACTTGCCATAAAAGGCGTTAATGCAAATCGGTCATGTAGAAAAGTTTTCCAATTTAAAAATATCTTATGGCATAAAGCTACAAGTTCTACAGGCGATTGTAAGCATTTTTGTTAAGGCGCTGAATGACACAATACACTGATCGGAAGAGAGCTGATTCAAGTGTAAACATCCGCATTAACCAATCTAAACACTGGTTGGTCAATCGATTTGACTTGTCAGAGCACAAAAACAGCGTACATCAAATTCCCTAAGGTTTTCAGACTTCCGGCTTATGCGTAATGTACTATCCGGAAATACATTATTATTACTGAATATTTCACTATACTTATTTGCTTAAAGTATAAGTTTATAACCCCAGCTTTTATGTAAATATAAGTTAGCATAAAAACCAAAAAAAAAAAAATTCAACTTGGAATTTTAAATTTTATCTATTTCCATAAATTTCACGGAGAGAAAAAAATCAGTTTTTGTACTTTATATAAAAGATGGTTGGAAGTGGCTTTCATCGATTTTTTTTCGTTGTTAAAGGTAAATCTAATCGACTTAAGCATTCATAAATCACTGGAAACGTAATATAGGAATTACATGCGTAAATCACGTCAGCCGATATTATTATTCCTTGAAATCGCAAAAGAAGAAAAATAAAATAAATAAAATTATAAATTATCAACACAAATTCTTCAATTCTTTATTCACCGTGTATACAAGTATGCAAGTAACACACAAGTATAATAAACGCAGCGATTTCTTTTATTAAAAAATAAATAAAATGACTTTCAGTTTTACTGTTTATCAGTTATCAAAAATGCAAAAGAAATCTTTTAATTAAGAATTGAAAGCATCTTAACAACCAGAAAAGCATTGCTTGACAACCAAAGCCTAAAGATAATCCATTGTTGAACAAGTTCCACTATGAATAATTACATTTATAAAAAGCAAAAATCTTGAAAACCATTCAACAACAAAACAAAAGAGTTTTGTGCAAGTTGAAATACCATTATTAATATTAGCAGCATTGTTTTAGACTTTCAGAGTATCGATTATATTATAACAAACCAAACAAACATTGAAAAAGGTCAACAAACATTCTCATCAACAACTTTTTCAAAAATAAATTAAATATTTTCAAAAAAAAAAAAACTGGTTTATTATACAAGAAAATGTATTGATAACTAATTGTACGAAGCATTTTTCTTTTATCCAAAATTATTGATGTCATGTTATTCTCAACCACAAAAAAAAAATCCAAAAATAAACCAAAAAATTCCCCAAGTTCATAGAAAATACATTTCTACAAAAAAAAAATAAATATTCTTTAATAGCATTAAAACATTACATTAAAAAAATGTGCTTGGTTGAATTTTATTTATTTGAATTGCTCGATTTGCCTGAAGAATTTCAGTACACATGTGGGTTAGAAGACTTGAAAATAAATGCAGCAAAGTATTATGTAAGGTACTGTACAAAAGAGACTTTGGTTTGGTTGTTCTTATTGATAAAAGCAGAGCTATAGTATAGTACAGTATATCCCATACTGTATATGCACTAAAGTTGATGAATGTTGCTTTCAGCGACTGAAGCATTGCAATAATATACTGTACAAGTGAATAAAAAACTCGAAAATAAAAAGTACAAAAATATCTTCTTTGTCAAACTTCAATAAAATCACTACATTGTACAAGTAAACTCAACATGAATCCTTCAAGCAACAAAGACGACATGCAGTGCATTGCCAATTACATGTAATGTTTTTTCTACCCATCATATCTTGCACTTGCTTTAAGAAATGATTAAAATCGATGCACGAATTTAAATTTAAGCTGCAGCTTAAACTTAAGATTTGTCAAATCAAGTTTTTTTTAATGTCAGCAAAAAAAAAAAAAACGTTAATAAACTTTTACCGGGTGATTTCTTAGGACATTTTTGATAGTACCAATAAAAAACAGGGCCCAATGACAAACTAAATGTCATAAACCAATAAACGAGACTACTATTAACAAATTTTCAATAGAGATTTGCCCAGTTTTTATTTTGTCAAGTAGGAAAAAAAAGAGCTTAATAAAAAACAGTGAGACAACATCCTAAGTAAAGGAGTTCCAATTTAGAAAATCACTTTAAAAAGTGTTAAAGTTTTAATAAATTTACTGAACTAAAAATACCGTAATTTAATTGGAAACATGCTATTAAGAAACTAATTCACACATGTTGGTAACCATTAATAATAATACAGTACCAAATTTTCTTCTTATTTTCTTTAAAGGGACATTCTCCTTAAATAATTACCAAAATTGCAATCATTTACAAATACATGTTAGTAGTCACGCTTTAAAGTTAAAAAGTAAGCTAAACATTTTAATATGGCCTAGTTACAATCCCTTTTAAGTTAATTAATTCTTAATTCACCAAATTTATCACACAACTTCGCTTATTCATTAGGTTATAGCGGTAATACGTTCTTGAAATATATTTTAATTAATTTGCAGTAATTATAAATTTCCCCATTTACAAAATCAGTGCATAATGGAGTTATTTAATTAATATTTTGTTAAACGACCATAGAGATTAAAAATGTTGATAACTATTTCTTAATAAATTCAGCTAATGACCCAAATTAAACCCTTTACAAGTACTACTACAACACAGCTAGAAAAAATACAAAACATTTCATGTCATTTTATGTATATGTACGTGGCATTCTCGTACAGTAGTCTCTAAAATTAGGTTTCCTTATGTATTTCCATTTCCTCGGGTAATACATCAAAGTGTCAATCACTTTTTTTAGCCAACAACCAATTGCAAAAAGTAGGAACTGGCTTTTGAAATCTTCCACAAGATCGAAATATAAAGTCAGGAGAACTGTTATCTCCTGCGGTGCCACTTCACAAAAATATACAAGTGCAGGCAAAAAGTTAGCTAAAATTACGTCATAAACTACCTTTTCTTTATTTTTTCATTTGGGGATTTTGCTGAGGAAGGAAAGAAAATAGAAACATTAGGCATTTCATCTTATGATCTTACACCTGAATTTCTAGCCTCTGACGTCATGGGTATAAGGTAAATGCATGAGTAAGCTCATCCCCCAAGTGTACTGGAGAGAACTTGTTAGAAAGATAAACAATATTTTGCAATATTTGTATTCCCTGTACGTTTCTACCACTGCAAAAATGCTACCGTCTTATCTCATTCTTCAACTATATTTTTTCTTTCTGTAGCTGTGTTACGTTTTCACTTTCATTTATTTATTTACTTTTAAAAAGAAAAAAAAAGAAAGAAAATAAACCCCAACAAGTCAAGTGCCATAGTTTTGCCATCGACAGTATATTCACTTTAACGTGTCATCTTAACCCAAACTGTGCCTTAACTTCTCAAAAGATACTTACAATCTCTATCACACTAAACCAACATAAAAAAAAAAATAAAATAAATAAAAAGTAAAACAATTGTAAATATTCGCTGCTGCGTATAGTTTGGTACATTCCCTAGACATTACATAACATTACCAAATATTAGACATAAAGTACATTTGTTGGGAGGGAAAAAAAGTCAAACTGGACAGCACAGTAAATAACATTCAATATTAAAAAGGCAAAGTAACTCCAACACAGTACAGTGCTTTATTTCACATGACCTAAAAAAAAAAAGTTTTCAAATAGAAAATAATGCACCTTTCAACTTAATGGATTCTTTTAGACAAAATACTTTTTTCAACAAAAAAGAAAAAAAAAACTTTATTTTTTTAATAATTAAATGCGGTCTAAATATACAGTGAGATCGCCACTGTGTCCTTGCTGACATGAACACACTGTGTAACTTATTGTCAGTTGTTTACAATCCTTTTCCACAGCTAAATCATGGTTTTAAAAAAAAGTTAAAAAGGAAATGAAAGTTAACCACAAATCTTCAACGTCTTAGAAGTTATTCCTTTGCAATTTAATAGCTAAAATGTCAACTAAAGTTACATCAACCGCGATAAAACATCTGGAATAACTGAAATGCCATTATCAGAACCTAAATAATCAAAGTTATTTACACGACCGAAGCTAATACCAGTAAACATGACTCATCTTAAGCAGCAATCTTAAGAATGAATGCACGCATTTACGATCAGATTACCAGAATCAGTTCTCAAAGAATGTTACATAAGCTTAATTCTACACATTTAAATAAGAAACTTTGTACTGGAGAAATCAGATTTGTTACAAGTGCAGCTATAAAACAGAGTTCTTCATAAATGTTTGATGTAACTCGAAAAAATGTATATTTTATACATCGACAAAGTTTGCCTCTTACAACACTTTTTTACAGTGACAAAAAAGCTATGAGACAAAATCTTATCAATTCCAATGGCGATTTGTCTCGTTAATTTCTTTCCATGAAGAAACAGAAAATCACCCTGTAATTTCACTGCTATTCCCCTCACTGAAACTACACTGATATTAATATTATATTTGGAAAAATGCTAATGACCATAAGATAATTAACGAGTCAAGCACCGGTTAACAGTTTGAGTATATATAGAATTCAGTCGGAACAGTTCCCCTCTATAATGATTAAATTTCCATGTACCACCCATTATTGTCACTCATTTTCACCTATAGTACAACATTGTAATTAATTTTCCCCTCCACCCACTGCACACACGCTCCTCCTCGTTTAGATATATAAAAATAAGCAGCATACCCAACTAATTGAAAAGAAATTAAAACGCAACGACATTACATAAACAAATATAATAATGCACTAGGAGAGTAAAAATACAATAATTTAGTTCCCCTGCTTTTAATAACGTAAATCCACAACAGCAAAAAAAATCCTAGCAACTGCAATTTGAAACGACAGTAATAGCAAAACCCATATTTAAGTAGCAAAAAAAAATTGTTGCATAACAATAATTGAGTCTCATTGAAACAAAAAGCCCTAAAACCCTTGCAAAACAAAATATTAAATCGTCAAAGTGCATTAATGTATTAAAAGCACAGTATCTTAATACCTAATAAGCAACTAATTAAAAATGATCTTTATTGTTGGTATTTTTAATAAGTCGATAAAGTTTAATAAATAAATTGCTTAAGGTTGTCAAGGGAGTCCTGCAGTGTAAAAATTTAATACTGGTACATGCCCTAATGTCAGCTACCTAATTTTCCACCAATAAAAAGACGAGACTAAATAGCATAGATCTAAATATACATTTGTCTCGTTTCTTTATTTTTCTTAAAATGACGAGACTGAGTTACATTGGCTTCAATAACGATTTGTCTCAATACTTAATTGATAATTTAATGAAGCTGAGAAGTTATCTTATTATTCCAATACTAAAATATTACGTCGATATATCGATATATCGAAATATCGCCCAGTCTTAGTTACCATGATGCTTGTCAATTTTCTGATGAGTCTAATTAAGTTATGCCCAATTAAACCTCTTTGAATAATTATTACCCAGCTACTGTACGTGGCATCATGCCACATTAAGTCTGCATCCTAATTATTCCCAATAATTAATATAAAAAAAACTTCAAACGATTGAAAAGCGATATTTGGTTGTAATCGCATCAAAGTGCAACTTAATACAGCACACACTTTTCTACATGTCACTTCCTTTTCACATCTTTTATTTCAGCGCATCCGTAAAATGCATAATACCAACAGCAAATACTTTCCGAAAGATGTCTTAAGCTTTTCCTTCTTATTGTAATAAGAAAATGCCATGTGTACACGTTGAAATGTTTATCTTTTTATTTTTTTAGATACATGTAACCATCCCTCCTCCTCCTCCTCCTCCCCCATCCTTCACCCCCAAAAAAAACTAATCGTTCTTATCACAAAACGGTTTTGAATTCACTACATCGTCAACAAAGAAATTGAAAACTTAAGTAAAACTAGAAGAAAACTTTCTTTAAAAAAAAATTGCATAAAGGAATTGTCATTGTCGCCAGGTTTTCCACTTGATTACATTTGTTAGAAAACGCCATATCCTCTTTACGTCATCACACAATTTCATTTACCAAATTTATCCCCCTCAAAGCAGCTTTCAGGTGGTTCACCAACCTGTGAGACGTACCATACAGTACTGCAAGACATCCACTGCATTATATTATATTATATCTTTCTTTAAAAAAAAATTACATATTTTTCTATCTATTATTTTTGAATTTTCTTTGCCACGTTTTTCTTTTTTTAAGAGTATGTCTATGTGTTCCGCTGCAATTCACCGGAAGTGAAGCGTGGAAGATTACACAATGAGGGAGTAGACATAGATACAGTATATCCACTATGTGTATACCGTTCTATGTAAAGAAAATCTTTTTCTACATATATCGAAATAACACGAGAACAAAATTTCACTAAAAATTCAAATTTGCTGTACCAATGTGTGTATATGCCTCCTGTATAATATCTAAGTATGTGTAGAAGAAAGTTTATCGATCGCTTGCAAAGGCTAAAATCACACTGAGTTAAAGCATAAACGTGACTGGCGTTTAACTGTCAAATTAATGTTTAGTTGGTGTTTTAATGGCGTCATTTCAAGCCAATAAATACAATACTATAAACATCGAAAAACATTACTGCAATTCATTCGCAATCACATGGAATTTAAAGCACTACTCACGAAAATTAAAATTGATCTGGAATAGCAATTTCCATCAAATCTTTACTTATGGACAGTTTTTTTATGCTGTTTGCTTTGACAATGGCAAACGCCAATGCGACAAAAAGTTCAATACTCTTATACCGATAAAATCTTAAATAAAATAAGTCAACTTACATCAAAAAATACTAAAAATGACATGGTGAAATTTTAAAAATAATTATGATTTTTAGATCTTTCTTTTTCTTTACTTTTTGAATCCATTTGAATTATTTACCTAAATGATCTACCCATTATTTTGCCATTATTGTAAATGTCACTCATGAACAAATACCCAGAATGCTTTTTCAAACATCAAAACATCACCAAATTTACTGAAATTATTATGTATTATAGAAAAAAAGTAATCCAAAACGGTATAAACTTGCTTTAAGACATTAAAAATGCATTTTTAAAATGTCTAAAAATAAACTGAAATTGCTTCTAAACTACCAACAAATGTTTTTTACTTCAAAATATAATATGCAGTATAATTCATAATAATAAAATAATATAACTACTGTATTATCATAAAAGTTTCAGCATTAAAAATGTACAGTACTGAACGTTTATTACTGTATTTCTCTTAATTTTAGTATCATTTTCAAAAACCTTACCAAAAAGCAACTGGAAATTGCATTTAAGTTAAGCATACTAATGTAAAACTAATCTTAAATAATCACAAGGAATTTGTATTACCGGTATCTATAATTATAAGCACCCAAAATAAAGATAGGTCTAACAATGCAATAAAGCACCAGACAAAAGAGTAAAAAAAAACCAAGTTAATAAAGTCCAGGTTATATATGATCAATTTATTTCACTCACTTGTTTCCATAGAAAAGAATCCTGATAGTTAAGTCCAATAGCGAAAGCCATCTGTAGCACCGACAAGAGCACTCCACAAGTCACTGCTTCCTGCATTGGAAACGGAAGTAAAGCGTAGGTAGCATAGACAAAAAACAGGGTGCACCAGACACCTGCAGTTGCTGTCCTGGTGTAAGTGTCCAGAGACACGAGAATCTCAATTCCGAAAAAGGAAGCTAGAATGACGTAGGAAAACACCACTAAATAAACTTCATTAATAAAATTACGCGTTAAAAGAAACTGTAATGTTATGTAGATAACGATGAAAGTACTTAGCGTTACGCCACGTACTGGCGACGTGCTGGAAGGTCCACTACCCATCACATAATTAAGCACAATTAAGACCAAACAGATGATAATTAAAAGCGTTAAAATGGCCGTCAAATTGCTTTGATTAAGCCGTAGAAAGTATCGCTGATATAAAAACTCCACTTGGGCGTTATCGAAATTGTGTACGCCGAAAATTCGCTGTAGAAAACGTTTCATTCGTCGTTTAACGTCGGGTGTTTTGCTCTTTTGGGCATCGGCACCATCGGTTTCGCCTTCTTCCACGTCCATCATAGCCACCGTTTCACCTAGAGGACTGTTAACGCTGCCGGCGGGACAACCGGGGATGTTCGACGTCCCAGAAGTAAAATGCTCGATCACTTGCCAGTTAGACTTTTTCCTAGGTCTTGATTCAATCGGATCCACCACTGACCCTCGAGCGTTCGTCAAACGGGACTTTTCATCGGGAAGTTGGCCATTTGAGTCGTTTCGAGCCATTCCTTCAGAGTCCATACTTTGTTTCTGCGCATGCAACAACAAAACAAAAATTAATTATCAACAGAAAGACGATACATTGTGTAATTAGCAAATAAACGTCAAAATTTATACACAGCTGCGAAATTTCATTAAAATAAGTTTCAATTCGATTAATCGATTCATTTCGATACATTCTGAAATTTTGAAGGCCATTTAATAATTATCACCATAAAAAGACAAAACACTATAAAATAAGCTTACACAATTATACAAATTAATGCAATCAAAAAATTAAAATTGACATCTATAATTAACATCCAATAAAATCGATTTCTGTTTGATATCGATATCGAATTGACATACCCTAGCAACCAAAACTTGAGACTTTCAATTATAGACTAAATACACAGTGTAGATAGTGAATAGACAAGGCCATATTCAATCCATTCCTCAAGTTATTTATAAATATTTTCATTTCCGGTATTAAAAAAAAATAAAAGATTTGTAAGATCTCTTTTTGCCTATTATGTGTAATTCGGATTTTCTTTTAATAGACTGAAAGAAAAGTCCCTTACAAAAGTCACAAATAAGTGTAACACGTAGCTTTATTACTTGTTGATAATACAAAACAGCGCTGCATATACCGTACACAGTGTCGTACGTGCACATCGTCTTTTCAAAATGCAGTCATGGCGCATGCCCATTACAATTTAGCTATCCCACATAAACAACAACCAAACTAAAACGAAAAAAAAAACTACAGTGGATTTGACGTAGCCAATTTTCGGTCATTAACTATTCCTTTCTAACGTTTTTTTTTCACAATCTACAAATAGCTGAAATTGAAAAGTATTTTGTTGTGTGTGTTGTTAGGTGGGCGGAGTCTCAAAGAAAAACCCGACAGCAGAATCACTGAATGTTTTTTTTATTTCTCAACATGTCAATTACACGTAATTCCTCTGACAAGTAAAATGAAAAAAAAATCCTAAAAAAAAAAAAAAAAAAAAAAAAACGTCCCATGCATTATACTTTTAATCAATTGTGTATAATGTAATGTCATATTGAGATAAAAACTTGCATAAGTAAAAGCATTGTGTATTTAAAAAATTCTTAAATTAACTTTGAATAATGCATTAAATTAAGACACTTTATAGGAACCACTTTTTTGCCTGTCAATGTTACATAAAAAAACGTTTTCTTAAGTTTGACGCCGAGCGTAAAAACAGCCATTGCAATGCTAAATTCTGCGTCTAAATTTAACTCATTTGACTTTTATGACACTAATTCTAATTTAAGTGACTAAATGCTTTCATCAGTATCTTAAAAATACCAAAATTAGCTATTACAAAGCTTTTAGGTGCAGCTTTTACGAGAGCAAATTTGATGAAGCGATTTCTCTCTAATTTTTATTAACAAAGCTAAATAGCATTGCTAAAAATAACATTGGTAATTTTCTAATATAGTTAAATATTAACTCTTTGAACTGCAAAATAGCAATAAAAGTACACAAAAACGTATTCGCTTCCAATTAGCCTAATAAATCTTCTGCTCAGCGTACACGCGCACTGGCATGATTCAGCGCGTAATTTATGAAAGCTTTAAATAAAAATTAACGAAGATGTACTGTGTTTCTCAGCAATCTTCATTATTCAATCGTTTGCATTGTATATGAAAAAAATATTGTTAGTTGGAAAGAAGTAATTCTTCGACATTTGATTAAGAATCAAATTATGTTGGAAAAAGAGACGAGCAGAAGAAAAAACTCAGACAGGAAATGAAGGTTATAATTAAAAGCGCTAATCTCAAGCATGCAACTCTATTTTAATGGTAGCTAAGATGTTGTTCATAAATTATAATAAACTTACTGTATAAGCAAAAGAAATAAAAAAAAATGCACATTTAACGCTTGAAAAAGCGCTCCAAACTTTAAGTTATTCTTCCCTTTTAATTAAAATGAAATAATCATATATATTTATCAGACTTTATCGATTTTCATCAATTGCTCAAACAACAGCCATGTGTGCATTTTCAAAACTCAATTAAATGCAGTCATGTTAACAAACATTAAATTCATGCCGAAATGTGCGATGAATTTGTAAATAAACTAATAAACGAAACATGCAGTAGTTTTGCCTAAAATAGTGTGAAAATGTAATAATAAATTAATAAACCTACAGGACAATACAAACCCCAGCAATTAGACTACTTAATTAAAATAATATAGTAAACAATAGTAGAAAGTGTCCAGGGAAAACAGTAACAAAATGATGAAATTTACAGCACTGTTTAGCTATTCAATGACCAATAACTAAATACCATCTACATATAAATTTGGCAAAAAAAACTAAATGAGTCGTTTAGAAGCAAAGTAGATTAAGTCACATTTAAAAAAAAATTAGTTAGACATTTATTAATATGCAACATTTGCAAATCTTTCTAATGCAATAAAACGTTTTTTCATAACTTTAATTTTTGACTCTAAAATGGTGCTGATACATGTTTGCTTGTAAAAGAATTAAAGAAATATGTCCGTGGTAAAGTGGATTAAGTCCATCTCCATTCGCTAAAATCTATATACCGTACATTACGAACTATAAGACGCACTTTTTTCATCAACTTTTTTCTACACAAAAATTCAATTTGGATCAGAAAATACAGCGCGTCAACTTTAGCTCTAAATCACTTTTTTAAGTGACTTAATCCACTTTGCTTCTAAACGACTCAAATGTACTCACTATAGTCATTTTCATGTTCAGCTGTTAATAGGAACTTATGGAAAGCAATGCAATTCGAATGACATTGCGTTCTGTTAACTTTTAAACTTTAAAGCAATATATCAATTAAATTTGATGCTCTAAATAGCAAATCTTGCTGACTAATGACAAGTTTCATCTTTAAAAAAAATATCTAAAATATTAAAGAGCTTTAAAAATGTCAAAATATGTCACAAAATAAATTGCAGAGTTACTGTAAATATATTCATCAAAAACCCGACAAAAGATAAAATAAAATTGACCACTTGATGTTACAATTTCAATGTCAAACATCACCGGAAATTAATATAAAATTCCCCCTTAATTCAACGCCTATATGCAAATTGGAATTGCCATTTCCCTACAGTAACTTCTGCATCCAGTTCCATCATCAATGGCACAAGGGACAGATCATTCACTTCACCATTGATATTATTAAGTTCAAAATTCCTAACATACAGTACAGTATGTTACCATAGTACATTTCTCTCTAACTTAATATAAAAAATGCCAACTTAATCTCCATATACAATTTACTAGGCGATTATATCGCGCATATTTACGGCTAATAAGTTGTCGTTACATGAAAAGAATTCACTTAAATAGATAATAATGAGATTTTAGTATATAGCGCTTGGTGTAATTGAACTGTATACGTAAAGATATGTTGGACAATCTTAAACTTGGTGTAGGATTGACGTCACTAACGTTGATTTTGGTAAATCCAATTTTAAACGATCTCTTCAAATTCCACATCCAGTCAATGGAACTTGCAATAACGACGACGACAACGATGACGATAGCTAATAAAATATTTTTCTTATTCACTCAAAATATATGATTCATTCCCAGGTCACCAATACCATTTTAATGGAGTTTGTCGCTCTTCAACAAATTTTACGAGCAAATGCATGCACAGTACAACAATCAAATAATCAAATTATGTGTTAGCGAGACTATTCAACTTTACACTTTTGAAATGATGTTTATTTTTAGCTTAATTCGGATTAACTGTAATAAAATTGATTTCATGATACACAGAATAAAGCAAAAATAGCTAGCTATCAAGTACAGTACTATATTACAACTTCTAGGATGTAATCATGTCTTTATTATCGTATTTGATTAAAAATAAGAATAAAACATCACGATCACTTCACAAAATCAAATATTGATAACAAAAAATTCAAACAAAGAGTGATTTTCTAGATTGGAACACTATTGTTGACATTATCAATAAATAAACAAGACTAAATCTCATTACAGTGGATTCTCGTTAACACGAAGTCGACGGGACTGAGATTTTTCGTGTTAACGGGGTTTTGTGTTAACAAACACATGCAAAATATAGTATATATTGGCCAAAATGACATTTTTTAAAGTATATCATATTTAGACTCACTATTTAATTCATAAAAGATACAAAATTAACATTTCAAAATATTATGCATTTTGTGCATCCATATGCATGAATGCATTCAAGAAAAAACAATGCAATTTTAAATTTTTTTTTATAAAAACATACAAAAAATGTATTGAATTTGTATTTGTTTTTATAACAACATTAAAATTTTATCAAGATTTTAATTTTTTTCTACATTTCGTCGACAAAAAAGCAAAATCAGTTCGTGTTAACGGGGTTTTGCTTTGTGTTAACGAACAAAAAATATATGGAAATGCCTATACTGTAGTTCGGGACCGCAATAGTACTTTGAGTTAACGAGAATCCACTGTATCTTCAATGGACTATCTTAAAGACACAGTAAAAATCGCTTAACACGAAATATTTGTTGAAACCGAAATATTTCTTCTATTAAACTATGCATGCAAAAACAAAAAGATTTTCATCAAACAATGGAATTTTACTGTTTTTTTAAAATGAAAACTTTAAAATTTATAAAACATTTGGCTTTTCTCTACATTATTTTCGTGTTAAAGGGGTTTAGTTTCGTGTTAAAAAAAACAAAATGCATAAAAATGTCTTTTTTTTAGTCGGAATCGCATTATTGTTTTTGTTAACCAACTTTTCATTTTAAGCGTTACTATTTTTTTTACATTTCCAATTGCAATTTTAGTTTTTTTTTTAATTTCCAGTTTTTTTCCTTGTCATGTAAAAAGTGTGTTTCAATTTATATAATCACCCGGTATACTCTTAATATAAAAACTACTATATCACGAAAAGGATACAAAAAATCACTATTCAAGTTTATGACAAACGTTATCCAAATTTATGTCCAAAAATAACCATTTACATCAAAAGCTCTGAATTTTCTGCTGTCTAGATCAAAAATGTAAGCTAAAATAAAAATGATACACGATCCATAAACAATCAGAATTACCAGAACTGCATAATATATTAGGTAGTTTTGTTATTTTAAGTCTGATCGACTGTTTATATTTCATAGAATCACCCTGTAAACCCCATATAAAAACATTGTTGACTGTTGAGTATTGAAAGATGAGTAAAGACGGTCGTTATCATGAAATGTCAAGATCTACGCCTACCTTAACCAAACATTTGATTTATACAAAAGCACATCATCAACTTCACATTGTTATAGATCACCCCACCAAAAGTCAATTCAAGGTCGATATAGTTATTTAAAGTAAGCGTAAAAAGTATTAAAAAAAACATTATCCTATTAAAACTTGATTTTTAAAATCTTATTATTTCACGATAAAAGAAAACGGATTGCTCTTCTAAGTTTCAGAAAATCTTAAAACTCAATTTAACAAAATACAATTAGTCGAATACGTCTTGACGTAATTATAAAAGCTAATTTAATGCTAATAATAGGCTTCTCTTCTGACATCTATTTACATCTTCCAAACATCAAACTGCATTTCAGTATTTCGATGCACAGTACTTAGAGGTTTCATGCGATTTTATATCTCTTCAATGCAGTGTAAATTTTTTATTTGCTTTGTTGTATGCCGGTAGATCAAAATAAATGGTATTAATTCTTTGCATTCTCAACTTACATTTGCAAATTACAAATTTTCGAATACTGTACTTCGAAGCAATGAAATACTATCCTGAAAAACAATGTCTCCATAAAGAAATGAAAGAAAATTTTAACAGTTTTAATGACAATTTCTCCAGTTTATTTCTTGCAATAGAAAAAACGCCATGAAGCAATGAGACAAAATTTTAATAGTTATAATGGCAATTTTTCCTGTTTCTTTCTTGCAATGAAGAAAGCCATAAAGAAACGAGACAAAATTGTAATAGGACTAATGGTGATTTGTCCCATTTCTTTGTTGCCATAGAGAAAAAAGTTCCAATAAATATATAAGACTAAATCTTATCAGTTCCAATAAATCTACTAGACTAAATCTTATCAGTTCCAACCAATAACATGAGACTAAATCTTGCCAGTTCCAACAAATACATGAAACTAAATCTTATTTGTTCCAACAAATACATGAGACTAAATCTTATTTGTTCCAACAAATACATGAGACTAAATCTTATTAGTTCCAACAAATATACCAGACTAAATCTTATCAGTTTCAACAAATACATTAGACTAAATCTTATTAGTTCCAACAAATATACCAGACAAAATCTTATCAGTTCCAACAAATATACCAGAGTAAATCTTATCAGTTTCAACAAATACATTAGACTAAATCTTGCCAGTTCCAACAAATACATGAGACTAAATATTAACAGTTCCAATAAATATATGAGACTAAATCTTATCAGTTCCAATAAATACATGAGACTAAATCTTGTCAGTTCCAACAAATACATGAGACTAAATCTTGCTAGTTCCAACAAATACATGAGACTAAATATTAACAGTTCCAACAAATATACCAGACTAAATCTTATCAGTTCCAACAAATATACCAGACTAAATCTTATCAGTTCCAACAGATATACCAGACTAAATCTTATCAGTTCCAACAAATATACCAGACTAAATCTTATCAGTTCCAACAAATATACCAGACTAAATCTTATCAGTTCCAATAGCGATTTCTCCCAGTTTCCTACCGCAATCAAAAATGTTCCAACTTTGAAAATCACCCTAGATATTAACTTCGTTTGCACAAATAAATTAACAAATCCTTTTTCCAAAAAAAAAAACAAAAACCTTGTTGATCTCTTATTTAATCATTTATGCAGTTTTTCTTTCAAGCCCTTCAACGCTGAATTGCGATGTAAAGCAAACTGAACTCAATATAAATATTTAATAAAATGTTTAAGGCGTGAATGGCACTTGTAGGGTTTTGATATTTTCGAATCTGGCATTTTAATCTTTCATCTCCATTTACAGTTTACACATTGCGTACTGTCGTTTCTGCCCAGTTTTCCTTCATAAGCCAAGCTGTAATCAGCATGATGCAACTCAAAAAATAAACATAGAAATACATACACACATCTAGATTGCTTTTCCGAAGCCTTATTGACACAATGACTGCCACATTGTCATCGTTTTCATTCGGAATTACTCAAGAGGTGTTTGAAGATTTACTTTTAATCCGATTAAACAAATACGTTAGAGCGTAAAGTGCGTTTCAATACGTTTTACATAACAATGACAAGATATATTTTTATCGATTGGTCACTCCAAGAAAAAAAATTCATACTGAAACCCGATTAGCGAAATTACTTCAGAATTATTTAGTAATAAAGCAAAGAGTGAAAGAGTTCAAGTCAAAAAGGATAAGAAACAGAAAAGAAAATACACAAGTGAAAAATGAAAAGTGAAAAAGCGTCGCGTCGTCTGCTAATTTGTCTTGCATACTTTTCAAGCTTCTGTAATGAGATTATCGTGCAAGTTTGTCGAGTGTTGCACAAAGCAATGGCCTTAGACTTTTGATCTTTTCTTTTTGGCCTTACAATAATTTAGATTTTGACTGCCTTGAACTTTAAAGCTGTAGAATAATTTATCAAGCTAAATTACCGGAGAAACTTCAATTTAATTACCTAATGCATAGTTTGCCAACACAGCAAAACCAACTGAATGACTTTTTCAAATTTTACGACTTCAAATTAATTGATCAATTAAAGGAGGAACTTGGCATTTGATTTAAAGATTTAATAACTCACAGAGACAGCAAACAAGTTACTCAAAGTTTAAATGTGTAGTTTTTTTTGGAATTAACTAAACTAAATATATTTCCATCAAAATCGTATGTATTTGCTCTCTGTAACACACAATACAGGAAGAGCTATCGTTTTCAATTAATTTACAAAATGAACATAAGATATACAGCGAGATCCATTTACCGCAAACTCGCTTAACACAAAACAATAATGGGATCCCGACTAAAGAATAGGCATTTTCATACATTTTTTTCTTTTAACACGAAACAAAACTCGCTTAATACATAAAAGTTTGGCCTCTCCGAATAAACAAAATGCAATGTAAAGAAAATCAAAACTTTAACATATTTTTTTTTAAAAAACAAATTAACTTTTTATTTGTTTTATAAAAAAAACTTAAAAAAATACAATTGTAAAAGACATTGCTTTTTTTAAATCCATAAAAGCCTATGCATGTCCAAAATGTATAATATTTTGAAATGTAAATAATCAATCTAATATGGCGTACTTTACTGTAATAATTATAATTTTGGTGAGTATACAGTATTTTTGTATATTTCGTTTAAAACAAAATTCTTTTAACACGAAGAAATATTTCGGTTTACAAAAAAATCTCGTTTTTCCAAATGAAAAATTGCAAAATAATTTAAATAAAATCAAAAATGTTATGTTTTAAAGTTTTTATAAAAACAAATACAAAATCAATACATTTTTTATTTGTTTTTATAAAAAAAAACTGCATCATTTTTTCATAAATGCATACATGCACATTGTATGCACAAAATGCATAATTTTTTGGAAAAGTAAATTTTATATGTAATATGGCGTAAATCATGATTCTCATATGATGTAAGTAGTGAATTTAATATAATGAACTTTTAAAAAAAAGTTATTTTAGTAAGAATATATATTTTTTGCATTTGTTGGTTAAAACAAAATTCGTTTAATACGAAAACAAATCTCGGTCCCGGGTGTTTCGTATTAACCGGATTCCACTGTATATGTGCACATATACATAATGACAAAAAAAGAAATAAATTCCATTGCCAACTATAGATATTTGTCTCGCTTTTTTTAAAAAAAAATTACTAACAAAGAAACGGGAATAAATTCCATTGCTTACCATAGATATTTGTCTCACTTCTTTTTTGCCAGCAAATACTGTACAAGTAAACACATATCTTATGATCACCCCGAATAACCTATTGTCATTTAAACATTAACACTTTCATTACCGCAATAAATACAAGTTCAACTTTTTTTTAGTTTTTTGTTGTCTTTTTTTTGCTGTTGTTTAATTAAAGCATTACCGTATAATAATTTGATTGCAGCGACAGATGTAACAACAAAACGGTTAGAAATATAAAAACTTTTTTTTTCTCCTAGTATACAATCATACAGTACAACACAAATACAATAGACCAATCAGGCTATATGCATGACAGCTTGGTGGCAAAAGTAGATCAATATGGTTGCTGTATTTTTTTTTTATAATTTTTTGCTGTTATTACAAATACTACCAATTTTTTCAGTCTTCCGCAAGTAAGCTTCCCTCTCTGTATACACTATTTGTTTATATAATTAGTTAAAATATTTATAAACACTTGATTCGACATTGTTTGCATTATGTCAACATAGCATCCAGTATGTATAGCGTTGACACATAACTCCAAACAGCAGAATGGCCTAAAGCCTAAATAGGTAAAATACACAGTAATGTAAATTTAATTTCAGCATGGTATACTGGATTATAGTTTTTAAAAGACAGAATGCACACGCGATTTCCTGTCATATACTTGCGCCTAAATCGCGTGATATCCATCAATTGCAGCTAAACATTTCGGCACCATAATTCCCACAATATTTTACTGATACAATTTCTACACTAAAAACACGAACACATTTTATACAATGGCAAACACAACTGCAATCTTTGTTCAACACTCATAAAAAAACAAGCATTTCAACCTATTAATAACCTCAATATTATTTAGCCCAAATTTGATCAAAAGAGAAAAATAGTGGTTCATCTATCACAAAGAATAGCAGAAATAATGTGGCAATTGTCGAAACCCAAAACATTAATTTTAAAACACACGACTAATAAGTTTACTCTAACAATTAGCATACTAATAAATTAATCATATACTGTACATAATTTGATGTAAATCACAATATTTAGCTTCTAAAACACTAAGTGTTGCAAATATAGTGAAAAATAATGCGTTTTAAGACACAAAACTAAAATTTTAGAGCCTTTTTCTGCTTTTAAACCCCAAGATTTTGTTCCTATGGTGAATAAACGACACTTTTCAGTCATAAAATCAAAATTCTAGTAACGCTATTTGGCTACAGTTATCAAGAAATTCAATTTGAATACATTAAAAAATAGTACCAATGTTGGTTGCCATTGACTACCGTAAATTTAACTTGCAATAACCGCAAGTACATCAGTATTTTATGCTTGAGATAATAGACCTAACCATTTCTGAAACCAAATTCGTTTTGTAAACAGAAAATGTTTGATTTATCATGATGTTTTCCAGGCATTTTGATGCCACATCCGATTTTCACTTAAATATTATGGTGACGACTGAAAACATTCCTAAAACTACATAAATTTCCAAAGTTTCAACCTTAAAAAAAAATGTATAAGCATGGCAATTTATAAAAATACATGCACCGGTAGTCATATACCATAATCCCATTTATTTCAATCACAAACGATTAACCCATGGGACACTTATTCCTGCTATTCAATCTATTTTAGTACACTTTATACATCCACACTTCAATTAGTGCAAGAAAATACAAGTGCAAATTTACTACCCAAGTGTATTATTATTATGCTGATTATAATAGTTAACAGGGCAGCACACTTGTAATCTTATAAGCTACCTAGTCTAATAAAACAGGCGTCTTAAAGAGTTAAGACCCAACACAATGACGTCACATTCTTCGATTTCAAATGCCATTAAAAATCATTGATCCAATAAATTCTCATATAATATAGATCACGCCCATCCCCTTCTATCACTCCTTATTCATACATGGCAACTTTTGACGGAAGTAAAAGTAACTTATACAGTGTTGAAATAATAGGCACTGATGAGAAACGGCCGATTTATTACACGCCCCTAAAATTATGAACAGAAGACTTAAAAAAAATGGATAGGGAATTGACACCGGTTGGTTTTCAACGTTGGAATCCTTTTTTTTGACGATGCTAACAAAGAAACGAGACAAAATGTCATTAGTTCCAATTAAGATTTTTCCCGTTTCTTTCCTAGTATAAATAAAAATTTGAAAATTTAGAAAATCAACCGGTAAATCTCTCTTGTATCAACGTAATATAAAAAATTTCCTTCGTCTGCTTCATGATTATAAGTCTATGCCAAATTATTCCACCATAAGACAAAATGCGTCAATATAATACTTATGTACTTAAAACAGTAAAGAAAAGCACATTTCACTATGAGCATTGGCTTACAGCCAGCCGCATTTACAAAATAATATAAACTCACCGAATGTGATTGGTAAATATTATTTTTATTGATATTGGTTACATGCATACACAGTATAATAGCAAATAAAAAAAAACAGCTAAAAACGCTGTAAGTGCTTTTGCAACAACTGCAATGCAGAATGACTCACAGAGCAATCACGTAATAGCGTGAAAAAATGATTTTATTATTTAAGTAGGCTACAAAGATGGAGAGAGAAAAAATAAATGATTGTGTGGCATAATTAAAACAGATTTTTGCCAAAGTCGCACACCTATTATAACAGACAATAGAAAGTTATAAAAAGCTTTTCGGTTTAATGTTAAGCTGGTTTACAACTTTGTTAGCAAAAATGTGTTACAAAGAAATTCACTGAGCTTTTAACAAGTGACAAATTAATAATGTAAACACAAAACAATAAAAAATATCATAAAATATATTCAGTTTTAAGTGTTAATACAGGTTTAACTTTCAAAATTCAACTAATATACAGTGGATTCTCGTTAACACGAAGCAACATTGCGGTCCCGAACTACACTATAGGCTTTCCCATACATGTTTTGCTCGTTAACACGAAGTAAAACCCCGTTAACACGAACTGATTTTGCTTCTCCAAATGAAAAATTGCATATATTGTCGGCGAAAATGTAGAGAAAATCAATACCAAGAAAGAAACGAGACAAAACTCTATTGGAACTGATGATATTCAGTCTCGTTTCTTTTTTGTAATGTAGAAAATGTAGAAAAAATCCAAATTTTGATAATGATTAATGTTTTCATAAAAACAAATAGAAAATCAATACAGTTTTTGTTGATTTTTATCAAAAATATTTACAATTGCATTGTTTTTTTCTGAAATGCATACATAAATGCACAAAATGCATAAAATTCTAAAATTTAAATTTTGTATCTGTTATGATGAAAATAGTGAGTCTAAATATGATGTACTCTAAAAAGCATCATTTTAGCTAATATAAATTAGATTTTGCATGTATTTGTTAACACAAAACTCCGTTAACACGAAGAAAAATCTCGGTCGCGTCGACTTCGTGTTAACGAGAATCCACTGTACATGAAAGTTAAGGTCTATTTTTCTTTTAAATACTTTTTAGTGAAAAACTGAAAATGTCTTAAGTTGTTTAAACTCCTTAAAGACATGTAGTCTACTTTTCTATTACTAAAAGTCAAGTTATATCCTATATTCTTGCACGTTCGTGTTTTGCCATTATTTTCTTTATACGTTTTTTTTAGTACGGTACATTTTTATGGAGCATAAAATCGACAGCAAATGTAAACGTATCCACACCTAAATTCTTTATTATCATCAAACGACTTTCCATCTTGGCCAAACTAAGAAACCATACAGTAACTTACTGTAGGATTTGAAAGTCTTGATGAGTGACTTTTAATCCACTTAAATTCCTCGAATAATACTAAGACGAATTTATTTTTAAAAAAGTGTAAGAATGCCTTTAAAGTACCATCTAAAATAAGTACCAATTGACCCTTGTTCATTTTCTGATCAAGTCAGTATCAGCTTTAATTGATACCTCAAAAGTTTCTGGTACATCTAAAGTATTAACATCAGACAAAAGTTAAGCAACTGTCCATAAGTGACAACCAAACGAAGAGTTTTCACATCATGTAATATTTAATATAACATAGATAAATTCGACGTTGCCAAAATCTACCTCACTCACGCTAACTAAATTAATAATAGCGTTCAGCTCTGCCCATAGGATTTCAAAGCTGCAACATGCATTTTTAGTTTACATCACAAATTTATGCAAGATAAAGCAGGTGTTCCACTGTAAAAAAAAAACAACAAAACAAACCCCGCTTCAAATTTAAGTAACTTGGCAGAATTTCCAACAAAGTACAAAATAAGTGGCATAACAAAATGATCACCACTGATAATGTTCTTGCATGCAGATACAAGCCCCATATTTTAACTTGATGAAAACCAAATTGCGTTGACAAGTGCATGTGCTCGTATACATAAGAAAAACAAGCGAAAATTCTATGCAAATTTATTGTTGCTCCAAATAAGCCCCAAAAAAGTTATCAAACTGCCTTTAAATACTACCAAACTTTAATTTTATATCATTTACACAGTATAACTTATGCGTAAGTCTGTGAAGTGTGTACTATCGGTATATGATTTTGGAATCAGCAAGTGATTTGAAGTGGTCAACGTATGCGGAGCGTGAAACAGCGAAATTTCTCCAGCGATTAATGCCCATACCCATTCCACACGTCTGCCCCATCGACCACGCTTAACCATTTTATTTCCGGTTTAAATGCAGCTCCATTCGCTTGACTGCGATAGTCTCACTGCGGAAAAGCCCGAAAACATTTTATCGCAAATTAACCTGACCCAGCACACACTAAATAACAAACAATAAAGTTAACCGTCTCGACATCCATCAATTTAAAGCAGAAAACTCATTCAACACATGAAAATTCGTCCATAAATTTTTCATTCGACCACTCAAAATTTTCATAATTACAGCCTAAATTTTAACGTTAATATGGAATCATGTTTCACAGCCACTTGATAATACAGGTCAGTAAAGTTTCAAATCACAACTCAGCTTAAAAGGGCATTGTAATTGATATTTAGCTGTATCGAAGCAATACACAGTACCTATCAAGTTTCAATTACCTGATTATTAAACTAAATTAAAAACTTTCTATTTCGAAATAAAAATTCGCCAAATCAGCCGGCTGTGATGGTAGCAGACCTCGTCAAATTTCACTTTAATAGGTGGTGTACAAGATTTTCCAAACATGGAAAAAGATCACGTACAAAAGCTCCAACTCAATCGATCGACCAATGTAAGCTTAGTCACTAAGGAAAAGGTTATGTTTATCAAAGCCTATACTTCTCAAAAGAAAACTTTTACTTAATTTAAAAGAAAATAAAAATAGCACACATACACAGTACAGTACTTAAAGTCTCGTATATTAATAAAAATTCAGTCCTCAACTGTCAATGTTGTCATCCATCAGCAACATTGTATATTTTCCATTTAAATACAGTAATTTCTTCCACCCACCTTCAAAAGTCAAACAAATCTCCATTAATCGACCCCACTTTCACTTTCTACTCTTAGTTTCTTCTGACACAGTGATTAAACTTTGTCAAATGGGCCAACCTAATTTTTTATTTTATGTCTGCGTCAAACGTTGAATACTCTTTAAACTGAAATGCTCATTAAATCCAGGTAAGATAAATACGTCACCCAACTGCCATCAATAAAAACTATACAGAATACCTTCCACCACCCACAAAACCTTCATTTTATAACTTAAGTTTTCCGCTTAATTGCTTTTTTCCAGCAGCCATCGGCCCATCAATGCTTTGACTTTTTTTCCCACTGCTATAAACAGCCCTAGGGATCTGGGAACTCAATTCAAAATTAAATAAAAAATAATTATTAACAAATGAAAACTACTATGCCCTATACACAGTGCATGTCAAGTTAAAACAAAATATTCTACAAAGTTAAAGCTAAACTTGCACAAAGTAAAACCTTAAAAGCATAACGTCTTGTAGATAGATTCAACTTGGGATAAAGTATAGATATTAAAATAAGCATTTTGCATTAAATTTTGGCTAATTTAATCCTTTTTTCAATTATTAACCGAAATGTTACTGCAAAACAAAATGTGTAAAAATTAAAAATATTTTTTTTTATAAAAAGAAATTCCCTAAAATTGTTAAATTTAAATGATAACATGGAGATCAAGTAAATGCTATTTTATAAATTTCTCAAAAAGTGTCTAAAATAACTTGTAATTTAGCATTTTGAACTAATTTGTAATAAAAATGTCAATAAATTTTAAAAAACACCATAAATGTGCTTAAAATTAACATTAAAAAACGTTCAAAAAGTAGCTTAAATATCATTACTACTGCGCACAATCCGTATTCAGTTAAAAAAATAAGTTTATCTTGACCTTTTTTTACACAAATAAATCTTATTTGTTCAGATCTTGCAAAATCGTGATAAAATCTTTTGAAGTCTGTTAATGGAATGTGTGGGCAGTGAAGACAGAGCGGCCATTGTATAGTTAGTTACAAAATGAGAACACAATGACAGTCGAAAAATGGCTAAAAATAAGTTTCTTTTCCGGTTCTCAGATGTCAAAATGACGTTATCTCGAGCCGCAGCGTTGATTAAAATGATGAGTGGAAAGAAAGGCTTTTTCTGTTGATATGACGAGGCACTTTTTACCAGTTACCAAATCAACATGTGGCTCAAGCCATTTTTGACAAGTATGACCGTTTGTACAGCTGCATTTGACGTCCCATTAACAACCTCCAAAAATGACTTTGACTTGAGACAACCAACGCCAATAATTAGAGCAGAAAATTTTCACCTGTCCATTACTTATGCCACATTGCACACTTAATTAAAACTTTAAAAATTGCCCCAAATAATTTTCTAATAAAAAAAAATCATGTTTCTACGAGCTTTCTGTCGAAATATTACGATAAGTTGCACCCTAATAATTATTATTTTGCTGGCAAACATCATAACACAAAAGCCCTTATCTCACACAAAACATAACTAAGGGCAATTTCACTGTATAGAAAACGCAATGTTATGTTTTGATGCCCGTTCGTGACTTTCTTCCTTGCAGTTGGCTATTTCAGATAAAGCAAGAAACACTATAAAAGTAATAATTGCAACAAACTTAATAAAATACGACATACATCGCAATAGAATATCTAAGGTCAGTGTCATCCTCAAACAATCCAACCATGGCTACAGTTCCACACTAATTCCATTTGTCTGAAAATATATTGTATCATCCAAGTAAAGAGCAATTTGTAACAGAAACACTTTATAAGAGGTGATTTTCTAATTTAAAACACATTCTTTACAGCGCCATTAAAGAAACGAGACTAAAACTCATAAGTTTCTATGACAATTTGTCTCGTTTTTTTCTTGATGTGAAGAAAAAGTGTTCCAATTTAAAAAATCACCCTGTATGTTCAAGTAATATAACAAAAATTCAACAAGTAACCAATTTTTAGCAAATTTTCATTTTAATGAAGACACATTAATTTCTTAGCCAAGAAGAAAATCCACGACTAAAACTAATTCAGTAATTAATTTTTAACTTGTATTAATTTTTCTTCTTATTCAGTCTGATATTGAACAAAACTGATTAAAAAAATCCACTATTATTACTTAATTACTGTACTTCTCAGAACTTGACTGAACAACTTATGTTGTTAATTAATTTTCATCTAATTTACTTTTGCCAAAGTCTACTGTATGTAGCATAAAGACTACTCCTAAGAATGTAGACTAATTAGGCGGTAGTCTTGTCAAATAATACGCAACGACGGAAACTTAAGATCAGAACTGGCGATCGATCATTTATTACCGAGCTGAAACTTTAATCTACAAAGTTCCTGGCGGCGAATTTGATAGTCCAATTTCGACTTTTACCAAATGACGTTGGCAAAAAAATGTTATGTATGGTTTTAATTAACTTTCAACCTAATTAAAACTGAATAAAGTTTGGTTAAAAAATTTTGTTTTGCATTAAATTAACTCAACGTTAGACAATTGCCTTTAGATGACCTAAAAGTGTGCTAAACCTAAGTTACCACCCAATTTCCCTGACGAAACACTTTCCAACTAAAAAACAGTATTGATTTATCGTATCACTAAATAGAAATCAAATCGAATTTCTTCTTTTCACTAAAAAACTTGAAATCAATTTCTTTGCCATTAGTTGTAACATGTACAGTACATTCAACGCAATAAACAAATTCACTTAGGACACTCTTGTACGTCGTTGAACTGCGTGAAATTAGTGGTTAAATAATTACAAGCCCAAAAACTGTGAGCACTTAAAGGCATCCACCACACACAAGTACAACAGTAACCGTTCAACGTATGACTATCATAGACCGAACAAGTTTAAATGACAATATAACCCAATAAAATTAATCAAGCGTTAGTAAATTATCTGTACGCCAACGTAGGGTATATCCGTCACGTGTCAGCGTATTTCTGCTACAGTAACTTCATTGTCAACGCGGTACAGTCATCCGCGATAGAAAGCCTGCAGCAACACAGTATCAGACACAATACAGAGTACACCACAGTTCAAAACTTCAACGCATTTAGATTGTCATTTAAATTTATAGTAGGGCAATTCCCAGTATTGTCTACACTACTGTAGAAGTCATAAATCGCTTCAGTACTTTCAATTTTGCTATTAAGCAACAGCAATAGCTCATGTTCCAATGTCGTTAGTTAACATTGTAAATGTGATTACTTAATACTGCAATGGTCATTATTTAATATCGCAATGGTCATTAATTATCATTGCAATGGTTATTATTATTAATAAGTTACAGCAATATACGTTAGTTGATCAGTTATAGCAAGAACCATTAGTTAATCAGTCATAACAAATACTAGTGATTGGCAAACTATTTAAAGAGAGAGCCAAAAGTCCTTTAGACGGGACAATACAATTCATAAAAGTGATGACAAAATTTTAGTGTTTTTTATGATACAAAGTCCTATTGATGACTTAAAGGAAATTATAATTTAAATCTGAGGATTTCTCATTTTTTTCATATTATTTTTATTCGTCAACTGGCCCGCGGGCCGTAGTTTGATCGTCACTGGCAAAGGCCATTAGTTCATTTTCAAATGTCCTTAGTCATACTTAGTCCATTTTTTAATAATTTTTACATCTATTCTAAAATATGACCATTGACACTGAATTTTAATTTGGTTTCTGTATACCGCTGTTTCCCAACGTGGAGTGTCCGCCCCACAAGGGGGAATTTTGATTGCTCAATGGGGCAATTTGAAAATGAAATTTTTCAAAATTTTGAACTAACTTTATGGCAACTTGTAATATGGAGGAACATAACACATTTTAGGAAGGTTTAGGTGAGGCATAACTCACGAAAGGTTGGGAAACACTGCTATACACTGTATTTCAAAAAGTAATACTCCCAAAATTTCAAAATACGTTAATTCCCATAAAAAAACCTTCTTGTATATAAACACTTGGTATAATATTACATGTCAGAAAAGTGTTAGCTTACAATGTGATGTAGTTTGTGTTGTTTAAAGTAACAAAGCAACAAAACTCTCGACTTTCCTATTTAAAGTACACTGCTGTAAGTGGAAAGTAGATAAAACACACAGAGCTGCATGTATGTAATTAGATGATCTGGCAAACAGATGAGAAGTTTGGATAGACTAGAAAAAAAATTCCAAAGTAAGAGGAAAATGAGATGTAGAGAGAGATCATCTAACACAAAATCAACTTTGCTATCAACAACCAATCAAAAGCAAATCGGTTCATTCAATCTACTGTTGAAAGCGCCATTCATTCGTCGATAAATAGCCATACAGTGTGTATATATAAAAAAATACAGAAGAAAGAAAAATTGCCGCCCACATCCACCAAAATAACAATATACAGAAAAGCAACTCCCTCCCCCAAAAATATTATCACCAGTCACCACCTATCCAATTAGCTTTATGACCCACTTCAACTTACACATTACACACTGTAGTATGCTTTTTACACGAAAGATAGCACCCAGTAAAATGTGCAGTTCTAGTTAACTATTAACCCTTCAAGCACTGCATTTCAACAGTTAACTAACACACAAACCTCTTTAATTAAATATTAATTTCCATTTGTCCACGACAAATTAATTGTCCAACATAACCAGCTGTCATGGAGCACAATTACATGACCAAAACAACACACAAATTTCACAAACCAAACTGCACAAAACTTAACCAAATTTGTAAAATCAGATTATTTTCCAAATAAAAACAAAACTCAAACATATGATTTGTGTCAGCTATTTAGGCCGTAATTAAACAAGATAACTTCTACCATGTCAATCCTTATATATGTTGCCGGGAAACCATATAATTTGCATTAGTTGGCGATGATTTCGCTGACAAATAATTACGTCTACTCAACGTTACGTACTGGTACGGTACCGGTAGTTAAACAATTTCATAAAACTCTGATAATTACCATTGACGCCAATTTAAGTCACTAAAACGCCAAATATTACTTTCAAAACTCTTAAAATCTTTTACCGTTTTAACAACGTTAAGTCATCGTTAAATTGTGATTGAATAGTCACATGATGCAAGTTGACGCGACGTTTGTTTCCAAGATCTCCGACAATGTACAATAATAACGTCATTAGCCAAGTACTGCTATTTCTTTTGTTGTTTTGCTGAGCTTTGACTGAGGAAATGGGATAAGAAGAAGAAGAAAAAAATAAAGAAGTTTGTGGTCTTACACAATAATCACTCGTTTAAAGATCCAATGACACAAGCTTTCTTTCTATGGTACTGTATATTTCCCACCAATGTAACTGTACATCTACGAGTATTATAATACTACAGATGTCATTTTCAGTGTCCATTTACCGCCTGCAGCTTCTGTACCAATCCCACTAAAAGATGGCTTTAATCGAGGGTGGATAGAGAGGGATGGTATACTATGTTATCACTAAGAAGCAAGTTTTCAATTAAGAATAAGTAGAGACGCTCAGTTTCATTACACAAAGGGAATATAGCCTTACCCAGGCTTATGTCATTTGCCGCACACGTTACACTAATTAGTACGTTTCGGATTTTAATGAAAATTTATATTTTATACAGCTATAAACCTAATTTAATGCTAATTATACAGTTTGTACAGAAGAAATAATTAGCACTAATTTATTTGTCAATGTTTAACTTTTTTAGTTACTTTTATAAGAATTTTATTACTTTAAAAACAGGGGTTTATGAGCTTTCATGTGATTTTAACTTTTTGATTTAAACGTTTGATATCAATTTAGAAATCTTATTCGTCTCCTGAAATAATAATTTGACTAGTTTGCCTGAAGAAAACTAAATAACTCAGCTTTAAGCAAAAGATAAATCTACAATAAAGATGCATAAATAATTATCTTAATTAAATTTCCATTTAATAAAAAAATGCTTGTTTTCATGTAAGTAATAATTATTTTCTAATAAAACGTTATCTTCCAAGATTACACTAAATACAGTGGATTCTCGTTAACACGAAGTCGACGGGACCGAGTTTTTTTTTCGTGTTAACAAACACATGCAAAATATAATACTGTATATATATTGGTTAAACTGACATTTTTAGAGTCAAACTGACACTTTTTAGAGTCAAACTGACTCTTTTTAGAGTCAAACTGACTCTTTTTAGAGTCAAACTGACTCTTTTTAGAGTCAAACTGACACTTTTTAAAGTCAAACTGACACTTTTTAGAGTCAAACAGACACTTTTTAGAGTCAAACAGACACTTTTTAGAGTCAAACTCAGATTTTTAGAGTCAAACTCACATTTTTTATAGTCAAACTCACATTTTTTATAGTCAAACTCACATTTTTTAGAGTCAAACTCACATTTATTAGAGTCAAACTCACATTTTTTATAGTCAAACTCACATTTTTTTAGAGTACATCATATTTAGACTCACTATTTCCATCACATTTTAATCATTATTTACTTCATAATAGATACAAAATTTACATTTCAAAATATTATGCATTTTGTGCATTCATATGTATTGTATGCATTTCAGAAAAAAACAATGTAATTTTAATTTTTTTATTTTTATTACAACAAACAAAAAATGTATTGAATTTGTATTTGTTTTTATAAAAACATTAAAACTTATCAAAAGTTTGATTTTTTTCTACATTTTCGCCAACAATTTATGCAATTTTTCATTTGGAGAAGCAAAATCAGTTCGTGTTAACGGGGTTTTACTTCGTGTTAACGAACAAAAAATGTATGGAAAAGCAACGTTGCTTCGTGTTAACGAGATATTCGTGTTACTGAGTGTTCGTGTTAACGAGATATTCGTGTTACCGAGTGTTCGTGTTAAGGAGAATCCACTGTAGTAGACTACTTTACTTCTACGCTTCACTTTTTGCATTTCTACAGTAAATCCAATGAATTAATTAAAGTGAGTAATTTACTCGACGTTATCAATACAAGACATAAATTTCAATGACAATAATTAATTAATTGTATTGCTCTTTGTTTACATTCTATTGCAAATTAAAACGTTTAGTGTTGTACTGAATTTTACTAAAGTGACAAGTAGAAAAATAACTGATGTCCATGTACTAGATTCCATAACTAAAAAAAACCAGGTTTATATTCCTATCAAACCCACATAGTTACTGTACCTATTTGCAATTTCAATGCATAGCACCCAATAAATTATTGACAATGTTTACCAAAATTTCAAATAGTCTACAGTACAAATCCCATATAAATGAGCTGCAAAACATCACGTTTCATTGCTGTGTATTGTTTGCCACAGCCTAAATCCATTGTTAACGATCAAACAACTTAACTTAAAAAAATTCAACTTTACCATCTTTTATTTATTTATTTCCGGCTTAGCTGTTTTGTATACCGTTATTTCTCCCTTTTTCATATGCAAAATAGATCAGTACTGCACAATTTCAAATTGATCGTCGCATTACGCCGGTATAATAAGCATCGTTTCAAATTACATAGGATTTATAAGACATAAGAAAACATAATAAGGAAATAAGAAGTCCCCAAATGAACGACTTTAGCAGACAAATAAGGCAAATATAAGCAAATTGCTAGTGCAAATATAAATACGGTATACAGTAGATTAATTTACATGACAATAGAAAAGTATAATGTCAAATACGATATACTAGGTACTTGCACGATACATTATATTGCAACAATTGATACAACAACTCAAAATGTTTTTAAAAAAACCCAATTAAATGCCTATATAAATCCTTAAAATCACTATTTCCATCATATTAGAATTATTATTTACATCATAATAGCTACAAAATTTACATTTCAAAATATTATGCATTCTGTGCATTCACGTGCATGTATGCATTTAAGAAAAAACAATGCAAATTTAAATTATTTTTTATAAAAACAAACAAAAAATCTATTGAATTTGTATTTGTTTTTTATAAAAACTTTAAAACTTATAAAAATTCACTTCGAAGAAGCAAAATCATTTCGTGTTAACCGGGTTTTGCTTCATGTTAACAGAAAAAAATGCATGAAAATGCCTATTCTTTAGTTCAGAACCGCAATGTTGCTTCGTGTTAACTGTAACATAATTTGTTTTTGTTTTTACCAATAAAAAATAAGTTTACACAATGTCATATCTTCCCATTTCTCTATTACCATCACATATATGTGAACATATACTTTATGATCACCTGGCACTATGCAGAATCAATTTTTCTACCTATAAATCCATTTATGTACATTGCACACTAATGTATTTTTTATTATTTTTACAACCCTGAATTAGTATTATTTTATATCAAAACTTTCAATTGCTAAATTTTTTATACAACATACTTAACCACACTTCTTGATAAATATTTGGAATTCCAGACATAAAAACCTCATTGTACATTTAAATTAACATCAAATCGAGTTATTTTATTACGTCGTTAAATATTTATATACAAATAAACGTTGGAAGGATCTTCAAAGGTTAATCTAAGTAAGTTAATAAATGTCATCACTGATAAACCCTTTAAAAAAACAAGCCAAAAACTGGAAAACCTAGATAACTTAATTAAAACGTGCAATTAAACTTTTACTTAACGTTCGTTAGCATGACCTCATCCAATAATTACAATCTCGTGTCAATAGCAAAAGTCAAACATCAATACATAACGTAGAATTAAAGATTAACGATGATTATTTACACAACTACGAGCAAACTCAAACATAGCTGCATTAATTTAGCAAAGCTCTTTAATTTATAAACCGCAACTAATTAATTATCAAGAATAAACACAGCTGGTAAGCAAAAACCAATAATTAATTAAGAAATTACTTCTTCAATCTAATACCTAATGTCATTTCTGAACAAGAAGTTGAGACCACCTTTGGGATCACATACTGTAAATAATTTTTGGGTCACAAAAACTTTTTATTTCGGATTCATAACGTCTAGAGATTCCAACAATTATACGTTCAAAACTTATAAGCAGAAAAACCAAACTTTTGATTTTGAAAAACAAGACTATGCAAAAACTAATTTTTTGTTGTTACCAAGATGAAATAAATTATTAAGTTAACAATTACCATCTACAATAATGCCAATAAAGTATAAAAAACCTAGTGATACTATCCCAGCAGAATTAAACAAAGCATTTTGCTTCCAAACAATCATCTCAATCAGCCAAAATAGTGTATCTTTTCTGCAGTAATATCCAAACCAGCTTTTCTATTTTAATACATAAAAAAAAGTACTGCATCCCCCTGGTAGCAATCACGTACACATTATATACGAGTACATTTATCTAAATTAATTTTTTTTCTTTTTCTAATGCACAATATAGATCGTTAGATCATAATGATATACAGTAAACACACATGGAAATGCATCTATGCATAATTTGAATTGCAATTTTCTACCCCCACAGTCCTTACATTTCCTATGATATGAATTTAGTGCTTCAATTCTAGCATTTAGATCAAAAGAACCTCAAGGGATCTTTAATATCAAACGTAAAAATTTCGTTTTTTTCCCTCATTTCAAACTTTATTTTGTTTTGTAGTCCTTTTTAAAAAAAAAAATTTTTATTTTTTATTTTGCAGCATTAACTAAATTTCCCTTTTAGTTATGCAATATCCTGTATAGCACTACATTTTCTTAAGTCTTTCAATACAATTCAGTCTTGATTGAGCTTTCAATGTAAATTTAAAGACTTTTTTTCTACATATTTACTCTGCTTTTTAACGATTTTTATGAGGATTTAAATTGACAGCAAATAAAGACTAAATTAAAAATAACGTAAATTTAAACCAATTTATTTATTAATTAAAATGGCTTTAAACAGATTGTAGCAAATTTGCACTCTAAATTAGCCACTTTTTATACACCAGTACTGAATATAACATTAAATATTTACTTGTTTTTGTTTGCAAACTAATATTTTTATCATTTTACATAATAAAGTCTATAAAGACATTACATAAAACGTCATTCAAAAAAAATTCACCAGACAAAAAAAATTATAATTTTTCTTTGCTTGAAAAATTTACTATAATTTCTACGTCGCAATATGTAAATGAGTCTCAGACGTAAAATTCGTCAATTAATACTAAAGATGATTATAGATTTTTATAAAACTCAAAAAAAAAAAAAAAAAATTATGATTCATTTAATATGAAAACTGGTATTAATAACTGCCAGTTTCCAACAATAAAAGGTCTTCCTACAAAATACAAATTTCTTTTCTCCACGAAAAAAAAAATCCAAATTAAAGTCTGCATTAATTTGATACGAAAATTTTACGGAGTTTAGTGTCCTATCACACAATACCCAAAAAAAAAAGACTAATGACGTCATGGAACTTGCGTAGAAACAACTTTTGTAAGATAATACTTCATTAATGTATCCGATCAGCCATCTCAAAATTCGATTAAGAAAGCCACTAGTGTGTTCTTTAGGCATTCATGAAAAACATTAGATAACTCATACAAGTCTATACTGTATATTGAATAAAAAGAAGTGGAAATAATAACTTAAAGCCTACCTTTGCCAATTGCTATACATTTTACGGTTTGTTTTTCATATTTTATGACCCTATTCTCTCTTAGGTGCACCAATTCCACAATGTAATACCGAATAAAACGCTTGAATATTTAATACTAATGCATCAAAAGTAGATAAAAAAACTACAAAGCCTAATAAGTTCATAACCATTTAAATTAAAACGATTTAAAAGCGACTTTAACGAGTGATATTCTAAATTGGAACCTTAATTTACAAAGCCTATAAAGAAATAAATGTAACAACTTATTAAATACACAGTACAGTTCGCTTTTCTTACTTCTTATTTCAAATACAACTTTAAACACTGCAACATTCTCATCGATTTTATCGTTATTTACAATCAAAAAGTCGCTTTAATTTAAAACGCAAAAAAAAGTTAATGGAAAAGTGGCACCAAAACAAGTTCTACCTTGTAAAAGTATCTCAAAGTGAGCAGTTCATTACTTTCACTTGTTTACAAAATAGATCTACTAGTTATAAATTGCCAACTAAAAAAAAACCAATAAACAAGCTTAAACTGAACTTGTCTCGTTCAATTTTACTGATCTCAATTTGATAAGCTGGCACTTTTGAATTTATTGGGGGAATAAAGTTAGTACTTTTCAGCAATTCAGCTAAATGCTAATTGCAAAACATAGTCCATTAAACAGTACTGTGTGAATTTCAAAAAATAAAACAACTTATAGTCGCATAGCTGTGTGTATTAAATTCCCTTTATTACATCCATTTTGCTACTAACTTAACTAAAAGCATAGTGCATTTTATTCCACACAGAAAATTACTTGCATTTAGGAAAAACCGTCGACATGGTCGTTTTCAGTTTTAAAACAACACTGATCACGCTGAGCAAAATGAGGAAGACTTCCATCCAAATTTCACAGCGTTTTTATTGCATTGATAGATACAGTACATACTGCATGTATGCTCAACTAATGAGGGGTAGTGGGTGGCTATAAATATCAAGTGACAAGAGTAATTCTCACCTTCATCAAGAAAACTGTGTTTGTACGTTTAAATTTAGCTGCTGCAGATATATCCAATGACGTCACCAACGTCAATACATTGAGTACTGTAATCATTTGACTTCTACAATGCCATATCTATTTCATATATAATTAGTCGATACTATTTCAGCATTCTGTGTAACTTATACTGCACTAATTTCACGTGCATAACTGTTCCAAATTAGATCAAACTGGCACCACAGGGCTGGTTATTTATCATTACATCAAATTATTGTTCAGTTTTGATACCGTAAATAACGGTTTACTACACTCAGTAATTTACTGGATATCCAGTTGTCAATAAAAACACTGCTGTCAATATGTAAAAATAATTCAGGTATTTTCTAAGAATGAAGTCACTTTGGCGACACGCCTGAGTTATCTTCAAAAATTGTCTTAAAATGTAATAAATCTTAAGTTAACTTAATACATAACTTCAAAATAACACTGAAAAGAAATGAAAAATAAATTGCAAAAAAATAATATACTGTAATAAAAAGTTCACAGTTTTACCCCAAAAAAAATCATGATGTTTCATATGATCACACTGAATAAACTCAAAATGATTTACTTTTTCATAAATATTTTTTAATCAACCAGTAACATTAAATGGCTAACTTCACTAACTTAAGTTAATTAACTAATTTAATATACTGTACTTTCAAAAATACTGTAAAAGCCTCAGCAGTTTAACTGTACGACAATAGTTTATGTGTTAAATGTAACAAAATTGCTGGAAACCGTATAAAAATGTGTTAAAACTTGTTTCAACTTGACAAACACCACAATTTACACGTCGATTGTTATATAGAAACTACCAAATAGCCCCTAGTTATTCGTATTTTACAGTAGTTTGCTGCTGTCAAACCATAATTACCGACTGCATTTAAAGAAACACTAAAACCACTCGTATTCCAATAACAAAAGCCATTTGCTCACAGAAATTCATTAAAACTGACATTGAAACGGGCGATAAAACAATAAAAATGACAAACAAAAGAAAAAAACCAAACTAGAAATAGTCAAATAAAACCTCAATCGTAAATAAACTAAATTAACCTTCAAAAACAAGTGCAATTCCAGTTTTTAAAACTCAACTAATAGGTGTTCTAATTATCATAATAAACCAACTACAAAACATTTCAATAAACAACAATATTATGCAAATTCGTGCATTCCAACTGCACAAAAAAGTGCAAACCAAAACTGTTTATAGTAAAACTTAACACTCAATCATTATAAAACTCATTAACATTACTTAATAACTTAGAATACAATTAACCAAAAATGGGAGAGGAAAACTAAAAAATTTCTCTGAAATGTCAACAGCAATTAATAATAACAACATTTCGCAAAAGTTCAAATCGACTATATAAATTAAAAACTAGTTAACGTAGTTAGGGATTTTCCTTATACCGTCCATGAACTACTTTTCTTTTTTCTTCAAGTGTAAAAGATGTTTATTGTCATTCAGCACACTATTGAGTACACTTATACTTGACAATGCATCTGCATCATCATACACTACACAACTTAGTACTATGGTTTCACGTAACATATGTTTACAGTACCTTAAAAAAGTGCAGAAAAATAAACGAAAAAGATTACGTACTATGTGCTAATATATACAGTTAAAAAGCTTATTCAACATTAAAAAAAACAAGCTTTTGTATACTAACTAAATTGTTAATAGCAAATAGCTTACTTTCCCCAGGTAAAACCGGAAATAACTCCCATTCCACCCTTCAAAATGTTTGCTTAATCAGCTCATATGTACTGTACATAATAAACTTACATTACAAGTATATGACTACTCGGTAATTCATTATTTAACATTCCATTAATCACTCTAATTAACTCGTTCAACACAACGAAACACAATGCAATTAATTAACGTTGATGAATAATTACAGTACAATCAAGTGACGCAACATTTCTCATTATGACGACAGCATATTTGGAGTCTGCCATCTCGATTTATGTTCGACAATCATTTGATTTTAAAGATTTATTAATTCTAAAGTTAATTTATCATAAGTTGCCAATTAGTTTATAATCGGTGTCACAATATAGGTAACAATAGAGCTTATGACATTCAACGTATTTCAAATGCGCATTCGAAAGTCATTGTTTGTCATAAACTACATGGACACTGATAACTTGTCTTAAGAGTACTGATGTGATATTAATTACTGTGAAAACCTCTTAACACGAAACTTTTCTTTATGTTCATAAAATCAATAAATCTTTTATTGATTTTAAGCAAAATCTTTTCATGTTAAAAAATTTTTTTTTATGTTAAAGGAATTTTATTTCATGTTAAAAAAAAATTGTATTTCATGTTAAAAGAATTTTATTTCATGTTAAAAGAATTTTATTTCATGTTAAAGGAATTCTAATTCATGTTAAAGGATATTTATTTCATGTTAAAAGAATTTTATTTCATGTTAAAGGATATTTATTTCATGTTAAAGGAATTTTATTTCATGTTAAAGGAATTTTATTTCATGTTAAAGGAACTTTATTTCATGTTAAAGAAATTTTATTTCATGTTAAAGAAATTTTATTTCATGTTAAAGGAATTCTATTTCATGTTAAAGGAATTTTATTTCATGTTAAAGGAATTTTATTTCATGTTAAAGAAATTTTATTTCATGTTCAAGGAATTTTATTTCATGTTAAAGAAATTTTATTTCATGTTAAAAGGAAAAAAATTCATAGAAATACATTAGGGGGTAATTGGAACCCTAGTATTATTAAATGTTAACAGGTTTTTAAATATTACCCGATTTCATGTTAAAAGGTTTTCACTGTATATTATGAAATTACTGTATATTGAATTTTTAGGAACTGAATTTGGCTTTAGAAATCTAAGAAAAATATCTAAATAAATACGGTATACAAAAATTTTCAAACAATTCCTTATAAAAAAGTTTCCTTTAGTAACTTCAACTAATCAATCATATCTTACATTACCAAAGACGTTCTCACCCAAAAATTTCCTATTACCAAATAATTTTAAAAAAATTTCCTTTAAGTTCTAAGTAAGTTAATATCGTCTAGCAGACAAGAAGCTCTTTAAAAGCCTGACATTATAACACGACCCCATCCCCAATAAACTCAATTATAAATCATAAGTTTTCCTAAAAAGTGCCTTTACAACACAGTATAAAAGTGGCGGATGACATATTAAAGTACAAGCACTAAGAAAGCAATTTTAATTATCGGTGACTAATTAACGATGGCAATCTACGGTACTGTATGATTAATATTAAAATTCAGCTACAGTGCGCTCAGACAGTGTGATTGACTAATTACAGCAGATAGTGCATAAATTATGTCACATCTACAATCTACAGATGACAACAATCAATCAGCATACAGTATACAAGTAAAATGTTTATGTCAATAATTACAAACAGTTACCAGGCACATACAATTAGCCTACTTGTACTGTACATAAAGATAGTAAAGAAACGGAAAGTTGACACACCCAACTCAATTCACCGTATACACAGTCAAGTTATAAACCGTCGTTTACTTTAACGTCAAATCACACCGAAGAAACAGAGCAAAAATTTATGCCACAAAATATTCAAGAAAGACAGTTGCTCAGAATAATGATAAACAAAATGATAAACCAAGTCTAATCAAACAAAAAATCTCTAATAAACAATTTACTTGGTGATTTTTTTAAACATCAAATAAAAAACGGGAAAAATCGTCATTGGAACTTCATGATCTTCAGTCTCGTTTCTTTATTGACAACGTAAAAAAGGTTCTTATTTAGAAATGACTTCAACAAAAAAACTTATTAAGTACACATACCGATTTTTAAAATCTTTCTTTCCATCCAATAAATTTAGCAGGAAATTGTCTGAAAACTTGTTATAAAAAAATCGGCTCTCATTTTAGTAATCTACTGTTGCTTGTTTATTCTTGGACCAGAAGTACTGATAGTCTTATATTATCTCAAAAAGCCTTAAGGAGTAAATTGATAGGTCAACAACAGGCAATCAACCAAGCGTAAAATTAGAAATTACACAGACTAAATTACTATTTGTTTCCAATTCAACACTGACTGTACTACACTCACTGTAATCCCATTTGCAGAGATGGGTCGTACTGAGCGTGGGTGGGACATCGATAAGGGAACCAAAAATACCCATTTATAAAGAGAAAAATCTTAATTTTAAGTTGAAAGCTATTTTCAAAGCAAGATTAAGCCTTTTATATCGTTTTATACGAAGACATGATATACAGGATATAAGCTACCAAAAATAAATTTCGTTTAGACCTACCAGTACATCAAGTCTTGTTTATACTGCACTGAAGATTGCTGGGTGTTCAGTGGAAGAAGAAAAAAGCGCATTATATAGCAAATGACGAGGAAAAAGATAAATCTATTACTAACACATTGGGAAAGATGCGGCTGTCCCAAGGGAAACAGACCGATTTGTTGTGGAGTAATGGATAACGCCTGCAGCGACATATAACAGCTCAACTAATACAAAAATAAATGCAATACAACCACACATACTCAACTGACTCGATTGTGTCATCAATAGACGATTTTCACCGACTTTCTTCCATCAAGATCATGATTTTTATTTAAAACAACACGAAAAGAAAAGATCTTCACCTCAGAAATAAAATATACTTGTAAATATCAAATAATTGGGAGATTTTAGCTATATTTTGTTTACGTCTTTAAGTTTTCGCTGACATTTTAATAACATTAAAAATGATAGGTTGTTACTATCAGGAATCGATCACTTATTTATTCAAGTAAAAATGACAACCAGAACTGGGGCTCTACTTCCAAGTTAAATACTAGTATAAATTACACTTACTTCGCTGACGCATCAATTCATCTTAACAATATTTCAAGATTAAGAGCTGCTAAAAGAAATCCACGTAATATACATTTTTTAAAAAAAGATAAAATAGATGAGAGGTTTATTTGTCTTCTAATAAATCTTGTATACCCGTATTAAACTTTCACAATTTAAGCCATCCATTTCAAAGGTAAAAAAAACTCTTAAAGAAAACAAAAAAAAATTCTTATTAAATCATTGCAACTTCAATTAAGTAGTCACCTTCCATATCGTTTAATTACATTTTTTATTTGCATTTAATTACACTTAAATTGCTTAATCATCTAATTATTCGCCTTCTTTTAAACAAAAATTGCCAAACGCACAGCGCTCAAATTATAAGCGAATTTTCTGGCATAAAAAAATAAAAGTCAATAGTCGATCAAACTAAACAACACAAAAAGTATGATTTATTGCCAAATATTGTATAACTTATTATGTAGTAGATATAGAATCGCTTAGTAATTGCGGTTTCAGATATACTAACAATTGGTACAATATTTCAATGCACAATACCGTGCATTTCAGAGACCATGAAAAGCAATGTATTTCAAATGACATAAAATGCATTGAGCTCAACAAATTCTGGTGACTAGTGTGCATGAAGTTGTGGCACAAATTACAGATCAATACAACACATAAACCTACATCAGAAAAAACTAGTAAATACAGTATATCATTACCTAAATTAAAACTTCATGTCAAATGCCTCAAATTACAGTTTATGACTACAATTCAATGTAAGAGAATCAAAATGGTAAAATAACGTGGCGTATTCCAAGTAATTCTGCTATACATTAAATCTAAATTAATCGATATAGTAACCAAAACTGCTCCAGTTACAAAAAAATAACTTAAACAGATGTGACATAAATGCCTTGTTCCTAGTATGAGTACACAAAACTGAGAAAACTGAAATGTTTGTTTGTGTTTCAAAAATTTTGTGTTAAATGATGCATTCAAAAATATATAATCACCAAAAATACATTTATTAGAGTACATTACATCATTTTAGATACCGGTACATTTGTTACATTTCAAATTCTTTTTTACATAATAGACTTTTAAATTTTAATACAGTACTGCACTGTAATTTTAATTTTTTTTTATATAAAAGCAATAAAAAATTTATTGATTTTTTAAAAATAATCTGATATTTTTTTGCTTTATATTTTTAGCACAAATTATTCGATATCATCCACGTACAGTATATGTATTTTGTTCATTCCAAGAAGCGAAAACTTTTCTTGTTAAACAATTTTTGTTTCGTGTTAAAAGAAAAAAATAGTAAGAAAATATCAAGTACTACGTCGAAACCCTTTTGTTAAACGGTTTTAACTGTATAAATACAAAAATAGTTTGAGTAAAAAAAAAGAAAATTAATTACACGTAATTTAGAGCAAAAACAACAAAAAAAAAAAACTACTACCATGTCACTAAAATGTCAATTTTAAAAAGTGTCTGATTCATATACTGTATATTCACAATAATAAACCTACTATAAAAAAACTAACACTTATAATATAGGATTAGCATCAACGTTTCTAAAAAGCATTTTGTCATTCCAAGCAATAAACTTTATTAAATAATCAAACCTAGATGGAATTATCTCAACTTATACTAAATATCGCTCAAATTAGTCCTGACAAGTTAATATCAGTGTACTATAATAGTCATTACGATCCAATCGAATTGATACAGTAATTATAAATTATAAACTACAAACTTTAATAGTAATTACTAGTCGCATTTCTAGTCAAACCTAATTTGCTACAAATTGTAACAAAATTGCTGGCAAAAATTCAACTAATGTTAACGAGATGTAAATGCAGTAATGATGAAATCTAATTGAAAGCAGTGTCGACAAATATTACAAAATTTCCATATCACACAATCAAGTAATAAACATAAAACGGCACTTATATTAGTAGCTGAAACTTAAGCGTTAAACGCTGATTAAGCGCTGCAGTTATACATTACAGGGAGATTTTCTAAATTAGAACAGTATATTCCTAACACCAGAAAAAAAACGAGACAAATTGTCATTGAATCTGATGTGATTTTATCTCGTTTTTTATTGGAACTTTTTATCTCAAGACAAATCGCCATTTCAAACGATAACATTTATTTATTGGTACTTGAAAACTATGTTCCAACTTATAAAATCACCCGTTATATTATGCTACTGACCAATTTGCCTCCTTACATTGTCAATTGCCACCATATACGACGTAGTAGCGTCAGTATTACCTAACGCGTTAACTTATGCAAACAGATTTAATGCGCAGACATAAAGCTGCGTACTTGTCACTGAATGTAAATTGTGCAATGTCAGCATCAAGAGGGAAATAATAATCTGAAATCATCGCCCAGTTCTCTACCTTGACAGTATCCGTAGTATTATAGCGTTAATTCGGCGTTATAAAGCCGTGCATGAAGCTGCAAAGCAAATAGCAAATACGGCACATACACAGTACACCCTGGCATACAAGGACATTTACATTCGCATATACAACCCATGTTATTACTCCATACTCGTAAAATCGACTTCATCCACACACTATCATTTCTTCCCCAACCCCCCAATCCCCATTCTCTCTCTCACTCACACACTCCTTCATTTGCATAATTTTGAATCATAAAACGCAGTCAACCCTACAAGTTTATACAATCAGGTCGAGCAAATTTGTTAAAGCAGTCTTCGCCACTTGTTTAATTTACTTTTTTTTTCTCTTCTTGGTTTTCTTCATCACACACTTTCATAACTACCAAACAAACTCAAAAATGTAAGAAAAACCCACGCGTGACGCGTTAACTAACTTAGTAGCTTACATGTATACCCCATTTTGCAAGTTTATGTTAAAATTACAGCATGAATGTGAGAGCACGGTTAAATTTGCAACCAAATAAACAAGAGAAAACTAAATTTCTTTTGCATACAAACTTGCGGCAGTTTGTAAAAAAAAAAGAAGGAAATAACATTGAAAATCACACTGTACTTGTTCACAAGTGCTTGGTTTTTTGATAACAGACGATTTAGTCTTCTTTATCTTTTTCTTTGAGTACAATTTAAAAAGCAATTCCAGTCCCAAATGAAAGAATAATAAATGCAACAATTTTTTTTTTTAAATTAATGCAATCAAAAGTTTTATAAATCGGCAATTTTTAGGAAATTTGCAGAGTACAAACACACTCAAGTTAGAAAGTCAAAAAGTCAAGTTTAATATTGACAATTAAATTGTAATAAAAACTTCGGTAAACACTCAAAAGTTTTTCATAATAATGAATTACCAAACAAACTGAGTTTCCATAGCGTTACAAAAATTAATCAAGTGAATTTTAAAAGTACTTTATGTGAAGAAAAAAAAATTCGAAAGATTTATTTAAAAATTCAAATTTTAAAAAAATCGAACGTTTAAATTTAAAAACTTCGAAAGCTTTACTTAAAAATTCGAACGTTTAAATTTAAAAATTCGAATGTTTAAATTTAAAAATTCGAATGTTTAAATTTAAAAACTCGAATGTTAAAGTGCTAATAAAGAAACGAGACTAAATTCCAATAATGATTTCTCGTTTCTTTTTTAATAAATTCAAAAATGATTACGCACATGCATAAATTAACATTCTTGGTAAGAATGATAATTTATGTTAATTTTTAATGCTAATTTAATGCATGTGCGTAATCATTTTTAAAACGTTAAAAATTGTCATTGTCGTATACTGGATTGTTAAAGTTATCTGGAATCTCAATAAATTACCAAAATAATTATTAATACAGGTACGTGATTTAATTTAAATGAGTTTAGTAGGCAACTACCGGTAGTTAAGTTTTATTTAACATTATTTTATCGAGTTGCGTACGAATCGATAACGCTGTGTCAATACATTGATTTATAGCACATAATTTAATTGGTAATTAACCAATATATTATAAGATTGGACAATAACTCACAAAGAAATAGGAAACCGAGAAATTAATTGCCAATATAACCTTCAAGGAAACCTTCATTTATGTAACAAAATTCTCAAGTTCAGAGATAAGAATTTTTTTCTTCAACTAGATCAACTTCAAATTAAATCGAAGAAGTGTGACTGAGATTGCAATTTAATTGCTTAATTATACTGCTATACTATATTTAATGTAATTGTATGCTTGATTTTTCAATTGTAAATTTTAAATTGGCGCTAATAGGCACACAGGCTCATTCTATTTGCTTTACGTACGATACTTTTTAAATTTACCGTACAAAATAAATTTCATTTAAAATGATTAATTATTTGAATAGTTAAAAATGCGTTGATTGACTTCACGGATAATTCTACTGAGAATTAACCTTAATAAAATATTTTTGTCACAAAATAGTAGCTACGAAATTGAGCAGGAAAATTAACAATAAAGAAAAACATACTCGAATATTCCACTTACCAAAATTTTGGCAACAACAAAAACAATGGTATTTTATCGTCACTTTCTGTGTATAAACAGTCTTAATGTAGTTGTAGAACTTTCAATCCAAATCCCAAACAAACTTTCTCATCATTAATTTGAAAACTAATTAGAGATGAAAAGTTTTCAAATTTAAGATTAATTTTACATTGGCGTCGGCCGTTATGTAACACACGCGAACACGAGCTCAACTAAACTCGAAACAAAAACCCGCTTTTCAAGCATTTCACCAACCCCTTCTGCTAACATAAAGCGCTACCAAACCGATACGCAACGCTCTGTACAGGGAGTCTTAATTCATTTCAATTACATTCATCACAAATCATAATATCATTTAATATAATTATTCTTTAAGTTATTACCACTATTTAAAATATAATTAGTAATTTTCAATTTGGTTAAGACCGTTAGTGACAAATCCTTATTTACAGTTGTTCCTTGAATAAACAGCAATTCACTTGCAAAAGCTTATTACGTATTTTGTATGCACTCTGTAATATCAACGATGTCTCCCAACCAATAATTGCTTGCGTGCCATTTCTCAAATTCGGTTAAATTAACATATTATTCCACTGTTTATAGAGTAATTTATGTTGTAACACGTCTGTCAAAACTAGTGTAAAATTAATTTGTCGTCCATTTTAATGTATTTGTGTCAAATCTTGATGCAGTTTTAAATTTTTATTTAATTTTTAAGTTACATAATGACCAAATCTTTATCATTATTCAATACAAAAGTAGTAATTCGCTTTAATTTACAGTTAGAAATTACGATAAAAAACTAAAAACTTTAATTTTGTACTTTATATGTACAGTATAGCTAACATTAAAATTCAATGAAAAATGCGTTGCCATGATACGCATACCATACCTTGAGAATTGCTTTGATCACTATTTACGATCATATGGTGTACACACATTGACATAAGTTTATAGCAAAATTTAAAACTTACGTAATCTCTATAAATCCATTTCATTGCTTGTTTCTAGATTTACGGTTTCATTTAATTGATAGATGGCGCTTTAAATGGTAAACAAATATCATTGAAATCATTCAGAAAATAATCAGAATACAGTTATCATGTGACAATGACAAACAACTAAAAAGTTATACTGATAAGTTGAGTGGCAAAGGTCAAAAAGCCATATTTGTGGGCGAAAACCATTGTCAACTACTGTATCGATCATCGCTACAACTAAAATAATTAAGTGGGCTTGTATATAATCATTCATTATGGGTTTAATTTTTATGTCATTCATTCTCTGCATATTTGGTGCCACAACGGTCAGATCTTGTGTACTGAATCATGGGTCATCATGCATTTGTGTAGACCCGAATAATAATAATTATACCGTTAACCTCACACGTTTGGCTGCAAACAACAATTTCAGGCAAGAACAACCAAAAGTCTCTCAAACTTTTAATACAGTAAGTTTCATTAATCAATTTTTTTAATTTCAGTTTTTCTGTTGATGCCATTCCCGATAAACCAGGGGAAAAACTCTACTATAATCCGTGCAATTCATTTTACTTGGGCAATTCCTCTGAAGATGGATCTTGTGGTCAAAGTGGAGGCGTGGCTGCAAGTTTTAACGATCACTTTTATTTAAATTTTATGATGCTATTTAATGAATATAACGATTAAGGTATGTGTGGTCAATTCTACTGCAGACGATGCAACATATAAAAGCTGGGGGTCTCAAATTTCAGCTAATATTCATTTAAATCCAAGAAAAATGTATCAAATTAAATACACTGATAACAACAGGTACGTAGTAAGGTATTGGGACAACATTGAGCTGTTTTAACTGTAAAATGGTCTGGTACTCCGATATAGAATGACTCTTTTGCTTCTAAATTGCACAAATACAACAATAGGCGAATCACACATTGAACTTACGAATTACATGGATGACATTGCTGTAAGTAAACTAATAATTTTATAAATGATAAAAGTTATTAAAAATTATTCGAAATGAATGAGCGGGTGATGAACAAGTTTATCCCGGATCCATTCTCGGAAAAACAACTTCATTAAAGTGTCTAACTAATGTTGGCAAGTCTTTCCTAATATTTTGATATGACAGATCTGGTATTATGCTTAACTTTTTTTACATGCTACTGTAATTGAAACTGTCACAATGTCACTTTGCAATGTTTTTAATACTTCACTGTATTCATAATTACGTCATCTTATAAACAAATTTTAAACTTTCGTACTCGGTACATTAAGTTTTTAATTGACAAAATTGGCAGTTTTTTCCGTGTTATTTAATTTCAGTACTTAACGTTACATTCACCGTGTGCTTGTGACAAGGGGTGTCCTGAAGAACCAGCTACAACTGTTTCTCTTAGTCCCACCACAACCGACTCTCCTGGTTCCACCACAATTCATCCAGAACCAATTCCACCATCACATTCACTATCTGTCGGATCAATTCTTCTTATTATGCAAGTTCTACATCTTAAATTGTATTTCTTTTTAAGTACCGGTAACTGATACTTTTTTACAGATTTTTTGTGCTGCTAGGAGTTTATTTGCTTGGTGGTATTCTTTATAGAGCCATATTTTTAGGGGCTCAGGGTATTGAAATGATACCAAACCACGATTTTTGGGTAGAGCTACCTTTGTACGTTAAGGTACGTGTATTTGAATCCTTAAAATTTAGTATTAAAATTAATTATTAAACGATTCGTTACAGGATGGATTTCTGTATCTGTGCTCCTGTTGCAAAAGTACACCTACTTATGATCATATTTAATAATTATGATTTTGGGATTTCGAGATGATGTAAATTAAATTTGTGTCGTTTTGTAATAGTGTCGATAAATAAATTTTCTAACTAAAATTTAAAAATCAACGTCCGCTGCGCATTCAACCAAATGTTTTTATATAAAAAAAACTTTAAACTTTATGAAGCAGAAAAATATTAAAACTTATAAATATCTTTACAAAGTTAAATTATTAACAGGTGCAAAAACTTTCAACTCAACAATTCGTCTTCATTGCGTCAACAACAGCGATTGTAATGAATGGCTTTTAAAAAATATTGTGTGCCTTACTTTCACAATTCTTACCGTTACAAATATTACGTTGTAAACAAGACGTTTTAATTGACATCTTCTTCATCTTCTGACTTTTCTAGATGTTCACCGTCATCTATTTCGCCTTCTGGCCTTTTTCGTTGGAAAAATCCACACTTTTGTAACAAACAAAAACGCAGTTAATTACAAGCCCAATTGATAAATTATAAAGATGATTAACTTCTGTGAAATATTTACCTTGTACAAAGCAAACGTTAACAGAGCCAACAACAAAATTCCTCCCAGAATTGCGACCAGGTAAACCCACCATGGAATACCAGCTGATTGTAGGACTAGATCTTGTGGTACAAATGTTGTTCTAACCTAAATTTGACAAACTTTTGTTATGAATTCACTAATCAACATTTAATTTAAAGCAATATACCAACCGTCGAATTTGAAAATCGTTGTTCTTCAAGTTGCACAGAACCAAACGAATGAACATTTACAAGTTTATCTTCATTCTAAACCAATAACAATTTAAGTTTTCAGCTCGTTAGAAAATTATCAGTGCTCTAATAACATCATAACATACCGTCATCCTCTGTAAAATAGTTGGCAAATCAACAGTGGCAGTTATATTGATCGTCAAAGTATCTTTTTTTACAAATGGACCCAAATTGCAACGCAGAATATGGCAGGACATGGAATCGCAATCCTATATGATAAAAACAAATATAGTAATACTTTATATAATAATTAGTATAATTCGGTTGTTTAATACCACAACTGCTGCCAGCCCAAACTCGGTTGATTCATGATTTAAAACAGTTAGAGGGGACGATGGAGTCTCAACTGAAGTAGTACATCTGCTAGATTTCACTGGTCTTGAATTATGATTTACCTTAAATTAAAAAAACGTCATTAGTTGGTGCTTCGAGCGTTTAAGAGAGCTTGAAATTAGTTTCCAGCGTTAGATTCAGTGTCACTAAATCACTTACGACTATAGATAAATGCTGTACAAAAGACTTTCTGTCTGGCGTTGAAACTGGAAATTTCATTTCAATATTCAACGTATCGATTGGGCTTGGTTCTGTTATGGACATCTAAACACAAGATAAGTTAGTCCCAGTGTAGTGTTTAAGCACAATTTTTCGTTTATTACCTGATACATGTGTGTCAAATGCACAAAACCTGGATCACTTCTATTATACACATACTGCTCTTCGTTGTAAGCCCTTCAATCATTTTCAAAATTAATTCTAAACTGTTTTTAAAAAATAAATAGAAGCAACTTAAATTATATTTACCAGCCAGTTAATGACACTCCAGTTACAGACTTGACAGGTAAAATTAGAGTTTTCGTATTGTCTTTCAATGTTGCTGGAAGTTCTTCACTTGCGGTTGTAACACTTAATACAAACGTTAAATTTTCTGTTGTTGTTAAACGTTTTAAATCCAAAATTATATCCAGAGATATCTATAGGTTTTTACCAAAGAGAGTTTTATTTGTAAGAGCTTTTAAAAATTAATTTATATTACATTAATAATTATACTTACAGAGCTTTTTGATGTTAGTGGATTTCCTAAGTTACAAGTTGCATTTGATGATGATAAAGCTGAACAGTGACTAGGTAAACGACCAAAATCGACATCAGTTGGAATTGATAATCTAAGAACAGTCTGAAACGCTGGCTCTAATTTGTTAGTAACAGTAAGAGACAACTGTACTGTCTCGTCAGTTCCCAAAACAAGGAGGCTACCTTGCTCGTATCTGGAAACAGTAATTGTGACTTAATATCAAACGAAATTAATAATAAAATTCAGTTAACTTACAATGCAAATGCAGCGTCAAGTTCCAAATCTGAAATGCATTTATCGTCATCTCCACATCCAGTGTAAAAGGTAAGCTATTAAAATAATCTAAATGTAGTTACAACCGATTATGAGATATCATCGTTTATGCTATACCGATTTTGAAATGTCGCCTGACAATTCAGTATCAATTGACGGACAATTTGAACAGAATTCAGTTTTCTCTCGTTCAAAAGGAACAATAGAGTAAGATGCAGTCATTTGTACAGGCGTTAAGAAATCTTGTACATCGTTCTAGAAAATAACAAAATGTAACAATGAACTCGATAAGTACAGTAAGATTTTCTAACTATTTACCCTAACAAATAGCGTCATGTTTCGACAGTTAGGTCTCAGTGGTGTAAATTGTGTTGAGAAGTTAAAGTTGGAGACCAGATCTCCATTATTTTCAATCTCAACCCTTTTCAGCTGCTTGTCAATGTTGATAATAGTTTGAACACCTGTTTTATAAATAACAAATTTTAATTAGGATTCCGCTTTGACATTTAGTAAGCAAACGCGACTCACCAAGAACATCCGGAGCATATTTTCCAGTGTAAATAGAACATATTGTAGCTTGAAAGCAAGTAGCTAGTTCACCATTAACTAAACTACAGTTCTTCAAATCTGTGTTTATATGATTGAGAGAAAATGTTATAGTTCCTGAGATTCGTACAACAGGTTTAGATCTAGCAATTACATACAAATTAAAAACTTTTAGATCAAATTTTAAAGATTAATTATTTTACCTAAGAATAACTGCTTGTGCAGATGTTGGAGCCCCGATGGCTAAATCTATTTGTAAAATTAATTTTAATATAAAGCATATGAATAATTATTTGCAGAAATAATTAATTGTTAACCTGGATAAAAGTTGTTGTCCATGTCTTTCCCTGTTGAGATTGATAAACCAAATCCCTTCAATCGAAAGTTGACGTCAGATGCAGTTATTTTCTATAAAAAATAATTTTCATTAAATTTAAATATAGGCATAATTTAATTAACCAATAAACAAACTTGTGCAGGTTTTGCTCTAAGACCGGAAACACTTCCGTGAAAAATGTAGACAGCACCATTTCCCTCGTAAGGAGCTCCCACCGCCAAATCTAGATTAGACATGTAAAATCACGTTAGTACAGTACAATTCAGTTGCTAATTAACTAAACAAATTTATTATTAATCACCGTCATGACTAAACGGAAGTTAGATCTAATTTATCGAAACTCAATTTTGATTGCTATAAATGGTAAAAAAAATAACGCAAATGTATGTCAACCAAAATACAACTCGTTTTTACCACTTTTAGATCATTACTTAAAATTTGTTTAAAGCTATATTTTTCTCTACATATAATTTTCTTATAGGTTCCCTAGCAACAAAAAGCGTATCAATAATTGATCCTAAGCTTTTTACCATTATATCCGTCGAGATTTAAATCTCCAACAGCAGTAACTGTAGTACCAAATCTTCCTTCCAATGATTTTGATCCTTCCAAATAGTATGGTTTACTATTCAAATTCTTTAAAAACAAAATTAATTAAACCTTGATTTTCAACTAATATAGCGTTTTAATTTACCACTCCATCGCTTAGAAATACATAAACTCTGCCCTCATCAACGTGAGTTGCATGCAGTGGAGCTCCAACAATGAGGTCATCATAACCATCAGCATTAAAATCAGACGCACATAATGAGCCACCAAAGTATTCACCCATCTAAATATATTTAAGTAAACCAACAACCCGACAAAAAATCAATAAACACTTTCTAATCATATTAAATGAATCGACATACCTGTCTGCCTTCAATCAATAATTTTATCACAACTTCCCCAAAAAAATTCTCTGGCAACGAGTACACAAACACCTGTCATTAACATTTTAATTAATTAATTACACAAATTTATACGATTAAATGTGCATCATACTTTTCCATTCGAGCCTTCTCTCGGAGCACCAGAAACATAATAGACTTTATTGTCTTCAAAAAACTTTCCTGAAGCAATTGAGAAACCTATATGTTAAAAGACACACGCACAAAAATAATAATAAAAAAACATGATAAGCAACTTTTGATGCTATCGTATATACACATGTTAAAATAATTACCAAAATAGGAGTCTTCTTGCCTTCCCTGATTTGGTATAAAAGTGCGATAATCTATACTGTAGGGAGAGTTGAGAATGGAAGTGTAGTTGATAAGGGCTGACACTGTTCCCATAAAGCTAAAAGCTCCAGGCGCCCCCAACAACAAAGTTTGCCCATCTCGAGAATAATGAGCTGACAATCCAGACATACCCAGAGCATAGTTGTATTTGGTCTCGATGACTTGTTTATGTTTCTCAACTAAGGGTAAAAGACGTCGAGTTCTGTTCATGTTTAAGTCGGCCGGCACCATATAGCAGATACCATTGGCCATATAAAGAAGATCTCTTAATTCATATTGCTGATCCTTCCACAGATGTCCACACGCCTAGTGATAAATTTTGCTTACATTAAATACAATTTTATTGCACACAATTTAGTTATAAATAAAATGTCATTAACGGTTCCTCTTTGTAAAGTAACCCAATTTAAGCAAAACAAAATGATTGCAAAGATCGATTTTAGGATTAGAGAAGTAATTCATTCATGAAAAACCAAATTTATCATTTCATTAAACTTGTCGTATAAGATTGGTGTCAGAGTTTTGAGCAGAGAAACTTTCAGTTTTTCTTAATGATGATAAAACAAAGTCCTAAAACCTAGCATCAGTCTACAAAATCGCTATTAATTCTCATTAAAAAAATTTTGTAAAATAAATGTATATAGAAATGAATTTTGAAACGGATATTAACCAATTTGTCATGCATGTGCACATACGCCAAAAAATAATCATTTTATAGGCGTAATACATTTAGATGCCATAGTTAATTAAAGCAAATTTAATGTGAAATTTCCATGACAAACGCCTTAGTTGATTAACATTTCAACCGCTTAGAACTAAAAGTTGTCAATTTTTTGCTTTAAAAATGTTTATTATACAACTTAAGTATGCTAACAAATTCTTTAAAAGTGTCTAGGGTTTATTTTAAAGCCCTTAAGACTTAAGTAATTGCATAAAGCCCACAGTAAACCACCTGACTTAAGAAGTTGAGACCTCATGCGGTTAGCTTTCATAAACAAACATGAAAAATCGTCCTCACTAATGCCCTATAATGGTAATAACAGACTGCCCACCCACTGATAAAACTGCACTATCCAATATCTTAAATTTAAAAGAAATGTTCATGTTACCACAAATTGTGAGTCGTCCGGGGCAACATCAATTGAAACGCCCAACCATCCATTGTCTCTCAATTCATCATAGAAACGAATGCCTTTAATGATAGTCTCTAGAAAATAAAACTTCTACTTTCAGAATTTTATAACCATTTTTGAACATAATGATGTCCGTGATGTTGATTACTAAAATCAAACATAATAATGTTATACGATGATGATTCACCTTTTTTAAGCTGCAAATTTAATTCAGAGCACGAATTGGTCTGACTTTGAATCTTACATTCATGTATTGCACCTGGTTGTAAAGTTCTGTCAAACAATGAGCTATCAGTAGGAGCACCAACCAGCAATCTGTAATAAAGTAAACACGGTAAAATTTCACTGAAGTTTGCGTTCAGATTATTGATAAAGATTTTTAAAGAACTCGTTACATTTGCTGATTCTCTGAAAATTTTCAATAGCATGTCAGTAGAATAAAAATAACAACTATGTACGAAAATAAGCTCACGATAGTGTCAAAATGGGTTTTTGTTATAGTAGCCTTTATCAATGATAACGCAACATCGGTTTTATACATTAAAATATTTTTTTTTACAGTGGCAATAAAGAAAAGAGATTAAATTTCATCAGTTCAAATAGTGATTTTTCCTGCTCGTTTGACATGGAAAAAGATGTTCCAATTTAGAAAATCTGCTGGCATTGTTACAGTAAGCACTGTAACCATAAATATGGTTGTAAATTTTGAATGAGTATCCCAAACTTTTAAAGTTTGTTTAACAGTAATAAAAGTTTAGTACAATAAATAAACAGTACTCCCTGTTTAACTTCACAGTAATAAAAAACTAATAAAAACTTTAACAAAAGTTATGCAGTAGATTAATTAAGGAATATATTTTTCATTACTCTTAATATTTTTGAACATTACAATTATAATTATTAAACTGAACTTTGAAAAATTATTTCATTCAAATATTACGGTACTACACTAAAAACATGTTTCGAAGTTAATTACAGACTTTCAGTTTTTTTTGTATTTTTAGAAAATGTGGACTACAGGAAATTAGTAGCTATGTCTAAAAATTGTCTCGTCAAGTTGTAAAACTTTCTAATTATCTTTTTGTAATCTTACAAATCAATTTTTGACTATTGATAGTGAAACACAATTTTGGAAGTCAATTACCGTCTTTCATATATTTTGTATTTTTAGGAAATGCAGTCTATAGGAAATTACTAGATATGTCCAAAAATTGTCTAGCCAAGTATTTTGGTCATGTTTTAAAACTTTTTTTTCATTTTAGTAACCAATGTTTGACTAAACTTATTAATAGTCAGCTGTTTGTTTTTTCTAACTTATAATTTTTAAAAAATGTAATGAAAATCTTTACCGTTGTGATTTAATAAATAAAAAGAATTCGGCAATATTAAACTCTGTGACTATTTAGATGTGCTGACTAAATGTTTTATTGACAACTAACTCTGAATAAGCTATAATTGAATGTAATATAAACAAGTTTTTTCCTGTATAAAGGATACCGAGGCAAATGACCTGTCTTTTTCGTCATTAAAATTTTAATTTGAAGCCCAGGGTAAAAGTAAAACTGGTAACTATTATTATGAAAACTTGACACACACTTGTAACTTAAACTCAGATAAAGTTTAGATTCCTTAGAAACAAAATAATGTTTTGAACTACATTCAACGACTATTACTTTTTTCTGTGTAAAAATGTAAACTGGAAAACTAAGCTGATATTTAATTGTCAGATTTATGCCCCATAAATGGAGGACCCTAACATAAATTGTAAAAGTGAAATATATACTGCATGATATATCCCCTTTTTATTTTTATAGTTTTCTTAAGAAAATGACGAACAAGTTCACCAAACTTTAGGCTTGACTCTGTCGTCATTTTGGTAGTTCCGTTAATAGGTTATGAGTAAATCAGTTTGTCATTGTAAAAATAGCAAAATAGGAAAAACATACTCAAAACAATGGTTTGCGTAATATTGTTTACATAGAATTCAACGTCATATTCTACATACATTCCTGATTTTCGTATAAAATGGTATCCATTTACATTAAACAGGAATCTTGCAGGTTTCCATTTCCTTCGTTCGAAGAGTTTGTATTAATATTTGAAAACATTTCTGACGTTACTCATAACACACGAAATATCACGCAATTTTGACGTTTGCATGTTTTTTGAAACATGACACTTCCACCACCACAATAATAATTACTTATAATTACATTAAGATTTTTTTTTTCTTCCTTTTTTAGCCAAACTTTTATCTGTAAAAATTAATACATTTATACTTGCAAACTCAAATGGGGCTAACTTTTATGTTGTATTTTAATTTTTGTAAGTAGAAAAAGCCGGTTTTTATTTTCTCGGTTTCCTTGAGATAATTGGAATTTCTAACACGTGGTTTTAATACAGTAAAAAAAAAAAAGAGGTCACCAAAAGGTACACAAGTCTGAAGACCATCTTATTTCTTCAACCTATTTTGCTTTTACTTTTTTAGACAGACAAAATTCAATATAATGCCACTCATAAAAAGTGACAGGGCGCGGTCACACATTAACGAAATTAAAAATGCCAAATATGCCTGACATAAACATTAAACAACGAAGTCACAAACCACATAATGTCGTGTTAAATAATACGTGAAACGAGAGAAGAAATCAAATAACTCACATGCCGTTGGAGGCCTTCTTTAATAGGCTGACTGAGTATCCAAAAGTTGAATTAGGATTAGACGAGGAGTAGATCAGAGGGTATTTAACATCCAAATTAAATCCGTAACAACATTTTAAGCACCAAAATATTAAAGATAAAACAGTCAATCCTTTAATCCTGAGCGCGCACTTTGTTCGCCAAGGTATCAAGTCCATTGTCAACTTTTGAAGTAAAATTGTTAAATTGCTTTCAGGGTAAAAGATCTGAAAAGTCAGGCAGCACAGTCAGAAACAAGTTGACTCCACACTCACTAACTTGGCAATGTGATTTGACCACTCCCACTCGTACTCGTAAGCTATGATTCACTAAGTTGTCTACCATTAAACCCATGTGTTTTTCCTATTGTACATCGGTGATGCAATTTATCACTACACACAACCACTGCTTCTTTCTATACCAAAATCTCAACCGGTTTTTTTTATTAGATGCATCCCATCACCCTACCACATTGATATTAATAACAATTAGGTAAACGCTGAGTCAGGGCCAATATTCTTATAGGGGGTTCCAAAAAAAATTAGATAGTTTTACTAAAAGTTACTGAAAAAAACACTCAAGAGAATTAATTTAATGTGCGAGTTGTAACTGTAATTTGTAAATGAAATTAAATCACGTATACTACTAGATAATCTGATGTTTATAAATGCTCCGATTAATTTAAATTAATTGCGGAATTATTAAAACGTTCAGCAAACGTTAATTGACGCCCACACGCGATTAATTTAAGACAAAACATATGTCATTGCTTCAACTATACTGTATAAGTGTGTCTATCATTTTATTAAGTGGGTAGACTTATTACATTAATCATATTACATAATAATTCTATCCGTATTAGAGTACTGTGTGATTAAAACAAGGTTAAGTTCAGTTAACGCGATTTAACTTTGGTAAATACTGGGTTAAGTTATAATAAAATATTTTAAGGTTACGTTTTCCACTCCTACTTCCTTACGCAAATATTTACACTGAATTTTATTTAAATTTCGTCAAAAACAATATCACCAATCACGATTAAGCTTTTGCAACAACAAAAAAATACGCAATTATTTCCGACTATCAATATTTTCCTAGTTTCCTAAATTGGAACCCTTTTTTTCTTCATGGCAAGAAAGAAACAGGAATACTCGTCATTGGAACTGATAATATTTAGTCTCGTTTCTTTATTGGCATTTTATTGCTCAATCACAAGAAGGAAATCGCTATTAAAATTGGTATCATTTAGATCAGTTAGTTTATTGGTGGCACTATAAAAAAAACCAGTTGACATTTTATAATTAAAACATATTATTTATAAATTACTTGTTTGTAGAAATTACCGGTACTTTAGGGAATTTGGTGAAAATATCACAAAAACTCTTGTTTAACTATTGATGGAATTTTTATTACAAGTTGTAATAAAAAATAAAATGACCAATTTTAAGATTTTAGTAATGCAGCTATTGGTTAGTTATAAATCTTATAGATCAACATTTAAAAAGATTAAACTTTAAGAAATGCTAGCTATTTGATAAACTGCTTTTGATGATTTCAGATTGTAAAACAGCAAAAAATTATTCAGAAAATTAAAAATAATTACATGTAATTTTTTATTAGTCGTAAAAAATATCAACTTTCGTTTCAATTTGTCTTCTCAGAAAGCTTTCAATCACTGGTTACCAATTTTAAATTTTTGCGTGCCATCTTATAGCATCCTTTCATCAATTTAAAGAAAAAGAAATGAAAACTTGAAGCTTAAAAATAATTTATATACATTATGTATAATTATTTATTTTTCCATACAAGTATGATTGTTGAAAGAACAACCCCGATATTGTCAATAATTTGTTTTTATCGTTCTATGAATTAATTGCCTATAATAATAACGTACATCTATGCGATCACCGCTAAGTATGGATGAAATGAAACTGATTAGAAAATAAACCGGGATTGGCGAGATATTTTGTTTTCCTGCTATGTGAGAAAGAATACATCATAGCTATACAGTGGATAATAATGGTACAGAGATGGAAAAAAATAAACAGGAGCGAGATTGCACAAATTATTGCCACCTCTATAACGTTTCATAATAATTACTCTCTCGACAAAAAATTAATACACTATCCAACAATATCATTGGTCTTCCTCTCACTTTTTCTCCTTCAGTCCGCACTTAACAATTGCACTTTCATGATTTATCCAAAGTCACAAGAACAAAAATCAACAAAATGACCTAGAGTAACGTATCTACCGATATAAATGACCGTCCATCTACTCCGTTCTCCAAACAAAATTTTAAAGAAATTTTTTTTGTTGTTTTATAAGTTATTTACAGTTTGGGATCGAATTTATTACGTTAAGAGAATAGCAGAGAGCAGATCAAGATAAATGTTTATTAGCGTACGCGCGATGAATTTTCGTGTTTCTCACATATTACACACCAAAAAAATCGCCAACAAGTCATTAAAATTGTCGTAACAAGTTTACCAACCTTCTCCATCCTTCGAAAGAGTCCAACACGTTTGCCTGACACAAACGGTTTGCCACGATGACAAGTAGCGCAGTTGAATGTTGTCCTTTACCGTACATTTTTGCATGAATTAGTATTATTTTTTGTTTCAAAAGAGAAATTCACCGAAAGAGAGCGAGCGAGCAAACTACGAACAAAATTCGAGCGAGCTAAGATTAAAATTAAAAAACCGTATTAATAACATCGAATGGTTGGCACTGGATCTATTTCATTAAATATATTCACTCCGCTCCCGCTAACTCTGCCGCTTGTTCTTCTTGAACGTCAGCTAATTCCATTGAGTTAGTTACATCAAGTCCACTACTCAACCCGTCTTCATAATCATCTTCGGATTCTTCTTCCACGCTTTGTTGGAGATCTTCAGTAGTTGACGCCCTAGAACGGGTTTTATTCAAGCTAATCCTTGCCAATTCTTCCGGTGTTTTTGCCCACCGTCCCAAACCTAATCAACCAAATACTAATTGTTAAAACTGGATTAAGAAATAAATGATAAAATATACGCACCAACAGGTCTTAAGACAAGATAGGAAAGAATATCGGATAACGAAACAACTCCAATTACTCGATCTTGATCATTTACCACCACCAACCGATGAACCTAAAATAAACCCAAAAAATTAAAATTCATTGTTTCTTTTAATAAAAACAGCAAAACTCTACACATATTTTCTTCGTTAAGTACCGTTTAAACGTTTAAAACATAAATTTCATCACTTTAACACTTGTATTTCAGAAACGGATTAAATTCCCTTCAGAACCCAGCCCAAAACCCATAGCATACAAACTTTATGGTACCGCACTGAAGTTTTAATATGTATACGGTATTTCGTCAACTTGACTACATAAGAAAATCTTGTAACTTTACCATTCGCCAGTAAAATCAAAACGAGACTAAATTGCATCGGTTTCAATACAGATTTGTCTCCATGACTGCAGAATGAAGTTTCAAGGTTTTCTTATAAAGCCGACGATTTTTACTATGCGACACAAACCTCAGCACGAGCTATTCTTTCCATTACAGTCGATAGAGTTTCATTAATATGGCATTTCTGAACACCTTCAAACCACTCATTTCGATGATTAAGAGCTTGTTTTAGAGTCACATCCAAATTATCATACGTCTTTTCCGCCGCTAAATTCTAAAGATCATACAACAACGTCTTAATAACTTCAGATTTACCAAACAATAAAACTAAAGTCACTTACAATAACGTCAAATTTAGCGTAAATATCAATTAACCTCCCTTCAGGATCAATAATTGGTAAAGCGGATATCCTCCTTTCAATAAATTGTTTAAGAGCTACGATTATGGTTGTGTCTTCGCTTGCCTTCAATTTCAAAAGTAAAAGTGTCAATAACATCTTTTCTAAACGAGATAATATCGGTGTATTAAACTTACAGTTTCAATATTTTCATAAGTTCCTATTTTGAGTTCCGCCAACGTTTTGCTCATAAAACTTGGTTTTGGAAGCTCATGTATCTGAAAAAACACATGTGGAATTGTAAACGATGGAATCTTTCCAATTCAAAATGTTAAAATGTAACGTGATACTTACATACAAATATAAAAACCTAAGTATCCTTTTATGAGTAATTATATACAACACATTGCCAGTGTTTGGATCGATCACAGGTAATCTATGCACCTTATTCTCGATTAATGATTTAATGGCGTCGAACAGGCTATAATTTAATTAAACAAAATGTTAATCAAAACTATTAGCGACGTATTAAATGATAATAAATAGCACAACTAACCACTCATCAGGACTAATGCTGACTAGTTGTCTGGCTTGGTCTTTAAGTACGTCTGAAATATTTAAATATTTTTTAAAACATTTAGTTACAATAACTTTTTATTAATATTTATATACCCCTCCATGTCTGTAATCTATGTTCTTCTAATTCTTCCATTTTTACCTGCAAAATATTAAACATTAAGACAACATCTTCAAATATAAAAATCTCAACAACAATAAAAAAGATAACAAATCTGCTTATTTGTTTATAGATATAACTTATTAGATGTAAAAAAAAACATTAAATTTCAGATAAAAACAGTAACAGAAACATCAAACACGAATTATGCAACGTGTCAATAGAAACAAGATGAAAGAAGTGCAAAGCGCAAATGAGTGTTTAATATTAAGATCAGTATCACTATTTTATGATCAACAACACAAATAAAAGCGTGTTAGTTTTGCAAGTGTTCAGATACCTTCCTTGACTTCTGTACAGCATGAATCAAGGAGAGTCGCGTTATTTTAAATTCTTTAATTTTGATACATTAAAAAATGGCAACACACATTAAATGGCACACTTTTTCTTAAATGGTTCAAGCTTTTTCTTCAATGTTAAAAAAACTAAAAAAAAATCGATATACTGTCTTTAAAATTTATAACTGTGCAAGATAGTTAAACTTGTAAATTTTGATAACAAAAAAATCTTGAACCATATCAATATTTCGTGACGTCAACACGAGTGTGATACATTTAAGCATTGAAAACTTACTGTTGGCGATTTGTAGTACTGCTGTAAAATGTGAATGAAGTCAGTAATTGTAAGCAACCCTACAACAGATTTAGAAAATTAATAAATTACATCTCAATCATTAAAAAATTGATATTGATTACCAATGAAATTCTGTCGACTGCTGTCCCACAAAGGAGCTGCTCTAACACCTGAAAATATTTTAAAAAACATTAAACTACTGTATTAAATTTTTCAGATGGCATTATCAATAATGATCTTACCATTATATACCAGAGCAAAAAAGGCTTTCTTCACCTGCACAATTAATTATTAAAATATGATTACTCAAACAAAGAACGGTAATCCCAGCAAATAAAATTACGTACCAGAAGCTGAGTATCAAACACAACGAGTTTGGCACTAGTGGGAATTAGATCGTAACATTTATGCCATTTAAAGAACTTAACAAACACCATATCTTCATCTTCCTCTGCAAAATAAACAAAATTTACATTTAAGATATCACTTAACAGTAAAATTGCAATGCTGTGAATATAAACGAGCAAATATTGATTCTGTATAACCTTCGCAATGATCAGTGCTTAAAAAACTTAATTTTTCTAAATAAACAATCAATACTAATAAGCAGTTAACAACCGCAGTCACCAAATAGAAAATTGCAGTCGTTAAACAAATTTAGTTAAGTTATATAAAACTCAACATGTTTTCATTACATCTGAAAGTTAAAAAAAGCTCAATGGAACCCCCTCCATCCTCTATTTTAAACCTCAAAAACATAATAAAAATCTAGGCAAGTGTCGAATATCTCTACAGCTTCCTGGAAATAAATGTGAAGTAGGGTGATATCATTATTCTAGTAATTTGAAACCCAGTGTATGTTGATTTACTTTGAATCGATAATATTACATAGCTGGTGTACCGTAAGCTGCTCTCAAATCTCTAAGCCGCTCTTTGTCGATCACATGCCGTTCAAATTCTTTGATTAAATGTTTGTCCCAAGTCTCCCAGAGCTCAAACACACAGCATCCGGGCTCTGTCTCAGCGCCGCCGTAAAATCGGTTTGCATTATTCCAATAATAGTCCCAGTAAGAGCCAGATGAATCAGGAGATGACGTGTATGTTGCTGACGACTCTTCATCTTCTGAATCTTCTTCCATATCGTCCATTATTTAATAATATTTCTTCATCATAAAAATTAAAGTTGCTACTCAAATATTAGTCTACCATGTTTACTCTCAATCTCTTTCTCTCCACAGATAGACGGCATCTAAACATCTGCAGAATCGCCAGATCTTTCTTCTTATTTACTTTAGAAATGTATAACAAGGAGACCCGAAATCTTTTCCGTTTGATGAAGAGTCGGTACAGTAGTTTGTGTTCCCGAAAGCTAAGCCAAAATCCATTTGGCAAACGTATCATCCACTCTGCTTTTCGAGCATATTCGACGCTGCTTAACGTACAAAAAAACGCCAAAAATAGCGTGTTCACTCAATTTCACCTCATCAGCTTAAAATTTTTCCCAAAAAAAATTTTGGTCCTATTTAAATATTTATAATTGGTATAATTGCAGATATCTCCGTATGTTTTTCATCTAAATCGCTATGGTAATATCAAAGCAAAGAAATGCACTCAAGATATTTCGCAAGTCCAGAAGTTCAAGGAATTCCTTAAAAAACTGGACTTGATGGAAAAAGATTGTATGACATGTAAGGACAACAACAAATATTACTATTTTTCACTAAAAAAAACCATAGCTAAACACGATGGTGATTTCACCATAGTGTTTAGCTATGGTTTTAGCTCACCAGTTATTTTATGTGTAATGCAAGTGAATTATATAGAAATTGGGCTTCTAAAATTTCGGTTTTCAATTTACAATATCTACATTACGTGTTTCTGGTCTTATCAGCCGGTTATCCTTACGTGAGTATTGTTTATTTAACAAAACAACTGATCATTTATAGTACTGGTACGTATAGTATGCATTTGACAGTAATTAGAAAGCTACTCACTCAATTCATTTGCTTCAATTTTATCCAGAAATGGGTCGCTCACCGGTAGCTGAAAATAAATCAATATGGCATTTAGAAACTCAAAAACACAAATAAACTCTTATTCTAAATTTCACTGAACTCGTTGAGCTACTCATTCTGCACTAATTTTGATCAACAAGCCACAGGACATCAAATTTACAGAATTTACCATAATGGGAATGCACCATAATACCGTAAATATAATCAATAAATTATATAACTCAGATTTTGGGAAAGGAAATTAATTACAGTACAACAAGGTTAACATGAGAAATCTGATTACTATAAAAAGAGTAAAACAAAAAATTAAAATTTTTTTAAACAGTCGCTCTGTTATGGAGTAAACATGTTATGAAACAATATAAAAAATATGATACAATAATGATTGGCTCTTAACAAGATCATAATATTTTTTTTTCTAAATTGACATTGACTAATTTGTTCATTTAATAATTTTAATGATTTACTAGCAATTATGCAGTCCTACAGTAATATTCTACTGCAATTACAAAAGGTTCTCCTTTAAATAACTCATTAAATTTTCCAATCTTAAATGTCATTTTTTTGTGCTATCGGATATGAGTTTGATCTTTAAAAATTAGAAAAATACTGTTTATACGGTAATATAAAATTCATTATAAATAGAAGTTCATTATGACATGATGTTAAGTTTATCGGGTGATTATCTAAACTGAAACACCGGTTTTTAGAGAAACTAAATTCTCCTATCTCCTACAAATTACAATAGAGATTTGCCTCGTTTCTTTTTTTGCCATGAAAAAAAAAACGTACCAATTTAGAAAACCACTCAGTGTAGTCATAACTAATTATTGTGGCTTATCGATATATATACTAATACAGCATTTTTAAACAACATCAAAAAATAGTATCATAGCATCAATATTCAAGGTTAATACTTTGGATAGACCTACACTTATTGTACATTGTGAACTTTAGATTTTATACAGCATTTCGTCAATCATTTTTCAAAACGTTGCACTTTTTGACGTCATTCTGTATTTCCATTTCAATGTTATGCTAGTGATAGTGTCATACAGGATGATGTTTATTGTTATAAATTCTATCAGCGATACATTTCAAATCAAATAAAATCGGCTTCATTGATGAAATGTATACTGCATTTAAGATAAAAGTAACTCCCACATTATTCAAATAAGGTGCATCTATTATAATAGCATTATTATTGTATCTAATAATACTCCGATAAACTAAAATACAGCTAATGAATAATTTTATGAGATTAAACCGGTAATACTACAGCAAACTTTTACATAAAAATACATGAAACACAACCATTGATAGGGATTCCATTCTATTTCATTTTAAAACTACGTTTTTAAATGAGCTTGGTGAATCATAGAGGTGTTTACAAAATGTTATAATATTAATTAGTTATTAAAAAATAAGTTGCTCAATATTGATTTAATACGCTATTTTTTAAATTTGCATACTGAGTAACACTGATGATGTAAGCTGTTCAGAAAAACTAAAAGTAGTCCAACCATTATACTTAGAAAAAATATCAAATACAAGGTGATTTCAAAATTGGAGCACTTTTCCAATGGCAAGAAAAAAACGAGATAAATAGCCATTGAAACTGACATAATTTAGTCTCGTTTCTTTATTTTTGAATTATTTTTCCCTTATTAAAAAAAAGAAAAAACAAAACAAATCGCCATTGAAACCGATAAGTTTTGTTTTTATATTGTAAAAAATGTTCAGATTTGGAAAATCACCTTGTATAAAACAATATACAGTACATTCTAATCAAGATTTGTCTTATTTTACTATCAGTAAATGCTTGTTTTGATCATTTTTAAAAATTTAAAATTAATACAGTAGAAACCGTTTATCGCGAGCTCGCTTAACACAAAAGCAAAATGTTAATCTGTTAGAAAATTTGTGACTTTTCTGTTGGAGTCACCGGTGTAAATAAATAAACATTTTTTTTCTTTTTCACGAAGCAAAACATGATTACCACAAAAAATATTTTTAGCTTCTCTGAATGTTTGAGAAATCAAAATTTTTAGAAAAAAAAAAAAACAATTTAAAACTATATTTGGTTTTTCTTAAATGCATACATGTATATGTATAATTTTCTCAAATGTAAATACTGTATCAAATGCAATGCAAATAGTAATTCTAATACGATGTACTCTTAAAAAATGTCATTTTGGAGAGAATATTTGTTTTCATTTGTACTTTTTCAGTCAAATTCTTTTAACACGAATAAAATTTTCAATCCTGACCGTTTCGTTTTAAACGTATTTCACTGTATTTTAATGTACAATTTACTTTAACCTGTTGTACAGTATTTTGAAACCCTAAACTTCAGAACTCCTAGATGCTTTTATTAACATCACTGATTTTAGTTTTTGCTCATCATTTGAGTGAGATCATTCTAATTATCCGTGTAATTCGATTACCTACTTTTGATTTCGAAAACGCAAGAGACTAAGACCATGCAATTGTAAACGTAAATAATATAATTACCCCTCTCGATTCCCGAAAGAGTATAGATGCATGAGTTGGATAATCATAAGCTGCATCAACCGACAAATGGCTTCCACCGAGAGATGCCCTCCGTTGCGCTGCTTCCAATGCATGCTTCCGTAGCCACGCACCTACAAATCAAAATTACAAACATACCAATTAAATTAAAGCATAATATTTGCGTTAAATAACAACTGTAATTTAACAGCACACCAAAATGTCTCTTCTCACAAAAAACATTTCATAACAAAAAAAACTTTTCGTCATTAAAGAAAAATACCTGGGAATGAAACTTTTCGGGAATGTGATGTTCGCCACAAAGTCAAATCCATATTTCAACTAAAATATTAAAAATAACCACCAACAGGGTTGACAGGATAAATCCGCTGAAGATGTTTTATATTAAATTTATCACGTGAGAAAATATCTATTATTTTGATGCAAACCAAACGTGATTTGGGCACATAAATCAAAATTGCTGGCATTGATAACAAACAATACAATTTCACACAAACAAACGCTAATTCAGAGCTCAAATGTTATCAATAACGACTTTTACTGTACAGCAAAACCCGAATACCAAGCGTTTATGTCTATTTTTCTTTATACAAATCACTTTGAACATCAATGCGATTGGCTGCCATCATCTGAAGATATTTTCGTCTCTTCAGTCGAATACGTTGCCATTGGAAACACAAGAATAATTTCTCCCCAACCACCTCACTTTTGTTAACATGGCTTTTAAATAACATTCCCAAGGTTTCAATTTAACCTTTACATCTAAAGACCTCATCACTACACGCAATTTTCATCTACAGTACTTCTCTTTCATCTACATTTCATTATACATGCTCGACATCACCATACATTCGTATACATATTTTTTTTTTTTTTTGTAAATTTTAATTCAATTTCATTTTTTTATTAAATTATAAATGAATTAGATTTTATTTACCTTGCACGCTTGCTCCAGTAATAGTGGCATAATGGCCAGGGTAACCCTGAGATGAAGAATAAGCTTGATAATGGCGCTGTAAAAAAAAAACAACAAAGAAATTAAAATAAGATTACTATCAACGTTTGTTCAATTATAATAAAACTACTTTTTTTTTACATTTTAAAGTCAAATCTCAAACAATTAGTTATAATTAAGTGATAACAATCAAATCTTCAAGAATCAAGCAATTCAATTACGTATTTGCCATGTACAACTGCAACCATACTTTTAATTTTTTTCAGCGTTTAAAATGAAAATAAGAAATTAAAAATCGATAAAATCTAGACGTGTATCAAACTAGACTTAATAACTAACTTAAATTTCAATTCAAAACAAAAAGATGCAGTTACAGTATCTAAAATTTTAAGGTGAAATTAAATTCACTAAAAATCGAAAGTGTATTTGATTTTAATTACTATCCGTTACTAAGTTACCTAAACACTGTAGAAATAAAAATCCTTTAATCAGTTTTCTTTATAAAGGCTCTAAAATATTAAAAAGTGCTCAACTGCAGCGGTAAATGTTAAAGGAAACTGCAACGATTCTAGTTGAACATAACAAAAATAATTGTTTCCTTTAATTAAAAAAAAACCTCGCTAAAACATAAAACTATAATTATCAAAATCAAAATATTTGGCTGTACTATTCCTCATAGTAATTGTAATACAAACAAGTATACTGGTAATCTATGCTAAATTTAAATAAACTTGTAAAGTCATTCACAAAGAAGATGCTGCACAAAAATAACTTGCAGTATGTTACCAAAAGTATTTCGCTTATATATAATGCAAATTGTTTTCAGAATTAGTTTCTATTATTTATTGCTTTACGCTTTTCTAAAATGTCGTACAGCACTGTACTGTACTCACTGTATATTTAAAATTTCTGCAAATGACAACAGTAAAAGAGGGTACTTCTTTTTGCATGATAAAAATAACTACAGAAAATTTGATGAGTTAGAAATGGACGCATAACGCATCATGTCGTTTAATAATTAAAATTAATGACTTTGGTGTATCCACTTATGGTCAATTATCCAACTAATTATTTCAGAGAAGTCTGTCCAACAAAGACCAATAAACCGGAAATTCATTCATTTTTAATGGAATAAATACAGCAAGATCAAAAGAGTTAATAATTTTTAAAAAATTCTCAGTAACAAAATGAAACATAATAAAAACTAGAAATGTCGACAATAAAAGTCAATAATACATTACAGAGAATTCGAAAACTTCAATTAAAACAATTTTCAGCAAAAACAAATTTGAAAAGGTTGTTAAATACTCGTATTTACTACTGTACCAATATATTGTCTCCATAAAATAAATATAAGAAAGCAGAGAGGATGCAGAAAAAAGCAAACTACAAAACTGATACGTGTTCAACTGTTCATTGAATTGCAATTGTTTTCTACAAATTACACTGGAAAGTGTCAATCAAACAAAACACAATTGACATTTCATAATGACAGCCCTGCACAAATACAATATAGTTACTGTATATGTTAACTAGTGTGCGTGATCGGTAAAGCAAAAGCAGCATTATACAGTGAAATTATTTGCTTTGGATGATATTTGCTCTGCAGAAATACAGTAAAATGACACTTGAAATTGCAAATATCTTTGTACTACAGCTGTAGAGCACGTTATCAGCACTCATAATTTCGTTCACCTAAAATCAACATTTCGACAGAAGTTGATTTAATGGCTCAATCGATTTCAACAGTTTCTAAAATAAGTTCAGATCCAGCTGTTTGTTTTTGCCAACTGTAATATTCGTCTGACACGTACTGTATTGTAAGAAAACTGAGATTTTAATCTTATTTACCATTGAGTGCAGACAATTTTGAAATTACAAGTTGATGAAGAGAGATTTTGTGGAAAAAAAGGGCAATGGAGTTTCAAAATGCATTTTCTCGTCATCAAACTTAGTTGATTAACGGAGACAGGGTTTCCCAATGCCAATATAATAAACGAGATTGAGAATGGCAGTTGAGGATATAGTAGGAGTTGCAGTTGGATGGGTGGGACGAAATAATAAAAACATTTTGTAGAAATGTAATGTAGGACACATCATAATAATTGTCTGTCAGAATGATACATGTAAAAGCAGGTCAAGTGGACTTGCAAAAATGTACGTATGGACAAGCAAACAGGAAATTGAATAGGACAACCCATATCATACAGTAATTGTATTTAAAATACAGCAAATCTCAGTTCCAAAACGTTATAAAATAAAGTTAACAAAATGAGATGAGCGGAAAAAGTGTCAAATAATTGAATGCATCAAAAACTTTTATGAAAAACACAATAATCATTCATTTAAATTTTAAATACAATACCGCATAACTGACATTTTTTTAAAAAAATAATATCGTTTATAACAATTCTCTAACTGTTTAATAAAAGGGCCTTGACAGGAAGTGCCAAATTAAATCTAAACTGGTTTGTTACCTTGGAAGATGGGGGAAACTTTCAACATTATTTTTTGTGGGTTTCTCCAATCAAAATAAATGTTCTGCACTTCTACGCATGCTCGTTTAACTGATGTTATGTTTTCAAATTTTCATTTGAATGATTTGGTTTTTTCTGGCCAAAATAATCGATAGCAGCTGGCGGTTATCATTAGTATTTACTTGGCATTTACACGCTGAAATATCAGCCAAAAAATACTGAATGAATTGCATGTACTGTACTAAGCCAAAAAAAGAAAGAAATCTTTGTTTTGAATTGAAAACTATTCGAGTTTAGCTGCAAAGAGTTATGAATTGATTAACTTCAATGCTGAAACGAGGTTAATTGCTTCCCTTAATGTACTGTATCCATAAAACAAAACAATTTAAATAGTTGCACGTAACCTGGTAACCAAAAAGGCTCTAGGACTCTTTAATGAGAGTAGTCGTCACTAGTACGTGATTTTTCATTAAAACCAACAAAAAAATTAGGTGAAATATAAAGCAAATTAATTATATGTTTATACAATAAACTCAAAATAAAACCTGTTTAGATTTACGATTAACCAATTTACACAATCGACAAAACATTATCAGCAAATAAGTCATTGGTAATAAACAGATTTAACCGATTGAATCATCGAAAAACTACTCCTAATAATTAGTTATTGCAGATTTTAGTCACACATTGTTAAGTACTGTACATTATTCACAAGCCATAGCAAATACAATCTGTCAACTATAAGAGCCAATTGCACAGCGATTTCTAAATTCAAACACGAGAATGTCAATAAAAAAAACGTGTAAGGTCTAATGACAATATTTCTCGTTTTTTCTTGTCATAAGAAAAAGTGTTCCCGTTTTAAAAAATTCAACCTGTATCATAATTGAATTGCAAGCAAATAATTATAAAAGCACTTAATAAACTGTACAACCATAAACTAATTAGACAAGGTGGTAAAAATTACTATCAATGTTACGAAGCGTATTTGATGAAGGTTAACACTCCAACAACAATTAATTAACCATAGCAATTCTGCACATTTATTTATAGCACAAAAAATCCAAACATGACCACTTTTCTTTGGTATTGTCACCATTATCAACCAAATCTGTCTAGCAATTAATTCACTTACTGTGGCATAAAATTATAAATACATACAACCGTTATTTGCATGCACTCATAAAACTGAAATGAAACTTCACACAGAATACAAAATGAGCATATAAAGTTATTCAGTCTATAAAAACAGTTATCTCTGTGTGTGTAAACACCGCAAAAAAAAAAAAAAGTAGTATGACGACATGTTTTCATAAACTTTCCATTATCAAAAAATCAACTCTTAGTTTGTATGTCAACTGCAATAGTAAATAAGTTAGCATATAAAAAACTAAATATGTATCGGTGCAACATTTCTCAGTGCAAGATAAATATGGGACAATCAATAATCGCCTTTCAGATGTCAAATAAGCCAGATAAATACTAAATAAATAAGATTTTTCCCGTAGACTCACTCAAAGGAGCAAAAAAGATATTTTTTTGTGGGTAATAAACGTTATCAGGACCAGTAAGTGACTTGAACTACTTTTTTCTTTCCTGATAAGTTCTGTTTTGTGTTTAGAATACCAAAACGTGATTGAATCAATTCCAATTTGAGAAAATGTTGAAACCCGAATTAAATTTATCAGCAAACTCGCCCAATTCAACGTCAAGGTTAATCAAGCAACTGAAAGCGTCAGCACGGAACCCTTTTGTCTCCATTACGAAGTTGCACAATTTCAAAAACATATATTTGTTTTTTCTTTTTTTGCCACTTACAAGAGTTGTTTATCCAAGTTTTCAGCTCATGTTTAGTACTTACTAACCTTTCTTAACAAATCTTTTTCCTTTTCTTTTTGCTTTTGCTCAGCAAACTGTTTTTGCTGATGATAACCGACGCCCGTAGGCGCCAGCGAGTGACTCCGAGGTTTGTTATAAATTACGGCATTTCCACTACCAGTTGTCGGTGAAGATGAAGTAGTTCCTTTAGATTTAATATACAGTTTCTTCGTCCATGGGAAAAAAGGCATGCTGTAGTTTCCATTCAACAATTTCAATATCCATATATAAAAAAAAATTAACCGTGTATTCCAAAAAATGTGTCACAGAACCAAACAAGATCCACTCGATGAACTGTTATTTAAAACCGATAAACTGAAACGCATAATTCGCTACTCGAATTGGTTTTCTTTTCCATAACAAGCAATAATAACTATTTTTAAAACTACTTTCAATTTGTTTTCCAATCGAAAGTCGTAGTGTTTTTTGCACTTCACAGCACCAGTACAGTTAATCCTGTGCTATTAAAAGTTTAAAAAAACGTAAATAACGTGATTCAGTTACTAAGAGGAAGTCGCCAACAGGATTGGAAAATACTCAGCAACTTGTATTTTAAAAAAAGTCGAAATAAAAACAGCGACAAAATGAATTATTTTGCCTCGGTTTGTAACCGTGTAGTGAGCCACTCACCCACAGCGTTAAACCTGACTAAAGCACATACATATATATTTTTTTAGATAAAATCACACAGCCAATAGCATGTAAACTATGTTAAATTACCAGCTACATACACTGATGAAATCACGAGCTTACAAATATTGTTGACGTTAAATTGTTAACAATCCAACAAAAAAAAAATACAGGAAAATAAATTGTGCAGCCAATTTTGATTTAGCATTCACATGTCGACAAACCAATCGACGTTCAGGTGCTAACAATCGCCACCACTTCGACATAAATATAATTTTTTTTAATTTTATTTTGGCTACGTCATTCATGACGTCAACTTAGAAAATCTATTTCACCTCCCACCAAACGCAGATGCTCCAGTCCCTCCTAACATTTTGATTTTGGCAGCATAGGAATTCTTTGGCCAAATTACTCTGAAACCATACTCCGAAAAGCATTCCACCCCCACTTGCTTATTCCCAATGAAAGCAACAAAAAAAAATAAATGTCCAATTCCACACCTACCCAGGAACTTTCCCCCTTATTATAATCCAACCAATAGACTGACAACTCTACTTAATACACTTTGTAGCTAAGTTGCATTTGCTACAGTCCTGGGTTACCTAGAAAGTTAAAAGTTGGTGCTGAAGACGTTCAACATCGCAATGGAAACCTCGGGTATAATTGAAAAAGATTAATACAACTTAATCTAATTATGGAAACCTCTTCGACGTGTCAACAGAACACATCATCATTAAGCAGTGGTCCCATTTCAAATAAACTAACTGTAAGTACCATTTTTATGCGTTAAGAATAAAAACTAGACTTAAAAATATGAGCATGTCAAAAGTTTCAAGTTGCAACAATTTAAATCGATTTATTTCAGCTCGATGTCTTTATTATTATAATAAATTGTGGAAAGCTATTACTTAAAATAGGAGTAGCACAAGAGAGTCGATTTTCATATTTAAAAGCAACATGAGTGACATGAAACTCAATACATGACTCGTGTTAGTATTCTATGTCTGGCTACTTTTGCTAATACCACTATTCGTGTAGTTGAAAAACAATTTAGTATTTTTTTTCTGTAGTCAACGCACATCTCCCACCGGAGACTTCAATCTAAGTGACTGACAAGCATCTTCCAGTGTTCATATAAAAATCAAAATACCGAGTTGCGCAATCTATATTCGATGAACAGCGATAGATGTCGCCACTTCATACAATATCCCCAAAAGGCAATGTTCCACCCCTCGAAATAAATCCTCAAAATTCACCAACCTTATTATAAAAGCCAAACAACTTTTACTGCATTAAATAATCACTTACAAATCTTACTACATCACATTACAATTCTCACTGCTGAAGCTCTAACTAAAGCTAAGTTAGAGCTCCATGTATAGTACATCAGCATTAACCTATTTTAATACTTAATATTAATAATATGTAGACTTGCTTGAGCAAGTCTATAAAAAACATTAAATCGATGAAAGTCATTTTTAGATAATAACCTGAGACGAAAAACACGGTAACATATACATAAGTTATTATGGTCGTCCATCATAAAAACTATGATGTGCTGTATTGTTATTATTCTACACTACATTCACCGTTAACCATTAAATTGCATTAATATTGTACTACTATTCTGAGTATTTCCACTTGGATTCACTTTCCTTACAGAGGAATAGTGAAAGTAAAATCATTAATGTACTTTCCACGCTTGACTGGCCATCCACAAACCAAGTAATGATAATGGCAATGCGCGGATGAGCAAGAAGTACTGTTCTATAAATAAATTGCTTTTAATACTCCATTTTTAATAGCTGCTGAGTTTATACCATTCAGTAATTTAATTAAAAATTCCAATGAAAAAAAAATTCCAATTCTCATTTGCTGTCGCTATTGTCATTTGGCTAAAAAAAATTCCATATGAATGTTAACAATCAGACTTATTTCCACGAGAAACGCATAAAAACTAATTCAAAGAGAAAAAAATTAAAGACCTAGTTTTTTTCTTCTTTTGCATCGTTTAGTTAAAGATTGAGACATTCTCAATATCCTAGGATACATTTGCGAAATTTCTCTGGGAATACAATTGAAATCCTAGCCTTTTTAAAAGAAATTTAAACTTAACTGCACCATTTCTGTGATAAGCTTTTACTATAGAAAAGCATTAATAATAAATCCTCGGCAATAACCATTCAAATTCCACCTTAAGAGTTTTATATTTAATTGAACAGAAGTCACCAACACAACCTCAGTTCCATTAAAAATATAGTTGGCACCTCCCATTTGAAATTCATCCAAATTCTAAGCAAATTTTCGGTTGCTCAATGTCAACCATCTTTAAAAAATGTTAATAGTTTACCAAAAATACATACTTTTGCAATAACTACTTATAATCTGAGTAAAATCAAGCCTGAAATTACACCATTAAAACCATAAAGTCGTCCACTAAGATAGAAGTTGGTCACTATACAGCACAATTCAATAGAATCGGTTCCAGAAACCAGTAAAATGTAATAAAGATTTAAATTTCTGGCTTCATACAGTTTCTTGATTAATTTATTAGTAAGTATGTATGTTGCAATCGCCAAGACTCTCATAGGTTGCCAAAACCTCAAATTGTTTTGGCAAAACAACCCCCATGTTTTGCTGAAAGGATAACAGTAGTACCCTTGTTTACATCGCTTGGTGACTAAGCCAAACTGTAATTTCTCAATGTCTTAGCTTCGCTATTGCATGTCTGCGAATCATTAATTATAAACAAATATAGCATAATATTTTGTTAAAACTAACCTGTGGTTTTGGGCTTCCGACCTTGTTCCTGGAGTCAGACGAGAGGGAATGTGAGCGTGTTCGAAACATGTCCATCATTCTAGCCATGGCGCTAACTTTCCCTCCACCACCTGAGTCACTTCCACCACCTTTGGACGAACTTTTCTTATGGTCACCGGGCATGTCCTTATTTTCACTCTTATGATGATTGTTCGATTGAGAGTGAAAGGTGCTGTGAAGCGACTGTTTAACACTAGAGATCACAGATTTCTTTCCTTTGCTTACATCCGACTTATTTTTGGATCGAAATGCGTCAAATAGTAAAGTTTTACGATGAGGACTCGAGGAACTACCGCCAGTTGATGTCAACTGGTCATCACCGGATTTTCTTCTCGTTCGTCCACTATTGTTATAATTCTTTTTATCCTGGGATGACAATGTTACGTTGTCGTTAATTAACACCTGTTTCTGACGGGAGCTGCTGATGCCATCATGTGCAGTTGTACCGGCAGGCTTGTCATCCGGCGTAATAATGGTCGGCACAGGAAAAGTAGGGAGATCCTAAACAAAAGTTATAAACACATTAATTACAAATCGATATACAGTAATTGGCATGAGCCATAAACATTCAATCAACTTTGTCCTACATATCGATAAACAAAAACAGATGCCAGCATTAAATTTATATAACATAAAAAAAATAGCATTTTCCTGCTCTAAATTTCATACTAACAATTTAAAACTTCCATAACACCTGCTAACTCTCTGCACAATATAAAATCATCTTCTATACCATAAAATACCATAAAAATAAACGCCACGTTTACAAAGACATAGAATTTTAAACTAATGCTAAAATGTCTGTAAAATGCTTGATCTGTTAAAGCTTCTTAATGGTTTCCATAGCAGCTGAAACAGCAACAACTGATAACAAGTCTCGTGCTTTGATATAAAAATTACTCGAGATAACGAATATTATCAGCTTTTTTAACAGTAGCAACAATTTCCTTAATTATTTACAAGCTTAATTAATTAAACTAACCAAAATTGTATCACTTTGTGTTCCTTCAAAAGCACTTTATTTACCCTTAGAAAATGCCTAGTTCATACACTAAATTCAGTAATATTAAATGACATTCAATTAAATTCAAATGTACATTAAGTGCTAAAAATTAACGTGCAAATTTAAAAGCAAACTAGCCATGAAAAATGATTTTAAGTGTCATTAAAAATGTAAGAGCAATTACACATATACTCCAGAAAATCTTTGCCAAACATCGAGTACTAAATCTAATTTAACGAAAAGAAAAAACAACTCAAAACCCTTAAAAAACATTTTCGCTAGTAATAACTGGTAATTTGGGAATCAACAAGACCGTAACTGTACCAGAAAATACAGCCAAGGTCATTTCACCTTGAAATGACAAGTAAACAGTCGAGATAACAACATAATGGATCTTTACTGCTTATTCGAATGTGTTTGCAATACTGTACTTCACCCAAAAAAAAATTAATTGCGTTTTAATCGATCACCTCTAAAAACTTTCCTTCCATGAAACAGTAAAACGTAGCACCATTTCATTTTCAGAGCATAAAAAACCAGTAAAAAATATCACACTCGCAAAACAAGCTAAAACTTTGTTGTTGATTTACGAATTATTCGTAGAAAACGGAAACAGCTTTTAAATCCCCTCACAATTATTATGACAATCAACTCAAAACAGCTTGCATAAAAGTAAAAATATATTTACGATCCCCCCTTTCATTAAAATAAACAAACTTACACGTATAATTATTTCTGAAATAAACTTCTGCAGTTTTAATTAAGTATTAAACTAGCTTTGTGAATTTAAACTCCGCTTTACTTCCTTATTTCCAATAGCTATGGCTGTTTTCAAGACATTTCGTCTTTCTTTCAAGTTAGCAACAGCTTCTTTAACTTTTTTTACGACTGTCCTTGACATTGTCCTTAAAATTTCATCCCTCAAATCAAATCCCCTTAACTTTCCTTCTGAGTACATTGTACACAAAGATACCTCTTGGTACCCCCAAGAAGATGAAACAACCGTACTAAACACCCACGTCTGGGAAAAAATATCGACAATTTTTGTACATTTACATTAAAAATTCAACTGTGCTTCACAACGCACTCAGAACTAAAATCAATAATTAATATCAAACATAAAAATTACATTAGCATCGACTTAGATAGTAAATAAGCTAGAATGATTTTGCTACAGAATTTTATTTTCTTTTAAATTATAAAACACTACCATTAAGAAAATTCATTAAAAAATGAACCGTTGTAACTGTATTGTTATCTATCCTTATTACAGTTAACCATTTAAGATGCATCTGATATTGTTATTTCCCCACTTTAGAAATTTATTAGTCATCACATGGAAAACATCAGATCAATAAGCTTATTTTTCTCGTGTAACGTTTCACAGCTCAGTGTTTTATTATTTATTTTAAGCATTTATAGCATACTTTCGGCATGTAAATAAGCTTATATTTTTCCATTGTGTTTTATTTTTGCATACATTACACGCAGTCATTTTAGTGCATGTATTTTTAGCGTCTTATGGAAAACTTCTCTTTCAACAACTTTTAAAAACATAATTAGCTATTTTTAGTTAATTAAAGACTTCATAAACGACAAATCATCTTAAACTAAGCTACTTTTTATCATTAGCATACGAAGCACTCATTAAAAATGGCATTTTTTTAGAATCAATGACCACCAAATACTACGCACTTCTGAACTTCATTTTACATAAAAATTATCCCATCAATTAATTTTCTTATCTACAGTGGTGAATACTCTTTCTTTCTCTTCGAAACTTTCTAAGAGCTATAATTAACAAGAAAATTAAGTGATCTTATGATCCAAAAATTGAACAACACGAGCTTTTTATATTTACAAACCAAAAATATAAAATGTCAAACTATGAACTAAGATTAAAGATAGTTTCTATAATTATTAGTTATTTTAAACGGCATGTTACCCAATTTGAACCTCCAAAAATTCTTTTTTTTCTTCTTTAAGAGTTAAAATATTAGATTATACAGAACCCTTAACTTAATTAAAACAAAAAATGTTTAACGAGTCTTCCATGTGAACGAACCACTGACTGTTCTCAAACCTTGTTAATGCAAAAATAATTTCATCTAAACGTCATGTAACGTTGAGTGTATTTAAATAATCATAAATTTATATTATAATGCATTTCTACTTCCGTTAATTTTTATCGTTTCTACATGTTACACAATTGTATTTGATGGAAGACGTGAGATATTGCGTTATTCATCTTAACCATTCGCTTTTTGTAGGATGATCCACTGACATGTCCTCAAAGTTCTACTAATTACCAGTATTGATAATTATTATAGTGACATGACAGTTGGCAACTTGGCATATTTACAAGCGAAAACTCACATCCAAGCATAAGCAAGTTTAGAAAAGCTATCTTAGCAAGTTAAACATTCTCAAGAATAAACTATTCATCCAACCTTAACTAACAGTTCTATACATTATCAATGGACTGGTGATAATTGTTTATGTTTATGCAATCAACAAACTATAGCAAAGACACTTAACATTCACATAGCATAACAGTCATCGACTGTGAAGATTATATAACTTGTTTTTAAATGTCATAAATACCGAACTCCTTACAATAGTAATTACCGTGTCCACTCACATTGGAGTTGGCAGAAACACCTAATGATTTGGCAAACACGTTGGCTAGGTAACAATTTCCAAACCAAAAATCACAATAAAATCCCTCACAAATTGCAATAAGAACAGTAACAATGGAAAATTCCTTTCATTGTTTTAAAACCAACCGATATGCCTAACAACACAAATAATACGTACATTAACGTCACCGTCAGTTTGGGTACAACAAATCAAAAAAAAGAAGACCTTGAACACATCATTCATTTAACGTCAATAATGCAAATGTACAGAACTCCCCATGTAATATCCTAAATCATTTTGTTTTACTGTAGTTTGTATCCAAAAATAAATGACAAATAAAATAAAATTGATTTAGTTCCCAGCATTCATAGTTTAATTTTTAAATTGTGAACTTTATGTAAAAAGTAAATAAACGTTTGAAAAAAAATGCAAGTTTACCTATTTCATGTCATTTGTTTCTATTAACGACCTTGGCAACCAGCATTAAGGTTAATAAATTAATTCTCAACGATATCATATAGTGAGTTTTCGACTTTTACATTTCTTCCAATCGATCTCATCCAATACTGCACTTTTCACAACGCACATAACACTGAGCACAGAGCGGCAGAGGGAGAACCAAGGCTACACAAACATTATTTAAAGCTGAACATTCAGCCATTTAAAAAATGCATTTAAATTAATCGGATAAACATCACCTAATTAATTATAATATTCGAATAGGTCATGTAAAATATGCCAGCTTAATGTTATCACAGTAGTCGCGTCCTCGAATTAAAAACTGCTGATATCTACGGCTTTCCTTTGCGAGTCCAACGGTTCAACTTGAGAGCATGTACTGTATCAGTAGTTCAGTACTAATAAAATACGTTTGCTGTTATCCTCATAATGGTTTCGAGTGGCAACAACGAAATAGAAATATCAATACTGCAGTAACAACAAAAAATATAAACCCTCGATGTCTCGATCGCTTCTCTCCCACTCTTACACAACACCACCACCAGTCTCGCTCTGTGCTTTTACAAAGACACTTATTTACAACGTGTTAAATAATCTTCTGGTTGCCGACTTTCTCGGTTCGAATGTGAAAGCTTTCTATTACTATACTCCTCCAGCGTGGCTCACAACCGACACTCGCTCAACACTAAACTCAACGCTACTCACTCAGCACTCGACTAGCCACATACTACGACAGTCAAGAATCTACAATCACCGCGGTGCTCAGTGCTCATGCCAGGGATTTCCTCAACCCCGATCCTCTCTCTCACACACACACACACACAAACTCTGCTTTTTTTCACATTACGCAATTTCATAAACTGTAAGGAATGAATTATATAGCATGGAATCGCCCATCTCACGTGTACATTTCATTACATATGGTCGATCGTGACACAGTTTCCGATAATTAGATTTCACCGTTCACCAATAGATCAGTCGTCAAATGCAATGACAATGTCAATAAAATAAAAGCAATATAAAAACAACCGGCAAAACCATTCCTCAAAGTGAATTTGGCAACAAATTTAATCGGACAGACTTAATCAAAATACAGCGCGTAGTATTACAACATGATATCAAATGTATTTCGCTGAGTACGAATTTTCTCTTACAAGTTATACATAGTGATGTAATGTACTTAAAAGACTTATCGGTAATCTAAATTTCGGTACTGTATGAATTGTCATAGTCACGAAGCTTTGTGACATGGAACAGTAGATTTATTACTAATTAAATTAGTATGCACTAGTAAACATATCAAATAAAATTCAGTAGAAAACTGAACTTAAAACTAGGTAAACGATTGAACGAAAATTGATGTATACAATTGGTGCCATTTCCTTAATAAATTAAAAATGCAATAAACAAGTCGTCACGTCGTTAACAGCACTTAACTAAATCAGCAAAAAAGTTATCATTTTGTTAAACTCTCACGAGCAAATATCATGGCATTTTAAATAGTCTATTAATCAGGTATTGTACATCGTTGTAAATTACGAATACTTGTATATCTTGTTGAGCATTTAGCGTTACTGACGTTGTCATCACTTTCTTTTAGCAAATACTTAATTATTAATAAAGACGGTGTAATGTCACTTTGTGTATTGATACGAATGAATCTGAAGACAATTTAAATAATCGAATTAGTCAGAGACATCTGATCATTTTTAAAATACATTTCCATATTAAATTTTGTATTCATTATTAAAAAAAACCTAACTTTCTTAAAGCTACTTAAATCATTGCACGACACTACTCAATAACTTAACCACCATAATAATTGAAACCTGTTTATTGAATTGGATGTCAAACAAACCAAAACTCATTAAGTTTACCATGGGTGATTCTCAAGTAAATAAACAAACAGGATAAAACGCCATTTCAACTGATAAGATTTAGTCTCGTTCCCTTATACAAAATTAAAAAATGTCCTTCGTATAAAATTAGAAAAATCACCCGGTATTCAGTAATAAAGCTCATCATCCAATTAATAAGAGACTAATGTTCTTCTATCTAAAAATTACTTAATGTTTACTGTCATAAGATGTTTATCCAAAATTCAAATGGATATTTACACTTTTAGTTTCAAGTTCAAGTTAACAAAATCAATACAGCATTGCTAATTTGACATGCAAATACAGTACTCCATCTCACTTAAAATTTTAAAAAAAATTGTTTAGCTAAATAAAAACAACTGCTTACTAGCAAATGTAAATGGCTCAAAGAATTTTCTTCCGCAGATCTAAGCAAAATGCATTGTATTCCTTACATGTTTAAAGAAATCACTGTAAAAAGAAATTAAATAGTACACACGCAACTATTACCAAATTTCTAACTTTAGCTGACGTACTGTATAATAAATCATATGAGCTTAATAAATGACAGGAAACTCCCACTAACCATGCTAGTTTCGCAAATTCACTACCGGGTGATAACGTTTCAAATGTTTAATCTCCTCAAATATTCAAATTTAATTTAAAGTATTCATAAAGAAAAATGAGCAACAATGCAATAACTTAAAATGTTATTTCTCACATTTTTTTGGTTTATTGAACGTTATAATAATTAGCAGAGTAACTTAAAACGATACTGCTGAGTGTTGAGCTTAATTAACTTTTGAAAATAAAAAAATGCTAATTACGTTGTTAATCCGCTTTCTACTTTGCATCAATTTAGTACAAACAAGTTATTGCTGAAAATGCACTAATAAATTAGTATGGCTGCAGTTGCAATCTAAACTAAAACAACAAATGAAGTGACAAATAAGGTCAAAAATTAAAAAACTATACCCAAAGTGAAATTATAACGTCAAAATTAAAATCAGCTACAAATTACAGGCATTAATCATCACCACTTCAAACAAATTCAACCTTCAAACAACTGCTAATGGTTGGAACTAAATAAACATTTTGACAAGACACTAGTTTTCTTAATATATCTAAAACTTGCTCGGTCGCCAAGCATTATAGTTTCAATGAAATTACAGTAAAAAAAATCCATTACTGAAGTTAAGACACTAACATGAAAGAATAGCAATCCACACAGAGAATCACAAAGACGTTCCTATTACATTTAGATTATTCCACACACGTCACTTAATTAAACCGAAAACAGATGGTCAATTTGCTGGGAGGTGGTACTACACATTTTTTCTCAAAACTTCATAAACCTTAATTAAAAACCGACTCACACCTTCGAAATATCACGTACCTTATTCGCCAACCAACTCATATTAATAGTCTGAAAAGTTTCGTCACCACCAAACTAAGTTGAAATAAATTCACTCGAAGATATTCCAGCGAAAATGGCACAAAATCCACAACCGACAATCACATACACAAGTAACCATTAATCTCACTTTTAAAACTAAAAAAAAAAAAAAAACAAATTATCCGGTAGACAGGTACCGATTGTAGCTGTGCAAGTGTGTTCGTACCATACCGCACTGAGCTTGAAGAATGAGATGAAAATTTATTCGTTTCTCAACTGGGTGGCGATGATTATGATGTTGGTGGTGTTGCTGCACACAAGCACATTAAACACGAGAGTGTAAAAACAATGCCTTATAATTCTGAGAGGAGGGGGGTTACCAGGCAATCGAGATTAAAACAAAATTTAAAGTATAAACACATACGTACAAAATTTGTGTACCGAGCAAACATTATGAGAAAAAAAAGTGCCAACTACACACAACACGACTCGCATCCTCCCACTTTAATCCCGACTATTTATTTATAATTAGTGTTTGAAAAAATACTCAGCTGACACTTAAATACTTAGCGATAAATATTAAAAATGAAAAACCTAAATACAAGTGCCTGTAATCTATCATCTTATTGTACGAGAGAAAAAAACTAAATATTCCAAAAGTACATCTAGCTGATTGATTGATAAAAGATAACATTAACAGAATTGTAGCTTGAAAATAATCGCGATGGATTCCGACTCCACCCCGTCCAAGATAATCCCAAGTACATTAAATTATTAGAAGCATCCTACTTGATCTTCTTTTAAAAATTCATAAGCTAACTATAATCAAGTTATTTTTAAAAGTATTTGAATAGTATCAACATGTAGATCGTAAAAACACAAAAAGATTTTATGCAAAATAAAAAAAAGACAAAACTGTGGCTATGTTAACCTTGTACTGCATTTCTAAACTCTAAGTTATTCAGTGTTATACAGCATCTTAAGAAATCAAAATATAACATAACGGGTGATTTTATAAATTGGAACAGTGATTTTAAAGTTTGAATAGGAATTTGTCCCTTTTTCCTCTTGCCATTTGCTTCTTGCTTTACTCTTATAAATTTATACAGCTCAATCGTATCTATCTTACACATTACTTTTTTTTTATAAATTCAAAATAAAATAAGGTAAAGTAAAAGTACATGTAAACTTGAACGAATTTTAAAAAGTTCCAGATATCCTGATACTGTAATCGTACGTTTGCTCTTTATCGTGTCATCTGTGAATGATAAAAGATTACTTTAACACATTAACACAGTCTATTACTCCAGTTTCAGCATCTTTACTAAATGAACTAAATACGAATTCCAAGAACCTGACAAAATTCTAGACAGCATTGCGTCATCGTGACTTCCAATATTTATGATGTCATCTACCATAAAGCGTAAAAAATATCTAATATTTCTAGACCATTTGATTGATTTATAATTTTTCTAAACTTAGAAGATTTAAAAAAAAAAGATTTGCATCTTTAAAAAAAAGTAAAAATTTCTATTCTAGGACAGAAATTACCACACAATAGCATCTCAATGTTTTTGTAAACGAGTTCGTTTCCAGTGCTTTTGTTTAAAAAAATTTCCAGTAACACCGCGTTTATAACAGCCAAAATTTAATATACTGCATTTTTTAGCTGTACAACCAGTGATTAGAGCTAGTATTTCATCACTTGGTGGATGTTTTGTTCATAATCTATAGTACTTCTGTACTGCATTTTGTTGTTGTGAAAAAAGAGTTATGTACATCTCTTTTTTGCGGTGGTGAAATCGTTTGATATTTTGTTTATTTAGTTTAAAACTTTATAGTGTTTAGATAAAGTATACATAACGCTTTGAGTTTAGAACTAATCTCTCAGCCGTTAAGTTTTAAATGGATACATTAAGTGACATTAATGACCCATCGATCTTCAGTTATTGATAAGTTTGTATATTTTAGACAGTAACTGGGTCACTGTTACTGCTCATTAAACTTCTCTTTAAATCAAAACACGAGTATTTCAAATTTTCCATGCCGTGCTAATGACATCACACTTATGAATTGTTATTGAACCCCTTTTACTAATTCATGGATACTTTACATTGAAATATGATACCTTTTATAATGTGCCAAACAATGAAATCTGTCATTTTATCGAGCAAACGCAATTTTCACAAACTGTAGAAAACTCACCCGCAACTAACGAGTTTCATCCACATTATCTCGATTAAGATTTAAATAAATAAAGTCCTTAGCCATTTCTCAGCAAATACAGCAAGCAGAATGTAACTAAGTTAAATTAATTGTTTTACTTCACAGACGCGTGACATTCAACGTCCAACACTGCTGTTCATTATAATGAAACTTCGCAGACACATGACAAAACAACATGGCAGAATTAACAATTCCACAGTATAAATTGCAACTTCACACTTATCATTAAAACAGTTGTACCAGAGCTCTATGATTACAAATCAGTATTATGTTTTAATTTTCTCTTAAATTTTCCATAAGAAAGTGACACTCATACAGCCTCAAATTAACTTTATCAAAATGAAAACCTTAAAACTAAAAATTAAATTTTAATCTTGTGATACCCGTAAGGTGTACCTTAATTGGGCGTGTTCGTTAAAACTAAATCATTCAAAAAGTGCAAAAGCAGTTGCCGTAATTACAAAAGACCTTCACGAAGCCAATCACAAGTTTGCAAGCTATATAAACAATGCTCCATGTTGTTAATTTTAGTTTATTAACATCTATACAATTAGGTGATAATTGCCACAATGTTTCTCAAGACGTACTAGAGGTTATCAGTGCATTCAAATACTTTGAAATAAACAGGAAGACCAGGTAAACAAGCGTCCTTATTTTACCAGACTTGCTCCCATTTTAATGATATAATAATTACTATTGTCTAGCCAAACAGCAACACTAATAAAAAAAACGTTACCTCAATTTGAAGAAAATCGCTTAGCATTTTTAATAAAACTGAATGCAAACAGTTGCCTTTCAAAAACCAAATGCCAAATTTGATTAATGAAATTAAAAATGCTAAAACAAAACTGATGAAGTACAAGCTAAAATTGCAATTTTATCAATGACAAGCGCAAGTAACGTTCTGATAAGATTTGAATTATAATTCTGAACATCTTTTATGCGGTATCCGTTTGAGTGATGAAAATACCAAGCTATGACCTATAAAACAACCCTGTACTTGAGAGGCGATATTAAGCTGCATTTCCTCCAACATCTGGTGACAAAGCAGTTTTTCTAGGAGTCTCAAGTTTTAGCTAACTTGGTGACTGCCGTGTAAATGAACCTTACAAAAAGTGACTCATACCCTTATGCGATAATTTTAGTAAAGCTTACAACAGCTAAACCACCAAAATAGTAACTTTACAACCTTATAGTTAATCCAGTTACGCAAGTATGCCTCATTACCGTTGCACAGACAGTGAACAGATCGTTAAGTTTTTCCCAAACAATTTCATTACCAAATATTACTGAAAGTTTCGTACATTTTATTAGTACGACGATGCGGTCTATAAACTTCCACTACCCTAAACTGGTTGAATACTAGTTATTAATAATTCAAACCGTAGTTTGAAAACAAGTCATACATCTCTTAACAAATGTAATAAAAAAATGATGAATACCTTTGCTTTTTCCACTCTATATCGCCCCATCATTTTCACTTCTGATCCTTCTCCTCCTCTTCCGTCTGAGATTGCAGCCGCCGACGATTCTGCTGGGGTGGATGATTCAGACATTTCGAAAACAGCTGAAGGAGATGATGCTGATGCTAATGTTGCTGCTGTTGCTTTAGTTGCAGTTTTCCTCTGGTTTTGCGCGGTGCTGCGTTTCAAAGCACTATTTGATGAGGCGGTTTCGTCAGTTACGGTTAAGTCTTCTGGTTCTTCAGCAATTTGAGGGAACATTATTCACATTTTCGATAGCAGAAAAGTACAATATTATTATTACATGTAATATTATAATTTACACGTACAGCTGATAGGCAGAGCAAGGTTACACAGCTGCAACGACACTTCGCTGCTGATGCTCTACTGTAGCTCTTAAATGGTGCACTGTTGCCACCGTACAATATCCACTTCTAGAAGAAAAAGAGTCAAAAAAGAAAAAAAAACATTCAAAATCTAATAGCATACACTTGTACAGTATAACTAAGAAGTTTTCAGCAAGAAAAAGTTTTGGCAAGCCATCAAAACAAATACCAACTTTACGAGGTTTTTTTTTCTGATAAAATTTTTCTTCTTGAATCTCTAGTTTCTTTTGTATGAAAATATACGTCATACGTAACAAGTACGTCATTCACCTCGCCCTTTTAACATCGAATAGCTAGACAAATAGTGTTCCAGCAAATTTCTACACAAATCTAGAAGTTTTTTTGAGAACTGCATTAAGCATTACTAATCGCAAACCAATCAACTACGTTACAACAAAGCTGTATCAAATTATTTGTGAGAAGTCGATGACAATAATAGTTATTACAACGCCCAAAGTCGTTAACCAAATTAGAACTTATTCCTACCTCAGTGCAGCCAACTTTAGACCAAGGCCAAGAAATATTTTTGCAATAAAGCAACCGCTTTAAAAACAAAAACTTAACATAACAGGATCTCGATTAGAAGATATTAACAACAAAAATTATATTAATGATTAAAAACAAATTTAGTTACTAATGATTCAAAATGTTGATCGTAAATTCATTAACAATAACAGTTTCAGCAACAATTAACAACAATTAGTAAGACTATCTGATGCTGATATAAATTACAAACAATTATATTTTTAGCTTTGTAGAAACGAGAAGTTATGAAATGCAATTTCACACCATGAACTTATGATTTATGATGCGGTACATCCTGATAATTATGTCATTGCACTATTTAGCTATCAATTTAATAACTGGTCAAAATATCAATTCTAAATGTGCAAAAAATTTAAATAATATTAATACTGTAGTCTCAAGTTATAAATGTAACATTTAGAGATTATAAATAACTTCCATAAAAAATTAGATAACGCTACATTACAATGCATAAAAAACTTACATGTCATAGCTAAATTCTCAATAAATTCAGACCAATCTACATAACATTTTTAAGAAACAGATATCGTATCTAATAAGTAACCTTACATACTTCTTAATAGATTTTCTCAGTTCGTAAAATCCAAATTTTGTAAATAAACTTTAAAAAATAGTTCATACTAAAATCTCTATTCATTTTTTTTTTAAATATTTTTAAAGTTAAACACAACTTGGAGTAAACATATTTTGGTAACTTAGTGCTTGTTTGTTCATGTTATGCCAAACATTTGCTTTCAAATTTCGAACGATTTATAATCGTGTACAATACAGTACGTATAGTATATTCAGGTGATTTTCTACATTGGAAAACTGTTTACAGTTCCAATAAAGAAACAAGACTTACTGACGGATTATAACTTTGCTTTTGTTATGAGAAAAAGAGCCCAATAAAAAACGAGACAAAATCTTACCAGTTCCAATGGTAATTTGTCCTGTTTCTTTCTTGTCATGAGGGAAAAAAATGTTCCAATTTAGAAAATCATCCGTATACCCTTCCCACGTTAACTCGTACTATCCATTAAGCTTCTCACACACCTTTAGTTATTTATTTAAAATCCAAAGGATTATAAAGAAAATAAGTGGTAACTAAGAAAGACTAGAAACTTTGCAGTGATAAACAGGAGTAATTTTTTACGTAACATTCCAATTCTTAAAGAGTAGTTTTCGCTTAACTACAGTAATCTTAAAATATACTATTAAAACGAGTTTTTAACTTTTTTGCATTTCTAAGAAGTCCAGTTTCAATCTTTTAAGCAACTATGCATTAATTAAAATGTCAAACGTCTTTTAAATGTGTTTTTGTAGTTTATTATTTTGCTGCATCGCTTTTTTACGAGACGACTTTGCACAAGTATTTACCTTTGAAATGCTTCATTCTTTAAAAACAAGCCAAAACAGAACTACAACATGCCAACGATCATATTATTGTATTTTCCTTTTTTTTTTGGTGATTATTTTATGTTTTCTCCAGCTGTCACTTAAAATAAACCTATGCAAGTCTGGTTGTAGAGTGGAATGGGATATCAAACAAAAATAATCTCCTATTAGATGTTGAACTCTGATAGAAATAAATCAGCTATCGATATCTATGAAACAAACTCTTTCTTTGAAGTTCAAATTTCTTACTGCCAAAGTTTACTGCAAAAAAAAAATTGTAATCGTAGTTTGTTATCAGATGTTTAATAAAAGTTGCCTTTTATAATTCTTCAAATTTATTTATAGAAGCAACAACAGTTAAGTTCGAGGATTAAAGCTAAAAGTATTTAAAAAAAAACATGTGTATAAACTTGTATTTTTTACTTTAAAAAGGTCCCAGATAGTCTAGTAAGGCTTCTTTTACAAAGCCAAATAAACTACGTTCAATCCACTTAAAAACTAAAAAAGAATTAGTCTGATAAGTGTGATATTACCGTATATATCTCAATCGATAAATAAAGTTTATATTTAGATTTAAGATGTATGTAACCGGAAAAGGTCAATGATCGTAACCAAAATGCATGTATTTGACTATTTTTCTTAGTACTGCTTCCAGTTACTCTGAAAGTTGCATTAGCAAGATGTCAAATACCACTCTTTCAAGGGTAAACACTGTGCAACGACAAATCCCAAATTAGAAACCTGAAAACTTTGTTTGCAAACAGAATTTTGATTGGTGAATTCTAGATAAAAGTTTCAGCTTAAAAATTAAAACACTGTCTAAAAAGCTTTATAAACTTTACAAGTATGATATTGCGTGTTATTACCTGCACTGATCGATTCCCAAATTAATTATAAGGGTCTTGACTGATTAAAGATGAGCAAATTTACTGATAAAAATAAAGTTTAAAAATTAAGATTTCACAATTAACAACGCTTGACTATTGATTATTGATCATCCACCGTAAATTCGTTGTGAGACAAACTGTTATAATTTTATCTCGACTTAAACGACTAAAGAGAAGCATCCCTTTCTTGCCTCAGATTTTACTCACAAATAATTTGCAAATCACGCTTGCATTTTCATACAAACAATCGGTTTTTCCACTAGGATGCCATTTTTTGACATGGTCCAGATTACAACTAAATTACAGCTGTTGGTTACTAAACTGATTAATAATTATCACAGCAGTTCAAAATAACAGTGCATAAAAGCGTACTAACGTCGAATTACTATATTTAATAGCTGTAAAGTGCAAACCAAACAGCCAAAAAATATAATTTTGAAATTGACAATTGTAAATAATTTCTCACTGTGTTAGGGTTAGTGCAAAGCCGCCAGCGCCAAACGAGTTACTGCACTGTCGGTTTGTCTCATCATTTACACCAGAAAGACTAACGACCTCGTTATTCAATTCTTTTATTATATTTTCTATTGTTTAATCACTCGTTACGTTTATTAATTTCAATATTATGTTTACCTTTTTCACGTATTGGCTGCCAGATCCACATAAAACGCGAACCAAAACACTGACACAACATTCGATAATACGCCAATTTTGAATTTAAGCAAGGTGTGTTCCTGATATGATGTAAGCTATAAAAAGCTGGCAACCGATATTGACGCCGCCTATCTTTTTGTTATTGAAATTAATTCACACCTAGGGTCGCTGTAATCGCTTAACTTATTTGGCGGTTGTAAAAGCCTATCATGAATGGTAATCACATTGAATTCCAAAGGTTTATGAAAGCATTGCCCAATGTATTAGACAATACCAATCATTCATTATTTTGTTTGACACGGTTGTTTAATTTATTATGCCGCATTATATTAAAATATTGCAGCAATTTGTTATCAGTTTTATTATTTTTGCTTCGTATCATCGTATATGGCATTGATTTTTTTTTAAATATCAAATGTCTTTATCAAAGGTTAAGCCATATCTTAAATGCGTGTCAACAAATTAATTGAGCTGTTAAATACACATTCAGAATTTATAAAAACAATATTTTATCTCTTAATTTTATATGACGCACACTGTAGAAAATTGTAAAAAGTTCTAATAACATTTTTTTCTTCCTAATACTTAGTATAAACTTATAATTCCTTTGACATCTTCAAAAAAATAAAATTAGTAAAAGCTCACTTCGACATAAAAATACATGATTGATTATAAATTTATAACCGAGTTCAAGGTGGTCAACAAGTTGCATATATAATGCTAAATTACACTGACAATAAAAAAAAATTGCACAAAATGTATTAAGCATCTCTATTGAAATTTGCATTCAACTAGTAAACTTAAATAGAAATTAACGACCATGTCCTATAATCATAAGGTGTGTCAAAATAACACAGCACAAGAAAGAAAATTAGTTTTAACTTTTAGGACGTGTTTTGTTGTGTTCGTCAAATTCGCACCTACTTTTCAATGCAAATAAAAGAAATGTTGAGAATTAAAGACTATAAAAAACTGCAAACTCACTTTTCTAAATAACATCTAGGATTACTTAAAAAAAAGACCGGGTTACACAAATTAAGTCGTGAAGAAATATCAAAAAAAGTTTGTTTTACTTATTTCTTTACACCGTAAAAACATTTCTCGAATCCTTGCCAGTACGCAGTTTGCTCAACGGCTGGAGAACTACATTCAAATGGTCCTGCTTTGTGCAATCGAGCGATATCATCACAATCTAAAAGTGCATCTCCGTTACAATTACGAGCGTATTTTATTAAATAACGTCTGACGGTATCTTCTGAACAAAGTCGATCTACGGCACACTCTTCAAAAGCTGAAAGATAAAAGTTCATTAGAAATTTTTGCTACTTGCATACAAAAACCGCATTATAAGAAAACTATGTTATTTCATTATTCGCCAAAAAAAAAAACGAGACTAAATTGCACTGGTTTTAATGGTAATTTGTCTCGTTTCTTACTTGACAAATAATGGATTTACAACGTTAAATAGTCTTTGAAATATTTGATTTAAACTAAAATACAATTGTCTGTGTTAAAATACAAAAGTGTTTTCTCATAAAAATGTTAAAAAAACCCTATTGATTAAAAAAAAGTTAAACGAAAAATGTTTTACCACTAGATTTGATTCAATCGTCATAATTTACTATTTTGTACTGATAAGCATAATATAAATAGTAACAATCATAGTAATACCGCTTTGATTTGCAGATTTGACAGAAGGCTGGCCAGCATCTTGCCAATAACCGAGAGATATTTGATAAGGACCACAAAAAGACAATCCATCGAGTACAGTGCAGCCTTTAGTTTGACAACCGGTACTTGCCTACAATAATAATAATATGTATAAAAATAAAGATAACCTTGTCCTTGAATACGTAATCAAAACAAATAAAGCAACATGTTAGATAATAAAATTGAAGAGCAAATTATCATCATATACAACTTACAACTAAACATATTTCGATTTTAAGTGTGTAGGATGATAATGATAATTTTGCGCTTCCGTGAAAATTCAAATTATTTAATAAAAAAAATAATAAAACAATACATAAAAATTAACTTTATAAGATACAGTATTTACCTGACAAATACACTCCAAGCACAAATCGTCGACAGCTCTAAATGACTGTTGTTGGCCAAAAATTGCTAAAATAAATGCAGTAAAAACGTTTATACAGTAATAAATTAATTTAAATCGATGTTTCTTACCTATACAGCTTAACAATAATAAAAGACCAGTTCGTAACATCTTCACTTTTTTTTTAAACAAAAAATATCGAATTAATTACTGCAAAGATGCAACTTTTATAATAATAAAAGAAAATAAAAATTGACAGACGTCAAGTTTTATATAAAGTTAAAATAACTAATCAAAAAATTTACTTAAGCGTTTACTTTATATATTTGTACGAAACGTCGTGATTGGTTAACAAAAATTTGAAAAAAATCAAAAAAAAAGGGAGTATCTTGACAGATAATTGCAAAATGCTGCTTGACCTTCATTTTAAATCTTTTACTAAGAATTATTATTTGTGTGATAGAAAAACTTGTTCCAGTCAATGCAGATTTCAAAAAATAGAAAGCAGCAATTAATTTTTTCAGAAGTCTCATAATGTGCGGATCTGAATCCAAATGTTTTAATTATTATTACATCTTCAAACATATCACATCCTGTCACAGTCAATAAAAGGTGCTTATAATTATCGATTAGTTCTTAAGACTGAAACTAAAAGTTTACATCATAATTATTTAGTCATAAATGTGAAAGGTAACATCAATTTACCACTTGTAACACTTGTATTAATTGCAGGTATTCAGCAACTTGAAAACAATGTAATTCAGGGACAAATTTACTAGGCGAGTAGGTCGGCGCTCGGGCAACCATTAAAAAGCGTCCTTTAGAAAATAAAAACAACAATAAATCTCCAAATAAAAGTAAAAATGGTTTAATTCAAATATTATTTTCCCCAACGCCAAGAAAAAACTAAACCGATCACCATTCTCGTTACTTTATGGATCCTTGTTATTCAGGGCAGTAAACACGAGATAAATTGTAACTGGCAAGGCTGGAAGTATTAAAGATTAATCTTGTTGCTCTATTGGCACTGTAAAAAAAGTTCTAATTATTAGATCACCCGGTATACCGAGTAAAATGGAATAAAAAATTTAATGATCTTGAGAAATTGTCAAAACTTATATTATGAACAAAATTAAAGTTCAAAATTCAATTTTTACTCACCTAGCCATTCCATGCGTGTATATCAAGTAGTTGATCTTATCACATCATTTGAATACTGATAAAAAATCAGTTTGTCGTCACTTATCAATAAGAAAAAGAGAATTGTCCTATTAATCATTCTAATGAGCATCTTTGCAAGGAGTGTCTTCATCGAGTTTTCCTTGGCATGTTTTCCAAGCTTATCTAAAAATCAATATATCAAATTTCATTTTAAAAAATTTAAATTAATAACTGACCAGTAGGATGTCAATAACCAGTTGCTTATTAAAAATGTTTCTCATTACAAGAATGACAGTATATTTTGCTAAACGGATATCAAAAAAATATTTTATAAAAAGATTAGTAAATTAAAATGTCAAAAGTTGACAACGAAAATATATACAGTAAGCAACTGAAAGCCTTGAAAATTCCACAGACCAGTCACCAAAATGCGTCAACGCTTTGTGATTAAATTGTCCTTGACTTATCACTAAACAATCGCTCAAAAAATTATATCTAAATAACATAAAATTAAGTTAAGTCACTATCAATTGTCTGTTACTGCCGCATTTATTCAAATTAGGTATGTAGTTAAAAAGATAAATGAAGTCGATATAAACTACTTATTTAAGGTAGGTTATCAACATCAAAATATTAAACTTAAAAAAAAAACACGATAAAACCATTATAAACTTGGTAAAATTCAAACTGAATAATTATATACTTAAATTAATTGCTAATTTGTAGATTATATTAGATCAATTACTATATATATTATCAGTTACCTTCATCAAATATAAATCTTTAAAAATGTAATTAACAAATACAATAAACCATAAAAAAACTATAACTGAAAACAGATAAGATGAATGACAAAGGATATTTTACACCCAATAACGATTTAATTAGGTGATGACCTCATTTTAAACATTTTCTTAGTCCTATGCTTCATTTCTGCTTGCAATAGCTTCACTTCTTTTCTGGATCCTTTAATCACAGCCTGATTCTCCATAGCTCGACGATACAAATATGGCAAGACCTCATCTACGGTTCCATAAGGAGTGCATTTGTATACAACAAATCCTTTTCGAGCTATAACAGTAAGTAAATTTTAATTTTAACTTATTATAACAAGTTAATTGTACTATGACCATCATTTCCATCAAAGCATTGTTCAAAATAACACGATTACAAAAATCTAAAATTATTTATGAAAAACACTGTAATTAAGGTTTTTTTTTTAAAAATATAACGCAATAAGAAAAATCTAAAAGAGGTAAACAAATTAATCAAAATAAAAGTTTTTGAAGTTGTGTGGGTTTCCAACATTCTTAACAATTTAATATTAATTTTGTGTAAAAAAAAAAACAAGCCACCAAATTTGTAAATGCCATGAAGTTACAGCCTATATTTCTTGGAAAATCTCTTGATGAATGGTAACCATGACAATCAGTATTATAATCCGGACTAAACCCTTTTTAAAAACATAATAATTTTAAACATACCAAGTGGGAATGTTATCTGATCACACATGCCATATAGCTGCCCAAATGTTACAGAACCATCGTTTGGAATTCCCAATTCAGTCAGCCTGAAAACCCCTCAAATTTATTCAATAATAAAAATAATAAGCGCCAATTAACTTTTTGTTAATCGTGGAAATTTTAATGACTCACCGTTTAACAGCAAAACGCACGCTGTCTTCATTATGAGTTGCCACAATTATTTGACAACGACCAGAATTATCTCGTACGTAATTAAACATTAAATCAGCCACACTTTCAACAACAACGTAACATGTTTACAAATTTTAAACTGATTAAATAATAACTTTTGAAACTCACGCGTGATACATTTTGGAAGTTGCTTCGTAAGATTCATTTATTGGATCCGGATAGCTATTTTCAACAGCTCTTTGCTTTTCTTGCTCCAAGTAAGCTCCACGAACAATTTTAGCTCCAAAATAAACGCCAAGTTGTTCAACAAGCTTCCTTTCTGACAAAATATTGTCCATTGCTTTCTAAAAGTTATTAAATCGTATTCAGTTATCTAAAATTACTGAATGAGTCGTATACTTACTTTAAGGTAACACTGATACGTGTTCCACACAATTGGTTTCGTCTTATTAAATGCACCCATCATAGCCATTGCCAAAATGCTGATACCAGGATTGATATTGATAAATTCAGCATCAATCAGCAGAACAACATCTTTTTCCATTGCTTGCTATTTAAAAAAAACAAGTTTATTAAATAATTGAGTTATATTTTTAAAAAAATTAGATTCAATCATATGCCAATTTGACAAGATGTAATTGACGACTTTTAATTTTAAACGTATAGGAAATATAGCAACTTGAAGCTAAAATTATGGCTTACATGCAACTTATTGTGTAAATATAAAAATAATTATTAATTTGAACCATTTAACTAATTACTTTCTACATTAAAATAATATTTAATAACAGTCTTTGATAAACATAATCAAAAGCCATGCATTAAAGTTGAAACAATCAATCAAACCATATTTCATTTACCTGTCCAACAACTTTCATTCGTTGAATTCCGCGATGTAATTGTTGCTGTTCTTCTTCTGAGAAATTATTTGTGATAGTCTCAGGTAACTAATGATATTATAATTATTTTTCAGTAACTTGTAAGTAATAGTCCAATTAATATGTTCACCTTGGTATCCAAGTTTTGCATAATTTCAGAAATGGATTTGATTATTTGAAATTGACTGTTTGGATCACGATTTACCATGTCGGTTAGCTTAATCTAAATTTCAAAAAATTAAAATTAAATATTTTTATTATAAGGTTAAATTTCATAAAACTTACTAGTAAATTCGGTTGCAGTTTTCCTGTCAATTTCACTTGAGCTTTAGGTAGATCAGGATGTGGCAAAATAGCCATATTAATGCATTGCAAAATCCTCTCCACACACCGATCATAACGAACTTCACTACATAAAAACGTTAAAAAATTATTAAAATAATTGTAATATTTTTATTTACCTGCTTGGGTCCTCATTTGGATCTTCTTCAATATTGCAACTAATAATGGAACGCACGCCAACGTTTCTTAAAGCAACTACTGTCTTGGTTACCGTTTCTTCAGTGTCTCCAGCCACAAATTGTCCATAAACAGTCATCTTCATTAACTTTGTAAATAATCGTTCTCTCAGAATTTTTCTTGAGACGTTAGCCAACTGCAAAAGTAGATTATGTAAAAAATGCACCATAGTTTGTTTGCTAATGAAATTACCTTGAGACTATTGCTTGCAAAAGCATCAAAACCACATAATCTCAAAATGGTTAGATTTCGAAAAACTTCCCATGTTGTTTTATCTTTAAATGCTTCCTTATGATCTTCAAAATTCAAATCACAATCTTGCACTGCATTTGCTGCTCCAACGGACCACCTTGAAGTTGAAACTTGATCTGGTTCAGCCAGGGTTTTTGACGAAGAACTGCAAGTTGGGCCATCATGCAATTGTTTGTATGCACCTTTAGATGAAGACTGCATGACAACAGATTTGTTTAAACAGCGATTTGCATTATATAAACAATAAAACGACAACTTTTTCATTGTTAGCAAAAAATGAAAAACTTCACAAACGTTGCTTAATGCTTATCACCAAATGGTCAACTAAGTATTACAGCACGAAATTCAACTACGCATAACAACAGCTTAATTAACCTGAATATTATTAATAGATCTGTTGACCTTCAATCCGACTTGCGCCAGTACCTACTGACCAATGTTTACCACACCTTTATATTACATTATTTTTAAGCTTGCAAAGTAGATAACAATTGAACTGAACGAGTTATCAAGCAATGATATCAAGGAAAAAAACCAAAAAATACTTGCCAACATGTTTCCAAACAAGAATTAATCCTTTCTTAATAGATAAATCTTTTTACACGTCTTTGATAAGTGTGATGACATAGCGTTTTTCTTCTTCCTCGATTTTTCTTTTCATTTCCTTCTATTACAACAATCTCATTATTAATCGGGTTATGTTTGATCAACCTATTTATAAATACACATAGGCTGATCCAACACTTTTTTAATGGCCCAAAAACTTTCTAGCCAATTGAAAACAAATTTAGAAAAGAAATTATTTTACGATCGCCTCGAGGCAATTTCACTACAGGTTATGCAATGACGCAAAATCGAAAAAAATTTAACTGTCCTAATTTTAAAAAAGGGTTAATATTTATTTTATGTAATTACGGAAAAGTGCCGGCAAACATACTAATTACTTGTGATTTGGCTATAACTGAGTATATCTATGGGGAGTAATGTCTTTGTAAAATCGACGATTAAAAAATGCTTAGGGGAAGATTATACTGTACAAACACGCGCGCACAAACACATTCTTTAATTTCGTCAATAAGCTGCTCCTATTCCTGCAAAATTAACGGTCATTTTTAAAATGGTTTTTCATTTTTGTAATTTTATTTTGTTACTCACGACATTGTTGTCCTTGTTGGAGATGCTGTGAACGCCAGAAAACCTAATTAGCGAATCCCCAAAATTTCTAATGTTAGTAGAAGTGTTCGAGTTCACTTTAACAGGCGAAAATATGTCGTCCAGATTGGTTGTCTATGTTAGAAAATCACGTAAAATTTTCCTCGACTCTTATTTATTCCAAACATTACCTTTATATTTTCTTTATTGTCAAGACAATGAATGTCTGAGAATCGAATTAGCTGGTCGCTTATAGTGTTTCGATTTGGACATTTGTTTTCAACGTCAGCCTTGATAGGTGAAAAAAGGGTTGCTAAATTAGACTTATCCTAAAATCAATTAGAAAATTTCTTTAGTTTTGCCAAATGATGACCGAAAAGAATTTATTCTCAGTTACCACAACTCCAATATTTTCTCTTGTGGAAATCTGTTGTAAAAAGGATGCTCTTTCGGAAATTCTGACCAATGGTTGCAGTGCTTCGATATTTAAATTTCCACCATTTGCCTAAAAATATATAGACACAATTTTAAAAGTCACTATCATTCAAGATTTTAAATAATTAACTTACCTCGACCAAAGGTTTATGATGTGAAACACGATCATTTTCTATATTAATAAAATATTTTCAAGTAAAAAACTGTTTTTATAGTATTGACAGAATATTAACAAACCTGGTTGAGATGACGCCGGTAAGGGCGAGAAAATTTCTTCAGCAACAAGCTTAGCTGTTTTGGCTTTTGCTAAACGTTGGCGAGCTTCTAAGGTCTTATTTACACGAACTTTTACATTTGCTTTAGCCACCTATATTAATTTTTTCTTCATGTAATAGCGCAAAAAATAAGTAACAAGTTAAATAACTTACCCTTGCTGTCGGTTTTTTAACAGGTGATGCCATCTCCGTCCAATTATCATCCATAATTTTGTCTAGCTTTTTGTATTTCTTGAGCAAATCTTCCACCTAAAGTTTTCATTTACGTTAGCAAAATTTTACAACACAATTTAAAAATTGTACTCCATTTACCTGGAAATACATCATGTCCCAAAAGCCCTGTAAATCATCAACATTAGTTCGATAAGGTCCTTCTTTTTGTTCACACTCGTCAATTAATCCAGAAAACTGCTTAAACTTTTTAGTTAAAAGCAGATTCGTTTGTCCAATAACTGTTAATATTTGTCCCTTAACTGCAACAATATCAAAATAAAAAAGTTATAACTATTTTGAAATTTAATGTGAAGAATAAAAATACCATTGTCAGACATTTCTTCGCTATACTGTTTGTTTAAGTCATTCCATTTATCCGAATGTTCCGTTAATAGTTTAGTAGCGTCCTTAACTAAATTTCGGAAATATCCCACCGACTTTGTATCTGAACTTGTGCTAGCTTCGTCGTTTTTCAGATTATTTTCAGGTTCAGGATTTACGTTCTCTACTTCATTATCGGCTTCAATGACCGCCGTTTCTGGGTCCTTTACCTCGTCTTCAACTTTAGTATTGCTAACCAGTAAAAGAATTAAATTAAAAATAAAATATTAACAAAAATACAAGCAAATTTCATACATTGGTAACATCGGTTTATCAAATTCAAAAACGGGCAAATTTCCTGGAGCTTTAAACTGAAAGTTATCAGGAGCAAAAGATTTTCTACTCATGACAGGACGCGTTATTTCATCAGGATCTCCATCAGGTGCCTTATCTTCAAGTGCATTTTCTACAACTGCATTTAGCCTTGGCGATCGTCTTTCAGGTCTAGGCAATTTTGAAGAATCGCCGCCTGACGATTTCGGTGATTTCTTGTTAGCAAGTACTTTTTGAGATGTTTTCTCGCTTTGGATTGGTCTTCCAGACGTTTCACCTTCTTTGGTCATAGCGGCAACTTGAACCTTAGTCTTTCCAGCTGCTAATTTAGCATTCTTCGTTTTAGGTGCCGCTTTGCTAACGACTGGTTGAGAAATCGCTTTATTGTCTAATTAATTTTTAAAAAAAACCATACTTATAAAAATGTACAACGATCTAATACAATTTTTTCAATGTAAACAACGCACCTTTAGAGTCTAAAACTCTTTTAGGAATTTTAGTAACAGCCTGAACAGGTTTAATTGCCTGCAATAAGTAAACGATATTTAATAAAAGAAGAAAATTAAACCAAAAAATATATATATACCGATGATCCAACAGCTTTTGCCATAGATCTTGTAACAACTCCAGTTTTCTGAGATTTTCCCTGGTCCTTAAAATATAAGTTAGTTAACAAGAAATAGCAATTTAATTTGAAAAGAGCTTACCAAGTTACTATGAAGAAATCCAGGCGGTTCGTACTTAATTTTGCAAAATTTAAAGGCCGGTTTTTTGCTCTCGGCTTGTAATACCTTTCGTAGAAGTTTCTCTTCTTTCCATTTAGCCAACTGCTCTCGTCTAGATAGCACACCTAAATACAATATAAAAATGATTAAAAAAATAACAAAGATGTTGACTAAAATATTTTTAATCTGTAAATATTGTTAATGTTGGCTGTGATTGAGCGACTCAGTAAAGTCATTTAAGATAACGGAGCTTCAATTGACTTGATAAAATCTGTAAAAGAATTAAATGTTCAGTCATTTTTAATAAAATGAATTTTTAATATCATTGCGGTTGTATAAAACAGATTGTCAATGCAAGAAATTGCTCGTATTTAAATTGTTAAACTGTATTCGTATTTTAGTCAAATGTGATCGATGATCCCTGTCTCAAACTATAAAATTCACTAGTCCATCATGACCTTTATACGACAGAAGTCGTCATTCAGTTAACTGTACATAATTATATAGATAATAAATTGCTTATTGCAAAGTGTTATCGATGAATATTTTGCCCTTAAATGTTAAAATTCTGTGTCAACATTACACAGGAAATACAGCACATGGCTGTAACGCCATGTTATTATTCAATGTTTACCCTTTGTTGCCTTCCGCTCAAACATCTGTGGCGAAGCTGGCACATCGTCTTCGTCAAAAACAATACCACGTCGTTGATTAACTTCATTATTTCTGGCTTGTTTTTGATGTAATGATTTCCTGTGAAGCCTCAACTGGCGACGATCGACTCCTTCGCAAAAATTTAACGGTTTCTTTTTGTACATATCCATCTTTTCGCGATCACTAAAAATCTAAACAGATACAAAATGACTTATACTTAAATTTAAATAACCATCAAAAACAAATACTTAGATATTAAATATATAATTATTCAAAAGTAAATTACTGTTGTAAGACTTTTAAATTCCGAATTTCCGACGTTCCGTTGCACAACTTGAATTTGTTTCAAAATGCAATTTGAAAGATGGCTGCTGTGACGTTTCATAAATTCGTGATTTCTATTGGGTAAAGCCTTCACGTGTTAAATTTAAAAAACTGATAACAACCCTGAGGGCGTTCCTTACTTGTAAACTCGCTCGTCGTTAATAGTCTTAAGGGTTATTTTATTTTAATTCATTTGCCTTTCAATAAACTTGCCTTATTATTAAATGTATTATTGTTTCAAGCTTGATTTTAAAAAACGATTTGAACAACGTAAAACCGATTAAAAACCCAACTTGTAATATTTCTACCTAACCTAATCTAAATGAATTTTATTTAATAAATATATATATATTAAAATAATCTTGTTAAAATACAAATTACTGGTGCAGTACTACAGTATTTAAAGTATTGATGACTTATTATCCAGAATGTCTAGTTTAAGACGTTTTTAATACGAGGCTAATATAATTAGGGCATGTTCTTACTAAGCTGTTTGACATTGGTTGAATGACCCCCATTCTAAAAAACCTTAAACGTCTTCGTCAAAAAGCGATAAGGATCCTTCTAAATCTTATACCGTAATTGAAAGAATTGAACAAGGTGCAAACTGCGGCAACTGAATTTTTTTTTCAAGCTTAAGCTGAAATGGCATCAATTATACCAACGAAGTTAAGTTAAACATTAACATAATTGATTTTGATAATTAATTTGTTGAGCTATGTGACGTATTGTTTAGATTCCTGTTGCATGTATAGTATAACTTATACTTACCTTATACTGTATAAGGGGCAACATTATGTAATACATTACGTCCAGCTCATTAGTTGTGCCCTGTTCTAGGTGGCAATGTTTCATAATTTTATAACCTTGAATTTACCTTGAAAGTTTTAAGTTGCCAATAAAATATATTGTATTAACAACGGCTTAGTTTAATTTTTTTTAGATTCTTCGTTAATCTTATTTTAATTTACAATAAAATTATATTAAATTTACAGCAAAATTGTATTAAGTTTTGCTCCATCTGAACTTTGAGCATAAAATTAGACTTGAACATGAGACCTCGATTTTTTAGTGAAATGTATATGGCTGATTTTATTTCAAACTTCATGCGTGTATAGGAAATAAAATTTAAAAAATAGGACATGTACCGTACGTATTAATTACACTTTCTTACATTCAACAGGGGTTAGTGGCTTTGGTGACTGGAGCTGCATCAGGTTTAGGAAGAGCAACCACCGAAAGGTTGGTTCGTCATGGAGCCAAAGTAGTTATGTGCGATCTGCCGTCTTCAAAAGGCAAAGAAGTTGCTGATACTCTGGGATCAAATGCTGTTTTTGTACCTACAAATGTAAACTCAACTACAATAAAAGCTATGATATAAAATCATGCAGCTTAGAGCAACTAAATTGCCATTGAAAAAAAGTTTATAATTGCTTATAAAAGTTTATAATTTACTAGGTGACATCTGAAAGTGATGTTAAAACTGCCTTGGAAATTGCTAAAGATAAATTTACTAAATTGGACGCCGTGGTTAACTGCGCTGGTATTGGTATTGCATTTAAAACGTACAATTTTAATAAAGATTTGCCACACAGCTTAGAAGATTTTACCCGAGTTATCACGGTAAATATTTCTGCTATTAAACTGCCGACCACTTAGAACTTTTATATAACTGTATTCACATAGGTTAATACTATTGGTACATTCAATGTTATTCGTCTTGGCGTTGGATTAATTGGAAAAAACACCCCAAATGCCGATGGATATCGTGGAGTTGTAATCAACACTGCCAGTGCAGCTGCATACGATGGTCAAATGGGACAAGCAGCTTATTCCGCAAGCAAAGGAGCCATTGTTGGAATGACTCTTCCAATCGCCAGAGATTTATCTAACCATGGAATTCGTTGTTGCACCATTGCGCCGGGTCTTTTTGAAACCCCTCTACTCATGTCGCTTCCTGAAAAAGTTCTTCAGTTCCTTGCGAAATCGGTACCATTTCCAAGTAGATTAGGTCTGCCAGATGAGTATGCTCATCTTGTTCAAAGTATTATTGAAAATCCAATGTTGAATGGAGAAGTCATTCGTATCGATGGAGCACTCAGAATGCAACCATAAATTCAAATTTATAAAAAAAAGTTTTTTGTAGACAACTAATTAATGTTTGTTAACACAGTATTGAAACAAGGAAAAATGGCATTTTAAAACATTAAATAGTTAATTGCTTACAGAAAATATTTTTCATTTAATCAATTGTTCTTGCAATAATTAGAGAAAGGTTATTTAATACTGCATGAATATTTTTGTGCAGCTTTTTAATTATACACCAATATTCAGTAACAAATAATAAATTTTCGTATATTTAAATCACAATGACAAAATTGCTTATTTTAGGCTCAAACCCGTGGACCAAAAAATCCTATTGCACCAAAACAAAGCTACTATACTCGCTTGCTGTTTATAGTTATTTAAAAATTCAATAATATTTTTTGATAAATATTTTAAACCGTGCCATACGTTTGTTAGATTTTGCTATATATGTTATTGACTACTCTAGTTGTTATTTGACGAAACTAAGACAATCCTTCACTGTAAAAATATGAAACTAAAATATTTTGCTACATTTAATAAGACAAAATTTTGATCTAATTTGATTTTCTAAAATATTGAACGAGACTAGTAAATAGGCACATATTTAATTTGACTAAGATCCAATTTAAATGACTTTTTGTTTCCTAAAAAAAATATTAAAATATAAACTGTCAACTGAATTATATTACTTTAAAGTAATATTTTTAAGGTTAGACCGTATTATTCTAAAAAATTGTTAATAAAATCTAAATAAAACTTAAGTAAATATGCTTCGATTCAGCTTAAATGTTTTCATTTAGCTTCGGTAAAAGCGATAACATAGCGAATCCTAACCTGGCTTTCTTTATAAACCAAATATTCACTTTGATTAAAACAGCTATCAGTGAATTTTGTCTTAATTGGTTTTCCTTGAGGAACTACCACTTCTTTACCATCCAGAATTAGTTTTGTATCAAACTTTGGATCTAAAATAAACAAACCAAAACTGCATCTTTTATACTTGAGTTATGTCAAATAAATAAAGTACCAGGTTCTTGGGATCCTCTCGCAACCACACAATCAAAACCAGGTGGAGCTTGTTTCAAAGAGCAATCATCTTGTGTTATGGTATGTTCTTTTCCTAAAGCAACTTCGTTGAGGAACATTATATACACACGATCACGGTCACAGCCGGCTTAATAGTTTTTAAGATGCATACCATTACTATAATATAACTTATTTTAAAAACTGTGAGAATATTTACTGTATCCAAATGACTTGGAATGTTCAGATGCAAAATAAATGCCTCGACCAACACGCCCGCCTGAATGGGGCATAATACGAAGGCCGGAAGAAAGAATGGCAGCAACGACAGCCATGTTAGTTCCATGCCACAGTAGTTTTCGCTCTTTTATTTTATCATGCAATTCAAAACGACCGCCCTGCATTAAAGTGATTATTAAGAACTTTTAGCAACCAAAATGCCTGAATGTTTACATACCTCATTTTGTCTATCAACTTCCCAAACATTTTCAATTTTAACGTTTATCCAATTGTTTTTAACTGAAGTTTGTGCGAAGTAAGTCTGAATAACCTACAGTAATTTAAAACAAAATCAATTAACAGCTTCGGAAATCATGTACGACCGACGTACCTTGTATTCATTCGATGATTTTGGTAAAACAGACAAATTACAATGCAATAAGTCGTATTTTTCATCCCATGGATTAGGTTGAATTTTGTCATTCTGAAATTGGAAAAAAAAAATTAAAAAACTAATCTAATAATTTAATACAAAACATATATTACGATTTTAGCTTCCGCATTTTTCTGCAGACTCTGTGTCAACTCGATATCACTTAAAACAAGAAGCATTTCCTTCTTTTTTTCGAGCAGAAAATTGGTGCTCAAAACTACTGGGCGATTTCGACCAAATGAATGAGGTATAAGAGTATAAAATTCACTGCTCAGTGATTCTAGCTTTTTTGGATTCTGTTAACAATTAGTAGTAACTTAAAGACAACTTTGCAACTCGGACTTAATATCAAAAAAAACTTGCTGAATTAGATTTTAAACAATCTTCAATTGCAACTAAAACATCAAATCCTTTCGCTATTTGCGATTTACTTAATTTTCCAAGTGGCATTTTCTTGATATCTAAACAAATTTAAACGTTAATATCATCCTACGCAAAAAAAAATTTTAAATAAAAAAAAACAAGTACCCAAGTTGAAGTCCTCCATTGCATTGTTAAACATATCTTCACTAAATATTCGTTTAATAAACTCCAAAGTCAATTTGTCTAATTTACTTGGAGCAGTTTTTGTGCCACACTAAAAATAAAGAAAAAATCAATTAAAATTCCATAATGCAATAATTTCTTTAACAAAAAAAATATACTAATATACCACAACGGATTTTTCTGTTTTTACTTGAGGCTTCTCATCTTCTTCTTCATCATCGTCGTCGTCATGATCCATCTCCAGTAAAGTATATTTTCCAGGAAATGCTTGAAAATTGTCTCGATCATCCCAATCATTTTTAGTTTTCTCTTTAAATTTCTTCTTAAATTCTTTAATAGCATCTTCGGATTTTTTAAACTGGCTCGAACTATTTTTACCAGACTCACCCTCGCATATCCCAAATATAAATTATGTTAAAATAACATAATAAAGTAAAATATTGAAAATTTCTAGCTTACGACTCTTCCCCAGCGAGTAAAAACGTAAAAGGTTTTTGCTTTTTTACATTCTACAAGTTGAATAACATAATATTTATTATTATTGGCGTTGATGTTGGTTTGATTCAGCATGCAAGCATAATCCTCAAAAATCTAAAATTCGATTACAATTCACTCGAATGTCTTATAGTAAAATAGCAGAGAATATATCGTACACTTACTTCATCATCATTCCCAGACTTTTTATAATATTCGTCCAACTTGGCAGAACTCTTCTTAGTTTCCTTTTCTTCACCTTTCAGCTTTTCAAAAGCTTTTTTAATCTGTGTATTATGACTGTCTTTTCTTTGCATCTTTGGAGCAGGCTCATCTTCTTCGTCGTCATCAGCTTTAGCAGCTCTTTTTTTTCTTGCAGGAGCTTTTGCTAAAGACAACAATCGTATTACTACTTAACTATTACTAAACCAAAATGTTTTATATCAGTAATATACAGTACCTGCTTTAGTATTAGCGGCAAGACTAGCTTTTTTTGCAGCTGCTTTACGTTTAGGTGGCATCTTTAAGAATAATAACTGATGTCAAATCTTATAGGTCTTCCAATAAAATACTTTTAAAAATTTATAAATCTGAACGCAACGTTAATATTACATACCACTAATAAATAGAAGTTAAATTTCTTGTAGAAGTTGATAAGTTTTCTTAATATTTACTTCTCAGCTGATAACTTTTGGTGATTAACAGCTTAACGTATAACTACACTGCAGTCAAATCAAGTGACAGACTGACTCGCTGTTCATCTAAATACAACCTCAAATAAGTTATAAAGATAAAAATTAGACTCTTTTATACCAGTCTATAATGTTTTAAAACAAGTTGATGCACGATCGAAGTTGTAACTTTGTTTTGGTTATCTCCGTCACAAGAAACCATTAGCAACCATGGTCTTCTAATATAAGATAGGTATGTTCATTCGATAATCGCTATCCACAAATGTTGTTGGTAACACTCTATAGCTGCCCTCTTTGAGGTATTGAAAGAATTAATAATGTTAAAGAATATAAAATTTAAAGTTCATTTTAAATTTAAAATAATTAATAATATTAAAATACAGTAATTAATAATAATAAAATATTTAATTATATATTAACAATAATAACAATAAATTAAAATTAAAAATAAAGTACATAATTATTAAGAAATACTGTACTAATGAAAGATTTGACGTGTGGACATTCAGTACCGTATAATATATACCATAAACACAAATTTACAGGACAAAATGAACATAAAATTAATCAAAAAATCCACAATATTTTATTATTATTGACTTTAGTTATTTATCCTAAAACATGTTAATTTTACGGAAAATTTATCTATTTGATAATAAAAATTTGTTGATTAAGCATCTATAAACTGGCTTTGTTAAGCTGAAATTGCCAAATATATGATAAACCAATTACACTTTATCAGTTTTAGAAATATCACCAAATGTTCAAAAGTCTTGTAAACTTAGTTGATTGTACTCTTGCAGTTTCCATCATCAAACCACCATTTCTGCATGTTATTGTACACTTTCTTCGTACTATAACTGGTATTGTGAAGTTTGCTGCACAATTCACAAAATGGCTGGGCTGGAATCACTTCAAAATCCCCTTTCCACTTAAAATAATTGATGTAAAGTTCATCACTAAAGTTTAACTTTAAAATGTAATCAGCCAAGTGTTTAGGCGAAGCAAAATCCTTAACATTTATAAAGGAATTGGGCGGAGCAACCACTTTATAATCTGCATTTCCATAAACAATAGGCACTGAACCGCCAATGAGAGCTTTAGATAACTTTTCCGTAACATAATCAAGACACAAGGAATTCTCAAAAGCCAAGTAAAACTTATAATTACTAAACACAAATTCAAAACACTCATCAGAAGAACTTCCTGGACACTTTTGGCCACAATGTCCATATATATCAATAGGAAGAAATTGACTTAGTTTATTAACGTAAGACTCTCGACCACCATCAGTATAGCAATTGCTCACCAGCCATGCAACCAAACGACGCTCTGACGGTTTAACACTGCCCATTAAGTTACTATTATTAATAGAAACCGGATGAAGCTTTTTCTGCGTCCTAAAATAACCATTGAACACGTCCGAATCCAGTCGGTAAGTCATTGTCCAATTAAAAATCCCATCAAGAAGATATCGTTCAGATGGACCAATCGAGCTGTAGGTTGGAGATTCCATTAAAAAAAATATCCACAATTGATTAGGACTTCTTTGCGTTGGCATGTCTTTAAAATTAATATTTCTAATATGGAATATGACAGCGTCACTGGACATCAACTGACCTCGATCTGAAGTCGTTTCACAATATTTAAACACCAGATTATCATGCGGTGTGCACTGTTGAACAAAAGGCTTTACTCCCAGTCCAAAATAAAAATCTTTGGAGCTGAAAAACGAATTCCAAAATAATATTTTCTTCAGTTTCAGAGGTGCAATTGACGCATTGCTCCCATTATTATCTTTGTAAGAAAAGTTGCTTACAATTGTAAATTTTTGATTTGAGTAGAACATAAAAGTCCAATTGTTTCCGAAAATTAGAATGGTTAAACTGATAGCTACAGTAATAATTGCAAAACGAAAACGGCTTTGAATTGCACTTGTAAAAGTTGTCACAGCCATTCTTGAACAAGATTTCGACTTGCAATGCACATATCCAATAATTCATAAAGCTCTATCAGACTCGGCTTTCAGCACAAAAAAATAAAAAGTTAAATATATTTATCCTTATCAGTAGCTTAAGAGATATACTTATTCATATCCTTATATTATCCGGTCCATAATAAATTCTAGCGAATAGCTATAAATAAACATTTCTTCTTCCTTGTTTGTTATTTTGCTGGAAAACTAGCGTATATTAAATTTTAAAAAAATAAAAACAACAACAATCGACTTATTTACCCAAATTGATTCAAACTAAATACAAGTCTGTAACTTTCTGCGTTGATGCATCATCTTTGTTCAATTTTAATAAGAGCAAAACGTAATATTGGCACAGTTACAAATTGTGAGTGGTCTTATTAATAAATTGTTAATCAATACAAATGCATGCTATGGCGTTTTAAGTCTCCGTCGTAACCCATAATGGAAATCTGAACCTTTCACTAGTATTTATTTAACACTGAAATAAAATACTGTATAATACTGTACAGTATTAATTATTTTTTTGGTTTAAAAAGCATTACCACTATTAAGCAAGAGTGTTGCCAGGGATTACATTCCTTTAAGAGCAATTTTTGCAGAAACATCCAGCTGATCGAAGTCGAATCATCAGTAAAAATTAAATAAAGAGTTCTTTCATTTGGCATTGGCAAATATTATAATAAATATTTGTTCAGAACACTGCATAATATTTTCTGTCTATATTATTATTGTATGAAGTAAACACCTGGTAACGAATTTTTCTTAAACATACAGTAATTTAATTTTATATCCTGTAATACTTGAGTCGCTCATTATCAAATTGGATTTAGTCACAATTGTACTTAGGCCCCTTGGGTATTGTGGATAGCTTTGACAGGTAATATAGCTCTCGTTATCAGCTAATGATAAAAATACTGTAAATGCAAATTTACATAATAACTCATCGCTATTTAAGCTGTTCAATGTATCCAAATTTCCCATAATATAACAGTATACTTACTTCATCATCACTCTCAGACTTTATATAATATTCGTTCAACTTGGCAAAACTCTTAGTTTCCTTTTCTTCATCTTTCAGTTTTTTAAAATCCTTTGTAATCTGTTTATTATTTCTGTGTATCTTTGGAGCAGGTAAATCCTCTTCGTCGTCATCTTAATGTTAGCAGCTCTTTTCTTTCTTGCAGGAGCTTTTGCTAAAGACAACAATCGTATTACTACTTAGCTATTACTAAACCAAAATGTTTAATATCAGTAATATACAATACCTACTGTAATATACTGTACGGTATTAATAACTAAGTAAGGTATTAATAAATACCATAGAAGACAAAACGTGGGAACATACAGTATAATATTTTCTACAAAGACCAATTTACAAGAAAAAATGAACTTATTATACAGTATTGACTTTAATTATTTATGTTAAAACATTATTATTTTACGGAAAATTTATCTATTTGATAATTAAATTTGCTGATTAAGCAGTTATCTACTAGATTTGTTAAGCTAAATTTGCCAAAAATATGATAAACCATTTAAACTTTATCAATTTTAAAAATACCACCAGATGTTTAAAAATTTTGAAAAAAGACTAATACTCTTGCAGTTTCCATTATCAAACCACCATTTCTGCATGTTATTGTAAATTTTTTTAGTATCATAATTTGTATTGTGAAGTTTGCTGCACAATTCACAAAAGGGCTGGGCTGGAATCACTTCAAAATCCCCTCTCCACCTAAAATAATTGATGTAAAGATCATCACTAGAATTCAACTTTAAAATGTAATCAGCCAAGTGTTTTGGAGAAGCAAAATCCTTAACATTAATAAAGGAATTGGGCGGAGCAACCACTTTATAATCTGCATTTCCATAAACAATTGGCACTGAACCGCCAATGAGTGCTTTAGATAACTTTTCCGTGACATAATCAAGGCACAAGGCATTCTCAAAAGCCAAGTAAAACTTATAATTACTAAACACAAACTCAAAACACTCAGAAGAATTTCCCGGACACTTTTGTCCACAATGTCCATAAATATCAATAGGAAGAAATTGACTTAGTTTTTTAACGTAAAACTCTCGACCACCGTAAGTATCGCAATTGCTCACCAGCCACGCAACCAAACGACGTCCTGACGGTTTAACACTGTCAATTAATTCACTATTATTAATAGAAACCGGATAAAGTTTTTTCTGTGTCTTAAAATAACCATTGAACACGTCCGAATCCAGTCTGTAAGTCATTGTCCAATTAAAAATCCCATCAAGAAGATACTGTTGAGATTGATCAATCGAGGTATAGGATGGCGATTCCATTAAAAAAAATATCCAAAGTTGATTAGGACTTCTTTGCGTTGGCATGTCTTCAAAATTAATATTTCTAATATGAAATACAACAGCATCACTGGACATCAACTGACCTCGATCTAAAGTCGTTTCACAATTCTTAAACATCAAATTATCATGCGGTTTGCACTGTTGAATAAAAGGCTCCACTCCCAGTCCAAAATAAAAATCTTTGGAGCTGAAAAATGAATTCCAAAATAATATTTTCTTTAGTTTTAGAGGTGCACTTGACGCATTGCTACTATTATTATCTTTGTAAGAATAGTTCCTTAAAATTGTATAATTTTTATTTGTGTAGATCATAAAAGTCCAATTGCTTCCAAAAAGTAGTATGGTTAAACTGACAGCTACAGTAATAATTGTAATATGAAAACGGCGTCGAATAGCTCTGGAAAATATTGTCGCAGCCATTCTTGATAAAGATAACGACATGCTATGCACAAATGCAATAATTCCTAAAGCTCTAGCAAACTCAGCTTCCAGCACAAAAATCAAAATTTAAATACAATATGTTTATCCTTATCAGTAGTTCCATTGGTATTCCTATTCATATCCTTGTTTATCCTTATTCATATCCTTATATTATCCGGTCAACAATAAATTCTAGCGAATAACTATAAATACACATTTTTTTCTTCCTTATTTGTTGGTTTGCTGGAAGACCAGCGTATATTAAATTTAAAAAGTCTTAGAAGCAAAAATAATCGACTTGTTTATCCAAATTATATCAAACTAAATAGAAGTCTGTAATGTTCTTTTCTGCATTGATGCATCATCTCTGCTCAAATTTAATCAAGAGTAAAATGTAATACTGGCATAGATACTAATTGGGAGTGGTTTTATTTACACTTTCACGTCCACAATGATACCGCGTGACATTCACTGGCATTTATGGACATAGCATAAACTGGGGGTTCGCATAACATTCAGCAAATGGGTTGACTAGTAGAAATTTATATTCAAGGCAAAAATAATTAATTCATGAGTTAGAAAATTATATTGCAATGTTTTAACTAGCTATATCCAATGCTAAACAAGTCCTAATGATTCATAATGTAGCTTTCAAATAAAGTATTTTTTATGCCAATTAGTGTGTGTTAATATAACTCTACAGTGCGTGTTTATCAACTGAGTGTTTATATTATGACCCACTTATAACAAACATCTAGGGTTGATAATTATTCAACGGGGTTGATAATTTGATAATTAATACATATGCATGCTACGACGTTTTAAGTCTCCGTCGCAACGCATAATTTAAACCGGAACCTTTCACTAGTATTACTTTAACACTAAAATAAAATATTGTACTGTATTAATTTTTTTTGGATTTAAAATGCATTACCAATATTAAGTACGAGTGCTGCCAGGGATTGCATCTTTTTAGGAGCAATTTTTACAGGAACATCAAGCTGACTGAAGTCGAATCATCTGTAAAAATTAAATAAATTAGAAGTTCTTTCATTTGGCATTTACGAATATTATACTAAATAATTGTTCAGAACGCTGCATACAGTAATATTTGAGTCTTCCATTGTCAAATTGGATTAAGCCACAATTGCACTTAAACCGCTTGGGAATTGTGAATAACTTTTACAGTTCATATAACGCCCTTTATGAGCTAATTAGCTTTACCCGTCGCACGTTGCTGCGAAGATTGAGGACCCTAGAGAACCGATATTTCAAAATTACTTATGACAAAAACCTTCACGGGGGTGTACTCAGCGACTTCCCAAAGACTCAACAACTACTGTACCAGTTGCCGGCGCAAGGCGGGTTCACCGCGTTCACGGAACCCGGCCCCATATTTTAAGAGGTTCTGTGCTCCAGAATAAAATTTTTTAATTCAATTGACTAGATCAGATTTAATTAACATTTTTTTCCGAACAAAATATTAAAATTTTTTAAAATGTTAACAAAATTAAATTACTTTAAAATAATATTCTAAAATAAATCGATAAAATCTAAATAAAATGTACGTAAATATAAACAAATGCATTGCTATTCTTCGATTCGACACAGATATTTTCATTTAACTACAGTAAAAGCAATAACATAGCGAATTCGAACCTGACTTTCTTTATAAACCAAATATTCACTGTTACTAAAATAGCTGTCGGTGAATTTTGTCTTAATTGGTTTTCCTTGAGGAACTACCACTTCTTTACCATCCATAATTATTTTCGTATCAAACTTTGGATCTAAAATTAAACAAACTTAAAATGCATCTTTTATACTTGCATTACGTAAAATAAACAATGTACTAGGTTCTTGGGATCCTCTCGCAACCACACAATCAAATCCAGGTGGAGCTTCTTTCAAAGAGAAATCATCTTGTGTTATAGTATGCTCTTTTCCTAAAGCAACTTCGTTGAGGAACATTATGTGCACATTGTCACGGTCACATACAGCTAAAAAGTTGTTAAGATGCATACCATTATTATAAAATGACTCATTTTAAACTGTGAGCATATTTACTGTATCCAAATGACGTTGCATGTTCAGAGGCAAAATAAATGCCTCGACCAACACGCCCGCCTGAATGGGGCATAATACGAAGGCCAGATGAAAGAATGGCAGCAACGACAGCCATGTTAGTTCCATGCCACAGTAATTTTCGCTCTTTTATTTTGTCATGCAATTCAAATCGACGACCCTGTATTAAAGTGATGACTAAGAACTTTTAGCAATCAAACTTTTAAGAATTTATTAATGCTATGACGTACCTCATCGTGTCTATCAACTTCCCAAACATTTTCAATTTTAATGTTGCACCATTTGTTTTTAAATGTAGTTTGGGTAAAGTAAGTTTGAATAACCTACAGTTTAACAAAAAATCATTTAACTGTTTCTGAAATGATACAAGAATCGACGTACCTTGTATTCATTCGATGATTCTGGTAAAACAGACAAATTGCAATGCAGTAAATCGTATTTTTCATCCCATGGATTAGGTTCAATTTTGTCATTCTAAAATTGGGAAAAAAATTAAAAAACCAATTTAATAAATTAAATAAAATCTATATTACGATTTTAGCTTCCGCATTTTTCTGCAGACTTTGTGTCAACTCGATGTCACTTAGAACAAGAAGCATTTCCTTCTTTTTATCGAGCAGAAAATTAGTGCTCAAAACTACTGGACGACTTCGGCCAAATGAATGAGGTATAAGAGTATAAAATTCACTGCTCAGTGATTCAAGCTTTTTTGTATCCTGTTAAAAATTAATAAAAACATAAAGATAACCGTGCAACTAGGTCTCAAATATCAAAAAAGCAATTACTGAATTAGATTTTAAACAATCTTCAATTGCAACTAAAACATCAAATCCTTTCGCTATTTGCGATTTACTTAACTTGCCAAGTGGCATTTTCTTGATGTCTAAACAAATTTATACATTATTTCCCTTCACAACAAAAAGTTTTAAATAAAGCCAGTACCCAAGTTGAAATTCTCCATGACAAAATTAAACATATCTTCACTAAATATTCGCTTAATAAACTCCAAAGTTAATTTGTCTAATTTACTTGGAGCAATTTTTGTGCCACACTAAAATTTTTAAAAAATTGATTAAAATTCCATACTGCAATATTCCTTTACCAAAAAAAGTATTAATATACCACAACGGATTTTTCTGTTTTTACTTTAGAGTTGTCATCTTCTTCTTCATCATCATCCTCATAATCTATCTCCAGCAAAGTATATTTTCCAGGAAATGCTTGAAAATTGTCTCTATTGTCCCAATCGTTTTTAGTTTTTTCTTTAAATTTCTTCTTAAATTCGTTAATAGCATCTTCGGGTTTTTTAAACTGGCTCGAACTATTTTTACCAGCTTCACCCTCACATATCACAAATATAACTTGTGTTAAATTAACATTCTATAATAAAATTCTAAAATTTCATCTTACAACTCTTCCCCAGCGAGTAAAAACGTAAAAGTTTTTAGCTTTTTTACATCCCACCAGTTGAATGACATAATATTTATTATTATTAGCGTTGATGTTGGTTTGATTCAGCATGCAAGCATAATCTTCGTAAATCTAATACCAATAAATTTAAATCAAATACATGTTCAACTCACTCAATTTCCCAAGAAATAGCACTCACTTCATCATCAGTCCCAGACTTTCTATAATATCCATCCAACTTAACAGAACATTTCTTAGTTTCTTTTTCTTTACCTTTCAGTTTCTCAAAAGCTTTTTTGATCTGTGTATTACGGCTGTCTTTTCTTTGCAACTTTGGAGCAGGTTCATCTTCTTCATCATCCACTTTAGCAGCTCTTTTATTTCTTGCAGGAGCTTTTGCTGAAGACAACAACCATATTACTTAGTTATTACTAAACCAGTTGTTAAATATCAGTACTTTACTATACCCGCTTTACTATTAGTGGCAGAACTATAATTTTTTGCAGCTGCTTTACGTTTAGGTGGCATCTTTTCAGAATTATAACTGATATCAACAGTTAACAAGTTTTTTTAATATTTACTTCTCAGCTGATAACTTTTAATGATTGAATCTTAACGTGCAGCTGCATTGCAGTCAAATGAACTAACACGCTGGCCCGCTGTTCAGTTAAATACAACTTCAAATAAGTTATAAAAATTACATCATTTTATACCAGTCTATACTGTATGAAAACAAGTTGATGCACGATCGAAGTTGTAACTTTGTTTTGATTATTCTGGTCACAAGAAACCGGTATCCGGCGTCTATGACGCGAACAACATGACCCAAGTAAAGATGACCCAGAAAACATGACGCGGGCATAGGTCGTCCTCGTGTATGTTTACCTCCTACATTACATCTCTAGAAAAAACATCTCGAGGATGTTTTTACATTATATCATTGGAAATTGCATAAATAAGTTTATTTTAATGTTTTTAATAGTTTTAAGGCAGTTTGAAAGCATGTTGATAATGTTTTAATTTGTTTAAAAAAATGTTCTTAACTAAAGTTATGTTTTTAAATTTACCAGAATGAAGTGGCTTCCTCTACCTGCTAAGATGTTTTTTGGTTCTAGGGGTATATGACGCCAGGCATATGACCTCAGGAAGATGTCGCACGGAACATGCCCCACAAAACCATGACGCGAATACAGGTCACCTTCGTTTTCACAATTAATGATGTTAGGTTAGATTGAAATAGGTTAGGTTAGATTAAATTCGTTTAGATTAGGTTAGTTTAGATTAGGTTAGTTTAAATTGAGAGATAAACTTACACAAAGGTGACCTATATCTGCGTCATGGCTTTGTAGTTCATGTTACTGGCTACATTTCCCTGAGATCATATTGTTGGCGTCGTATACCCCTAGAACCGCTAGGAATACAAGCACTATTAATCATTTATTGTTATAAATGTACACTATTGTAATAGAATTTACAATAACACTTACTGCAGTTAAATGACACCAATGAATTATGAATTATGCTTCAATCAATCTTCGAAGATTTTCGGCCGCTGCTTCTCGTAACAGT
>JAAFCF010005931.1:4254425-4300872 GCA_013389785.1 Helicorthomorpha holstii
TGATACTCTGGGATCAAATGCTGTTTTTGTACCTACAAATGTAAACTTAACTACAATAAAAGCTTTGATTTAAAATCATGCAACTTAGAGCAACTAAATTGTGATTGAAAAAAAAGTTTATAATTGCTTATAAAAGTTTATAATTTACTAGGTGACATCTGAAAGTGATGTTAAAACTGCTTTGGAAATTGCTAAAGATAAATTTACTAAATTGGACGCCGTGGTTAACTGTGCTGGTATTGGTATTGCATTTAAAACGTACAATTTTAATAAAGATTTGCCACACAGCTTAGAAGATTTTACCCGAGTTATCACGGTAAATATTTCTGCTATTAAACTGCAGACCACTTAAAACTTATATATAACTGTATTCATATAGGTTAATACTATTGGTACATTCAATGTTATTCGCCTTGGCGTTGGATTAATTGGAAAAAACACCCCAAATGCCGATGGATATCGTGGAGTTGTAATCAACACTGCCAGTGCAGCTGCATACGATGGTCAAATGGGACAAGCAGCCTATTCCGCAAGCAAAGGAGCCATTGTTGGAATGACTCTTCCAATCGCCAGAGATTTATCTAACCATGGAATTCGTTGTTGCACCATTGCGCCGGGTCTTTTTGAAACCCCTTTACTCATGTCGCTTCCTGAAAAAGTTCTTCAGTTCCTCGCGAAATCGGTACCATTTCCAAGTAGATTAGGTCTGCCAGATGAGTATGCTCATCTTGTTCAAAGTATTATTGAAAATCCAATGTTGAACGGAGAAGTCATTCGTATCGATGGAGCCCTCAGAATGCAACCATAAATTCAAATTTATAAAAAACATTTTTGTAGACAACTAATTAATGTTTATGTTAACACAGTATTGAAACAGGGAAACATGGCATTTTAAAACATTAAATAGTTAATTGCTTACAGAAAATATTTTTCATTTAATCAATTGTTCTTGCAATAATTAGAGAAAGGTTATTTAATACTGCATGAATATTTTTGTGCAGCTTTTTAATTATACACCAAAATATTCAGTAACAAATAATAAATTTTCGTATATTTAAATCACAATGACAAAATTGCTTATTTTAGGCTCAAACCCGTGGACCAAAAAATCCCATTGCACCAAAACAAAGCTAATATACTCGCTTGCTGTTTATAGTTATTTAAAATTCAATAATATTTTTTGCTAAATATTTTAAACCGTGCCATACGTTTGTTAGATTTTGCTATATATATTGACTACTCTAGTTGTTATTTGACGAAACTAAGACAATCCTTCACTGTAAAAATATGAAACTAAAATATTTTCGCTACATTTAATAAGACAAAATTTTGATCTAATTTGATTTTCTAAAATATTGAACGAGACTAGTAAATAGGCACAGATTTATTTTGACTAAGATCCAATTTAAGTGACTTTTTGTTTCCTAAAAAAAATATTAAAATATAAACTGTCAACTGAATTAAATTACTTTAAAGTAATATTTTTAAGATTAGACCGTATTATTCTAAAAACAATTGTTAATAAAATCTAAATAAAACTTAAGTAAATATGTTTCGATTCAGCTTAAATGTTTTCATTTAGCTTCAGTAAAAGCGATAACATAGCGAATTCTAACCTGGCTTTCGTTATAAACCAAATATTCACTTTGATTAAAACAGCTATCAGTGAATTTTGTTTTAATTGGTTTTCCTTGAGGAACTACCACTTCTTTACCATCCAGAATTAGTTTCGTATCAAACTTTGAGTCTAAAATTAAACAAACCAAAAATGCATATTTTATACTTGAGTTATGTCAAATAAATAAAGTACCAGGTTCTTGGGATCCTCTCGCAACCACACAATCAAAACCAGGTGGAGCTTGTTTCAAAGAGCAATCATCTTGTGTTATGGTATGTTCTTTTCCTAAAGCAACTTCGTTGAGGAACATTATATACACACGATCACGGTCACAGCCGGCTTAATAGTTTTTAAGATGCATACCATTACTATTATATAACTTATTTTAAAAACTGTGAAAATATTTACTGTATCCAAATGACTTGGAATGTTCAGATGCAAAATAAATGCCTCGACCAACACGCCCGCCTGAATGGGGCATAATACGAAGGCCGGAAGAAAGAATGGCAGCAACGACAGCCATGTTAGTTCCATGCCACAGTAGTTTTCGCTCTTTTATTTTATCATGCAATTCAAAACGACCGCCCTGCATTAAAGTGATTATTAAGAACTTTTAGCAACCAAAATGCCTGAATGTTTACATACTTCATTTTGTCTATCAACTTCCCAAACATTTTCAATTTTAACGTTTATCCAATTGTTTTTAACTGAAGTTTGGGTAAAGTAAGTCTGAATAACCTACAGCAATTTAAAACAAAATCCATTAACAGTTTCGGAAATCATGTACAACCGACGTACCTTGTATTCATTAGATGATTTTGGTAAAACAGACAAATTACAATGCAACAAGTCGTATTTTTCATCCCATGGATTAGGTTGAATTTTGTCATTCTGAAATTGGAAAAAAAAAATTAAAAAACTAATCTAATAAATTAATACAAAACATATATTACGATTTTAGCTTCCGCATTTTTCTGCAGACTCTGTGTCAACTCGATATCACTTAAAACAAGAAGCATTTCCTTCTTTTTTTCGAGCAGAAAATTGGTGCTCAAAACTACTGGGCGATTTCGACCAAATGAATGAGGTATAAGAGTATAAAATTCACTGCTCAGTGATTCAAGCTTTTTTGGATTCTGTTAACAATTATTAGTAACTTAAAGACAACTTTGCATTTCGGACTTAATGTCAAAAAAAAAAACTTGCTGAATTAGATTTTAAACAATCTTCAATTGCAACTAACACATCAAATCCTTTCGCTATTTGCGATTTACTTAATTTTCCAAGTGGCATTTTCTTGATATCTAAACAAATTTAAACGTTAATATCATCCTACGCATTTAAATTTAAAATAAAAAAAAAACAAGTACCCAAGTTGAAGTCCTCCATTGCATTGTTAAACATATCTTCACTAAATATTCGCTTAATAAACTCCAAAGTCAATTTGTCTAATTTACTTGGAGCAGTTTTTGTGCCACACTAAAAATTTAAAAAAAATCCATTAAAATTTCATAATGCAATAATTTCTTTAGCAAATAAAATTCTAATATACCACAACGGATTTTTCGGTTTTTACTTGAGGCTTCTCATCTTCTTCTTCATCATCGTCGTCGTCATGATCCATCTCCAGTAAAGTATATTTTCCAGGAAATGCTTGAAAATTGCCTCGATCATCCCAATCATTTTTAGTTTTCTCTTTAAATTTCTTCTTAAATTCTTTAATAGCATCTTCGGATTTTTTAAACTGGCTCGAACTATTTTTACCAGACTCACCCTCGCATATCCCAAATATAAATCATGTTAAAATAACATTATAAAGTGAAATATTGAAAATTTCTAGCTTACGACTCTTCCCCAGCGAGTAAAAACGTAAAAGTTTTTTGCTTTTTTACATTCTACAAGTTGAATAACATAATATTTATTATTATTAGCGTTGATGTTGGTTTGATTCAGCATGCAAGCATAATCCTCAAAAATCTAAAATTCCATTCCAATCAATTACAATTCACTCAAATGTCTTATAAACTAGCAGATAATATATCGTACACTTACTTCATCATCATTCCCAGACTTTTTATAATATTCGTCCAACTTGGCAGAACTCTTCTTAGTTTCCTTTTCTTCACCTTTCAGCTTTTCAAAAGCTTTTTTAATCTGTGTATTATGACTGTCTTTTCTTTGCATCTTTGGTGCATGTTCATCTTCTTCGTCGTCATCAGCTTTAGCAGCTCTTTTCTTTCTTGCAGGAGCTTTTGCTAAAAACAACAATCGTATTACTACTTAACTATTACTAAACCAAAATGTTTAATATCAGTAATATACAGTACCTGCTTTAGTATTAGCGGCAGGACTAGCTTTTTTTGCAGCTGCTTTACGTTTAGGTGGCATCTTTAATAATAATAACTGATGTCAAATCTTATAGGTCTTCCAATAAAATACTTTTCAAAATTTATAAATGTGAACGCAACGTTAATATTACATACCACTAATAAATAGAAGTTAAATTTCTTGTAGAAGTTGATAAGTTTTCTTAATATTTACTTCTCAGCTGATAACTTTTGGTGATTAATAGCTTAACGTATAACAACAATGCAGTCAAATGAACTGACAGACTGATTCTCTGTTCATCTAAATACAACCTCAAATAAGTTATAAAGATAAAAATTAGACTATTTTATACCAGTCTATACTGTATTAAAACAAGTTGATACACGATCGAAGTTGTAACTTTGTTTTGGTTATCTCCGTCACAAGAAACCATTAGCAACCATGGTCTTCTAATATATAAAAGAACTGTTCATTTGATAATCGCTATCCATAAAATGTTGTTGGTAACACTCTATAGCTGCCCTCTTTGAGGTATTGAAAGAATTAATAATGTTAAAGAATATAAAATTTAAAGTTCATTTTAAATTTAAAATAATTAATAATAATAAAATACAGTACCAGTAGTTAATAATAATAAAATATTTAATTATAATTTAACAATAATAACAATAAATTAAAATTAAAAATAAAGTACATAATTATTAAGAAATACTAATGAAAGATTTGACGTGTGGACATACAGTATAATATTTACCATAAACGCAAATTTACAGGAAAAAGTAAACAAAATTAATCATAAAATCCACAATATTTTATTATTATTGACTTTAGTTATTTATCCTAAAACGTGATAATTTTACGGAAAATTTATCGATTTGATAATAAAAATTTGTTGATTAAGTATCTATATACTGGCTTTGTTAAGCTGAATTTGCCAAATATATGATAAACCAATTACACTTTATCAGTTTTAGAAATATCACCAAATGTTCAAAAGTCTTGTAAACTTAGTTGATTGTACTCTTGCAGTTTCCATCATCAAACCACCATTTCTGCATGTTATTGTACACTTTTTTCGTACTATAACTTGTATTGTGAAGTTTGCTGCACAATTCACAAAAAGGCTGGGCTGGAATCACTTCAAAATCCCCTTTCCACCTAAAATAATTGATGTAAAGTTCATCACTAGAATTCAACTTTAAAATGTAATCAGCCAAGTGTTTTGGAGAAGCAAAATCCTTAACATTTATAAAGGAATTGGGCGGAGCAACCACTTTATAGTCTGCGTTTCCATAAACAATGGGCACTGAACCGCCAATAAGAGCCTTGGACAACTTTTCCGTAACATAATCAAGACACAAGGAATTCTCAAAAGCCAAGTAAAACTTATAATTACTAAACACAAATTTAAAACACTCATCAGAAGAACTTCCTGGACACTTTTGACCACAACGTCCATAGACATCAATAGGAAGAAATTGACTTAGTTTTTTAACGTAAGACTCTCGACCACCAACAGTATAGCAATTGCTCACCAGCCATGCAACCAAACGGCGTTCTGACGGTTTAACACTCTCCATTAAATCACTATTATTAATAGAAACCGGGTGAAGTTTTTTCTGCGTCTTAAAATAACCATTGAACACGTCCGAATCCAGTCGGTAAGTCATTGTCCAATTAAAAATCCCATCAAGAAGATATCGTTCAGATTGACCAACCGAGCTGTAGGTTGGCGATTCCATTAAAAAAAATATCCACAATTGATTAGGATTTCTTTGCGTTGGCATGTCTTCAAAATTAATATTTCTAATATGAAATACAACAGCATCACTGGACATCAATTGACCTCGATCTAAAGTCGTTTCACAATATTTAAACACCAAATTATCATGCGGTGTGCACTGTTGAATAAAAGGCTCCACTCCCAGTCCAAAATAAAAATCTTTGGAGCTGAAAAACGAATTCCAAAATAATATTTTCTTCAGTTTCAGAGGTGAAATTGACGCATTGCTACTATTATTATCATTGTAAGAAAAGTTGCTTAAAATTGTATAATTTTTATTTGTGTATAGATTAAAAGTCCAACTGCTTCCGAAAATTAGAATGGTTAAACCGATAGCTACCGCAATAATTGCTAAACGAAAACTGCTTCGAATTGTGCTGGTAAAAGTTGTTGCAACCATTCTCGAACAATACGTCGACACATAATGCACAAATCCAATAATTTATCAAGCTCGATCAAACTCAGCTTTCAGTACAAAAATCAAAAGTTAAATAAATACTTATCCGGTCCATAATGGACTTAGCAACCAACATGTTGTTACTGTGTAAAGTTGTAAACAGCTGAAAAAATCAATTCGATGAAGTTATCATTATTTTTCTATCAAGCCATGCAAAGTCGAAAATTATGCTGTAGGTTTTATTTTGCAGTGTTACAGTCCTTGTAAGCTTATATAAACAGTTTTTTATATGGCAACTTTAGTAACAAAAACAATCTACTGTTCTTATTTACCTAAATTGTTCCAAACTAAATACAAGTTTGTAATTTTTTTTACTGCATTGATACATCATATTTGTTCAACTTTAATGAGAGTAAAACGTAATATTGTCAGTAACAAATTGTGAGTGGTCTTATTGATAAATTGGTAATCAATACAAATGCATGCTTTGGCGTTTTAAGTCTCCGTCGCAACGCATAATGTTAATCTGAACCTTTTAATTATATATATTTAACACTGAAATAAAATATTGTACTGTATTAAGTTTTATTTGGTTTAAAATGCATGACCACTATTAAGCTTGAGTGCTGCCAGGGATTGCATGCTTTTAGGGGCACTTTTTGCAGGAACATTAGACGAATTGGAGCCAAATCAGCTGTAAAAATTAAAAAAATTGAACTTTCTTTTGCACTGACGCATATTATTATATATTCTGAATAAATATTTAGAACACTGCATATTTTATGGTGTTGTCTATTACATCACAACACCTGCTGATTCTGGCTATATTATTCATGTGTAATGTAAACACCTGGTAACGAAGTTTTACTTAAACAAACATAATTTTATTTTATTTCCAAAGGGTTTGTTAAATTTGGCATATCCTGTAATATTTTTTATAATAGTAAAGGAGAGAAGCTTGTTAATTTATATAAGTGAGTCATTTATTGTAAAAGTGGAAGGCGACACGTATTCATACTGAATGTAATTCTAGCATAAGTTTCTAATTCAACAGAGACTTTTGTCCATATTTCAATTTTTGACCCCGAAATGGCGCTACGTAAAAATTTGATTTGCTTGGACCTTAAGGCAGCGCTTCAATTTTTTTTTCAAATTATCTCGAAATTCTTTTTGAGTGACTTAATCCATTTTGATAATGAACGACTCAACTTCTATACTGTATTAAATTTGGTCAGCAGCGTTATGTATACCAGTTATAATAAGTTATTTAATAATGTTACCTGCTGCCACCAAGCGACGGTTTATAAACACATGACACCTTATGAATGATAGAGCAGCTGTTAATGGGAATTGTCATCATCATGTCTTATTGAAGATTGCTCACCAAAGTGACTAATTTCTTTGTGACTTTTAACAACTTTAAGTAAAATACAATTTTAGACACAAAGTTTATTATTTTTGAGTAAAATGTTTTCAAGAAAAAAGGCGGAGGCTCCTCCAGCAAATACTCGAGTAAATGGTGGCGGGCAAAGGGCGAAGACGCAGGTTTACGTTTTATAACCATAATAACATGACAGCAGTCACTTAAACTAATCAAATTCTACAATGCTATTATTTAGTTGCCATTGTTTGATATTCCCGGTCTAGAAGATATGGATGCAATGGACGACGATATCGGTGGGGATGATGACGATGATTTGGAAGCGGAATTGGCTGCTTTGCAAGCTGGTATTGATATTCGTAAAGTTGTTTCCAGAAAGAGATTGGGTGAGCATATTATCTGGCTTAGACACGGTGTTGTGTTATTTTGTTAGCGTTAACTTGCAATAATTTACATGTACAGAAGAGAGTTTGCAACCGAAAAAACAGGTTCAAGAGTTTGAAATTGATGACGACGAAGATGACGGTGATGAGGATGTCGATGAGAACGATCCAGATTTGCTGGTATGATGCTCGTTATCAGAAAATCGATTTTAGTCAGAGTTTGCAGTAAATTTAAAGCGAATTTCTAATTTTAATTGCATGACATTTTGAGATTTACAAGCAACTTTTTTTCTGTAGTTGTCGAATAATAATTAGATTTTATCGTTTTTAGGCAGAACTTAGTAAAATTGAGAAGCATTCAAGCGGCCATGATGACATGAGACCAAGCAAATCAACTGATGATGTAGCTAATGTTATCATGAAGCCAAGCAAATCAACAGATCATGTAGCTAATGTTGCCAGCAAACCTAGAGTTGCTCCTGCACCACCAGTGCCTGTCAGACCTGCGCCTGTTGCTCCACAGCAGTCTTTTCAACCTCCCCCACAACAGCCACAATTCCAACGGCCACTTCAACCTATGAAATCTGCAGCACCTTTACAACCGCCACCGCAACCTATGAAATATGCAGCACCTTTACAACCGCCACCTCCTGTTAGCACCATTCCAGTTAGTCGTAGTGCTACAACGCTTTCTGCACCTCCTTCCACTGGGAATCCAACTTTAGATTTATTACAAGAGAGAATGGCAATGTATAAGACTGCGCATCAAAATGCGATATCGGCTGCAGAAACAGCTAAAGTTAGACGCTTAGATCGGGGAATAAAGGTTAAATTAATGATAAGTTTTGTACATAAATTTTATGAAGTTTATGAAATTTTATGAATGATTATATATTAGACGTTAGAATCATTAATGAAATCAGCAAAAGCTGGAAAACCTATTCAAGAAGAAGACATTCCTTTACCTGTGGCGATTTCTGCTAAACCAGCAACTCCGATTGTTGTGTCGGAGCCTTCTAATTTAATTAACGAAGATCTTCCTTCCAATGAAACAAGTCAATTTAGTGAGGTTCCTCCGCCGTTACCTCCTCGCGCAAAACCGGCTCCAGAAATTCCAGCTGCTACGTCTGCAACTGTAGTTCCAAGTGCTCCACCATTGTCACCTCCACAAAGTATTGTATTAAAACTTTTAACTATCTCTCATCGAACGTTTTTACAAATGTTTTTCTATTTTTAGCAAAACTAGATGCAAAAACAAAGGAAAATCTTGCAATGCTTACGGAAAGAAGAAATCAGTATAGGCAAGCAGCTATGACTGCAAAACGACAGAATGACATGGATAAAACTCGCGAATATGTTAAAGTTGCTAAAGTAATTATTAATTAATTGAAAATTTTGAACTTCAATTCTTACAAATAACTTTGAACTGTGTTTTTAATTTTGTTGATAGAAATTTGATTTAGTAATCGAAGCAATGGAACAAGGGCAAGAAGTTGATCTTCAGGGAATGCCATCACCTCCACCTGAAATAGGTATTTTAACTAATTATGATCATAAAAATCATAGTTGTTTAATTATTCTTTCAAATGTGTAGCTATAAATTCTGTTAAAGAGATTAAAGCACCACCTAGGCCTTCTGTTAATATTCCCAGTACTTCAACTGCGCGTCAATCCTCGATTGATCATGATGCACCATTAGAGTTGCCTTTAGAAGAACGTAATGTTTTAAAGTTGCGTATAGACTATAAAAATAAGTGCATTACATTTTATCTGAATTATAGTACCAGACGATCCCTCTGTATTTAAACCGCCGCCTGCACCTGCAAACATCTTGGAAGCTCTCCAACAGAGATTGCAGAAATATCAGAGCGCAGTAGAAGAAGCTAATAGTAGTGAGAACAGCAGCAAAGCTCGCCGAATGGGCCGCATTGTTAAGGTTATAATACTATCATTTAATTATTGTAAGTATTTTGTCAATTTTAAATATTACAATATAGCAATATGAAGACGCAATCAAACGTTATAAATCTGGAAAGCCTGTCGATTTTGAGGAGCTTCCTGTTCCACCAGGTCAGTATCACTTGTTTTAGCATTATTTGATTGTGGTAAGTAATTATTGATTTGGTGGCATAGGTTTTGCTCCTATTCCTACCTCCAATGTACAGTCCACACAACCAACTAATGCTACGCAGCCAAATGTAGCTCAAGTGCCACAGTCAACACCTCCCAAACCAGCATCAAATTTACAACCAAGGACTGATACGATTCCAGCCCTATCGGCTTTAACGCCTAAACAGAATTCATCAGGATCCTCTATGAAGCAGACTCAAAAAAGTCCTTTAGCTCTTCATGAAAAGCAATTAGCTGCTATTTTAGAGAGACAAAAACTGTTTAAAGATGCAGCGCTTGATGCGAAAAAACGAGGAGATATTCAAGCAGCTAAAGAATATCTTAGAGTAGCAAAAGTAAGCGTATTTTTAGTTTTAAAATTTTATAATCAACAATTATAAAACTTAATTATCATTTTAAAGGGTTTTGATCCAATGATTAAAGCAGCTACTTGTGGATTGCCTGTTAACATGGATAGCGTAAGTTAATTTTAATTTTTAATAAAATTGATTATTTTTAACATAACGACTTTATGTTTAAGTTACCAATTCCTCCTCAATCTAACTCTGAAACGGCGTTTGAACTTATTTGCAAGGAAGATTGTGAGCCTGGATGTGATCGACAAGAAATGTATGAGAAGCTAGAGAAAGAGTTACTGGCTCAGGTTGAGGTAACATTTTCAAAAACGACCAATATGTAACGTTGAATTATATGATAAATTTATTAAAAGATGTGCTCCGGTAACCGGGCTCATTTCTCCAAGCTTGGAGATGTTCAAAATGCGCACAAGTAAAACGTTTTACGTTATTGTAATAAGGTTACTTTAAAATTTAAACATTTTTCTTGATTAAGGTTTGAAACGTTGGGAATTCATACCAAAAAAGATTTAGACTTTGTGCGTTATTCTCTAAAGCGAGGAGATCCAGTCCCGAGGTTTCACTATGAAACAAAGACGTTTTCAATAGTCAAGTAAGACGAAATTAGAATATTTGTTCTTTAATTTTTACAATTATTTTTACGCTAATCATTGCAATTCTTACAGGTGTTGTAGTGACCTCGGGGACGATGATCTTGAGCTTTCAATTATTAAAGGCATCAATTATTCTTGTAAGTTTTTACCAAAAAATTTAAAATATCAAAACGAATGGCATTCACGTAAGAATAATTTGCAGGTCCAAATCCGAATGAAATAGATACTTATGTCAAATTTGAATTTCCATTTCCATTGGTAAGACGTTTTTAAAACAAGCTAATCGAAACAACGAACTTACTTTAATATTTTTTTTCAAATAAAGGAAACACCACAAAAAGATAAAACTCTAACAGTGAAAAATACCAACAATCCAGGTAATTTAACGTAATGTAGTAGTTTAAAAGTAAAAACGTGACATACCATTATTTTTTTTATAATTAACAGAATACAATTCAACATTCAAAGTAAACATTAACCGAAAATCAAGAAACTGCACAAATGTTTTTAAACGTAAAGGAGTCAAGTTGGAAGTCTGGTCAAAAGGGTAAGGCATGAGTCGGTTTTAAGAGTCGAGATTTTTATATTTAAGAAAAAAAACCAATTAATCAAAATTAAACGTTGCTTTTCAGAGGATTTTTGAGGAGTGATGCTTTGCTTGGAACTGCTACAGTGAAGCTTACGCCTTTGGAAACTAGATGTATTCTTCACGATAGTTATGATGTAGGTTATTGTTATCTGTACTAAGTAATGTCCACTAAATAATTAACGTTTACTATGCATTTATTTTTAGATTGTAGAAGGTCGCAAACCAATCGGAGGCAAAATCGAGGCAAAGCTTCGAATACGTGAGCCAATATTGACCAAACAAGTTGATACCATGTGTGAAAAGTGGTTGATCATCAACGCTAACTCTGTAACCAGAGTATAAGAGGTAGTATTTTTATTTTTTTTGTAAATATTACTCTGCTTAAACGCTGCTTTGCGATTAGATTAATTCGCCTAACTTGTAATTTAAATGTTTTCAAACTGCCAATAAATTAAGATGAAACTTGTGGCACAAAAGAAAAAGATTTTCAGTTTTAGTACAATTAACTTTATAGTTTATTCTGTGAACAAATGGGTATAAATAGTGAGAGTTAAAGCATATAATAGGATCAAATGTATCAATACTTTACATAATTATCGCACAAAAATATAACAAATGAAATATCAAATCGTACAATATTTAGTGGACAAACAATTCAAACAAATTTTGCAATCAAGATCTAACTAAGACTCCAACTTTTATCAAAATGTGATCTTTCACAAATCAAGAGTGAAATTAAAGAAAACAGGTCCAAAACAAATCTCAGAAACATTCACAAAACGAAAAATATTAAGGTTTCAAGTGATCACACATGAGTTGGAAAATTAAAATTTAGTTAATTATATTTTACTTCAGCATTTTCGTCATCACAGCTTGCTTCGGTTGGTTAGAATATAAGTTTACTGAGAAATATTAATCAAGTTAAAATTTGTATGTCAACTGGATGATAACAGTATTAATATTTGAGAGAAAATTCGCACTTTGTGAATATTGAGATTTTTGTTAAATTCATCCGATATACTTAACTGTATACAAGAAATGCTCATATCTAGTCTATTCATCATATTAAATAATTTAATATTATATATTATATTATGCGATGGTGAATTTTCTATAAAGCAAAAATGGCTTAAACGGAGTGCAATGTTGAATAATACTGTTTTGTACACGAAAAAACGTATATTTGTTTCTTTCCTCTGAATCAAACTGAAAAAGTGCCAGAGTATCAGTTTCTGACGAAAAACACAAGAACAAAAAGCACTATTTCGAATATGGCTGTATTGTTGAGTCCTCAAGTATCAGCGTGTATGCATGTTAACTTTAAATCAGGAAGTGACCACACAAGTTTTCATTTCATGCCTAGTGCTGCTACTTTTTAACTAGTCCACCATTGTAGGCATAATCAGCTTTGTTATGCATTATCAGCTCATCATCCACAAAGTAAAAACTATCAGATCGAGTTTCAAACGGATTGTTGATCATCTCTTGTGCTACATAAAAATATAAGAACAGCACTTTTAAGCAAACAACTTGAAAAAAAATAAATAAATATATAAAACACACACTCAGTGATGTTTACTGAGTGTGCAGTGAACCGTTTCTCTTACCGAGCTCTGACGATAACGTTGGAAATTCATAAATATGCTCGCACGTATTTTTGCTATTTGGAATGCAGAAGCCAAATTCAAAATCAAATGTTTTCAATGGCTTTTCACGGAAATAATGTCGCTCAATCATTCGGAACTTGTTCACTGCTTTATTGCCTACTGTAAATTCCACTCTGCAATAATATAAAAAACGTTAAAAAAAAGCCCAGTTTTCTTTTGAAAAATGTTATAATTTAGAGTATAAATGTCAAAATTCTTACGTAGCACCAACTGTTTTTAATTTGAGGAACTGGGGAGTAAATTGATAACGTACAAAGCGCCCTGCATTTGGATCGACATCATCTGGATCATCTTCTACTTCATCGTCATTATCTGCTTAACAATAATTATAATTTTCAACCTCATTATAAATACTGGAGATTAATAATTAATAATTGCGCAATTAACCTGAAGGTGGTGGTTTGGTTATCTCGAATAAAACAGTTCCGCTCTCCATGTCCCGAATTTTAAATCGTGTAAAATCAATCTCGTATACATTGGCTTCCGGTGAACAGAGATAATCTACAAAATTGAGAAAGAGAGAAAAAAAAAACAAATTGTTGAAAATTACACATTAAAATGTAGCATCTGAAAACAAACGGTGCGTGATAAAAATACGCAGTAAAATTTTAACGCTTGAAATAAGTAAATGTAGTATGTGTTTTAATGCTTCAAGTACTTTAAAATGTGCAGAGATTATTAGTGCAACAAAAACATTATTATGCAATATGCCATTAACCAGGGCAGCACTTTAAAACACATAATTTCGTCTGGCATTACTAAAGTTATGCAGTGGTAAAAACTAACATGTATGTTTACTTTTGTTGTTGAATTGCGTCAATTGGTAAAAATGTCCTATTGACGTAAGAATGAAAGCCACTAAATCAATGATCTCCGGTAAAATTAGGTCGCAACTCCCACAATGATAGCGACGGCACAAGAAGATAATCATCGCTCTTCAATTCAATCAACTTATATAGATTTTAGAGAATAATTAACTATGAAGGTTATTCATTATTACCTCAACCCAATTACATTATTACGACGGCGCCCAATAGAAAAAAGTCAATAGTAACTGGAATTATATTTATGATACAACTACACCATGAATATTTAAGCACAATGTTGCAGAGATGTTCCTACATGCCATTTAAGTGTCAAATTCGTTTCCAATATTTTTCTTCAATGATGAAAATTACATTATTGAGTTATTAAAGCTTCCACAAAGTACAGTACATGGCTTTACAAAATGTCTAGTCTAGTAACCTAAGAAACGTCAAACCAACGACCGACATTCTGAAATCCTTTTCAATATATTTTAAAAATACTGTACGGTATACTCAACGACCACAAACCATACATACTATAATCGTTTTTGACGAAGATAAAAAGAAATTCAACAATAGGAACATTATAAAAACAAATTAAAATTCTTTGACAATGACAATACAAAAATGGCTCATAACGAAATCGTACTTTTGGGAAACGAAATTTCATCGTTTGTAGTTAGTTTGGTAAAAAAAAAATTTGTTATTCTAGTTGCTATTTCTATTGTTTGAAAAATTGATATAAGCAAATCTGTTATTCCTGGCATTAAATTGGGCTAATTATTGATTTAACACGATTGGTCACGTTTGGTTGTTCAATTTAAAAAAAAACGGCTTATCAGCTAAAATCTAAACGTAATATTAAAATTTACAGTATATCATCAGACTTTCTCATATTTTTTGCATCACTGCAAATAATCAAAACTAAAAAAAAAAAGATGATCATGTAATGTAAATTACAAAAACTATCTTTTGCAAATTCCGGCTCTTTTGGGTAACATGCTAAACAAATGCTTCCATTAAAGAGAATAATAAATGCAAATTTATTTCTGAATAAAATCGTTATTACTTTACTGTGTACAAATATTTTGATCACACTTAATACTGGTATTTACTGTTTAAACCATTAAAATTGATGGTTTTAGCTTGGCATGAGACAATGTATACGTGATTAGCATTAGTTTTTGATCATTGTTTATAAAAAAAAAAAAGTAAAATCTAATAATGTCACATAAAATAGTTGCTTTAGCATAATTTATACTGTAAATAGAACCTATTTTCAAATAAAATTAGCCGGAGGAATGCATGACCCTTGGCTCCATCTGATCTAATTATTTAGACTAAACTAATAAACAATAACAAACAGTCGTGAAATAATTAACACTGCTACATGTGGAACCAGAAATATCGGTTAAAAACCTAAAATTGAACAAATATGCAGGGCTTTGTAAAGCACAAAATAAATAAATAAACCATTTTTAGAGCCATCTAATGTAGCCACATATAATATTCCATACATTTTACGACCATCTCTTCTATGGGATGTTTTTACTGTAAGTACTCTAAACCAACTATTGTAACCCCTAATATTAAATTAAATATAATGCTTAAAGATATTTAAGGCTAAAAAAAGAGCAAACACGCAAAGACATAAAGTCTAAGAAAGCAACCGCTGAATAAAATTCGTAACTTGTAATTGAGTGAATGGCGCAGCAACGCCAATTATAATACTTAAGAATGGACATTGGCCAAATCAATAATTACAACGAATAATTTAACACCTGCACACACATACACACACCAGCCATTATTGTACGGACGTCATTTGGTCATGTCCTCGGCATTTGCACGCTATTGACCATAAGACCGTTTAAAACAGGTGACCTGCTGACAATGCTTTATATCACCTAACTTAATTACAATTAACCATCTGTATGTGTCTAAAGTACAAAAATACAGCACATAACGTTTATTACATTCAAAACAATCAATAATTATCAACGGTATTAGCTATAAGTTTGAGCTGAAAATAACTACTTAGCCGATATACAGCACATAAATACGTATTGGACATTTATTTACACTGCTTATGTCAAAAAACTAAAGTTTTATCGATCAATTGAAAGTATTGCACGCACCTTACTGCAGGGTGATCACAAAATATATGGGTTCTCGTGATATCTTGTAATGCTGTCAATAAAGAAACGAGAAAAATAACTATGGTAAGCAATGCAATTTATTCCCATTTCTTTATCCACAGAATCTATATGCAAACACATACTGTAATAATATATTTTATGACCACCTTGTAAAAGCGAAAAACCAGCCAATAATTAAAGATTCATAATTCGAAAACGTGTCCATTTATTAAAAATTTATCCTGTTGTAGTTTTTAAAATATTTAATACACAATAACGTCAATTAAAAACACATAATGCAACAGGAATAATACAAAATGTCCTTTATTGATATTAAAATGTAATGAAGCTACTACCTACAGTTATAATTTATAAACTAGAATAACAAAATGTTTTTGGAGTTTTGTGTTACTTTCCCTAGAGAAATAAATCAAATAATTACTTATTTTTCAATAATATTTATAATTAAGCGTCTCAATTTGACATTGCTACTGACGATCAGATTTCGATATCCGTGAAATTGCTAAATGGATTAGCCAACTTACAGTATTTACTTTCTAAAACCATTTTCAAGATTGGGAAATCGTCAGTCACATGTATGATTAGACAGTATTCAGCAATCTCATTAATTTCATGTTATTTACGGTTTTCAAATCGTAGAAATCACTGTTCGTCTGACTTGCATTATTGTTTCTGTTAGAAAAGCGTTGAAAACTCTTTAAAAAAAATTACATTTATTTGGCACAATAATGGCAAGCAGACAATAAGTAAATAAAAAAAACTTTTTTTTTTTGAATTATGAATTAAAAATCTCGAAAATAAAATCCAATTTTTTTTGTTTTCGTGTATTTATATCAAGCGTGCGTGTTCATTTGTCGTTAAATGAATAATGAATTGCGCATTCTCCAGCACTTTCGGTGAATTCAACGTTTTCCATATGATGTGAAAGTTTTTATCTTGTTATTTTTAATTGTTAACGATTTCCAAAACAGTTTAACGCCCTAAATAACTCCCGAAAACAAATAAAATGCGTTTCTAACTTTCTATCAAAGGCACAGAAGCGGCATATACTCTGCACATCAAATTTGCATATACTCAGAACGGTATACCGTTAATAAACAATTTGAATTAATAATCTGGCAATCAACAGACCGTTTTTGTGCCAAATAATGAACTCTTTTGTTTCAATTTAAAAAATTCATTTGTTTCTGTTAGCAACAAAAACACTACAAACGTCACAAGGTCTGTCAACGCAACATGCAATCGGATGATCAGATTAAAATTTTTATAAAACACTAAAACATTAAAAAATTACATTATTATTTAAATCAACTACCATATTTCCTGCCTCTAATATTCAATAATAAATTCTTCATTCTATCATACGGAAATGAAATAATCGAAAAGTTTCTATAGGAGAAGGTAGAACATTTTGTTTTGGTTTCTATCATAAAAGTCAGTTATAATTTATATTATATAAAAAAAACCTTGTAAAACAATACAAAAAGGGAATAACCTTTCCCACTTTCCAAATGTGAAAAACTTCATAACAAAACTGCACTGTAAACAAAACGTTGTGGTTTTTAATACGGTTCCTCGTCAGCACCATTATTGCAAAAATATATTAGGTTATTGCACTGGGTTATACCATACCAAACCACAAACAACTTGTAAAAAACATGTGGTGGGTATTAAGCATTTAATGTACAGTCATATACTGTAGAGTGAAAACACATTAATTACACCATATAAAAGCAACAAACTCATCATCAAATAATGTTGACAGTTGTAACAACTTAATCTGAATGTATTTAACGGCATCAAATTGTAACTTCCTGCTGTTTATTAAACTTCGCCCATGACTTTATATATTAAGTTGTAATGCTTTTCATCTCTAGTAATTATATCATTAACTGCAGTTATTAAAGTTATAATAGCAAACTTAAATTGAGGATGAAAAAATTACTAAGGACACAATTATAAAGAAACGTAAAATTTGTTCAATGTCAGTGGATCCATTTATATGGGATTAACAATAAATTATTGGTGCTAGTATGTTGCAAAGTTAGACGTGGTAATTCATCATTACATCAGAATCACAACTGTGTGTATACTACCAGGTGATTTTCTAAATTGGAACACCGTTTTTACAGTACCAATGAAAAAACGAGATTAAATCTTAAGCGTTACAGAGACGATTTTTCTTGTTTCTTTCTTAATTTGAGAAGAAACAGTTCCCAATAAAGAAACTCGACTCAAACCTAATAGTTTCAATGGTTATGTTTCTCATATATTTCGTGTCTTAGACAAAACTAGTGTTTCAATTTAGAAAATCATTCAGCATACTGTAAAAGTAACAAGACATAAGAAAAAAAAACCAACAATGGCATTAAGGCAGCTGATGATAAATAAGTGTTGGCAGGTGAGAAGAACATCCTCAACTCCCCCATTTCCATTGAATTAATATTTCATGGCCACGCACATAAAAACAATCCAATAGCTATATATAAAAACACATATGTCTCTCTGTGTATTCACTACACGATTTTTTACTAGCTTGATGGAAGATTTTGGATTTTGTCCAAACTTATTTTACCGAAACTATGTTACTTTTGATCTTTTTCTCTACCCTTATCCTCATCCGACATTTTTTAAATTGAACACAAATACTATTGATCAAAAACAACAACATAGTCGATATACTGTATTTGTAGGCTTAACGCTTGAACAACATTACATCAAGTTAAAACCATAAACCATTAAAACGTACTGTAATTATTATTGTATTTGTTAAATATGTTGCAAAAATCCAAATACTTTGTTTAATTTAGCATTTCTGACGTTATTACATGACGTTATGACAGTAAACACAGTATAAACATGACTAAATATCAAAACTTATCGCACAGGGGCAGAAATATCAACAGGGAAAATATAAATTGACTTTTTTTTCCCACAACGAGTACATAAAAATGTTTTCCACGTGGTAACTACACTACAGTATATAATATTGTCTCTTGGATCAATCAAACATTGTTATGTTACCTAGCAGCCACATTTCCCAACACATGATAAAGTAACGTTAACAATAAAATGAGACTTTATTTTGTTGCTCAACGATCGTCTGAATTTAATAACAAAATTTACTTAGTAATATCATTCATATTGTAGTCATTCAGTATTAAAAACATGTTTATAATCTGTAAAAAATAACAGTGGCATTTAAATAAGAAACGATTCATTTGATAGTGGCAATGATTTTCTATACAAAACGATTTTCTAAACTGGAACATCTGTTTTTCTTAGGCCAAAAAAATCACCATTGGAACTGATGAGATTTAGGGTTTTTGATTTGATGAGATTTTGCGGTTTCTTTATTTGGATTTATTTTACGCCATGACAAGTAATAGATACGGGAAAAATCGCCATTAGAACTGACTAGATTTTATCCCGTTTCTTTATTGGTTCTTTTTCCTCATAGCAAGAATAACCTCGAAAAAAATCGTCTTTGGAACTGATAAAATGTGGTTCCATTGGTTTATTGACACTGTGTTTCAATTTATAAAATCACCTAAAATTCAGTAAAAACGAAGTCCACTGGCAACTATTCTTAATCCGAAAATGATTAAGGAAACTAAATTAAAACTTAAATTTTATTAACTAGTTTAAGACGTTTTTTTTAATAAATATAGCTAGTTCCTGGTACTAATTTATTACGGTAACAAAAAATGTCCAAAAAGGCCCTTAATTTAGTATATTAAAAACCAAATTTGTTCATCCGGGACTAAATTTAGAGCCTTTTAATTCTTGCATTATGTATCTTATCTTAGAAATTTTACTAAATTTACACTTTGACGGTATTTGAAGATTTGTAACTAGAAGCTGTCATTATCATTCTTATCAAAAGATCATATAAGCTTTCTCTTAATTGAAATTTGTAATTAAAATATAATCCCGTTATTAAGGGATTATAATTTAAGCTACTTATATTTCTTATTTGAAATTTTAGAAATGAACATAATGACAGTTAAAAATAGGATTTATGATCAAAAAAACATAAACATGGTTGAACTCCATGAATAATTTTCAACCTTTTTTCAGAAAATATTTAAATTAAACACTAATATATTTCACAAAATTTAATCTCATGCCCATTAAAACAGTCACTAATCATAACGATTTTAAATGTCAATAATAAAGGGCCTGTAAATAACATTGCAATTGCCATTTAATATTAAATGTTAGTTATGATATAATCAATTAGTCGCTATGATTTTATTGTTGTAGGTACTGCGTATAGTGCCTTCATTAAAAATAATGAAAATTGTGGTTCTTACTTTCAGTAATCTTTGGTAATCTTAGTACATCATCAGGAGTAATGCGATCTTTTTTTACTAATTCTTCTTCCGACGTCGGAGGAGCATCAGACGGCTGCTCCCGCCTTGCTTTTGATTGTCGCGGCATCGATTCACAAACAACCTTCGGACTTCCTTTGCATATATTATCCACTGCGTTACTAGTCTTTAAACTCATAGCTGCTCGAATCTATCACGTATATATTATGCCAGTAGTTACTGAATTAAGTTCAAAGCTTCATCTTCATTATAATCTCAGTAACAAATTTAATAATATAGCAAGTTATAGATTATGTACTCACACAAAACAGCTGCTTTCCAACGAACGTAAGAAATGAAACGCCACGGATTGACGGAAAGCCAAAAGCAAAATTTTTACAGTGGACTCTAGACTGCAGTTCATCACACTATTCATAGAGGGCATACCTTTCCCGCCATCTTTGTTTGGCGCCATAACAAGATTCCCAAACTTTGTGAGCAGCGGGCCATAAGAGATTTTTTTTTAGTGAGAACAATATAATTACGGTATCCGGATAGAACCTCGCCAAAAACATTCTTACCGATATATCGATGCCCACATTGTATCACTAGAAAAATCACCGCTAAGACGTTTTTATAATTTCTTTTGTATTAATTGGGTTAAATTACGTTAGGTTAATTTAGTTATTTTTCTAGATTAGGTTAGTTAAAAGTAGGTAAAGTTTTTTTATTTGTTAATGTTTTTAAAGTTTTTCTGAACGTTAAAAGACGTATCGCGATATTATTATGTGGGCATCGATATATCGGCGAGGTTTTTTTGGCGAGGTTCTATCCGTGAACCCAAATTACGCAATCCATTTTGCCTTTCCAAAAGATCGATGTTTTTGAATTTAGACTGCAGGTTGGAGGAAAAAAATGTTTCCGCATGAAAGTAAACATGCTCTAGCTTAGTGGTTTTCATTGATTAATTTTGTTAGCATAAATGTTTTGATGAAATTAGTAAATTACAGGTTTGGATCGTACGGTACTGTAATATTTTATCTTACATTTTGTACTATAAAAAAAATGGTTTCTAATCATTAATGATCATTTATACAATCAAAACATTTTGCTTTAAGCATTAAAATTAAATTTTCAGTGTTTTAAGTTAGTAAGTTTTAATTTAATGATAAATTTTAGTGCTATATCCAGTTCGCATCCACGTTCGAAATTTTTAGAGCGACCCACGGGACATGATTTGAGAGTATGTAATGAGCATCCGTGCTGTTTTTGCGGGGTTAATTTGCACAATAACATCACAAGTGAAGGCTTGAACATCATCATTTTGAATGTAAAGTATCGTGTGCATATCAAATCGTGTTTTCTGTGAGTTTTCTCGTTAAATTCGGTAATGACAATATCTTTATTTACCTATTTACGTAGTTTTGTTTATAAGATTTGATATGAATCACCAAGAACAGAGGACTGCGCACTGAAATTGTTGTTTTTAATACAAAGATTTCAATGAAGTTGCTCTTTATTCTTGGAGCTTTTTATTTACATTGAATAAAAATGTAATTATGTTGATTGATTAATTATAGTATCGCAAATGTCGTTGATGAAACAATACGGTAATGCGCTGCAAGATCTCAGCGGTGAAGATGCCGAAACGCAGAAAAAAGGATTAGCAGCTTTGGAAAAACTCGCCGAGCCATCATTATCTTCAGAATGGTAAACGCATTAAATTACATCAATTAAAACGTGAATTTTCATGCAACTGTTGTGTTTATCTCATTTACAGGAAAACGTTTGACCAAGAAAAGTGCACGGATTTGTTAACCAGTAAATTAATAGAAAATGTAATGAAGTAAAAATCTTTTAACTATTACATTTTTTTTGTAGAGCTATGCGAATTTATATCAACAATCCCTGACGAGACAACGTGTATCAGAGGAATCGGTTGTATTAAAAAAATAGCTAGAGTTGCTGATTTAACCAATGATCAAGTTAGTTGTAATTTTTTTTTTAATGTTTTCAGTGTTTTTAACTAACAATTTTAATTTTTAGATAAAACTATGCCTTAACGCTATCAAGTCTTTAGTCGTTCAAAATCGTAACTTTTCTGTCAATGCTGAACTCGAAGCAGTTCGAGCTATTGAATCGTTACTGAACTTTTTTCCGACAGCTACTGAAAGTATGGCTTCAGAATGGTTTGAACTGATATTCTCACGAACAGTACATTCTTCGTCCCACATTAGAAAATTGGCGGTGCACATCTTTTTAGAAAAGAAATCATTTCTTCAGCAGGAAATCGATCTAGTTGTTTCATGCATCCCAATGCTAAAACGAGTAAATTTTAAACTTTTTATTTAGTAACATTAGTTGTTAATAACATTTTATTTAATATAGGACGTCGTACCTAAAATGAAAGAGTTGCTGAATCAAGACACAAGTATTGAAGTGCTAAAGTTATGGGGTGGAATTATTCATATTCTTGGAGATGTAAGGATTCATGCGGATTCATCAGTTGATTTAAAACAGTAATTTTTTATACTGTTTATCTAGGTGCTCCATCGTGGTTCTTCACTAATTAATAGCTTGTTAGAAGTTATGGAAAAAGCTTTTCGTTCAAACTCAGAATTGGTTTTACAAGGGGCTTGTGAAGCATGGAAAGAATTAGTAGATAATTTTTCGACAAACACACCATTGCTTACAAGTGTTAAACGTTTACAGCTACTTTTGCGACCATTAAATGAAATAATTCGTATTGAAAGTGAATTTGTTATTCACGCTAAAATCTCAACGTGGTGGCATTTAGCTGATAGACTTGGACCTCACTTAGAAGAGCATTTCAATCTGGTATATTGATTTATTAAACTTTGATAAGTTTATCATATAGAAAATACTTCTGTTTTATTTAGGTTTTACAACCACTCTTTGATTACTGTTTTGGAAAATTAGATTCATCATATTTGATTAATAAGAGCAAGTATTCTTTACTGTTAATAAATTGTGCAGCTGGATTTAATAGATTTTTTAAATTTAGATTTTAGTATTGCCAGCCTTGTAAATAGAAACGCATTGGACACTATTCTGATATCTTATGGAATTCAGTTTTTTGGTCGACTTTGTGAAACAGAAAAGAATAATCCGGGAGAAGCATCAAAATGTTTTATTTTAAGTATGAATTTGTGATAACTGAGGCTTTGAAAGTATTTTATTGCTGATAAAAAAATTCCATGATGTAGATCCGTTGAAAAGACACACACCAAGTGAATCATTGTTTGTTAGTCAATCGAGACAAATGGCATTTGCTGCTTTGAAAATGACATCTGTAGATCTACCTCGAGAAAGGAAATTAGTTAGTTTTATTTGGAGGTGTTTTACAAATAGTGTTAAAACAAAAGGTAGCAGTTTGTTGCTAAGAAAATACTTTCGTGCAGTGGAAATCGCTTTCAAAGTAAACGAATTACCAAGTCAGCTGTTATTTGTAAGATGAAGAATATAATAGAATGTAGTTTTGGTTGTTGTAAATCTCTCAATTATTTGCATGTACAGGAAATCCTTGAAATGGCGTGTTGGTTTTCCTTAGAGGTTTTGCTTTCATCAGAAAACTATCAATCTGGCGAATGCTTAAACGTAATTATTGGGTTTCTTTTTTATTTTTGACGTAGTTGAACTAAATTTAAAGCTAAAATTTTCTGTTTGCTAGGCAAACGCATCGTCAATGCTATTGGAAAATTTACTAGGAGAACATGGGGACTCTTTTTCTGAAAACAGGAGGTTTATAAAAAATATGGAATTGTACATTACTTGTATACATTTTTAATGATTTTTATTTCAGGTTTGTGAGCATCTTTAAACAATTAACAAATTTTTCTTCTGTTGCTACTGTCAATGTTCAAAATGCTTGTCGTGGGGTACTACAATTTTTGGAAAAATCATCAATTAAATCGCCAGATATTTGCTGCAAATTGTGGCAGTTGTTAACTAAAGAATTAACACTTACTGTGGAGAAAACGCAAGATATAAATCAAGGAGATGATTTACAGCACGATTTTACTTGTGTCCAGGCAGCGTTACTTTTTCCTTTTAAACGTTTGTTTCAATGGCAATCCTTAAGTATGGTAAGAAAATAAACAGTGAAAACCAGCAATATCTATTTATATTACTTACATAAACTTTATTTGACATTTAGGTGGTTAAAAAATCATTGTGGAAAGTCTGGGACAGGCTTTTTGAACTTTGTGTTAAATGTGCATCTATCATTCCGAAATTTGATTGCAATAAATTTACTATTGAATTTGGAGAAAAACTAAAGTTGCTGTATGCGTCTTCTAGCCATTTGGTAAACGACTGCCTGTTATAATATAATATCTTAACATAATTAAATTATATTTTAGGTGCTTGAAGTAATTGAAACATATATTGCTTCAACTGTGAAGTTACTCGATCATATTTATTGGACCCCTGACGAAAAAGGTAGTCCCGATTTTTCACCTTTAAACAGTTTTGAACAGTGTAGTCCAATGACGTGGAATAAAAAGAAAACAAAACATCTGTATATGATCGTTCCAATGCTGTCTTTGACTTCGCATATTGCTTACGCGCTGATTAAATATGACGAATCAATAGAAAAAAGAGAGAGAAGAAATGCTGACAACAAAGTTAGTTTGCAATTACTAAATTGCATTGATTAGTGAATAGCTTTTTAATTTTTTTTATAATTAGCGTTACAGCAATGTGGTAATCACATCACTTCTTCTTTGTTTTGAAAAACTTTTTTATAATCTGAAAGGAAATGATGTTATCCAAGTTTTTATTGACTTGACTCCTTCGCTTACCAGTGTTTTTGAACGATCTTTAGTTGATCATTCATTATTTGCCGAGCCAAAAGTAGTAGCTAAGGTAAGCATTCAATCAAAATTAAAAACATTGGGATAATTATTTAATATTTTCTTTATTTAAATAGTTAGAACATGTGTGGTCTAAGATTACTATGACGGTAGCATCAAATTACTTAGGATTATACAACACAGCGATGTTAAATATTTTAAGTCCATTACTTGAAGTAACATTTAAGCACAATAGGAAAATGATAAATTCGTCAACTTGGACATTTTGGCATTCGACTTTTGCAGCTTGCTATCAAAAATTGGCCATTCCAGATTGCTTGAAGTATGTTTGCAGTAGAAAGTCATTTTTTAAACTTACTTTTGTTCTGGTTTTAGAAAACTAATGGAAGAATTAAAACCAAAGCTATTCACTTCGCATACAGGTGATGGTATTGATGACAATGCTTGCAACGGTAGTCCTCAATTTCAACTTACTGGAGTAATTTTTTTACTTTACAATAATTATAAAAATAAGCATGATGCAGTATTATTATAAAATGTTAGGATTTGTTGAAAGACTCCACGACTATGACTCCAAAGACACCAGTTAATGTAAATAGTTTGATGAAAAGAAAAAGTCTGGAACAAATTGCAAAGACGTTTTCACCTGGCAGGACACCTTTCACTGGACCTAAAGCAAAAAAAGGTTTTAGGTCATCTGTTATTGAACAAGATTCGCTTTCAGTATGTCGTTTATTTTTCTTGTTATTTTATTATTTAGAATTAATTCGTTTTCTGAATTTATTGCAGGATTGTGTATTTATTGAGGGTACTCCTCAACTATATACTGAACTAACTCCTTGTTTAAAAGAAACAAAGATGAAAAGGTTGGTAAATAAGCAATATTATAATGAGAAAAGATGAAAATCTATGAACTCTGGTTTTACTGCTTTGTTTTTGTGGTGACACGATTAAATGACTTTGAAACTGTGTTAATCGGAATTTATATACAGATCCGATATACTTGCATTGAATAATAATCGTTCTCAAGACTCCACTGATGTTGAATCTCAAACAACTGTAGAAGAAACACCAACTTGGTACTATTTATTATATTATTTTTTTTTTTTTCACGCAATCGAATTTTAAATTCTAGCTCAATTTCAAGCATTGAATCTAATGTCGAGTCAACATCTTCACTGTCTGGAATTCAAAATCAGAAATCGACTAACAACCATACTAATGTTTCTGAAATTAATGGTAATCAACTTATTAAAGAACTAGTTAAAAGTATTCAATCCAACACTTCTGGATTAACCGAATTGGACTCAAAAACTGTTATTAATATTCAAAGAAGAATGTCCGATTCGATGAACAATTTACCAAGTAATTCGATTATTTTAAGGGCGAAAGGTGAAGTAATTGAATCGACATCATCAAATTTAACTAATGATCAAATGCAAAATTCTCTTAACGAAAATGTGTGTAAAGACCGTCAAACTTTAGAGGAAAATATAGAAAACAGCGTTTCCGAAATTAACGCAAATCCAAAGAAACAGCCCGGTTCTCCGATATCTCCGCGATCTTGTTCAGTGGTAATCAAGAGTATTTCACCGCAGGAATTAAATAAATTGCACACAGCACAAATCTCTCCTCCCAGAACTCGAAATAAGCGTAAATTAACGGAATCTGGCGTGATTTTAAAACTGTTTTCTACGCAAAAAAAGCAGAGAGTGTCGAGAAATCTCAGCGTGGACTCGCCTTCTTTTGCTGATGTTGGATGTAGCGGCGAAAATTTGGAAGCTAACGGTGACTCAAAAACTAACAATAATGTTGCGAATTTTGCTGGCATAGACGGAATTTCTGAACTGGAGAACGGTTCACTTGGTGAAAATGATGCGTCAAACGAAACGGTCACAGAAAATAGTAATATTAACATGGAAACTGAAACAAACACAGAAAGATCAACCGTTAAGAATATGGAAAATTTAGAAACAAGTGCTGATGTTTTGGAAACTGTCCAATCACGTATGGATGAGCCTCTTTCTCAAGAGGAAGCTTTACTAAAGGAGATTAGTCCATTGACAGTGAATCAATCATGTTCCGATGAACCACCTGTAATAAACGAGATTAACAAGTCTACACCAACTGATTCCAATAACATAAGCGAGTCTGTTGACAGTTTATCGACATTAAGTCCTACCCGAATTGTAGCTCAACCTCCTATATATTGCTCACCAAATGGTATTTTAAAGAAAGATAATACCGGTAGTTTAAATCAAACAGCACCAGCGGATAAGGTTAGTTATTGTGGAATATCACTTGTGATGTGCACATAAATGACTCAGAAAATTACTATTCACTTCAGCCAAATAATAGTTTTGTTATGAAAGTTGCTATCTAAAAATACTGAAGTAATTGATTTCAAAAAACTGCAATATTTTAAAATTAACTTTATAGAAAGTTTGTAAGCAATGAAGAAATCTGTAATTACTTGATAATACAGAATTTACTGTTTATTAGTAGCTTCAAACAAATTGAGTTTTAACTAAAAATTTTCTTTTTTAAATTTTATAGAGGCGAGTTTCATTTGCTGATCCACCTGTATCAGGTGAACTGATAGTTCCAGTTCCTGAGTCACGAAACTCTAAAAGTCGGGTGGTTTCAGTAGTTAGCAAGTCAAGTAAAAAGTTTGTTCGAATATCACCTGCAAACTCCTCCCAGTTGTTATCACCTAAACGAGTAATACATTCACTTATTTTTTAAAAAGCTATTTAAACTAATCAATGTTGTCGTTTTTGCTTAGGATGTATTTTATAGGTCATCGGAACCGATTTATGAAAATCTTGTTGACTGTAAATTGCCTATTTCACAGCTTTTACCGTATATTGTTGATCCAACACAGTAAGGCTTTGTTACTATTTAATTTCTTTTTTATTATTACTTATAATTATTTGATATAGAAATCGAGGATTTGAAAAGTTACTCGACTTTAAGGAGATTCATACTGTTGGTGATTTTAGCAAACTGACCAAATTTGAAATATTGTCCCTTCCATTGAAAACACCTAAAGTTACAAATGCTCATAGAGGATTGAAAAAATTTGAAACGTCTTTAGGTACTGGTACAAATAGCTCAAAAGTAAATCTGCGTACCTATCAAAACGGTGACAAGGAAAACCTAAGCTGCAGTTCTGGTGTTTTAGCCAATTTAAATGATATAGCTGAAGGTATTTTATTACAAATAATGTTGTTAACGTTAGTATAAATACAACAATCGCCATATTTTCAGATTCCGGCGTGTCCAATGAAGTCACAAACTTGTTGCATGAACGGACTGGTACTGACTGTGGAAATACCTCTCAAATTGATGTAGCCAGCAGTGAATCGGAAACAAAACCAGAAACGAAAATAAGTCTATTGCCAAAACTAATTGAAAGTTTTTCACAAACAGTGATCGTTGAATTGCGAGAAAGCGATTCGCAGACGACATCGAAGTCACGGAATCGGGCAATTCAAGTAGTTGCTTCAACAAAAGACTCAGAGTCACAAACGAAAAGGTCTGTTTTAGTAAATACGAAGACGCAGACTGGTGAAGCGTGGGCACAAGATAAAAGTATTCAAACAAGTGTGTTGTCTAGTGAAATGAATGTTCAAACGGAGTTGCCAGCGCTTGTAAGTTCTTGTACACAAACGTTAACTGAATTTGATATTTCGAAAGACAATCCATTAGAGAATCTTTTCAAACATTTTATTGATGGACTTGGCGAGGTGTCCGACGATCAAATGAATCAACTGAATATTGAACATATTCTAAAAATTCATGAAAGCGTTGCAAGTTTAATTCATGTGATCGATAATAAATTGCGCAGTGCCAAAAAGTCCTTTCCATCATAAAATTTAAAATTTTCATCTTAAAAATTTCGTTAATATTTTTTTGACAAGTTAAATATTTCGATGATATTAGATGCGACTTTTCCTTCTCTTTTTTTCGTTGAATCACTTGATGCAGCAAGCCATTTTTGTATAAAATGAAGCCAAATATTGGTTTGAGTTTTCTTAATGACGGTTTTTTTATTATGTCTTTTCTCGGCCATTACTCACATTTTAAATAACGTTTAGTAAATAATTGTAAAGGTCTGCTGCGTTATATTAAGGCGATATTATCCATTGGCGAAACCAATGCCTTCATTAAAAAAAATATTCATTTCGCAGGAAATCTACTATAGCTAAGCGATACTACTAGAAAATCTAATCATAAAACAAAGCGGACTTTGAACTGTAATTTTACACAATGATTCGTTTTAATTTTTAAATTTCAGCTGATAACATGCTATTTAATCTTTCCACATCAGCATGTACAGTGGTTTAATTCTCGACGAGTTTTAATGTAAATTATGGCGTTTTTAATGACAATTTCCGTCTGTGCTTCTGTGTTTATAGTTTGGATTATCACGAAATTTCTTCAGAAAGTTCTTCCACCAATTTATGGCCAGTACACTCAGAAAACGGCGTTTTATCCATTTAAAAAATGGCTAGTTTATTTATGCTTAAAGGTTTTTATTACACGTAAGCGACTACTGACGGCGTGGAGTCCGCGTAATGACCCCAGCGTGAGTGGATTTGGCGTTGTAGCATCGGCTGAAGAGCATCGACTAGAAACCAGAGATGATGTGGTAGAAATTTGCTGCTCAGATGCGGATGGCAACACGTTTATTGGTGGTATCGATATGCGAGAAAATTCTGGTTGGTTATGCGTCAAATTATCTCAGGAAGAACTGCGTTTGCCCCTACATCCAGTTGCTGCGGCCACCACAAGATGTTTTGAGACTTCAGGATTGAAATTGGAACCATTGCAGCCTCTTAGAAACTGGAGGATAACGTTCAATGGATTCTTAAAGTACTAGTTGGGACATTTATGTAACTAATAAATTTTATTTAAAGTATTTTTATAGAAAAATATCAAAAAACAATGCGGATAAAAATGGTGAAGAAATTGTTAATGCATCATTTAAATTCATGTGAGAAATATAGTTGCATAAAATTTTAGTCAAACTTAAAATTTCTTTTAAAAACGATTTTTAATTAGATGGAAACCGGTTCATTTAGAACTGGTTAATAGCTTGGATCACAGAAATGACTGGTTTGTAGCTGAGGCAATTGCCAAAGAAATATGGACACCATCTTTTTGGAAATTTTTGAAAAGGTATAGTTCTTGGTGTCCAGATTCTTAAAATTCTTTATCTATATAAAAAGTTTCCGAATATTTTTATTAGTATTCTAATTGTAAGAAACCTTGTCATAGCTATCAAGCGGACAGTTGGTATGAGCAATGGGGAGTCGTGGAAGGTAGACTAAAATTGGAAGGAAGAGACGATGAAATTGAGTTACTTTTAAGGGGAAAGAAGCGTAGAACTTGTCGCCAAGGTATTAAACTTTCAATTTTATTTACACTTATTCTTTTAATTATTACACTAAATTTATAGATCATGAACATGGCAATAATATTCATAAGCAAATCGTCATTGACATTTATTTAAAGGTGAGCTCCGTTCTACTTTTAATTGAGTTCTATGTAATTTTCATTGCAAAAATAGGATGGAACAGTCATTCATTTTAGCAGCGAAAGTTTTAAAAATGGCCTTAGCGAGTAAGTATTAAAGTTGATGTTACTTAATGGCATTTAAGAAACGATTTACTGAACAAATTATTTTTAATGTTGTTGAAGAAATACATTTGGCTACGTTATTTACTGCAATGGAAAGTATCAGCCCTTAAAAAGCTGCAATTTTTCGTTGCATGAATTTGCTGAAAATCGAGTTATACCACAATCGCTGTTTATCCGACTAACAACAGGTAAAATTTTAGTACAAGTGAATTTTAGTGACTTGGATTTATCTTAAATAACTTTGAATTCGCTAGACAAACAAGACTACAATGTCCAACTTAATATTCAATCATCTAATAACTTTCAAATTATTTGTGGTGCTAAGCGAGATCAAGAAACGCTTTATTTTAATGTTACTGCAAATGTAGATGAATATGAAGGATTTGGTTTTCTCCGAATTACTTACCCATATTTAGACGAATTGCCAAGATCTATACCTAAACGACCTGTTCTCTTGCAAGGTGAGCATGATGTTAAACAGGAATTTATTTATTTGATCTTTAATATTGTCGATGATTTGTAGAAATCGCTACAACCGATAGATCGCAATTAGTAGTGCCACTGACTGATGTCGATTGCAGAAATGGAAATTTTGTCGGTGGGAAGGCCATGTCACTTGGCTTGATGACAACAATCAGCTTTGAAGATGTAAATATCATTTTCTATTTACTTTGAATCTAATTAAAATTGTATGATGTTTCTATTTCTTTAAAAGTTTGTCGTACCAAAAGGTTTGTGCATTACTGTTACAGCTTACTGGAATCAATTGCAAGCTAATGTGGAATTGATTGAATTAATTAAAAATTTACAATGTGTCTGGTAATTACCAATTTAAATATTAGTTGTGTAATAAAACCATTCATACTGATAAAAAATTTAAAATTTTGACAGTGTAAGTTCTGACGTTTCAACCATTCAAACTGAATGTGATAAGTGAGTGGGAAGCGAAATTGTTTAATGAAATTAAAAACATAAAAAATGTTGTTTTGTTTTATAGAGTGGTGGCTGCAATTGAAAAGACCACAGTAATATCTTCAATCCAAGAAGCTGTTGCAAAGACGTTGGAAGGAATTTTTGGTTTAACATTAGATAGCAAGCGTTTTGCTGTTAGATCCTCTGCTGTTGGTAAATACTTTAGCTTTACATTCACAAATTGTATGAATTTGTATTTAATTTATTTTTAATTAGGCGAGGATGGAGAAGATACATCATCAGCAGGCCAGAATGAAACATTTTTAGGAGTGAAGGGGTTTGACAAAGTATGTTTTCCATTGACCGTTATTTACACAGGTTTTTAATAAAGTTTCTAATGGACATATGTATTGATTGATTTAGATATTTGAGTCGTTAAGCAAGTGTTGGGCATCTCAGTTTACCTTTCAAGCTGTCCAATATAAGCGGTAAATTAACGTGGCCGTCTAATTATTTTTATGTTTACTGACAAGGTTAAATGTAATTAGGCAACATGGTCAGCTAATTAACGGCGGGATGGGCGTTGTTATTCAAGAAATGGTCAATGCTGAAGTTGCTGGGGTTTTATTTACTCGAGAACCAGTTAGTGGAAATATGGCAAAAATGCTCATAACTGCTAATTACGGTTTAGGAGAGGTAATTTTATAGCAGCTTAATTTAATAGTTTGGCTCAGGAATTATTTTTATTATATTTACTTTTTAAGAGTGTTGTTTCGGCTAAATCTGATCCTGACACTGTATACATTAGCCGAAAATGGCCAAATGAAGTTAGTATACTCCAGCGTGATGTCGGACAGAAAAAATCAATAATAACAATTGATGATACCGGAAGTGGAACTAAAACTTTAGATGCCACTAGTGAACAAATCTCAAATTGTTGCATTGATGACGATTTAGCTTTGAAATTAGCTCGAGTAGGAATTATATTGGAAAATAAGTTTGGAGGACCAAGAGATATCGAATGGGCGTTTACTCAAGGCCAATTATATCTGCTACAAGTATTATTTCGTTAGTTAAGTATATTTGTTTGCTAGTAGGCTAATGCAGAAACTTTAGTCTAGGGCAATTACAAATCTAGACAAGGAGGAAGACTGGGAAATCATTTCAGAGCAAAATTCAACACCAATAGCTGATTGTGATGTTTTAACCACGGCTAATATTAGGTTTGTTAATGACTAATAATTAGATTATTTTTGTAAATTATATAATTAATTTTTAGTTTGTTTTTTTAATAGTGAAGTGATGCCTGGAGCTGTGACACCACTAGCTGTGTCATTTATTCAAGCTACAATAGAATTATGTTTAAGAGTATTACTATTAATTTGTAGAATGAATTAATATGGTTAATTAATTATGTCAATAATTAGACGTTTCTAAATGGATATACAAACACAAATAGAAGATCGTATGCGTGGAGTTCAATGGGAAATTACGGGAATCGCCTTCTACTTAATTTAGCCAATGTACTTATAAATTATTTTAATGTTATTTATTGAGCAACAGGTTAGCAACGTTTTAATACTTTTTTTTCCAGATGTACGTTTTCGGAATTAATCGCCAGCTTTCTGGGCAAGACATTGGCAATGGTTATGCGGTGTTAGGTAGCAATATTTATGAAGGAGGATTACATGAAACGCTTTTACATCGTCATGGGACGAGCACTCCTGTAGGACTGTTTAAAGCAACTTTACCTGGTCTTAAAGTAAATCATTTAGACTGTTAAAGTCAAGAGTCTTGAAGTTCCTGTTTGATTTAGTCATTTTTAAAGTTACATTGAATGATTATTTAATTTAACAAGCAATTGATATTTGGTGGAACGAGATATCGAAAAGTGTGTCAACGTTTTATTTCTCAACTTGTATCCCAATTGTCTTTTGATGATAGTGATAGTGCCGCTCAAATTTACTCTGTAATTGACCGCGATTTGGAGCCACTCGTAGAAGTAAATACAGGCTTACAAATTTTAAAAATAACCAAATATGATTTTTTTTTAATTATTTTAAAAGATTGCTATTGCACACATGAACGCCAGTGCAGCATCGTCAATATTCACAGGAGTAGCAATAAGCATTTTAACATCTGACAGTAAAGGTAAAGTTGGATTTCATGTACAAGATTTTCTGAATATAATTTAACTTTTTATGCAGATTTTACTGACGTTCATGTAAGCGATTTGGCAAATTTGTTGGGAAATTGTTCAAATGTTGTGAGTGCTGATGTTCCTGCAGCAATTGAAGTACAGTATATTAATAATAACTTGTACCATTTTCAGTGTAATTTTAAGTTATAAGAATATGTATTTTTAAACGGACTAGAAATTGTGTGAAACGTTGAATGATTTGCCTAAGGAAACAAAAGAACAGTTAGAGAAATTGACAACTGAGGTTTGAATTGCGTGCGAAAACTTATTATCATGACTTTATATTATTGTAATGTTTTTGTTGCAATTATAGGAGGTTTTGCAATGGATTCAAAAGGACAATGGAAAAGTTGGTAAGGAATTTAAGGCATTTATGGAAATTCATGGCCATCGAGGATTTCGAGAAGTAAAAGAACTTTAAATGAATTGAAAAGATGCATTTTTGTAAATTATAATTGTTAGTTGGAACTGAATTCAAAAACATGGAGCCAAGATCCAATCGCACTTGTTGGCGTGTTGAAGGTTTATAAGTTTACCATTGATAAACAAATTTATAATTTTTAAAGCTTGTATTTAAATCTGTAAAAAACTATTTATTTTTTTTAGAAATCATTGAATATTGACGCTACTTTTAAAACACAGAAACGAGCTCCTTTAAGTTTATCTGAATCAATAAACAATCTTCAGACTCCACTTCCGCCAATAGCCAAGTAATTACGAGTAACTTTACTGTTTTAATAACAGTAAATTTCTAAACTTTTAATTTTTTTAGGATTATTATGAAATTTGTTTTGAACAAGAATAAAAAAGCAGTTGCATATCGAGAAGAAATGAAAGTAAGCAAAAATGATTGTGTATGACTCAACAAAAAAAGTATTTTAATGAAAATGGTTTTAAACAGTCATCGTTGGTGAGGGCTTGTGATATATACAGATCAGCTTTCCGAACATTAGGAAATAAAATGTTTGAAGAAGGACTACTACCTAATGCTGATCTTATATTTTTCTTAAATCATTACGAAATTGGACAGCTCATTGAAACGCGATCTGCTCGCTTAATTACCAAGTATTTTTTTTAAAATTATTAAGATTAATGAGGTCACAATAACAACATATCTAAATTTTTCTAGAGCGATTAGCCGTCGTACTATGCATCCGAAATTAAACAAATTGCATTTTCCTGCAATGATATACGGAAGTTACAAAGTGGTAATTTAAAAAAGATGCATACAATGGAAAAACTATAACAAAAAATAATTTTTTTTATTTAGAACCTAGATGAAGAAGCTTTGGATGATAAAAACTTCACGAGAAAATTAGACACAGTATTAAAAGGTAATTTTAGCTGCTCTATTTATTATTGGTTAAAAAAGTATATGAAATCTATTACATTAAATATAAAGCTACTTGTGCAAGTCGGGGTAAATGCCGAGGAATTGCCAGAGTTGTCAATGATATTCATGAAGCATCTTCAATTCAGGTTTACAATGTTTAATAACATTTATTAACACGAGTGATTTTATAATTTGAAACATGTTTTCCAATGACATAAAAATATTGGAATTGGTGTGATTTTGTCTGGGTTTTTTTATTGACATTTTTTTTCCTTTACTTAATGGAAACGGGAAGCATCGTAATTGTAACTGAGGAAATATAGTCTCGTTTATTTATTGGCACCAAAGGAGAATGTGTTCTAATTTATAAAATCACGCTTTATAATCATTTTTGTGGCTTTTAGTTGAATTTAATAATTTGTTTTAGCCTGGTGACATATTAATTACATATGCCACTGATATATGCTGGAGTCCTTACTTTCCATTGCTATCTGGCATAGTAACTGAACTTGGAGGACTTGTTTCCCACGGTATAATTGCCTCCCATTTGTCATTCTTTGTTAAAGTTAAATTAATTTAAAATTTATTACAATTAAAATTCTGTGTCATAATTTATAGGTGCAGTGGTAGCTCGTGAGTATGGCCTTCCATGTCTAATAGCCGCTGAAAACGCCCGAAAATTATTTCGTTCTGGTATAAATTTAATTTTTTTGTGTAATGTTTACATTAAAATTTAATTGATGTGTTTTATAGGAGACGAAGTTTTGTTGGATGCTACAAAGGGAACTATTGAGTTAATTTCAAGCGTTTGAACTATTTAAGTTACTACAAAATAAGCATTGTAATAAAAATCGTTTCAACACAACAGCATAATCTGCTTATGTTTATATTAATATTGGCGTCGGTTAAATAATAGCCAATGAATGACAAGGCCAAACAACTTCTTTCTGAAAACCGGATATATGATTTTTAAAACTCGTTTTTAAAGCACTCATTTCGAAGAGATCTTCTATGAGAGCTGAATTGTGTCACATCCTCATTGAGTAATTACTGGGTTTCTGCCAGAGTTTGCGTGACATATGTTTAAACAAAATAGTAGATATTCCTTTTTGGAGGTTTCAGGCGTCGTCGATGCTAAGATATGGCTGCTGTTGCAAAAATTAAACAGAAAAAATCTAAAACTGGTTAGAAACTTTATATTAATTTATCGTATAATGTTTAACTAAATTTAGTTTTGAATTTACAGGTTGCTTAAACTCTATTAAATGTTTCGTTGCTCGCAGTTATTTGCGATTAAGCGATCGCCCTCAGCACCTTATTCAACCGTGCAATAGCAAGAGCAAAGACCCTTATCTAGCAGGGTACTTTGCAAATGTTGAGGATGAAAAGTTGGAACAGCCGAGAGATTGTGTAGATAAATATGCGGTGGATATTGTCAAGTTTTTCGGCAGTGACGCTAATGAAAATCTAGTGTATGTTTGCATCGAGCGCTGTCATTCAGCTCATGTTCACGCTGACGTTCAAATCCGATTGGCAGGAGATGATCGACACTTTCACCTTCCATCAATTGATAAAAATAATTGCGGTTGTCATGGATACGGTCAAAAAGAGTTTAGTTGTCGAGGGCTTTTATTGGAAATGCTGGATCCACTTAGAAGATGGAAAATTTCATTTGATGGCTTTCTAACGTTAGTGATTTATAGAGTTGTTATTGACATACTGTACTAAGATTAAAGAATTAATACTATTTAAAAAAATTAGACACGGTGAAACTGAAATGGAAAATTTAATTCACGTTAAATTTTCTTTTATGTAAGTATAATTATCGAATTATTTTTGAATTGATAGAAGTAATGCGAGTTTTGTGTTTTTCTTAGTTGGGTGCCTGTTCACCAACCGTATGATCCAAAACATTATTTCAACTCTACTTTATTATCCGAAGCAATTGTACAGCAGGCATGGTCAATTGATATTTGGAAAAAATTTAAAAAGTAAAAGCTATTTATTACGAGTATTAAAATAAATTGAATAACTATTTACGCACAATATTTATTGTAAAGCCCTAGCAATGACTGGTACGACCAATGGGGCGCTTTATTTGGTACCATAGAAATCGAAAACCATGAAAGTATAATTTTAAGACTTCAAGGAAAGAAACTAAGACAATTCGGTATTTAATTTTCAACATATTTGATTTTACTTTGAATAAAAGTTTATAATTTTACAGGTAGAATTAACTATGAAGTGATTAATAATTTTGTTTCCATTGATATTTATATTGAGGTAAGTTATTTTGAAATTAAAAACATTTTGTAGATTTTTTTTTAATTCTGAAGTCCAAAATTCCAGGATGGAACAGTTATGTATTTCAAGGCCCAAAACACTAAAGATATATTTAACAAGTATACAATTATCAGTTTATTGTGAAGTATGCTGTAACAATAATTATAAAAATTGCATTAACATTTTCTGAAGGTTTCAAACTGGTTATGTGCTACACTGTAGCGATGCTTACGAAGAAATTTCCGCTACCAATTTTTCCATTTTAAATTTTGAAGAAAACGGTTCCTTACCAGCTAATTTTGAATTTAACATTGATACAAGTACAGTATACGTTTTATTATTAATCCAGTATTCATTAAAAGCATCAATTTACAACTGTTTAGAAGCATCAAAATACCATATGTTATTGAACGTTTTGGACAATGACTTTGTTATTTACAATGGCCCCAATCGTGAAATCCGAACTACAGTGACAAAGTTTCAAGTTCTTTTAGGAGAATATCGTGGATGGGCCATTGTTGAAAGTGGTTTTAGAAATCCTAAGTGCTCTCCATCAGAACTGTTACCGATTGATTCTCAAGTACCATCAGAAACAAGTTAATGAATAAATTGATACATTAAAGATGCGTTTTATAGTTTTATTCAATTATTACTAGATTTTCCTATTGAGGAATGTTTTTCAGTGTTGGCAGTTTCATTAAGCAGCGAATATTGTCGATGTACCAACATAGTTGGTGGAAAAGGACTTGGACTCGCATTAATGACAGCGCTCAATTCTGACAATAGAGTAAAAGTTATTATTTAATTAAATGGAAAAAGGATGTTATTAAATTTCTTAGATTTTCAAAACTTACAGTTTAAGGTTCCTCGAGGAGTATGTGTCACCGTTCAATCTTATTTACGTCATTTGCAAGACAACTTAAGAATTGGTGAAGCACTTTCTGTAGTCCAACAAATTGCCTGGTAAGTAAAATATACAGTTAAAATTTTACACAATGTAAATTATGTAATACAATCGTTACTTTAGGCAACAAATTACTGGAGATCTAAAAGCTGAATGCGAAAGGCATTTATTACTTTTATATAATAAATCAACCGAATTATCTAATTATTATTTTTTTTTATTTAGACTTACTAACATATTCAAGAACACCGAATTATCTGCTGACATTAAAAAAGCTATCTCTAAAGAACTTGAGACTATTTTTGGTTCTGAATTTGAAAACATATCATTTGCCGTGCGATCGTCAGCTATTGGTCAGTAATTAGTTCATTTTAATGTTTTATTATTTTAAATTTCTAAATGTGACAGGTGAGGATGATAAGGAAACATCATGCGCTGGACAAAACGATACGTTTCTTGGTGTTAAAGGAGCTATTAAGGTGGTCAAGTCCATCATTATTTTACAATATTTAATTAGAGTTTAATTATTACAGTTATGGAAAGCTGTTGTTGACTGTTGGGCCTCACAGTTTTCATATGTGGCTATCGAATACAAACGGTAATTGTAATCTGGAAATGGTATATTCATCGATCTTTAATGCTTTTTAAAAATTCTAGTCAAAATGGTCAATTGTTGGATCGTGGAATGGGAGTAGTAATCCAGGAAATGGTTGATGCGAACGTTGCAGGAGTTCTGTTTACATCAGACCCTGTTACAGGAAGCATGGCCATACTTACTGTGACTGCAAACTATGGCTTAGGACAGGTTCAAAAATAACTTACTTTCAGTATTTAATTTTTGTTGCTGATGACCATGACTTAATAGAGCGTCGTATCATCATCGGTGGATCCAGATACATTTCTGCTGAACCGAAAACCAGATAACAGTTTGACCATTCGCGAAAAACATTTAGGGAAAAAGACGATGAAAGACATTTTACAATGTGAGTTAAGTATTTAGGTTGAATTTAACGTTTCTATTATGTACTTTGTCATTTAAATGATTTTAGCTAATGGTCATACTGAATCTGTGGTCTCTACTAATGACGAATGCAGCCAATTCTGTTTATCAGAGTTTCAAATTTTATTTCTGGGAGAAATTGGGTTATTTTTGGAGCAGACATTGGGCCAGGGACAGCCAGTGGACATCGAATGGGCGTTTTGCAATGGTCAATTGTACTTGCTTCAAACAAGAGCTGTAACATCACTTTATAAAGACAGTGATTTTATTGTATCTCATGAATTCGATTCAGGATGTTTAACTAACAAAGAAATTCTTAGTCCTGCCAACGTTGGGTAATGATACTTTGAATTTTATTTTTTATTATGTAATCAAAAATCAATTAATTTGAACTATTTTAGGGAAGTTATGCCAGGCGCTTTATCTCCGCTCACAATTTCATATATTTTAAGTGCTTTTAATGTGATTGTTAAGGTCAGTTAATTTTATTTTCAAAAGTTTACTTTTATGGAAATGTTTTTGTGCAGGCAAGGTTTAGTGACGCGAGACCAGAAATATGTAAGGATATATACAACAGCTGCATGCTTCATGTTACTGAGAGAAGAGTATTGGGGAATTTTATCAGTGTAAGTTGGACTAATATGTGCAATATTTAACGTTAATTTGTCTGTTATTTTAGTCATCACGTTGTGGGGGTATGAAAGAAGTGACTCCAGGTTTTAAAGCGGCTGGATACGGGATGATTGGAAAAGATATAATTAGTGGTGCTATGCATAAAACTATTTTGCATCGTTATGGATTGATAAATTATAAAGGAGGTTGGGTTCTTGCAAAACCAGGATTTCAAGTAATGATTCCGAGCTCTTGCACTATCTATAAAATGCGCCATTAAATCTAAATTGAATTTTAGCATATGTTTTTTCACCGACAAATTGAACGTAAAACATTGAAATCTTACGAAAATGGTCCTTTGCATTTGAAACCAAACGAAACTTTATTGGAATTTCACCAACGTATATTACATCTTCCAAAACATCTGAAAACGGTACTAATTCCCTATTATGAATATACAACTGTTATTTATAAGGTTTTATTACTAAAATAGGGAATGTGGTGCCTTATGCAAGGCAGTACCTACAGTGGATTGTATTCCGGTGTGATATTAAACATCCTTTTAAGTGGACAATCAGGTATCGTTCTAATTGCAGAGATTTTCTATTCAATTTAATTGCTTTTTTACTGTAACTCAAAACTGATCTACTTGCAGATTTAACTAATGAAATATTGAGCGATTATGCTTCACTGTTAGGAGGTGGAAATGATGTCATAAGTGCTGGTGTTCCTAAAACTTTAAATGTAATTTCATTTAAATTTATAATGCTGTATAATGTATGAATTTAGAAACTAGCCTAAAAGCGATTGGTTTTATTTTACATATTTTGTTAGGCATTGGCACAAAAGCTAAATCCTGAAGAATTTCTTGCCATGAATCAAAAGGTAATTTTTTGTGAGCTTAACTAAAGCATTAAATTGTGATTCAAAATTTTATTATAGGAGGCAGCTGATTGGTTAGTTAATAATACTGAAGAGCCTGGTGAAATTTACCGCAATCTTTTAAAAGATCATGGACACCGATGCTATAAAGAAGTACATCATATGCATTTCTAACTATTTTAATTTAACGAGTTATATTTAATTTAGTTTGATATTTTTTCACGTTGCTGGTCTGAAGATCAAACTCCATTGATTAGTATGCTGCAGGTAATGTTGATCATATTTATGTCTTAAAATTAACTCTTGAATGTTATATGAATAATTATAGAGTGCTCTAAAGTCTCCAGCAAAATTAAATACTTCTAATAAAGAAATAACTATTGAAGAAGCAATTGCCAATCTCAACTCGCCATTGTCAGCTAAGCAAAAGTACAAATTACTTGGCTTTATCAAATTAAAAATCTAAGATGGAAACTTTGTTTCTTAGGTTCATGTTACGTAGGCTATTGCCAACTTGTAGAAAAGCAGTTGGAGCTAGAGAAACCGGAAAAGTAAGTACCTAATTAATAAAAATAAACTGCTATATAATATTGCACATGTTTAATTTTGTTTTCAATTTCTAAACAGTCATTATTAATACAAGGCATTAATATAATGCGACTAAGTTATCGTACATTGGCCAAACTCATGGTATCAAACGGATTCATTCCTGATGAAGATTTACTCTACTTTATGACTGTCAGGGAAATTAACGAATTATTAAAAACTCGTACTCCACGTATTATCAACAGGTTTTTAACAAAAGTACATTTAAATAATATATTGCAATAACTTTACGGTATGTGCTCAAATTATAGGGCAAAGCGTCGCCGAAATATTCATCCTAAATTGGAAAAACTCAGATTTATTGATTTAACCATTGGATATCCAGAGCCGGTATGATTAACTTAAATCAATAATATTTTAAACTGATTTATAAATTATTAATTTTAAACAGATAAAAGAAGTTGATGTTGATAAACCTCGAGATAGCAATTCTGCCACTATTATTAAAGGCAATTTAAATTGTTGATCAAAAACGTCAATCACATGTCATACAATTGATGCTCAGTATTATTTTTGATTTTGATTTATAGCTACAACTGCATGTCAAGGCTATGTGAAAGGAAAAGCTCGAGTGATTGTTCACATTGACGATGCTCATCAGATACAAGTATTTATATTTAAGTTATGATTTTTCATACTGTTTCAATTTTTTATAAATTTTAGGCAGGTGAGATTTTAATTACATATGGCACTGATATTGGCTGGAGCCCATACTTTCCATTACTTTCCGGTATTGTAACTGAAATTGGTGGACTTATTTCTCATGGTAAATAGTTAAAGTTTTAACAATCATAAAAAAAACATTTATTTATTATATTTATGATTAATATCTTAAGGAGCTGTTATTGCCAGAGAATATGGTCTTCCATGTCTGATTGCGGCAGAAGATGCGACTAAAATATTCAGAACAGGTTAGTTATTGATTCTTTTTCTTTATAAAATCTATTTTAAAATTATTTTTTTATGATATTAGGTGACGATGTTATTTTAAATGCATCAAAAGGAATCATTGAATTAGTTAATCATGAGTAAATCATTTCAAATGTAAAGCAATAGAGTAATTTTTAATATTGACGAATTTTAATATTAACCGAGATCGAACTTTTATCAATGGTAATGGATATAAATCGTTTCTGGTATTATTAAAGATCTATTAGTAACAAATCGCCGGAATCAGCTATGATGTTAATGTACGAAATTTCCTGCTAGTTGGAGTAAAAATAGGCTTGTTATTACTTGGTAGATGAAACATGGCCATCGGGGTATTTTCGGTGAAGCTATTGAAGTCTTGTATTTGTACTTCTCTGAAATGCCATCTGAAATCTTTGGCATTTCTAGCCCATTAGCAATAGAGTAATTTTATCTGATAGATAACTTCACGTTTTTTAATTTATATATTAATACATGCCTATAGAATAATTTTAAATGCCCTAAAAGTCTAATTTAGAAATATAATTTGGTCTGTTTATAATTTGCATATTTAGCTCCATTTAATGTACGTCACATATAGCCATATGAAAATATGCAATTAAAAAATAAGAAAATTGGGGTATTCCGAAAGTAAAAGCCGTTTGGTCATAACAACAAAAGTACTTGCACGAAAACATTTTTGTTAATAGTTTTAGATAAGTTTGATCATTTTGTCTTCTTCTTGGGAGTCGGTCTTTTCCGGTAATTAATTACATTAATTTATTGTGATCTTGTTAGTTTGCTAAAAAAAAAAAAACAACGAATGCATCTGAACTTGCCACGGCGGATGGATCAGGTTACCTATAACAAACTGAAGTTCCAAAGGACTGCAAAACTGGTAATGTACACATTTTCTAATTTTGCAGTATAGACTTAAAACCTTGCGCTATTTTACGGCCTTATCAAGACAAAAGTCTACGTAAAATGTTTGGCAATGGAAGAGCTCGATCAGGAGTCATCGTACTTTCTTGCGGTAAAGTTTTAAAGATCGAAATTCCAACTCAATTACTGAATTCAACAGTTATTCTGCCAGTAAAAACGATCAAGAAGATTTCAGCTGCATTTTAGTTGAACAGGTAAGTCGATTGCATTTTAAATGAAATTGACATCGTTTTTGTAAATTAAATATTTTTTAATGAATTTCATAGTGCTGCTCAAACGATGAAGACAGTTGAAAAGTTGATTCGTCTTTTGGATAAAAATAAATTTCAGTTTGACTCTGTGAAAGTTGATCGAGAGCGTTTAAAAGCGTTTTATCGTTGATATTTAATACGTTTGTCTTGATGTAAACTAACTGGAAATTACTCGCGTTTGTCTTTGCGATCGTTGAATGTTTGTTATAAACTTATAATTGCATCGTTGAAAAACTTGTAAAAACAGAAACCGTTTTGCGTTTACTATTGTGATTTAAAAAGTTCTATCGACTAAAACTGAGCTTGTAAATTGTAAATGTTTCGCAGAAGGCTACATGATTAATGAAATGGAGAAGAATTATTGCATATATACACAAAATGTATTGTATTTAAAACTAGAATATTACAATTTTTATCTTAATTTATTAATATGATGTATACATATCAAAATGTAAATAATTCTAATGACAAGTAAATTTTAAATTAAAAAAGTTACTTATCGAGTTTTAAAAAGTAAATAAAAGTAAAAAAAAGTGGCTCGTCTTAAAAAAAAATGGGAGACATAAGTTAAATCTGTTGTATAACTTTTATTTACTTTTTATTTTAAACGTTACACAACAAATGTATGCCCTCCAGGTCTCCCATTTTTTCTATAAGACGGACCACATTTTGATTGTATCATCTTATTGGTTGATTAAAATGTTTTCAATATACAACATGTCAAACATACGATTTTTATTGGCTAATAAAATGTTTTCATTGTTTAAAGTGCATTTCTGATAGTTAATTCGCATTATGTATTATTTTAATTTCGTATGGGGGAACGGTATGTCGAAAATTTCGTCCCAGGACATGCGAAGTAACAGTTGCTGTGAAAAAAACTATCATCAGAAATATTTTCGAAGTCCAGCGATTTGATTTGCAGTATCGGGTACTGTAATAGTACTAATTGTAAAAGTTTTCTTCACTTTTGATCTACAGTAATCGCTTAACAACGTCGAAATATTTTAATTATCAATGTAAAATAATTTTAAAAAATAAATTAGATTGACCATGGATTTTGGAAGCAATAGATGTTTATAATACAGTACATTTTATTTTTATTTACCGGTATTTTTTTTTTTTGCTGTTAAATTTTATATAATTAGCAGTTTTTTGTTATAATTTATTGTGTGTAGTATATACGAATATTATTTGGCTTTGGGTGGAGAATAGTATGATATAACTATACTGCAATTCGATCAAAGTTTCGTCATTAGGTGAGTACTGTACCAATATTTGCAAATACGTCTTATTAAATTACTACAATTAACGATATACAATCAAAGTACATTTACAGTAATTAGCTCTAATTCAAATGTATTTTTTTTTCGATGGTCACGGTGATTTACACGGTTTGATCGTCAATTGCTTCGTTTTCTTTTAAAGCGTAACTGCTGATCGCTATTCGTTTTCATTGAAGCTACTTTTATAATTTTACCTGATCTAAGCGTCGCCGCTGATCATGAATTTTTGTTGCCCATAAGGTGCTGCTACCTGGTGGAGGATGATTGAAACTTTCTTTTTGTTTAAAGCGTCACTGCTGATCGCTATTCGCTTTCATTGAAGCTACTTTTATAATTTTGCCTGATCTAAGCATTACCGCTGATCATGCATTTTTGTTGCCCATAAGGTGCTGACACCTGGTGGTAGATGATTGAAACTTACTTTTTGTTTAAAGCGTAACTGCTGATCGCTATTCGCTTTCATTGAAAATTCTTTTATTACAGTATTCGAGGAGTATGGGCAAATACAGTACGATACTGTATTTGGTATGAGGAAGAAGGCTCTTCTTATTTCTGTGTTTGTAAGCTCGCTGTTGGACGAAGATGGTAAACAGTATGTGAGGTACATTAAAAATTTTCTTTAATAATTATTTCTGCAGTGCGTATGACTCATATGTGGATCCAATGACAATGCAATCCAGCAAGCCATGGGTCTTCTGTGATGGAGATGAAGCTGAAATCGCTGTTGAATCGGTCAACAAAGGCATAATATCAGCTTGGAATATTCATAGATATCTACATGTATATAAACATTAATAATATTTTTAAAATATCTACTTAATTCAGTTACATTTTAAAGTCTCAACTCTACATAAATATTAAAAAAAGCCACAACTTCCAGTTTGACACTCCTTTCGATTCAGTTGAAATTACATAGATTGACATGGTATACTGTAAGTGAAAAAGTTATGGGATTAGCATGTGGTCGAGTAAGTAATTAAATTTAATATTAATTATTTTGTTTAAAAGTAATTTAGGATCCAGTGCATGTTGAAAATAGTACAGTGAATATTCGAGTTTTTATTAAGTTAACATCTAATGTTAACGACATCAGTGTTTTAGCAAGAGCTGCACTTGAAGGTTTGAGTTTAATTAAATGACTGTCAACTAATTGTAATTATTATGTATTTCGACTTGCTAATTACGATTCCGCTGTTTTCAGATCGAAATTCCGACTAAATTACTGGATTCAACAATTATTCTAACAGCAAAAACAATCAAGAAGATTTCAGCTGCATTTTAGTTGAACAGGTAAGTCGATTGCATTTTAAATTGACATTGTTTTTGTAATATAAATAATTTTT
>JAAFCF010005931.1:4315872-4426871 GCA_013389785.1 Helicorthomorpha holstii
TGTAATAAAACGCCTCGACCGTGCCCCCCTTACCCCAAAGGAAGGTTTCATCACCAGCGCCTCTGAGGCCCTCACCCACACCCCCTGCAGGGAGCCAGGGTCGAAGAAAGCCCCCTGCGGGGTGAAGGCCTCAAAGGCGCTTGACGTCCATGCCATACCTATATACCTGGTACCATAGCAGATACCTAAACCAACCATTGGGAGGGGAATGGGACGGGAGGAGGGTTCCGCTGTTTTTAGTTGGCGATTAAACCAACTCGGCCACACCGGAGAAGACGAATGTTAGGTTCTTAATAACACACTATATACTTTACTATGAAACAAAATAAAAAAAAATTTTTTAAATTGATTTTTTATTCAATAAATGAGCAATATATTTCTTTTTCTACGGTATAAAATCACAATTTTAAAGTTAATAAGAGTTATTTAATAAAAATAATAATAACAATTTGAAATTTACACGATTTTTAAGTAACAATTTCATGCGATTTGTCATCTTTGATCTTTTCAATTAAGGAATATCCTTTAAAAATTTTAAAAAATATTCAAATATATCAACAATTATTAATTACTTTTAGGCTTTAAATACAGCCGTAATCAAACATAAAAATTAATTATTTACAAGTTTTGTTGTACATTTGTCCAAACAAAGTATTTACAAGTTAATTTCAAATTTAAACTTAATGTTAAATGTCAGAAAAAAACTGTTTAAAAGGTGAAATCATAATAACCATTTAGATGTTAATTAAATGGATATGTTACATGTAGTATTTACAAGTTTTTAGTTTCATAGTACTGTAGTTGAATATGTTAAAATTTGGTCCAAAATTCTAAATATAATAGAAAATTAAAATTTGAAAAACAAAAATATGTTTTACCGTGTACCGTTTTTATTAAACGAATTTGAGTACAGTAGTTACTATTACTTTATTGGACAAACAAAGTGTTGGATAGGAAAAATGAAACTCTGTATAATAATTGACCCTTTTAGCTTTGGGAATACAGTAATACAGTAACTAACTTACGTATTGACAACTTGACATATCTTCTGATTTCTAAGTTATTTTCAAGACTTTTTATCTTTATCACACCTGTGATTTGGATTTACAATGAGCATTTTAGGTTTTAAAAAATTAAAATACTGTATTGATTTAAAAACTTATAACAAATTAATAAGTTATTTGATTTATAAAGACGAGCTACAATACTGTATATTTACCGGATAAGAATGTACAGTAGAATCGACTGTAAGTTAAAATAACTTTCGACATCGTAATCAAACATAAAAGTCGTAAAATTACATGCAATACACTTTAAATTATCCATCAACGGTGAATTACGTTATTAATTAATATATAAATAATAAATTTATTTAAAACAGCCAAAGAAACAAAATAATCAACATAAAACTTTACCAAGGTTTCAAAAATGTTTTCGCGTTTGAGCAGACGATGTTTTAACTTTTCAGACCAATGTTGCAGCTAATGTGATACAGTATTTAAACTTAATCAAATACGTTTTTAGATAATAATAATAAATTTGCCATTTAACCAGAAATTTTAAAACTATTTACAGCTTGTAACTTAAAATGGTATTGTTTTAATAAAATGTTTTTAAAATCTTATGCTGCTTTATTGATGACATCATTGCATCAAGTTCACGTTAAATTTGTAACTTTGAAGGTTTGAAAAATTGCTACAGTACTTGAGTTAAATTTAGTCAATTATAGTTTTATTTTCATAAATATTACTCGTTTTTGTATTGTTAACAAACGGTTTAAAATGGAAAGGGAAAATTCATATAGTTTACCTAACGAATTAGTAAGTTTTTAAGTGATAAATTGCTTGCTTTTACTGCATTAAAGTACACTAAGCTGTACAAATGTAAATTCTCTTGTCATCTATATAATACTGTAACTATAATTTTCTAGGGAGCTATAATTGTGGATAATGTACACACAGATCTGAGCGTAATTAACTTTGATGATCGATTATTTATCCTGGTTTCACAATATGAAAAAGTTGGCTCACTGGTAATTGTTAATTTACAGTACTGTAGTAATAAACAGTTGGCTATAGAAAATTGGCATTGAGTTTCTGATCGTGACAATGGCATTGTCAAGCAACCATAGAGTTGCTTGATATTTATTAACTTTTTTTATTACTGTATAAACAATATTACCTAAAAATTGATTATTGTAGATATCATCAACGTCAAGTGGAGTAGCGTCAGGACCGGCTGAAAGTTCGCCTGCTTACACCACCAAAGTTTTGTTTGGAAAAGATGAGGTATCAAGCATTTTAACAGTCGGTTTCATTCAGTCATTATTATTATGAATTTTCAATTGTAGCTGGAACTCCATGCTTTTGCCAGACATTTATCACAGAAAATACAAGCCAGCAAACCCATACTGTTTGGATTGTCTTTTAAGACATGGCCATCATCTGAAAGTTGCAAATTAATTGTAGACAAGCTACTACAAATGTTATCGAAGACTAACTAAACTATTTTATTCAGTTATCTACTTTTTTCTCTTTTTTTGACAAATGGATTATGGACTTATTAAAATCACGTAATTTGATTATTAACGTCAGCGAGTAAAATCGAGTTAATTTAAGGTTTTTTTTTATTAAAACGTTTATTTTTTATTTGTTGGATTTTAATTTCCAATTGACGCATTATCGTATATTTTATAATAATAAAAGTTCAGTATCTTACAAAGAATTAGTAATAATTATTTTATTTTTCAAAGAACAGCGAGGTGAAAAGTAAAAATTAATATATTCAATTATTAAAAATTAAGAATACTTTTCTCTGTTCACTTTGACTTTTTTTTAAACACAAGATTAAAGAGAAAAAACTTTATATTTTAAAAGTTTCATTTACAATATAGTACAAAAAAACTAGAAAAATAATCTCGTAAAATATACAAAAAGCTTTTCAAAAAGAATTAAAAAAACAATGGGAAGAGAAGAAAAATGCGTGAATATGAAATGTCATCGTTTTTAATGACAAAAACTGCGAAAATGATAAAAAAAAATAGTTAAAGAAGATGAAGATAGAAATGAGACTTGAATTTTTTTCTTTGCAATAAATAATATCTGTTCTCTTAAATGTGAGCTTTTATACGATACATTACATTATATATATATCGAAATGAGCGAAACAAAAAAAAAAAGGCTGCTAAGAAGCATAATATTACATTTACATACAAACAATCAGCATTTGTTCAACAAAAAAATACATTAATTACTTTTTGTACATTTTTTTCAATCTACATATTCAAAATCCTTTTATAAATAAAATATGGATACTGACATATCCCAACTGCAAATATAAAAAAATAATCATTCCAGCTCTTATTTGCCACTGGAATCAGAGTCCGGATCTATTTCCACTTTAACAATTCCATCTTTCCTTCTTTTATGCCTTACATTTGGTTCCATGGCACCTTTAAATTAAAATTTAATTAGTTCAATTGGTCTTACAAGTTATGTCTTGAAAATAATTACCATGACGAGGAGTATGAACTTCGACTTTGACTTTGGTGGTGGCAGTTACTTTTGTTGTGATGCCTCCTTGACGAGCGTTACTAACCCATTTGGACGACGAATGGGTAGAACCATCATCCGAAGATGAGGAAGACGTTGAGGATGATGACGATGAACTTGAATGCTGTTAATTAAATATTATTGATATTAGATGATGCTAGTTTAGAATTTAGAATTCAAATAAAAACGTACGTTATGGTGGTTGTCTTGTTGAGGCGTTGGATAAGTTGTCGTTTCAACTACAAGTTCAGGTTGGACTACAATTTCGTGCGATGACTGCCAAGATGGTGGTTCTTCAGTGATAGTACTCAGTGAGTTTTCCGAATGAGTTCTCGGATGATTCCGCTTACTAAAAGCCGTTTTGAACTGCTTTACTTTTGGAGGTGGTTTTGGAGATGGTTCTGGTGTTGGCGGTGATAAACGATTAGGATCATCTTTCGGAATAACCTACACGTTCAAATATCGACTAAATTAGAATTTAAACTTTACTAACGAATATTTTTTATTAATATACCTCTGGCAAAGGTCCAACTAAAGAAAGAATAACTGGAAGTAGAAGCAGACCGTTGACTAAACCAATGACTATCATAGCAAATAGCACACAGAAGAAATATCTAAAAAGTAACAAAAAGCAATTAATGACATGAAAAAAAGTTGATAAAAACAACGTGCAATTACCTGACGATAAAATCAAACTGTGAGAAGGCCAGCATAGCTACACCAAGTAGTGTGGACATTGCGCCATGAACGACAGGTGCAAACATGTGCTCCAAAGCCATTCCCATTCGCCGATCACGGCTTCCTAGACTTGTTAGAAAACCCTAAAAACAACGCCAACCATTAAAACTACAGCACTATAAAAAATTGAATAAATAAAATAAAAACTTACCAGCCCAATGTGACCAACAAACTCCATACCGATCCCGACAGTAACAATTAATATAACTGCTGGAACCGCGCTCAACCGAATCCCCATGAAACCCATAAAACCGAACAATTCAATGACTATAGCTGCCAAAAAGACAACCATCACAGTTGCAGCCCACGGGTTGAGCAACACCACCGACAACACTAAAAACGTCGCTGCCAACACTGAGCCCAGCGCCAAAGTCAGATAAAAGCGTAGGCCCAAATATTGCTCCCAGAACGTAAATGGAATGCCCAAAGGAAAATTGGGCAATCCCCTCTCTTCGAACTTATGACTGATATCACGTATTTCTTCTATTACCCTGGTAATTTGTTCAGTTTCGCCCAGGTTATTGAGGTAGAAAGGAATTTGAGCATAAACTAAAGGTTGTGATTTAGGGATTTTCAGTTCGACATCGTGTCTGTCATGAAACCACTGTCGCGGCTCAGGTCTCAAAACAGCCTGAGAAGCAGAGTACGCTAACGCGTCATTTGTCACCCACGCCGATAAATAATTATAAAAAGCCTTTGGATGAATTATTCCTTCAGAATCAACTAAGCGGTGCTGCGTCAACTGAAAATCACATAAAACAAAATCAGTTATAAAAATCTAAATTACTTTTATTAAAATAAAAATACATACCAAAGTTTTATCAATAGGGTTATCAACGTAGCCAGTCTGTACAAGTAATTTATAGGCAAGAATTCCCTCATCTGACGCGTTTGAAAACCATCTTTCCTGGTTAATATTACCATCCCTCCAATCTTTATCAAACGCTTTTTGTAATGCTGCATATAAATGATCAAATTAATAATTATTTAAACTTGTAAAAATAAAATAAAACAAATAAACTTACAAATCAGCCAATCTCTGAATAAAGACAGCCAAAATTCAGGTAGTCCACCGTTATCATCTTTAATAATTTCGTGAACACGCGTAAATGCATTATGGTATTCGTAAAGTATCCTCTGATTTGTTGGATATTCAAAATTTCCTTTGGTCACAGCAAACATGTGGTAAAATCCAAAATATTTGTTTTGAGCAGCAAGGAAGTTGTATTCGTTGGTATTTCTGGGAACGATGTCGGTCAAATCCAAACCATCAGTCACCCTCATTACTCCCCACACGCCAGCCGTCAACAACGCAAAAAACAAAGCAACCGCTAACACCTACAACAGCACCAGCTGATTAGCAACTTGAGATTTAAGAGTACAGTATTTAAAAAAAACTTACTTTAACAGGAGCTTTTTGAAGAAAAGGTCCATAATGGTCTCGAGCAAACCATGTTAACGTCCAGCTGTAACACTCTTGCTGCGATTCCATACATGCCCTTTTTTCATCACCATTTTCTCTGATTAAATCTCGAGTTGATGCCACGGTTGCTAAAGATTCGACTGACGGCGTTAAAGTTGGTGCTAATACAGTGACTGGGTGATGGAGAGAAGGATGCGTTGTAGTGATCGTCCTTCGTTTATTGGGAATATCTTGAAGAGGGATATTGTGACTAGAAGTTAAATTACCACTTTTTCCTCCATCCACTTCCTTCAGATTAACCACCGTGTCTACATTTGAGCTTTAATTACAAAAACAACGTTAGTAAACTATCCGTAAGTAACTTTTAATTCAAACAATGATTATTACCAAGGAAAGCAACAAAATATATCAATTCTTTTCGCCCTTCTTCTATTTAAATCCAAGCTCATGACGGCTGGAAACACAATTAACATGGAAGCAACGTTGAAGAGAACCAGGATTGCTGCCTGAAGAGCAAACGAACGTAAAGCTGGAACCGGGATAATAGCAGCCGCAAAAAAAGCACCGACATTGCTGATTGAAGTTAATAGTATACTAACTCCTGTTCTTTTCAAACATTCGCCTGTTATGTCCTGAAAATAGTTTTTCAACATTAATAAACAGTCGCAGTTTTTTATTATTTTGGAAACTTACATAGGAAATGTTCCATTCACAGAAAGATAAGAATGAAAAAAGTGCAAAAGATGTGTTAGTGATACAATAGAAGAGAAAATGTTACTTCATGCGATATTTTCAATAAGTTACAAAATTGTTTTTAGTCATAAAACTTGTACTAACTTCAAATCGTACGTCGTTTGTCCAGTTGCCCGAATACGTGTGGGCTAACAAAAACATGTCGTCCACACCTAAGCCGAGCGCCAAAAATGGCACAATCTATAAATAACAATGTCAAATTAATACGTTTTCTTTTTAACAATTGATTGAGTGAATTTTTCCTTACCTGTGTTGTCGAAGCGTTAAAAGCAATGCCTAAAATGGCACACAGCCCAAGACCAGCAGCAACGGATATGGCAACCAGCAAAACTCCAGCAATACCAATACCACTTTGTGAATGGATTGGATCAGACCAACGTAGAAGTGAAATACATGCGTAAATAAGCTAAATAAAGGAAACAACTGGGTTAAAACTTGCTCCATACTATTGTTTTTTTTTTCTACATACCATTAGCACGTAGCCAAGAGCAATACGTGTGCTGCTAAATTCAGAAAAATCTCTAAGAATTTCTGATAACGATGTCGTGGAAAAAGCGCTAAAACTGTAATTTTTGGTGTAATTTGATGTCTTGGCAAAACTTAGTACTTCCTATATTTGTAAAACATTTTTGGTTATATTATTCATCGCTTTTATTATAACAATTATAAAAATAAATTACCTCTGTAAATTTCCTCTGCCACAATTCCAAAATTAATTTAGCTTTTTCAACAGTCCAATCGATGTTATGAACGACGTAATTATCTTTCCAATATTCGTACATTTCTCTTTCACCCATCAATTGCATCACAGACTGCAGTGCTTCAGCTCTGATGCATAATTTCAATTTAAAATTAGTTTAAAACGATAAAAACGAAACAACAAAAATACATACTTGACTATGTGGCCGGTTTTATTCTTTTTGGTCCCACCGACTACTAGATCTTCCGGCCAATGCATATATTTGGTAGCAAAACCATAGCATCCACCTGTCAACTCTGTTCCTATGTCTGGAATCTATTCACAGCAACAACAATAAACTAATTATTTTTTGAGTTCAACAACAAGAAAATGTCAATAAATTATACCTGTCCAGATTTTTTATTGGGAGCAGTGCTGGGACAATGTGGATCATGTGGATTTAGACATGGTTTCTCCTGATAGCCACTGGCAATTCCAGCCTATGAATTACAAATATAAATTATAATTAACATGACTTATATTTTAACCAAGATTTTAAGCCTCTTTGTACAATGCACATTCATTTTTACTAAAAAAAACCAATTGCTTTTATGCCTTAAGGAACAGTAATATTTTAAACTTAGAATTGAAAATAAGAAAAGCTTTTATGACATTGTTAGCTACTGTACACCAACACATTTTTAAAATGCATAAACTTATTGTTTAAAGTTTTTCTCACAACAGGACAAACATTTGACTTTTTTTTTTTCGTCGGTTAAAATAAACAATTAAAAGTTTTAAATGTGTGACAGTTACATATGACAGTAGACCCAAGTGGTCAAGTAGAAAACGTGAATGGAAACCACAAACATGTGGGAAGAATACGAGTTAGAAAGAAAAGAGAGAATGTAAAAGGCTGAGTGCCGTAATTCATTCATTTGTGGCAGTGGCACCCACACCTTCACCCTAAAGTCAAAACCAGAAAGCAGGGAGTAATTCAATTCCCAAAAGTCAGACAACTTACAAGCATAAAAACCTATATACAAATTTCACTTTAAATTATAAACTAAAGGGGGGAGTAAAATGCTTATACTGTAAGTGATGAAATAAAATTTATGCGACTATTTTACTTTCAGATTTTTTCGATTAGTCGCACTCGTTTATAGCTAATTTCATTTATTTCGGTTGTAAATAACCTTTTCTCCAAGGAATTTCACTAGTTAACTAAATTCTCCCCTACTTTTCTTTTCAACTACATAATATAAAATTTTTGATATAACGACCGTTTAGGGAATTTCGTAAAAGAAAAAAAAATGTACAGAGAAGAAAAAGTAGGAAAGGAATAAAAACTATAAACTGCTTGTGCATTGTTTACGTTGTGACTGTTTTTATGATTATCCCTCGTTCCCTGATGCACACTTTACATAGCATTGCAGAAGAAGGTCAGATGTTCTTTCATTTCTCCACCACTAACAAAAGTATCCGGTCTTCTTTGGTGGAAAAGAGCGAGTGTAGAAGAATGAGAGAAGACCACCCAAGTGACAAAGAGGTTCAAGGGACCTCCAGCTGAGTGTGCCTAGCATTCTCCCCCTCCTTCCACCTAAAAACCCTCCCACTAAAAGCCAAGCACTACAGATAATGAGCCTCCTCCTCCTTATACGCTGATGTTACTTAAGAAACTCAAGAAAAACATCGTGGAAGATGAAGGAAGAACTTCAAGAAAGTTAAGAGTTCCCTTAGTCTCTCGGAGCCTCCCATTTTCGCCTAGTGTTGTTGTTATTATTCGAGGGTGGAGGAGTAGTAGTAGGTGGTAGAACCCCAAAATGTATTAGTACTGTACTCACCCTCTTCATAAAATCCTCCACTGTGTCAAAGGGAAACACCAAATTCAGGAAATTATTCTTCATCGTCTGAAGCATTTTCAGTGGATTCAACGAGGTCCATTGAACGCCACCGGTCAGCCCACTATAAAAACAGAAAAAAAATTAATCAATGAATAATCACTTAAAACCATTACAAATAGTCCAACTAAGATTTAAATATAAACTTGCGTAATAAAATGTAGATTTCTTAAAGCTTTTGAAATGTAACTTTAGAACAAACGAGAGACTCCAAATCTTAAAATCTCGGGTCTCTTTCAGACCTCAATTTGGCCCTGATTACATTATTAGCATTGCCTAAAGGTGGCGTAACAAAATAAGAATAATGTCCAAATTGAAGTAAAGGGGGATATAAAAACTGAATAGCTTATAAACTTAGTGAAAGAGGAGGAATTTCTATCGTGCGAAACTGGCCTTCCCAACTTTTTTTTCTCATCCCAAAAAAAAAACCCCATCTCTCTTTCTTGCTATCTCTCAACAACACGCGCATAAAAAATGAAAGAGATGTTTATAAAAATAAGAAGAGCTAGCTAGCTCTCTTTCTCTCGTTAGACCACCCATGTGAAAAATGGTCATGGGATTAAAAACGAAACCGTCACACTTGCATGATTTTTTAACCCTTTCAAACGCAAACCACACCAAACAGAAAAACAGATAAAGGAGTAAAAGAAGGTGGATGGGTGAAGATAAAACAAATTTTTTTCGAAAAATGTTTGAATCCCAACCCGTTACAGGTTCAATTACACCATTGTAAACAACGCCTTAGTTGTTTTCATTTTTCAAACCAAAACATAGAAAGAAGAAAACAGAAAAAAAAATAACACAAGTGAAAATTAATCGCAATAGCCAAACCCATTCCTGTTTTTAATTTGTTAATGTATTTTTTATCATGCAACAATATAAATATAAGTTACTTTCAAGAATTTCATATTGTTTGCTTTGCCATCAAAAAGAAAATCTCAATTGATGCATTAAGACTTCATAAATATTTACCGAACGCTAAATTGATTTTCTCCACCCGAACATAAAAAAGTTACTTTACTATGTAAACATTGCCGACCTCACACTGTGGAGTGAATTTTAATACTGTATGTCGTAATTCTACATAACAATAAAATTCAAACTCTAACAAATAAGCTGCTAATATTTGCCAGCAGTTTCAAGATTAGGGAACGTCTATGTACAAATTTCGAAATGGGCACTAAAAGTAATTTCAATATATGCAAGATTAAGAATTTATATTAGTAAGCAACAAGTACAAGTTTAAATCCAAGTTTAGATTATAAAAAACATGATGTACATCTGATTCATCTACTAATCAGATTTTATTACAAATTAAAACAATAAACCCAAAATAAAAGTCAACATAAAAATTACATGACATGCAAATTACCATAAAAAACAACTGTAAAAACAGTTATGATTTGTCTGCAATCTGCATTAGTTACAAATATAAGCAACTTCTGTATATTTTCTGTTGTTCGACAATTATTGTTAAAAACTTGTTTCTTAAAAGCCGCTTATTTTTATTAAGCTTGTACTTATAGCTGTAAATCAACGAATTTTATTAACAATTTTCAGCCTACTTCTGTCATCGTAAATATTAAAATAAAATCTATTAAACCCTGCAACATACTGTAGTTAAAAGCTACAGTTTACTTTTTAAAACAATAAACATAAAACAGTCAGAACCGTTTTTTAATGGATCTAAAAGTTAACTTACGGAATGATAACAGGAAAGTCCGGTCCCACCACTCGTGATCCTTCCCAAAAACAATCCAATGGAGTAATTGTAACACAAGGAAATAATTTTTCAAATATCTAACAAAAAAAATTAATAATTAAAAACTTATTTTTATTAAATTTTTAATTTTTATTAATTTTTTAAAAACTTATAATTAAAAACGATTTTTCATTTAAAATTAAATTTTTACCTGGTCCACATGGTGAACATCAAACGTGGGTGCACTTGGGCAATTACATACATCTTTTAACTCCCATGTACTGTCAATAACAATAAAGAAAATCCCGTTAGACGTGATTATTTAAAGAAAGGGAGTGAGAGAGAGAAAAAAGACTATATTTGTGGGTTAAATCAATTATCTTACATGTCAAACATCTCCACTTTGACCTGAGATGCAACGAGAACAACCTCGAGATGAGCTAGCAGCGCCTCTTGGCGTAAGATATTGGCACTCTCCTGTTTTGGAACTTGTAAAATAATTTGGTTTGTCGACCCTGAACCTTCTCCCAACGTCTTCTGTACATAATCTAACTCCTTCTCTAAACGACCACCCTCTGAAAAAGTTTCAAGAAACAAAAAAAAATTAGTTGAAATTAACTTTGGCACATTTTACAACTTTTAACACTCCCATCATCACATCACTTGCGATTACACCAAACATATACCTCAAGCAAAATGTGGGTTACAAAAGTATTTTTTTTATCCTTTTTCCCAAAACTAGCAACACTGTTTAAACTTTTCTGACATTTGGAAAAAAAAATTAAAAAGTTGATTATTTTCTTCGAAGTACAACTTGGTTTTAGTGTTTTTTTTCTCCAACACTTGAATTCACCTGTTGGCGCCAACACCAATTTGACATGCTACCATTCGGTAATCAAGCATCTCGGTCACCAGAAACCGAAGTCATTTCCCTGAGTCAAATTTTTACACATAAAAAATCAACTCAAAAATAAAAAAAAGATTACAACTGATTAAGTCATTATTGGTGTCACTGAAGCCGGGCATTTAACATGAACTTGAATAATTATTGTGAACTTTTTTGTGAATAGGTCACATAGATAAAATAACACAAGGAATAAAATAAAGTGGCAAGTAAAAAAAGAAAAAAGAGAGGGAAAACATCATGGAATTTATCCATGCATTTAAATTTTTTTCCATAGCAAAAAGTAAAGAAAAATGTTCAGTCCGCCATTTTGATCGTCATCATCTTTTCTTTTTTTTCTTTTTCTGTGTGTTATTTTCTTATGCATCACACCATTCAACTTCTCATGACCTGTTTTTTTCGGTTCACTCTCAATCTTTTCTTCCCTTTTCCCCGCCACCCACGTCGACTGGCACGTGACAGCGCCCCCTAGGCAGACGTTGGTTCACCTTCACAACGTCACGCTGATCACGTAATATTTTCTTAATCACAAATATTATTATACAATTCAAAAAACCATAAAAAAGTCCCATCCAAAACAGCAAAAAAAGCATAAAGATAAGTCTGAAGAAGAAACCTTAAAATTTTTTTCTGTGTTTTAAGCAACAGAATCATTGGTGAACCAATTACAGTTCATCATAAACTGTTAAAAATGTTTTAACTAGTCATTGTGGCTTTCACCATTTATAGAAACGTTTTTATGGATAATCAATTGTCATATTAATTTACAACAGCAATAAATATCAAAATAGCAGAACCGGATATTTGAAATCTATTAAAAACTGATAACTTGGAACCGCAATAAGGAAAAAAAAAGACTTAAAACGACATTGACTTTTTTAAAAAGGAAATGAGCCACCCAAAAGTTATTAAACTGGCCACCAGTCGGAAAAGTTCAATAGAACTGTATGTAATATTTCTTTTAAAAACGAATACCATTATGCAAGACACTGTTTTTATCATTAACTTGTTTAAAAAGTCACTGTACTTCAAAAAAAAAAACATTTTCATGCAATTACAGTAAAACGAAATATTCAATAGAAAGAATTTACATTCAAGCACTTGATCATTTTAAACTTTTATGACTGTGGTTGTAACTTTTAGTAATGTTTTGTTAAATTTAATGATGCCTTTTAACATTATTTAGCATTGCATTCACTTTCAAACCGTATTTTAAACATTTTCTTGGGTTATTTTTTACGCTACTAAGGATACGGTAGACATACTTGGACGCCAAACAATTACTTTTCTAGTAACTTTAATTAATAAGTTTCACTGTACTGCATTGTAGCCAATTTTATGACATGTACTATACGAAATAAAGTTCTTAAATTTCGTCCTGCATAAAGTCACGTTCGACGATTAATGTAATGACTTTTAACCATTTTATTATCTGTTTGTTGATGATAATAGTCGAAAATTGCTTTAAACTTAATATCTTTATTATAAAGTAGTTATTTGGCGACTATTAAATAAAAAAAATTTTAGTATAAATATTGTACAACCAATATAACTTTTTATAATGCAAAGCAGCATCTGATATGACTAATTTACGTTTGCAAAGTATGAGCTCTATCTTAAAACATGCTGCGTTTCATTTTTCCTTCAAAAAATAAAAAAAAACTTTATAATATAATGTTTAAAAGGAAGAGAGATAAAAAAATCCAGAAGATATTACAATATTTGGCATACAGCACATTAAAGAAAAACATATTGGACAACAAAACATTTCAATAAAAATCTGTCGGCTGCGTTTCATGTTTTCTCTTTTAAGTTCCTCCGCTTATCTCATGCCATAAATTTAAATAATATTACTTAAAAGAATACTGGAAACGACAGTGGCAAATGCGCTGCCATCTGTCCAACATTTTCAAAAAAAAAAGAAAGATGGGGATAAAAAAAGGAAAAAAAAATTTTCCTTTTAAGATAATAAGATCAATATATAAACAGATTTATGTACATTTCCACAAACGTTTTTTGAAAGAGAGAACAAAAAATGAAATTTTCTATACACAATGTACAGTAGTTTAAAGAATTGAGACTTCAGTTGATTCCTGTATGTGTGTGTCATTTTTCAAACTCCCAGCAAACAATTTACACATACATCTCAATAAATAAACTTTCAGAGTTCTCTAAAGTTATTTTCAAATAATTTCACCCCTCTTTCATGAGGGTCCCCGACTCCCTGGGTCCCCTAAACAAAATGCAAAATTCAGTGAAGTTTCTCTCATTCCTCTAACCATCCATCTATCGTAGATTAAGACATTACACAAAAGCAGTTGCTCTGTGACGTTATTATTGAAAGAGCTGTTGGGATGTGGAAACCAGAACCAAAAAAAGAGCGAGAGAAAAATGCATCTAGCATACCGTTGTACTACTGTAACTGTACAACTGGGCCATCAACAACCAACAATACATAACCGAGTAGGAAGAGGGGGCTTGAATAACTGTTGTAAAGTTAGCGAAATGTGAGGACTGGGAACTCTGGGGAGAATGTAAAAGAAAAAAAAAAGAAAAATGGCAAATTGACTTGTCACCCTCAAAGTGTAGCTCCTACGACCACAACCCATATCACTTTTTTCTCTCCCCCTCACTACTTTTACCATTACATTATACACATTGGCACACAAAAGTCCATTCAAAGTTTCAAAGAAAGCCCCATATGGGAAATAGAACACACACAACATAATCAGACGCCCTTTGAGGGGGTTTTATGGAAATGGTTGCATATGTGTGCGTACATGGCAATTGGAAACAAACCCAATGACCCGAGGGTTTTCTTTTAAAGTTATAAGATGGATGTGTCTTTTTCTCTAATGTGGAACCGCAGAAATTTCTCATTCATGGCAAAAGATGAAATCCATTACGGTGGCCAGTACGATGGGGGTTTTGTTGACCGAAAAGGACATAGGAAAGCCTGTGAAAAATTGGAGAGAAAGAAAAAAACAGAGGTGGAAATGGAAAAAGATGTGATTCGAAGAAGCTAAAGAAAGATTGACCCTTCCTTTTTTTTTTCTTTCATACTTTTTTCTTTCAATCCAAGAAAAATTTCCCTCAAATAAAGACATCTTCGTGGCAGGTGGGAGAAGAGACCACCTAGGTGTTTTACTACATCAACTTTTTTCTTTTCATTTCATTTTTTTTTTTAAGAAAAAAAAATCTTTTTAAACTAGTATTTTCATTTTTCACCCACCACATTCAGCACTATAAACAAAAATATTGCTCAAGAGTTTTAAATTTCCAATTTCACTTAAAATGTAAATAGGATACACAATACTTTTGAGCAAGTGAAAAAACAAAATTAAAAATTAGGTGAGTGATGTAATAGGAAGTAGATAAACTTTTGTATACTGTAGGCACAGGTACTTACTTTCCACCCATAATTTTTCGATGTCTGTCTCCAGCGTGGCTGACTTGAGTCCCACGCAGAAAGTGGACAGCGCTAATAGTCCGACAAATAACACTTTTCCCGCGTGTCTCTGTATACAACAGCCCGCGATAAACAGATAAGTCTGTAATTTTATCCTTAGCCATAATGCAGCTTTGTTCCCTGAGGCTTTGCCCTGTAAAACAAGAACCAAAAAAATAATATTAAAAAAAGTTGTCAACATTGCATAAAATAAGACTTGTGCAAGATGTGAGTTTGTTGAGGAATTTTATTTATAAGTTTAAGACGACATTAAAAATCCAGTGACCACCCACCATCACAAGGTCATCTGGCGTGAAGAATTTTTTTTCCTTCTTTAAGTAAAAAATGTTTATAAGAAAAAAAGATTAGGATAAATTACATCTGTCTTACAAGAGTAAAACAATTTAGATAATTTTTTTTAAATGCAACTATTTTCTGATTTCTTATCCATATTTTTTTTAATTGATGGAATTTTTTCAGCAGACGTTTAAATCATAGTATTTTAAGGGAAATAAATTTATTGGGTGAAGTTTTTAAAGTTGTATATAATACATCACATTTTGTTTTTTGAATTTATAATTTTCCGAGAAACAAGAAGCTACCTAATTACTCAATGACAGCAATTTCATTTTTTCTTTCTTTTAAATATCTTTGCTTGACATTGTTAGTTTTGAATAGTATTTTTCTCTTTTAAAAAATGCTTTATGGAGAAAAATGGTAAAAAAAAACAAAAGATGTTTTCAAGAATAAGGAATTTGTTTGGACGATCACCCAAGAAGCAGATCAGAAGGGAAACACCGCACCCACAACAAAAAAAGTGGATTTAAGTTTCTCGTCTTTAGTCATTAACCATTGCCCATTCATCTTCCATACAATGCGATTCTAAAGCTTGGATCATTGACAACTATTGTATGAGCGACCGTATCGCACCTGGCGGCTAGTAGTATTTTTTCTTTCGCCACCAAAGACGCTGATGTCTCATCAATTCCGCATTCATCAATGCATACCCCATATCCGTTACATGAAGTTCAAGTCGTAATACTCTAATGACATTACGGTCATCAATGCTCCAGCAAACAATTTTAAAATCAAATTCTTTGTAATTTTTTGTGTGAAAAGTTAAGTATTTGTTTTTAATAAAAAGTGAAAATATGATGATATTTTACCTTGTTTACTTGGTCATAGGCGACTTTGGCGTCTACCCAACTAGTCCTTGTTAAAAGTTCCTCACTATTTAATATCCTATTTTTATTTGATGTTGCATTTACCGTAGCATAATGTTGAGATTTATTCGACGTATTAGCACCCTGAAGCCCACCACTTAAAGTTCCCCTGTTCGAATAGATGGTCATTGTGCATGTCGACGTGTTAATTTTACGTTTTATAAAGCAAAACCTCTCGGCGTTGTAGATGAAATCGGCTGGCGGACAAGGCTCGTTACTACCTCGGTCGGCCACCACCAACGATGATCCAGCTCAATCTCATCGTGTCAAAGAAATAATAATCCTCAGAGTTGAACACTTACCCGTGGTCAAATTATCAATATTTATATCATTCTTCATGATATCATTCAAACACTAATATGCACTTCTTCCTAAACTCAATCACAACAAACACGAAAACATTCACTTTTTGAACTACGTTTACGCCTTCAGCATCAAGAAGAACGCGGTTTAAGAACTTAAGAAGCAGCTTTCGTTGCTCTTGCTCATACTTTTGTTGCTAAATCAATTCCACGAGTAGATATTTTCCTTGTTTTCATTATAGATGCATTGGAAACAGATAGGTATCACATATGAAACTTCCAGATTAACTTCGTAATCAAGCATAACAAATCAAATCCATCTTTCACCTTTGATTTCAAATTGTTGACTGCCTAAGTTTTCCTTCTCTGCAGGATGATCTTCCATGGCGTAAAAGCAGCATAGCAGTGTTGCCAGACTGCGCAAAACTAATTATGGTAACAAGAGCAGATTTTCCCCGACAAAATAAAACTTTCATAATCAAAATAATTAAATTTAAATACTGTATTTAAATAATTTAAACAACACAATTATTGTCTAAGCTGCAAAACTGTTTACATAAATAATACAAAAATTTATGTTAATTTTTTAAATTCAAACTTTTGTTTTCTCAATAAACTAAATAAAACTCTGACAAACTACAATAATAAAATATTTTTTTTATAAGCTTAAATTCCAACAAAACAATCCATAATGTTTATGCTGAACACCAATTTACATAATTATTATTTTTTTACTAAACTTTTTAATTAAATTTAATTATTAATTACTAAAAGTATGTTAAATGCATTTTCAAATCAAAAGTTTTGCCGTAAAAATAATAGCATACTGTAAATTAGTATAAAATAGACCATAAAATAAGTTTTCTATAAAACCATCCTCTTTAGCAATTTATTTCAAAAACAATCCCTAAAATATTGTTTGATTCTAGACATCTGGCAACACTAACCGCTCTTCGTAACTCTCATTGGCAAAGAAATAGATGGTGGCAGCCATTTTCTCTTACCTCCTAACCCCCCTTCTCTCTTGAAATCTACCATGCACCCCACCCCCAACACTACCCCCAAATGATTGATGGGCGTCCCACCATGCACCTGCCATTGGCCATTTCCCGCGCTGGGTACATTAGTTGCTTAGCAACCGCCGTTTTTCAGAGGGAGGAGAAGGTTGGCTTCTCTCTTTTGGAGAGACCACACACGAAGACATTAAAAAGATAGCAGAGAGCAACGGAGAAAGAAAAAAAAAAAGCCCGTAGGGAGGACATGGCTTCTAATATGCTCTACATATCTACCACCCTCATCCCCCAACCCCTTACCCCTACCCACTCACTCACTCCCTTTACCTCTCAAAACTTTTTTTTTCTAAACTTACATTAATAAATATCACATACATGTATGTATAAAAATTAAACGAGATTTAAAATAAAGACAGAAAAAAAATAGAGAGTAGATTTTCAAATTGATTACAATAGTGGTGATGCCATTGTGTTTTTACATATTACAAACATATCAGTGACAATCATTATAAAACATCCTTTCCATTACTCATTTTCGGATGATTTTAATTGCCTCCACCACAATAATAATACTCGAGTCACGCACTTTATACAAAAACAACATGATAAACTAATTAATAATTTTTTTTTATAATTATCCAACCTCTTAAATTGATAAAAATAAATAAACAAACAAGCAACGGCCATGTGTTAGTATGCAAAGTGAATAAATGCATAAAAAAGTAAAAGTTCTAAGTTGTAGAATCTAATTTTTTTACTTCGAATTAAACATTTAATTTATAGAAAAAAAAAGTATAATAATAATGCTTGCTATCTCGAGTCCTGTTCACTAGTTTTTAAAACCAAAACTACATTTTAAAAAATACAGTACAATCTGATTTTCAGTCTTTTTTTTACCACTATTTGGTCGTTAGCTGCCCTTAAAAGTAACATTTTTTAAAACATTTTGTATTAAGAAAATTAAAAGCTTTAGGGGGTTTAATTAGCAAATTTCCTCGTAGACATACAGTACTAAAATAGTAATCTAAATCGATTTTCTTGCTATTTTTTTAACATATTGTAGCTAAATATGCAATTATTGTACTTTGTTATTTTGCAACACTTAAAATCGATGGTTATCTTTAATGGTCATTTAAAGTTATTTTTTTCTTTAATAAAATAGCATTTTGATGCTCAATGGCAGCCCATGTCGTATACGCTGTATGTACTTGTGTATGCATTTAAAACTAAACTCGTCTGGTTGATCTCTCAGTACATTTTCCTCCAAGGCAAAACGAAAGAAGAAAATCTTTTTTATTTTTTTTACGTTTAGAGAAGACACACAACTTGGGTGGTCCTCGTAATTCAAGATGTGAGGCCATTAACGACCTTCAACTTAATGCATTTTCACTTGTTTGTAAATTGACTTGTGCATATACAAGTATGTATTGCAAATAAATGGGAGAAGAGAAAAAAAACCGATTTCTCATTTGAGATATGTCGCAAAAATTTTTACGACAAATAATTAATTTAAAACAACACGCAATTCAGATCTCATCATCACTTAACAAATCTTACGTAAGAAATACTGTGTAGGCAACTTTATATCTTGGCAAAGTGATACCGTACTTCCACAATACCGGCATTATACTACACGTTGACTGAAATACAGTACCTCAATTGTGTTTATGAGGCAATCGAGACCATTGAAAAATAATTCAAAGCAATTTTTTCTCAAATATCTAAAGTTTGTTTACTAATGGCAACAATTAATTATCATTTCATTTATAAAATCATATCATATTTCATTTGGTTCAAAGTATCAATATTTTTAGTACAGTATTACTTTTCAATTTCACAATTTTTTTATTTTACCTTTTAATAAATATACTGTAGATGGTGGTTTTTTAAACCAAATGTCTTTAATGTCACTTTTTTATAATAAGAAATTGATACAGTATGTAATTGATAAATTTAAAATGCCATTTCATAAATAAGTGAACAAATTAGGACATTTTGAATTAGTTTTTTATATACGGTGACCTAGTTTGCTAAATTTATTTTTATAATTTTTTTCACAGCATTCCGATAATTTTCATAATTTAAAGTTTTGATAATTTTAAAATCATTAGCTCGTTTTGTTTTAGCAAAATTTTATTTAAAGCTTTAAATTATTTTACAATATATAAAGCTATAGTTTAATGCATTTACGTTTTTGCAATTTTTGAAAATACAGTACGTTATATTGTACAGTAAGAACAGTATTTTGCCCATTCTATGTATAGTAAACTTTGAATGCATTAAAAACTTTCCTTGAAGAAGCTGTTTATGGACTCTTTTCTAAATTGGAACACTTTTTTCCTTCATTGCAAAAAAACACAGTACAAATCACCATTGGAACGGATGCGATTTAGTCTCGTTTATTTATTAATACTGTACTGTAAAAATTCAGTGTGCTTATTTAGAAATTCACCCTGGACCGGTATTGTTGAATTTTAATACTTTTTTTCTGCACGTCACGCAATATACAGTTTGAGAACCCGAACAACACAGGAAATAATTTAGTACAATTTTTATTATGTAAAATGTCGTAAATTTTATAGTAAGATGATTTTGCGATTTTCAGTTAAATGGCACGCTATAACTTATAATTGCCAAATAAAAAAAATCATTTGAAAACTAGAATTACATTCTAAAGTTGCATTTATATCTGCAGTTACAGTATTTACCAAATCTCAAATAACTTTAATTTGAAATACATTTACTGTACAGTAAACACTGAATATCACCAATCACTTTTTTTCATGTATTTTGCCTAAGATGTACAACAAAAAAATCTCATCTTCCCAAACAACTTTAAAGAAAGAAAGAAGAAAAACCCTTAAATGTAAAGTTGTAAACGATGATTAAATTTTAGTAGGGTAGTTTGGCGGCTGACAGGTTGGCTTCATGTTTCTCAAAGGCACCGTTTGAACGTTAGTTACGTTACACAACATTATTGCGATGCCCCCCTATTCACGCCTTTTTGAACATCATCCATTGCCTTTGCACAAATTGCAACCCACACAAAATGCCTGCCTGCCTGCCTGTTGCCTGTTGTTACATCAAAGTGGTAATTATCTATACAGTAGATTACTAGGAGGTTGAAAATTGATAGACACCTATATACTTATTATCAACTACAATTTATAAAAAAAAAATTCAGTTTTTGAACACTTCAGGGTACAAAATCTTATAAAGAAATTTAAAAAAACACAATATTTAAATTTCTTACTGATAAAAATTTAATGATCAACTAGCTTTTAATGTAAGCTTATTGAATGCTAATAAATATTTGAGTTAATTCAAGCTATTACATTATTTCAGTTGACATAACATTAGCACTGGAAGCACTGTATATCTGGTAATTTTCTGTTTTAACTGTTTGACCAGGATAAACAGAACAAATTGTTATTTAAACTGATAAGATTTAGTTTATTTATTGGTGTTTTTTATATCAGAAATAAACGAGACAAGTCACCATTGAAAATGAAAAGATTTAGTCTCGTTTCTTTATTAGAATTTTTTTTATCTTGGCAAGTAAGAACCGGTAAGTATTGAACTAATAAAATGTTGTCCTTTAATTAGCACAGTAAAAAGCAGTGTTTCAATTTAGAAAATCACCCGGTAATATAGCGTGCTATGCAACTCAAAAATGACAAACTCTAAAATGTATAAAAAATACTCTTTAAAATGATACACCAAGAAATTTAACTTACATTGTGAATAACATAGCCTAATCCATTTTTAAAACACTAATTTGCAATGGAATCTTCAACAGTAAAAAAAATAACTATAAAATCGCTAAATCTTTTGATGAAATCTTTATCATATTGATAAGCCCTTAGCCTTAGGCTAGATTGCATGTGTATTTGTAAGAATTCGGTCCTTATTTTAGTAAAATAGTTGTGAGTGTATAGTCATTAGGTAGTACATGTTGTTTCGAAATTACATGTTTACAATCTATTTCGTAATACTGAAACAAATGTTGAAGCCAAAACAAGAGGGCAATTGCCTCTCTGCTTAATGTAGATTTTAAGAAATGATTAAATTTTAAACGCAGAAATGATTACAGTCGCAAAATCTTTAGCTTTCATTTTCCTCACTACCCACATAAATTACGAATAACTTGTACTATAATCTGCTTCAGCCTTCATGATACAAAAATAACTTAATAATAATAAACAAAAATAAAAAAATTTAAAACCGAAACATTTTTTTTCCTTGTTTTGTTTCTGAAATAAAATCTTCATTTATAAGTTACATTATGATTACATTTATCTTTCATAAGATTCGTTATTCACGACGATCACGCTTAAATTTTATAAAAAAAAAATTTCTGGGCATCTACTGTAAAGTCAAAAAAAAAAAAAAAGAAAACGAAAAACACTTTGTGTGTCCACAGTCCATGTATAAAACATATACACCCTGTTATATATGACCTACTAACAATACAATTGCTAAACTAACCTATCGAAACTGTCTGACATTTATCAAGGAAAAAAAGAGGTGCTGGAGACTTGAATGGAATTTGAAAAAAGAAAAGGTGCAGCAGCATGAAAGAATTCAGTGTTTGATGTTTATGTATGCCCCCCGTTCACTGTTCCCCCCTGAAGGAGCAAGAGAGAAATGACTTTTTGGTCATGATGGTCAACCTATCATTAAACTCATTTATCATAATCGTAGGGGATGGACCACAAACGAATCAGCTCAACTTAGATTTTTAAATCACTTTTTTTATACTGTATAGAAGTAAATAAATTTTTTTTTCTTAAAAGTTTCAACCATTAACATATCACGTGGAAGAGTATTATACTATATTTGCAAAAGATTTATCAAGAAAATTGCATTCAAAATAGCCAATCATTTTCCTATCAGTCGTTTATATGATCGTTATTTACAATAGACCATCTTAAAGTTTTAAGTAGTCTTACTTTCGACCTTGGTTCAACTGTAATTTGTCATACAGTATAACTGTAAAAGTTTGATGCTCAAAAAGACAATTGCCTTAAAACTAAAAAAAAAACGATGTTCAATTTTATATTAAAAAACTTTGAACTGTACACATACAGGGTGATTTTTTAAATTGAGTCGCTGATTTTAAAAGTGTTAATAAAGAAACAAAACTAAATTCAATCAGTTTCAATGACATGTCACATGGTTCTCTTGCCATATGTCTTACATTTAATCAGTTCTAAAGGCTGTTAGTTCCAATTTTTCCTAATCATGATTAAAAAAAATGTCTACTTGACTAAATTATTACATTTTAAGGCTTTAGGCAATTTTTGTTACATTTTTGCAAACGTTTTAATTTAATTTGGCACATTTTCGATTTTTTTTTGTAACACATGCCCAAGTTTACTCTTAAATATTCAATTACATCATTTAAAAAAATACAATTTTGTTTTGGACTTCTAATTTAAATTTTAAATCTAAATTCAGATACAGTACTAAAACACTTTACAGTGCAATTATGTAATAGCTATCCACATACAAATAAAATTTCTAAAATCCTTCTCTGAAAAGTCATTAAACAATTGTATTATGACCTTAAGCCATATTAAACATTGTAAACACAGTATAATAGCTTATTTGCCAATCACAAACATTTACTGTACAACGACAAAAAAAATTAACATTTCTACATCCTCAGGCAAAAATGTAACCTGTACAAGTATAACGAGGACTTTTTATCAAGAGGACAAATTCGATATCATCAGCAAAACAACTTCTTTAATTAATTATCCAGTTATAAAATAATAAAATAAATAAATGTAAAACTGATAAAATGCTAATGGTAAAAATGTTGCTCCAAGATAACTACAAACTTGTAAAAGTAAAAAAAAAATTATTCAAACGTCAAACTTCTCAACAGATGGAAATTTGGCTTGCCACTGTTTTCTAATGGCAATCGTTACACCGGATAATATCGAAATTGGAACACTATTTCTACAGTGCCACTGAAACAAAATTAAATCTTACACGAGTTCCAAAAGCAGTTTGGCCCGTTTCTTTCTTACTATGGAAATAAAGTGCCAATAAATAAATCAAATCAAATCTGATCAATTCCAATGGCAATTTTTGTCTTTTATTTCTTATTGAAAGATAAATGTTCCTAGTAAGAAAATCACCCGACACTTAGTGATTATACAGTATGCATATACAAAATACACAAATGCTCCATCTTCGTGTGTGGTCCTCCAACAGCTAATATCTGAAACCACCCCTTTCTTTTTAATATATTACAATTCTTTTTTTTTTAATTTTTCTACAATGGCTAACTTTAAAGTTCTTATTAACTAAATAACATTATTAAACTTTTTAAAAACAAAATCCTTAACGTCTGTCTTACGTGTCATCGAATTCTGTATTTTGTTCAATATTTTTGCTGCTATTGTTTTCATGGTTTGTGATCTATCAGGGAAGAATCATAGTAATGGAGGGAATTTATGTCAAAAAATCTTCAAGTGTGAGGCATTCAAAAAGTGATTTCTAATGTTGTTCAAGTCACAACCCCTCTAGCAATATATTGTAAGCAAACGCTCAGATTTGTTCCTCTCTTAAAAAATAATAAATAAAAAAAATTATTGGTGGGCAGGAAAAAGCCACTAGGCACAATCCCGTCTATATAGGATTATATATACTAAAATTCACGCAAATGAATATTAGCTGATGTATGTGAACATCAACTTGGGTGGTCCACACTCAACAAACAAAGAAAAAAAAGGACCACACAAGTCGACGGAAGCCAGTCGCTCCTTGGAAATGCTGCCTCGTATCTTAGTATACAGTATATGGTATTGTAATACACACACACGTTGTATTCTGCGGCACACACTATATGTACCGGTGTATAATGGAAAAATGGCTTGATTTAAAGTTATATAGAAGAAAGTGAGTGACGGAAAGCCACCCACGTCGTTTGCTAATGAGACCCTCCTCGGATTTTGGTTCAACCTCTCTTTCATGTCTATTCTGTGCGGTGCCTCCTTCTTCAACCAAAAACCACCACTGTGGCCTGGACCACCCAAGTTGTTTGACGTGTTGGCTTGGCTTTTGATAGTTGGCTCCTCACAGAACAACAACAACACACACAAAAACAACCTTTGATTTTCGTTTGAACGTTTAGTCTACTCGCATTTTATATCTGAAGAGATCAGATGCAGCTCAACTTCAGTTTTTCATAATCTAGTACCCCATAGTTTCACCGCTTGCAAACTTTAAATGTGCATATTTTATACTTCTCGTTTAAATTTTTATTTTATTTTTAAGGGAGAATAAAATCAAAGAAGAGCCGGCAAAATACCTCGCGCGTTACGCATTTACATAATCATAAACTTTACTTTACTAGTCTGGTTACTATAATAGTGGTGCAACTTCATCTGGAATTATTATTCATCATAAATCAGCATGCGCCACTTAAACACTATTATTTAACCACAAGTTGGAGATCCATAAAAAATCGATTGATTAATGCTACATCTAATGTTGTGCAATAACTACCGATATAATAATATATAAAGTTCTTTCAAAAAAATAACTAAAATACAATATCCTCAAAAAAAATCCCAAAAGTTGACTCCCACTAAATTGCCTTTTAAATATGCCAAAATTCTGAAAATAAATCTTAATTGTAAGCAAAGAAGTCCTTACATACAGTACACTACAATTACTTTACATGTTTTTGCAAGAATAACCTAAGAACTTCATTCTTCTTTCTATAAATATAAAATCATTACTGAAATAATTATTTTCAAAAATAAAGTACTGTAGCAGATTTCATGCGATTCTAATCCACAATTATTCCATTTGAGAAGGTGGAAGTCGCTGCAGAATGCTTTCCAAAGTAGAAATCGACTTATAATTTGCGATATTTGAATTAATTATCTATAATAACGACATTTTCTCATTATACTTAAACGAAAGTATAATTACGGTAAATGGCATGACACAATATTAAGTAATATTCAACAATACAGTATTTATAATCATTCATGTTAATTTTATGAATACTGTTACGCACAGATGAATATACTCGTAATATCGACTCTAAATGCAAAATAGTCTTTTATATGGTAGATAAAATACTAAACTTTCCCACCATAAACTCAAAACTAAAATATGTATATTACAAATATATTTAAAAATGTACAAAACAAGTCATTATAATTTCGCTTGGTATAGCATAACAAATTTAAATCCGACATGATGAAAAAAAACAACAAAACATTTTTCATAAAATTTTTAAACCATACAAGAACAACCATGTACTGTAAATTTTAGAAAAATCCATCTTTAAAAATGAATCAAAATATAGTTATTTTTTTTTTATCATATAGGCTTTTGAGGATAAAACAAATAACGCGAGCATATCATAGTTTTCCGGTTTTTTTTATAAACGACGATAACAGCCCTTGTAATATTCAAATAAATTTCATTTCAAATAGCAATTAAGACATAAATTTCTTTCTGTTTCTAAAACTGAATTTATGCTCACAAGTTACAACACTCGCATAATACAGTATAACCATTAAAAACCATACTTTTAAAATAGCGCTTGCCACATGTGAAAACATGACGTGTTGACAACCATTTCGAAAAGCTTACTTACTTTAGATGCAAAATTCGTACCAGGCTCCATTAAAGATACCATCCACATCTCCTAATCATCAAACGATTAATTATTAAATATATCGCATTTCAATTTTAGAGGCAATTAACACTTACAGAAAATCCTTTACTTGTATCAACCGTTATCAAGAAAAAAAGATCTTCGTTATCAGGATCCAAAATAACCTTGAATAAACAGTAACGCTAGTAAAAATAATAGCGAAATTTGGTAGTTGATTAATAACTTACTACATGGTTCGCGATGCTTTCACCCGTTCCAAACACTCTATGAATTTCAGGATATCTGCCAACTAAAAATTTGGCCAACGTACTATACCATGCGATTGGCATTTCTTTAACCATTAGTTGCAGCCTCGGATCATAATCTGTCAAGGGCACTTTGTGTACTAAATTCAATAATTCAGTGAATTCTGAATATGTTAACATTCCTCCCGGATCTTTTTTCTTCGTAAAGTTATCGGCTTCACCATTATATCGCCGCAGCCGATACCAGCAAAAATCTCTAAAACAATCTATCATAGCACTCTGTAGTACATCAAGAATCTTTGTGTTCATAGCTTGAACTTGCTTCATCATAATATTAAAAATTAAATCTTCGTGATTAGTATAAAACGCCAAGTATCTTATATTCTCATGCCTATTTTTGAAAAAATATTATAATTAAGTTAAAAGTATTGTACAATTTCTTCACCAACTTTAAATTTACCTAATACAACTTCCAACAAAACCACTGTTGCTTGATCCAGCACCATTACTATCACCGCAATTAGGCGGATCTTTGTCAGCATTGCTACTATTCATTGATTTATCATACCCTTTATCTTCATTATTCGACTGCGTCAAAGTGTTTAAAAATACGCTACTCAATTCGTTCAGAGAAGATTCCATAACGCCGCTTCCCTTTTGTCTCGAAGGTGAACGCGAATGATGAGGTGAAGATGAAACTCCAATTGGCAAAACATTCTTAAATGAGCCCGGTGGTCTTTCGAGTATCGGCCTTGGAAACATATCCCCACGACTGGACAAAATAATAAAGCACCTGAGATCTAATTGGCATTTTTCGCTGGGAGGTTCTCCTTCGGCGGTAGTCACATAACTGACATCGAATTTCTCAACAGTGGAACCACCATCACCACCATCTCGACGCCCCACAACATCCTGGGTCGTATACACGAAACCATATTGGTCCTATTTAAAAAAAAACGATACCAATATTTTATTACTACAAGAAAACTAGAGTGAAACAATTGAGCTTAAAATTTACATCATTGTATTGATCCAAACTTGTCATTTTTAGTCTTCTCAAATCATACTGTCGATAAAATTTCAATAGATGCTCATAAATTGCAGTTCCAGTAACGGACATATCTGCTTTCGATATTTCTCCACTGTAAATCAAATTACAAGCAAAGCTTGGCGGCTTTTGGTAATATTTAAGAAAATCTTCAAGAAACTCGATAGCGTGATAGCCTGTTTCAAGTCCTACATGTCGACCAGAAAGGTATGATTGTATGACTCGAAGATGATAGTCATACGTAAAGGAATGAAGATGTAAAGAAGCTTTGGCCTGATCGCATTCGTCTACAAATGTCGTTACAAACTAAAATATAAAATGATTTAGTTTTGTCAGCTTTAAGAGAATGCAGACAAGTTAAGTAACCCGCCAACTTACTTGAGAATTATATGCTCGATCTTCTAAGAATCTTAATCGTACGTTTTCAAACGCGTACATTCTAATTCCAAAATAAGGTTCATTCACACTCAACTCTAGTAAGATAGCTCCGCCAAGAAGAAGCTTCTGAAGATAATAAGTGGATTGGTAAAAGTTTAGTGTTGACGATTTGTTGTAAATGTCTTCTGAGTAACTTTCTAATGTTATGCCATTTCTGACATCTTTAAAAACGTATCTATCAATTAAAATGACAGTATTAATTATCGTACAGTATTGTAATCGATTCAAGAGTCACAAATTTCTTAACTAACCCAGGTCTCATCTTGTTAGTTTTTATTTGACGCTCTGGTGTAGGGAAGCAAACATAATAACCTAACTTTTGCAGATATTGAACAAAGTCAGTAATATAATTTGTCAACATCATTGTATGCCATTCATCTTGAGGCCCAGGGGTATTTCGATAAACATTTATCGGCTGTAATTGCACGGTGCTCGCTTTCCGAGTTTGTTTTGCTTCAGAATTTAGTTTTCCTGGATTTGTAGTTGTTGAGCTGTGTCTTGATCGCTAGATAGATAACATAAAATACTAAACATGTTTCACTACAGTATTTTATAAAAATAAATACCGTTCCAACAGGTGGTTCAGGTATAATTATTTCCGTTTGAGCTAATAACTGATTAGTAATTATATCATTAGGAGAACGTGAAAGAGAAGGCAAGCAAGTGACACTGTGGTCTCTAGCAGCAGCAACTTGATTTCTCCAACAAGGATGAAATAAAAATGGAGTAAAACAGTAATGTTCAACCCGAGAAAATTGCTTTAACAACTAAATCCAAATATTAATTTAATATTTTGTGATGTAATTATTAATATTAATCATTCTAGTATACCCCAACTGGAGTTTGATTTAGTTCTCTGTTCTGCCACATCAAAATAAGTCTTTTTTTATGATCTGTTTTAAAAATATTAAATAAAATCGCAAACTTAATAATGATATGCTTAAAACTACCTCTCGTATCCGCATTACGAATTTGGTACAGTTGAGTTATATGCTGCATTACAGAATCAGTCATTGACCCTGATTTAGCTGTACTCATTGGTTGTCTTGGATGAGTGTCTTTGAAAACATCAACAAAAGTATTCAACTGCATGGATAGTCGACGTATCGAACCCGGCTGACCTATCATCCGTTTAATTAACGTTTCTAAATCCATATTTAAGCATTTACATGCCATACAAGGCCCCTAAAAAGACACATACCTTAGAAAATCAATTATATTAATAACGTAAGTTATTTACTGTTCTAGTTCCATTAGGATGAATTTTGCAACCAGCAGAAACTCGAGTTACAGGCTGATCTGCAAACAAACCCATTTTTTGGAAGACGATGGAAGACACGAAACATGAGCGAATATTGTACATATCAATAAGCCGATTAACGTTTTCCATAAATATGCTCTGCATGTCAATAGCCCAGTTATAGATTGAAACCACAACCTATATAAAAAATAATAAAATTTTATGAGACTATAAGACTAACTTCTGTACATCCATTTTGAATAACAAACCGTAGTGTCAGTTACTGAAACCATAAGCAGTCTTTGTCTAGGAATAAAGATTAAACGACCTTCTTCAATGCCATCCAGTCCGTCAGAAATGTGGCATACTGGAGGAAAACGTTGAATCTCACTATATGCTACAATAAATAAAATCAATTAATTAGTTAAAACTAAATATAAAAATATTTTCCTACTAACATTTAATGGCAGGATCTTTGCTGTCCGTTACGTCGATTGTGCTATCTTTTTCTGCATATCCACTGCAGATTTTCCACTGCTTCAGATGACGACAAATGGCGATGTAACGATTACTTTTTCCTGGCAGTTGTTCTCCGGTAGTTACTTCTGCGTTAGAGGTTCCACTAGGCCATCTTCGATCTCGTGGCTACCACGTAACAATTAGCCATATTTTTTTAAACAAATAAAATAACTTACCCCTGGGCAGGCAAGAAAATGAACATAGTTTCCATCAGTGTCACGTTTGAAGACTTTTAAAGGACTATCGTGGACATAATTTGCCACTAATTTCTGTAGATCTTTTAGAAAAAATTCCACTGAGTATCTATTTGTTATAGTATAAACACTTTTAAAAACGCTGGGAACACCTGTAAAACAACTTTGTTAGACATTATCTTAAGCATGAAAAAATAGTTATACCTAAAGTCAAAGCATATTCAAACCATTCTTCAATCAAAGTCGAATATAAAGGGTTAAGACAGCCCTTGTCACCCATTTCATATTTCTCTTTTCGACTAAGCAATTCAGAGTCAGTTGCAGTAGATATCTCCTCCTCTACTCCACGAAAAGGATGAAATGTTTGTGACAGTGGGGTTGGCGATGATGGTGGCTATGAGAATAAAACTAAAAATATTAATAATACGAAATTTTAAACACAAAATAATGATGTAAACTGGGCAATATTAAATAACATTAACATAATACAGCATAAATATCGGAGTGCAGGATTTAAAAGAAAGCGGTGAAACGTGATCTCTCCCAAAAATGCCACTCGTGCAATTAATGGTGAAAAGCCACTGGTCTTTTTAAATTTTGCAGAAATAATACCTGAGAAACAAATGTTGGAGTTAGGCTTTTCAATGACCAGTGTGGCGATCTACATTTTGCATTCACATCCGGAACAGACGAAGACATTTCACGAAATCTGGACTGATTCATTTCGTTTAAAAAGCAAAACAAACAATCAAAATCAAACAACAAAAAAATAACTAGCATAATGTTAAGCATAACCAATTATAATAATAACATTAAATCTAACTAAAACAACATTGAAGCCAGTTAAATAAAAAATCGATATGTTACCTGCACTAAATGCAGAGGTGAAGCTGCACGTTCCTTAGCTTTGTTAGATCCGTCGATTGGAAGCGATGTGCGCTTTACTAAATAAAAAAGTGCAATCAATTATTCTTTTAATCACAATCAATTATTATTTCTTACGACGAACTGGAGTCGACGGCTCGGAGCCAGCGAAACTAGATCCTTCATCAGACAGTGGACCATAAGACGATTTAGAAATAGGTGTCACAAGAACACGATATTCATTAACCAAGTCCCATAGACTTTGCCGAATAGCGATTTTTACTTTTTCCAATAAAAATTCCATATCAACTTTACCCTTTTCCCAAATTTGAAACTCAATTAAAGCAATAGCTCCAGGACTATTGCTAGTCTCTTGCGTGTAAATTTCTACTTCGGTTAAAGGACCAAAGTCGTGACTAGCTAGACCTTCTTTGTAAGCGTTTGGTGTTGGTCTAGGGCATAACACATGTTGAACTAAATTTCCTTGACCATCTACTAGTGACATAATAATGCAGGCAATACCACGATTTCCGGCCTCGGGTGGACGTGTGTATAAAAACGGACAGGACAACTTTCGATGAGAAACATTAGAGCCATCCTGCAAATGAATACAAGCTTTTAAGTACAGTATGATAAAAATACAAGACTTCGATTATAAAACTCACACTGGTGCTCGAATAGCGCCTAAAATGATTTTCATAACGTCCGTCAATATACTTTGGAATGCTTAAAAACTGCATCAAATTTTGACTCAAATAATGAGCCACTACTTGTAAATACGGCAAAGCGTACGGTGCTACTTTAAAATATATAACCGACTTAGGCTGTTCATTCGGTCGCTGAATAAACTGCACATCTTCCATTGTCAATTTGCACATTGGGTTGCGACTAAGCGTTAAAGATATAACTTCCAATACCGCGTCATCTAAGCGATTTTGTAATGCTCTAACCAAATCGTCTTGAATCTCCTTTCCGACATCAGTAATACCGTGAACTGACAAAGTAATAACATCTTCTAAACACATTCTGGAGTAACCACTAAATGAGACTCTTGATGCAACAGAAATCCTGTCATGGTTCTGGTCTCGATCCAAGGAATTGATTCTGTGCCTTGACTACAGTGAATTACAACATTTTTAACTTAGCAAATAAGTTCTAATCATTAATAAAAAAAAATGTAAGTACTAACTACAGCCTCGTCAGGTAAATCGTTTAATGTTTTAATCAAATTCAAAGAATGAACCGACGCACTTCTTGCATCTTAAAATTTCAAAAAGAAATTCATAAAAATAGTTTTGAATATTCGATTGACAGTAACAACAATAATTTGCTTACTCAATAAAGTATGATGTCCTTCATCAGCAAGGGTTGATCTTGACGCATTTCTTGATTCTTAAAATTTCAAAATAAAAAAAAATAAATATTCGATTGGCAGTAACAAAAATAATTTACTTACTCGATAAAGTATGGTTTTCTTCATCAGCAAGGTTTGATTTTAACGCATTTTTCGAATCTTAAAAATTCAAAAATAAATTCATAAAAATAGTTTTGAATATTCGATTAGCAGTAACAAAAATAATTTGCTTACTCGATAAAGTATGGTTTTCTTCATCAGCAAGGATTGATTTTGACGCATTTTTTGAATCTTAAAATTTCAAAAATAAATTCATAAAAATAGTTTTGAATATTCGATTAGCAGAAACAAAAATAATTTGCTTACTCAATAAAGTTTGATTTCCTTCATCATCATCGGCTGGTTTTGACGAATTTTTTGAATCTTAAAATTTCAAAAATAAATTCATAAAAATAATTTTGAATATTCAATTAGCAGTAGCAAAAATAATTTGCTTACTCGATAAAGTATGGTTTTCTTCATCAGCAAGGATTGACTTTGACGTATTTTTTAAATCTTAAAATTTCAAAAATAAATTCATAAAAATAGTTTTAAATATTCGATTAGCAGAAACAAAAATAATTTGCATACTCAATAAAGTTTGATTTCCTTCATCATCATTGGCTGGTTTTGACGCATTTTTTGAATCTTAAAATTTTAAAAATAAATTCATAAAAATAGTTTTGAATATTCGATTAGCAGTAACAAAAACAATGTGCTTACTCAATAAAGTTTGATTTCCTTCATCATCATCGGCTGATTTTGACGCATTTTTTGAATCTTAAAATTTCAAAAATAAATTCATAAAAATAATTTTGAATATTCAATTAGCAGTAGCAAAAATAATTTGCTTACTCAATAAAGTATGGTTTTCTTCATCAGCATGGACTGGTTTTGACGCATTTTTTGAATCTTAAAATTTCAAAAATAAATTTATAAAAAAAGTTTTAAATATTCGATTAGCAGTAACAAAAACAATTTGCTTACTCAATAAAGATTGGTTTCCTTCATCAGCATGGACTGGTTTTGACGCCCAAAATTCGCTTAAATTATTAAGCAATGAGGATGGCAAGGCGTTGAGTCTGAGGTAAAAAACCGAACCATTTTCTTTGTACACAAACATGTTACTTCTGTTGATTACTGACATTCGCGAAAGAACCGATCGTAAAGCTTGAACACCACGTGAAGTACCAGCATGTGTTTTAATTCTTGGATGAAGAACAAAATCACATTCCCAAACCACTGGGCACGAGTAAGTACCTGCAGGTATTTTATTACTGAATTCAAAAGAATCCATTGATCTTTCAAAAGAAGTATCCAAAAGTTTTCCGGAAACTAAACATAAGATAAAAAATAATTGTTCAGTAAGTTTAATGAAATCAAAAATTACCATTTCCGGACGCACGACTCTTTGGTTCTTCATCAGTAACCTTCTGTCCCCAATCATCGGTATCTGACTCAAGAAGACTATTGCAAAATTTGGTTTCATGCAGCTCATGAAGCAAACGTAACTATATTACAAAAACAAATTCAATAGTCCGTTCGCAAACAACAAATTGCAGAAGATAAAAACCTGACTAATTTTCCTACAAGCAACTATGGTCTTATTCATAGCTTCATCCAAAATCTCTTTGTGAGGATTCCAATTACTATCTCCAGTTTCTGTACTTCGAAACTGAAGCCAAATAATGACAGCTTCGCCAGTAATCTTAAATATCAGCCAAAATGGTGGCAGTTCTAATCTTTCCTCTTCTAAATCTCCTTTAATATCAACCTCATTGTCAAAATCACTACCATCTCCTTCATAACCTATTACACACCAACACATTAACTTAGTGGTTAAACAACATGATGGCAATCAACACAAAATTATACAACGAACCATCAACTGTAACTGGAGCTTCAGTCACTTGTAAAGACTTCTTCCGTCGTCTTCCAATCGGAAATACTTTTCGTTGAGGTCGTCTCTCTTCATTTTCTCCATCAGAAGTTGACACCTTACTTAAATTTCTAGACCGTTCAGATAATTTTCTCTTATCTGAAGTACCCACCTCCGATGCATCTGATGGTATATCACTACTCTCGGTTTTACGGCTTTCACTTTCATCGACTGCCAACAGTTTTCTACATTCTACAGCATTATCCTTTGAAATAATTGAAATCATAATTAAATATATGAAATACAGAACAAACTTTAAATCACTTTTTTGACGGACTTACTTGATTCAGACTCACCGGATGAAAAACATGATTTAGCATAAAATTATTACTGGCTTCATTTCGTTTTGTACTTTCAGACAAATTTTCAGGTTGGCTTTCAACCTCTTCTTTACTTTTGACTAAATAGTAATATTCGCCTTCATGAACCATCCGATAGTATTTAAAACTAATTTGTTTAAAATTTTCTTCAAACTCCTGTAAGCTTTGTTTAGCACTAAAAACAAATTTTATGTCTTGTATTCGCATAATACAGCCAGATCTTCCATCAGACTGAGAAATATGATCTGTAACACTTCTTAAAATATTTTCAGTAATAGGATAAACGTCTCTAGCAAACGATGTTATTTCATCACTCAGCATCCACTTTACCTATTATAATAACAAAGTATGAGCAAGAACTTGAATTAATTCTAGGATTTTTCAAAGCATTACATCTTCTAGGCAACTTTTGATGGCATATTGCTGATCATCGGATAAATGAGCTAAAAGATCCTGTACATCTTCCCATGAAGAATATTCGCATGGCACTTGTGACTCAGAGTAACACTCATCACTATGCGACTGATCGATAACAGTGTCGTCATCAACTTCTTCCAAATTCAAATCTTGTGGACCCGGGCTAGAGCTGCAAAATGAGTTGCCTCTTTTATCGCCAGTATTCGCTTCTTCATCTTCTGTCCACTCATCTGGCGGTCGAGTTTGACAGACAATGTCAAGATGAACAGTAATATCGTGTGGATTAACGGAAGGATATGTACCAAAACCGTCTTCGCCAGAACAACTTTTTAACACGTCACAGAAACAAGTGGGTAAAGTATTAACCGGGTATTTCGTTACAACGTAATTATGTTTGACGCTGCATATAAAATTAAGAAAAAGAGGCGGACATGAAGCATCTTCTTTGTCATAGGCTTCATTAACATCTTTCTCAACACCAGATGCGTCATTTTTATCTATTGACAACATTAAGTAGCTGTCGTCATCATCGATATCTTGACTTTCCATCCTGTCAATGGGATCTGAATTAAGAGAATTTTCGCGAGTTAAAACACGGCTGTAAGCCTGCTGTAAAATGTTGAAATTAGTTTCATGAAATTTAATAACATTTTAAAATTAATTTACTTTTCGTGGATTGAAATAATAATAACCGGAACCCGATTCAACAGGAGTAAACAAATGTTGTATAACTGACTTGAATTTACTTCGAATTAAATCGTGAACATTTTTTATTGATTCACACGAAAACGAACTCCAGAATGTTTTGGGAAACGATGACTCGTCGCAACTAAAAACATATAACAACAAAATTGTAAATACTGTAATAATAATTCCAATAAAAAGACTAACTCTGGACTTCGCTGATAATCTTCTTTTGGTGGCCAATGATTACTGTGATAGCATATGGTCTAAAATAGCAAAACTTGATTAACATATTAATCTCCCATCACAAGTAGTATTTATTACCTGAAGAAACTGTGTAATATCAATTTGCACTACTGTTGCTTTACAAATATGTTGTACAGCATAACGAATGTCTTCAAAGTTGACCAATCGATTACGTTGAAGACTTAGATAAATTGCTGATACATAAGAGTTGTAAAAAGCACTCTTTACACGTTGAATGTACATATCATAAAGCACATGGCCCCTACGATCAGTTATAATTTTTTCTTCTGGCATTTTTAATGGAATATCTAGATTTAAGCTGTTACAATTCTGTCTAATTTCCTACATAATCAAAGCAAACAATGAATTACAAACTATCGACATTTTACAAAAATATTAAACACAACATACATGAAAGTTTGGACTAAAATCCAGTTCCTTTCCATTCAACAATCGCTTACTAATTCCAGTCAATGAGCAGTCATAGAAATAAACAGGTAAAATATATTTTATTCCCAATTCTCCATCGATTTGACCTCCAAGAATTAAGATATCATCATAAGTGTCTGGAGTAATCGTGACAATTAAATGCCACAAAGATAATTTCTTGATGTAGCAACGCCATCGAGAAAATCTTTGGTTTTGGCCACCCATATAAATGTCCGAGTCTTGCACGCCCAATTGTCTCCGGTATTCATCATGACACGATTTATGCTCGGCTTCTGTCAGTAGTAACTGGCAAGTGTTAAGTGAATTTAAAGCTTCATGGAAAATGTTTAGCAACAATTTTGATGACCCATTATCCTCTGTAACTAAATGAGAAAATGTAAAGTTGACACCATAAGCATAGTAAAAAAAATTAAATTACCTTTAGATGCTATTGTGGGAAAGCTCATCTGTTTACAATTGCAATTTGGTAGCAAGACGTTCAGGAAAAACGGAAATGGAAAAGAATGAACAAAAGAGTTGTCGTCCGTTTCGTTCCACTGTGGAACTGAGAAAGTTCGCTCTTCAGGGGAAATCAACCCTCCACTTCTGCAAATTTTGTTCAGATGTTCAAACGTTAACAGAGACAAAATGCATGCCCTGTCCATTTCCCATAACTAAAACAAATAAAATATAACAAATTTCAGTTATGTTATACATTTTAACCAATAGTTTTTATTTACAAAGAAGTACAACAATGTAAGTAACACGATATTAGGACAAAATTGCAAACGGTGGTAACTAAAGTAAATCTTTGTTAAATTTAAGTCCATAAATGTATTTAATCTAAAAATAACTGCAAAATCATTTTAAACTGAGAAGTAAATAAATACAAGTAGATTTCTCAAAGAAGCAAAGTTGCACGACAAGTTAAATAAAAAACAAGCAGAAAAATCACTCAAGTGTTTATCTGTGAATTATTGTTTGCGCACTTGTGTAGTTACTGAGGTCATAATCAGTTGTTTCTATGACAACTCCCTTCACTTGGGTTCAGATACAATATTATTCATCGATGAAAAATAAGTCATGATCTATCAACCCCAAAATCATATCTTTAGCCAATTTTCACCTTACAACGCCATTGATAATAAATCAAACAAATCAAAATGCATCATCAAAAAAATTTATTCTCATGAAATAAAAAACCCAAAGTAATTATCAATACATAATCAAACTAAAAAATTAAAAACTTTCTAATCAATAAAATAATATAAAAAAAGTAACTACTGTATATACACAACTTAAAATAATAGTTTTTTTAATAAAAAAAACTTAAAAAATAAAATAAAATGATGTAGTAGATTGTAGTGAACAATAGTCGTTGCGATCAGTTGGAGGAGTTGAATCTCACTATAAATTTACGAAGTGAAGAGACCACTTCTCCACTGATCCCAATCAGACACCATAAAAGCAGAACGATTCTGGTACAGTCAAACGGATGTACTTTTTGGTACAATACAATAGTCGTATACTGTTTGTACCTTCGTGAGCTGGAAGAGTTAGATCTGGCACCAATGGCATTAAGCTCTCATAAATGTCGAGATCCCCACTTCCAACTCACACAGAGACAAATTCGACGACACCACAATGCAAAATTAGAGTTCCTCACCACGAATAGGCCAATGAGCCACACTACTAAACTTTTACTGAATGTTGCTATTGCTACTAGAGTACTGTTACTCGTTATTAGACAAAATACTCGAAACAATGATCCTAAACCACAAACGATGGCGGTTTTTAAGGAAAATTGAGGGATCAAGGGTCAGCCTGTCTCAACGGTACGCACGCCTATTTTATTTCTGATAGTCGCACGATTGGTTGTTAAACGAGCTAGTTTTCACGTAAAAAAATGATAAACGTCTAATCTTATCAATATTCCATATTAAAAATTTCTATATGATATCATGCAGAGGTGTTTTAAGGTAGTTAGGTGTTGTCGTATACGTATAAGGATGTAATCGGTATCTTCTGCTTTTTCGTCTTGCATGTTACAATAACTCTTATCAGGCCTTAACGACCCAATATCCGTTTCACTCCAAATCAACAAAGACAATAATATCAAAAAAAGTTAAAACAGTAAAAAAGGCCAATTCCCGAATAAAAAAAACTGTTTACTTTTCGCTTTATTTATCTTTTCACTAAACAAATATTTGAGTAGAATATGTATTGTAACGTAGAAAATGACTTTTTTAAATAATAAAGCAACTAAATTTGTCTTCAATTATTTATTAACAATAATTGAAAGAAAATTAATGGAAACCTAATAGGTTTAATACTGTACACTTCATAAGTAACCCCGTATAAACATTAGTACCAATACAGGTTTGTTCAGTTTATTTAGTGTTCCTAAAATGACGAGAAGACTGAATTAAAGTAGTTTCAATACGAATTTATCTAGTTTTTTAATTGATAATATAAAGGATTTGTCAGGTTTCCTAATGAAGCCAACAATATGTGCTACTACAGTGTATTACTTCGAAGATAAAGTTAAAGTGTACCGAAACTGGTCATAAGACCCTAAGATTATTGACCATTAGCCTTTAGGAAATACTGTTAAAAAACTGTCACTTTTGACACGGTAACTTCCGAGATCAAACTGTCAAAAACTGCGGTGTTTACTATTATTAAAAATAACCAAGTCTGTTTATTAAGGAAAATAGGATGTAAGGTGTATAAGGTAGGGTTTTTAGGGACAAGCTAATTTTTTTTTGTTACAGATAAAAATAAATGGGTTGAAATAAAATAAAGGCGTGTATTGTCAATTAGGTATCGTTACGAAATAAATAAAATATTATAAAATAAGTACTGGAATTTCAATAGGATATAATACGCGGTCGATATAGTTTGCTTATTTATCGCGATAACATTATAATACGCTTGCTGGATAATGCAACTGTTTGATTATATACACCCTTATGTCATGTTAACCATACGCATATTTACTTAACCTTTAATATTCAACTTCAGCCGGAAACACTCACTGTACAAGCATATTATGTAGATCAAACACTTCTACTAATTCAACTTCAAGTTACTTAATATGGAGCAAATTTTCCCACGAGTTTGATATACTACATTTCCTAATATCATGAATCAAGCTGTATTTTACCTTAATAAGCAATGATCAATTAAGCTAAAATAAAACGTGTAACCGTAAAATGTATAAATTTAAGTGATTCGTTGGTCCTTTAATAAAATATTAAATTTGTTAATAAGATTAGGCAGTCATTGTACAGTATTGCTAAGATTATTATACAAGTAAATACAGGTATTATACTCCTATGGCAATTAGTGATTCAAATGAAGGTTTAATTTAGCCACTGGATCATCTCTTATGCACATTCTACATTTTTTAATAACTTATTTACTTTTAATGTATCGATCAGTGGACAATTTCCTCAATGCAATACTATTGCGACTTAAACATCATATCCTACACGCCTACAATTATTGTTACCACATTGTTAGTAATTATATTTAGTATTATTTGATATTAGTAAGCATGATAAATAACATGGCTTATTAAATTAAAATTTAATTTTTAATAGATTATAACGTCACTTCATCTAAATACAGGTTTTAATAAACATTAGTAAATTTCGTAAAATTCCTATATTGTTTATTTAAAATTATAATCAAAAGGCGTATTTAGTATACTGTAGTTAATACTGAAGAATGTTAATAGTTATAAGACCTAACTTAAATACAATGTAGTATCAGTAATAAAATTTAAATTTTAAGAAAAAAGGGGATAGCATCGATAACATTTGATCATTTTTTATTCTAGTTTTCTTTTAATCTAATGGCTAGCCCTTCCAATCTAAATTACACTTGTTACCAAATCATAGATATGGTACAGTATTTATAATTGGCGAATTTTAATGTTTCGTTTTGAACAAAAATCAGATATTAGTTATTGTCAACTCTTCCGACAGTTTTATCGTATAACTTTATAATTACTAAAATAAATTTAGATAAGTTATGCAATATTTTGAAACTTTCTGGTTCGTACTCGATCTGTCGCAATTTATACTAATCTAGACGAGTGGTTCCCAACCTTTTTTAACCAGCGTAGCACTATTGTCAATAAAAAGATTTAGCGAAGCACCCTTAATTAATATGAAATAAGTTTGTCCTCACTTCATTTTTATTACTGAATACTACTGCTACGACTTCAAAACAATATTTAATTTTTGTCACTTTTAGGATAGAAGATTCTATGCTTGTTGTTTGCTTATTTCAAAGTTCTAGTTAAAGTAACTAGAATGGTAAACTAGTATTAATTAAAGTTATCTAGTTAACTTTAACTATCATTTCCGTGGAGCACTTCCGGAATGCTTGTGGAGCACCAGTTAGGAACCACTGCTCCACAGTAGACTTTACGTCAGCATGCAGATAAAGAAACTACAATGTAATTAGAGCTACTAATTAACAGTTTTAAGTTAATAAAAATAATCGGCCAAAATAACTCTGGTTTTTAATCGCTTTTTATAAAATCTATTGCAAGTTTCAAAACCATGTTTATAAAATATTTTTAGTTCAATCTAGCTGTGCCACGTAGTAATCTTATTTGTTAAATATCAAAATAAATATCAGTAAAACATATATCGCCGGTCACCTCAATTGTCAAACCACCCACAGATTCTTTCCATCTAAATTCTTTGGTGCCATCGATTTTTAAGTTCTCGTGTGACAATCAAATTTACACAAGTTATATTCGATAAATCTATATTATTCAACCCCTTATCAAAATTTACAACAATTTTTATTAAATTTTGAACAAATAACGACTACGAATCAATATTTGCTATCATTAGGGAAATGTATTAAAAAAATCCTAGAACTTAGAAAGTAACTCATTCAATTTGACCACTATAACAGTTCCAATCGAACCCTAATTTAAAATACCCCAATAACAACCATTAGTTAATTAATATTAACAATGTTTTAGAAATAAAGTATATATTTGAATCGATTATGCTTTTGTTTGGTCTGTTTGTTTTGTTTCTGATAATCTAACTATGTGTTACAAAGGCCACATCAAGCACCCAATAGATTACAATTCTAAGAAGGAAAACAAAAAACCCTGATATGATTATCAGAAGCACAAGAGCACAGGTATCTGCTGTCTTCGATTAAATAATCCCGACAAAACGATAAAAACAAATATTGCTGTTCTCAATTTAACCATTTAATACACTTCAAACGGCTTGATTATCTATCAAAATTTCGACTATAAAAGTTATGATATGGATGTGTAATAATGCCATTCAAATATCAAAGTCCTTTAGTTTAAATTATTTATTTATCTATCCTATTGTGTTAGCATTTATCTACTACCTGAGTTTAAAAATTCCAACACGTGGCCTGGTCTGGGATGCCTTGAAAGTACGACACAAGTGCATCCTTGGTCCACGGTACAAAATTGATTTTCGGATAAACTAGTGTACCAATACGTTAGTTGTTACGTATTTTTTAATAATTATCAGATTATTACTAAAATAGAAAAACTAACTTGATCCAATCTGAATCAATACCATAATCCATTATCGATCACAACTTGCAAAGGTTAAAACACAATGACAAAGCATTTGTAAACTTGAAACTAAAGCTTTAAATTAATAAAGGATTGGTGTCAATAAAATGCGGAACTGTACTTCGATAAATGTTTAGTTTAAATGCTTTTACCAACTTCAATTCAAGACAAAATAGCCATTTTTAAGCGTTTACATTTGTCAATCGTAATGTAACTTATAGTATTTAGAAAATATTAATTCTCATAAATGTTTCCAACTAGTAATAATTTTATATTTTACTAGCAAAAGTACCCGACAATCTACACACCTACATTCGATTTACTTGCAGTGTACAGTATATCTTATATACGTAAATGTAATCTAGCTTTTATCTAAAAATCTTAATAAAAACTTACTAGGATTTACTGTCACTTCATAAAAATGATAATTCGTTAATCAATAGTTTACGCGCCGATACCTAATTTTGAGGATTTATATTGAAAGTAATGATATACAGTATATAATTACTTTAAAAATCAAAAACCAATTTTATCAAAAGTACCTCTCTATATTCAGTATGTTATAAAACTTTTACATTCTACGACAATTCCATTGTTTAAACATTGTTGTATGGCTATCCACAGACAATCTCAAAATAAGTTCAACCATAATTCTTTGAGATCTGCCAATTGCATTAAATAATGCTATCAAAAACTAAATACCGGTACGTTACACCAATTTACTTAAGCAAATTTCTGCCAATTAAGTTGAAAAATAATTTACTATTCTGCGATCACTAGTATCTTTACTACAGAAAATAAATTTGCGATTTAAGAAGTGGTATGCTTAATGTGTAGATCATAAGAAGGTAACTTAGTGACAATTTTTATATACAACATAGAAGTTTCAAATATGATAAATATATCAATTGTGCTTTTCAATGTGTAAAACTTTATATGAAATGCCATAACAAATGACATACGAGTCACCCAAATATTGACGTATATTATAGTACAGTAATATTACTTTTAAAAAGTATTAAAAAACTTAGGAACTCACCATTTTAGGAATTTCCTTATATGTCAATCCTTTCCAAACTGAATTTCCACCAACTACAAATCCATGTTGAGGTTCTACCCAGCATTCCGAGACGATACACGGTCCTTCTGCAGTTAAATTTCCATTGAGCCCATTAAGACAACCACCATCATCCAATCCATCTTCTGAGAAACTATTTAAATCAAATTCATAACGTTGTTTCTTATTTATGAACTGCACAGTTGCAATAGGTTTACCTATTCATTACATGAGACTTAGTATATGGTGGAAATAACAAGTACTGAATAACACATGGATATTTTTCTTCTTCATATGACGACGTCGATTTACTCATCATCACCTCACAAACCATATTTAGAATTCCAGATGATGAACAACTGAAGTAACCAAAGCAAAATCCGTTATCCAAACGCATTCTTAAAAAAATACACCATTTTAAATCGCATACAACATTTAAACAACTTCATAAAAATCATACTGGACTAGAACTTGAAGTATGCAGCCCAGTATGCCATTGCTAACAGAAGTTCTATTCGTAGTCGACCAAATGCATCGACGATGAAAAAAATATCGACTTAATGTATTGTACAAGTTAATGCTTGTCATTTGTGCCGGAGTCATGTACGAAAAAGAATGGTTTGGTACATGTTTACCAACAGGATATGCTAGATCTTGAGGAACTCGTTCATATCTTAAAGAAAATATATGTAAAAAAAACTTAGGAACATTATATTTATAACAGTACAAAAGAATACATTGCCGTTTACCTAATTGTTATCTTTTCTAATGGTTTCTGGAACGGAATACAGCAAGGTTTTCCTTTATCAAGAATTTCCTCTGTTTCATGATTGCTCTCCTCACTTTTCTTTTTAGCTGCTGAATTCTTTGAAGCAGGATGACGAGGCATCTTCAGACTTAGAATTTCTTCCCTTAGATCTTCAATAATCTGAACAACATAAATCCCATAACAAATTCAATAAATGAAAAATCAACATTACAATGAAATCAAACCTCGTTTCTCATATCAAAAGGTGTACCACTCAAAAAAGCAAATCGTATTATCACACAGGCAACTTTTGTAATTAACCGAATTATATAAAATGAAATCGGCTTTTCATTGTCTTTCCTATTTGAATATGAAACGTTTACATTATAATGCCATAAAAATGGAAGATAAATGCCAAGACTCTTACTCATAAATAAATGTGATATACGTATTATTTTCGACTAGAATAAATGAGCAGTAGTCATCTAAAAGAGTTGTCAAAGCTCTTAATGAATGCCTGAACTGAACTGGTTGGTAACGATCATTATTGTTCGGCATGTGCATGCGCTTAGGCAATGGCGTATCATGAGCAAGAATCACGCCAATACGATGAGTATGCATCCATTTTTGCCTGCAATTAAATATTTACAATTTGTATAAGAAATGATTATAATTAATGAAAAATATAGTTTACCATGTATTCATATCTATTCTGGTAATTGGCTCCCATATCTCTGAAAACCGATGTTGAGGAAAGTCACTGTTAAAAAAAAGAGCTAACATTGAACATTCACAAAAACTATTTAGAATACTTTTTTAATACATAAAAATGCAAAATTTATTCTTTGATGTTTTATAGGATAGTTCAGTTTGTTATAACTTCAATTCGCAATGAATTGAACACGATCAGGATGCAGTAAACAATTCAATTTCGTTTTAGAACTTTCCTAAATTTTTGCCATAATATTGAATCCTATAACTTACTGGTTACGCTTTTGTTAACATATTAATCATAAAAAATGCCTCGAACACACATCAAAAGATCAAACTTACTTTGAGTATAACATGAGTCTTTCAGACGAATAGCAAAAGAGGGGCCTTTTACTGCGAAGATTCTCGGGAATTCCATATGCAGCTTGACTTAAGCACACAGAATGAAGATGAACAAGCATACCATCTGTATTGTTCAAACTGCTGCAAATAAAAGTTTTGTTAAACAGCCGTGATAATGTTTGATTTGCCAAATGCTCACGTTTGCAAGGAATCAACAAATTTCTTCAGACATTCTGCACGATTAGTACTTCGGATAGGCTTTTTATTTGGACATGAAAGATCATGAACAAAATCGTAATTTCCAGCTACATTTATGGCATATTGACAAGATCTGTAATAATAGTTAGTTACTCAAGAATACCACCATATTGAATAATGCAAATTTTTACGTTGATCCATCAAGTGGGTATGTTGCTGTTACTTGATAAATAATATTAACATTTGGTTTCCACGGCAGTAACAAGTCCACTTGTACTTTGTCATTCGCCAAAGAAATATTTTGAATTTTGTAACCTTCTCTTAAGCGGCATGATATAATAGTTATAGGCGAAACTGGTATTTGTTTATCATCGTGCGTTTTCAACTCGTGATTAAACTCCTGATTAGGAACAAATCTAAGAATAAATTTTAAAAATTAAAATAAAATGTTTTTATTTAAACAATAATTCCATCTAATTACTTGGCGCCATTAATTTTCATCAACTGGTTTTTAAAATTCGGTTTTCCAAAATGCACTTTGTCAAAATACGCTTCCCATTGAAAGCTCCAGGTGAGCAAAGCATGATGAAACATGTTCATCTCAAGTAATTTTTCCTTCTCTGCACCCATCCATATTCCACTCTATTTTGTGATATTACAATTTGTTAAATTTATTTTATATAAAATATATTTCTTATCTCTCTGTTATTTCATTTTGAGAACAAAGTACTACTATGCTTACTTCTTCAGCGGTTACAGGGATGTAAGATCCAAAAGTAGCCAATGATATAAACTTCATCAATTCAACATTTGGAAGATAGCCCCAGCTGCAATCAGCTTGACGCTCGGGCGATAAATTTAAAAAGCTACAAGAAATCGTACTATTCCTTAGCTGTGCTAATAGTGATTGAAACATTTGAACATCGGGAAGACTGACAACGCCATCAGTTATCACCACAATACCTACAAAATGATTGACTTTTAGTCATTTATGTTAGCATTATGGACGATGACCATTTACCCGCTGTTGTGTTGTCCGGCAGTAGTTGTAAAGATAGAATGCCATAACGAAATAAATTTATAAAACTACGTTCGGAAGCTGCAACAAACTTTTTTCCAGGAAACCCGTTAAAATCGATTTCTGCTTCTGCATCATAAACACTTACTGACGTATCTACAACCTATACAAAATCAAATTTGTAGTAATTTTCAAAAAATTATCATTTAGAGAACAAATATTACCTTTCCTGTCATGGAAGAATAACGAGATAAAATCATACGACTTCTCCTTTCTAAACTTCGACATAAATTAATTTCTAGCGTGTTTAACTCTGTCTGAACCGTTTCTAAAATTCTACTATGATTCTCGGCAGTGAGTAGGCACCCTTGGACTAGCACCTGTTAAAATTGATAGTGTTTATTTTTATACGAAATAACAATGTTTATTTGTACACTTACTTGCTGATTTGGCAACACATTTGAAGAAGTATGAGCAATAACGGTAATATAAATTTGAGGCGTAAATAAAACTTTATTCCCTGGAATGAGAAACTACACAAAAAAAAGTTGTTTTGAAATAATAAACGTCATTTTAATTTATATTATAACATATTTACGGGTAATGTCAGCTTTTCAAGACATCGTTTTAAAGCAATGATTGATTTATCCCACATCACATCCCCAGAATATGAATTCTATCAAATGAGTAAACAATTGTCAATTTAACAAACACCATATTCACAAACACTTGCAAACTCGTATAAAAAAAGTTATACAATATAACTTACGACAGTTAGCGCTGAAGGACTTAAATCTAAGCAGAATACGATGCGATATTTTTGAGATAAAATGGTTACTGATGTAGTTGGCAAAAGTTTGTACTTGAACCAGGTACAAGTTTCTGGGCTCCATTCTGCTGGTTTCTCATTAGGGATCACAGACAACACTTGTAAATCGTCCTCGCCGTATTTCTAAAATTTACATACAATGCAATAGATTTGCAAATATAATTAAGCTAATTAACAACTTACCAAAGGATCGATCGAAGAAATCTCAATAACATTATTTATATTGGAAAGAAACCACTGAGCTCTAACATTTGTCGATATACGTTTATCTTTTTTCATTAACAAGTATACATGTTGAGCTTCCAGAACGTCTGCCTGTGCCGCAGAGTCGTTCAAATAACCACTTTCCTGCAACCGTTTCATAGTATTAATGACTAAATTAATAGAATCACAACAAAAAGAAGAAGAAAAAAGATACAGAAACAGATATGGGTCTTATCGTTTATGAACTTCCCCATCACATTGCAAACAGTAGTAGGAGTTCAGGGGGCATGTTTACGTTTCAATCGTTTATACTTTAAGCTGAATTTGGATATTGGAGAGCGTGACAATCTTTCTAGGGTCATTTTCCAAAAATCGGTGATAAATATATGTTAATTGAACTTGTTATCAAAGCTTAAAGTTCATGCAGTTGTCATTAACTTTGAGATTGCACATTAAGCGCGAAAGCCTAAAGCCTATTGAATACACTCCAAATAAATCATCCTACCTCTTGGAGCAATATCGAATCTAGATCCTCCATAGTTAAAATTTGCCACTGTCATTCTTACGTAATAAGCCAGCAATTTCCACAAACAAACTTCGCAAATTCCAAGTTTTTTTAGCAAACTGCATCCCCGTAAATTAACGCAAACAACATTGAATGTACAGTAGTGCCATGTGACTTTTCTGCGTCTTCGAAAGATTCTTAACGAAATTGTTATTTAATAAATTTTTTAAAATTATAGTAACCTTGAAATGAACAACAAACTGTTGTAAAATAATGAATGGTATAATAAGAATAGTTATAAAAATTTGGAAAGAATATCTTTATTATGTGTACAGATAACAAGTCAGCCACTATCATCTGTTTGGCAACACTGCTCCTTTATGGCACGTATTTAAAAAAAACTTTATCAAATTCCAAACATAAATCAGTTAAATCTGGTTCTCTGTATAAATTTAAGTTGGCAAATGATAAAAAAAAACTTTTAAAAATGTATAAGTTTATACTGTTACTGTGTTAAGATAAATTGTATTATTTGGTAACATAATTAAAGGTCATTAGTCAAACCATAGTAAATACAAGATCCGGTTTAAACCGGAATTAAACAAATTCTTTTACAGTACCGGTATAACCCAATGAACTCAAAAGTTAACTTTCTTCATTTTAAAAATAAAAACTATAAAAAAATTATAGTTGTAAATCATTGTATCTCTTATCCTAAGTGGGATATTTTCAAATTTGTTTGCGTAAGATTGAACAAAATGATTAATAAAAATATTATGAATTATTGCAGATCGTTTGTTGTCATTCTTTTTGATTATATAATAATTTTAAATTATGTAAACCTATAAAAATCTCAATTAAAACAATAAATATACTGTAATTATCAATATTATTTTAGATGTACAGTAATTAGGTCCTGTTTTTCTGGATGCCATGTGTACGCATAACGTTAATTAGGAGCAGTAGACTATACATAAAAATTAATAAAAAGTAACTGGCGCAATAAACTGATCATTCTTTACATTTGACATTTACTACCACCCTTGCAGCTGCTAAACCATCATTCCACCTACAACATGTGTCATCTCTACTCCTATGTGTATATTTTTCATCAGACGTGGAGATTTAATCTGTAAAACTAGATCAAGTATACTTTTCCCCCCCACTGTAATACACTATTCTTAAAAAGAAATGCATTGGCTCTTTTAAAGCTGGAAGTGGGCGTTTAGATTATCACATAAACATGTAGAGAACCACTTTACCGGCATATTAATTCGGTATTACTATTTATTATTACTATTCTACTGTATAGTAATTCGTTATGTACGGATGAGTTACAAATAAATTAATAATGCTAATCATTAATGGAAGTCACTGTGTAATTTTTTTTGTAAATGGTTTATTTTACAATGAGAGATTTAATAATTGCTTTCGTTTATTTATTTAAAAAAAAATAAAGGTTTGCGAGGAGGGCAAATGGCGTGTGGTTATTTGCGTGGGTGGAGGAATGTTTACAGTGAAAATGGTGCTTATACACCTAATAAACACTGTTATAGGTGCATTATATGGTGATGGAAAAAATTATTATAATTGGTAATTAAATGGTTGAACTTTAATTTTTGAACATTAGCCACTGTAAAATAGGATTAGAAAGCTTAAAAAAATTCTCTATAAATAACTTGATAAGATTAATTGTACTACTGTCAAAAGTTCAATTTCAAAACTGTCACTTGAAATGAGTATCAAAAATTCATCTAATTATTTTAAGTCGATAATTTATTTTAGTTTCATTTCATGATTTTACCAAATGTAAAGATGCATTTCATCGGCTTCATAAGAAATCTTTGCAGCGATTGCAAAGAAAATTTGTTTAATTTACTTATGCTTTTTAAAGTAACGAGAATAAACGACAAACAATTATCCAATTTCCTTACTGTTTTTGAAGAAACGAGACTACTGTACTTTGCATTGATTTCAATACAAATTTGTCTCGTTTCTTTATTGTTTCTAAATTGATGAAACTGACATTGATAACAATATTTTATTTTTGTCTCAATTATTAATGGAGTTGAGATCTTTTCTTATGTAGTCAACGATTTTATTATTTAAAAATACAAATTCACTAACCTAAATTAAAAAAAATTCATTTTTTTCCTAAATTCATAATTCGAAAATGTCAATCTTAAGTTCTAAGCAATAAAAGATGCTTAAGATTTGAAATTATGGATAAAGCTCCTCAAAGCATCAACTGACATTCCGTTAATTTCAGTTTTTGACAACTTCCAGCATATAATACCGTATAGCCAATAAAATAGTAATTAATTAATTAATTTATTTCCTTTGATTAAATATGCAAAATATCGGGTTGTACTGTATATGCCTAATAAATGGTTGCTTCATTGTACTTTTGGCAATGAAGTTTGCGCATGTGCAGTGGAGGCGGAGGTAAGAGTGATCGCGGTCTCTCGTCTCGTCTCCCATTCTCCATTCTGTAAGCGCATCTAACATCAGTCAACCCCCCTCGCTTCGCACATCGAAACCAGACTGGGATAATCAACATACATACAGCCATAATATTTGTATGTATTTATCAGTGTTTTTCCGAACCTTTTAAAAATGAAAATGCTGTCCAAATCCAAACTTGTTAGTGATGAAAATGATAGTTGGACAGTAGACGGTGTCATCAACCGTCTGGATAACCCGGAAATCAATTGGTTATGCTTATAATATCCAGTGATCCGTATAGTGAGATTGCCAACAAAATTCGCGTGTACAAAAACACCTGAAATCAGGTAAGAAAAGTCAAAATAAGAAAAGAAAATTCTTCCCCAAACGTAAAAACATTTACCTCTTAACCTGTAATTGGCAGCAAAAAATTTGTCATTATTTTATGAACAGAAAAGTCAAACATCAAAATATAATTTGTAAATTTTTTTATTGGATTTCCATTGACGTCATCAATGGACATGGATAATCCCTTTATATGTGTACAGCTAACACACACAATGTAGACACTCGTGTGATGATGTCCTTATTGTTATTCCAATTACATGAAATTATTATATTGGACTGTTTTGATATCAAATTTTCTATCAAAAAATAATATAAACAAAATATTAAGTTATACATAGAAAATTGTAGTTGGTTGCTAAAGGGGTTACCAAACATAGGAGTAGTGGGCGTCAGACATTCTAAATCAATTGGCAAATGACGTCACTGATCATATAATTCCTGATTTCCAACAACAGGTGTCGCCTTTGTTAGTTAAAATATTTATTTAAATATTCATGGATTTATTATTTTTTAAAAAAAGTGCCAATTAACATTTTTATGAGCTAATTTATCGCACAGAAAAAAAAGTTCAGCAATAAAAATCTACATTTAATTAAACACTAAGGCAAGATCAATTGAATAATAAGAATCCATCATGTAAATAATTTAAATTTTTTAAAAAATACACCAAAGTTAGCAAATAATTCAATTAAATTTACCTACTCACATACAAAACAAAAATCAATATGCGACTATGCATGGCGTGTTAACACAACGCTGCAAATTTACATATTAACTGTTAAAATTAACGCCAATGTTATTTTATTTTTTAATAAGGTGAGAAGTTGTGTGCCTTACAAGTTATTAGAAAAGCAATGGCTTTGTGCGAAGTGATCGTCTAACATAAGAGAGACCGAGATGGAAATCAACAACACTGCAAAATCAGTAGTAAGTTATACCATGAGCAACGGTCATTATAATAATAAGACTGGCTTTCACATGGACTACAATAATTTATTTTGATATTTTTTTTCTACTTGGTACAGCCACACCCATCGGTGGTATACAAACCAAGTGCTGGAACAGTTAACACTGAAATTACAGTGTTTGTTCTACTTACTGGCATTTTGGTAGGCTTACTGCTGGTCTTCATCGTTTTCTGCATATGTAAATTCTGCATCAAATCTAGCAAACCTTTAAAAAGGTCAGTAAAATCGCTGAAAAGTTTTTCTTTTTATCTTAAATTGTTAAATTTTTTAAAATTAAATTTGGAAATGTTGCTGCCCTTTTGCTTTTTTGTTTGCAATGCGACAATGCTAGCAGTGAATGCTCGCTGCAAAGGGCAGCAAACAAAAATTCAGTAAAGAAAACTATTATTTTCTTCCAACCTTAAAATTTTAAATAATCTATAGACAACAAGTTGTATTTACAAAATACTCGTCTGAAAAAGATTTCACGTGGAACGGAAATGAGAAACGATGCACCAAATATCGGAGCATGGAGCCTCGTTGGAGTCCAGCCTCCAGCATCATCCCCATTGAATATGAAACCGGATCACCTGAGAGCTCGCTGGAAAGGTAATCAAAAATAACAATTAATATAAAATAAATAAACATTACGCAAATTAAAAGTACTCTTCAACTGAAAACAGTTTTAAACTTCCACAATTTTAAATTGCACCCATGAAATTGAATTATTCATAATTTTGACGTTTTAAATGATAGTAAACAAACAATGGCATTTCTGTCAAAAAAATTTCACTAAAAGTCTATGTTTACAGTAGACTAGCCAGAGACACGCTGTATAATAATTACATTAGCCAAGCACGTGATTTCTTAAAATAACATCTTCAAAGATTTTTTTGCCACTTATATTTTGAAAATTACTAAGTACAGTATAGCCGCTATAAATAGTCAGTTACATGATTTTTAACTGGGTGCACAGATGTTATGTTGATTTTGTCAAGTTACTTAACTCTTTTTTTTCTCCTTCAACTTCTTTTTCTTCTTCCGGGCATATTCTTGAATCTTGACATTGTTTTACGTCTAGTTTTTGATGAAAATGGCATGCACTTGGCTTTATTTCGCTGATTTTCTTTTAAACTGGAGATTTAAACAGGAAACAAACCACAAACGGTAAATAGTTTTTAACTGTATGAAGTTGAACAGGAAGTACATTTGTATAGTGTGTTTACAAGTTAATTTTAGATGGAGTTTTCTTCTGAATGTGTCTTAATTTTGTTTATCTTTTTCTTCTTCTTTGGGTTGTCTGTCTGTTTAACAGAAAACAGGACGAGAAAAGTGTTGAGTCGACAGCTTCTCGTTCAAATTTTCTACTTCCGGGCGACAGGGTATTACATCAATGCTCAATAGGTAATAATAATTTCATTTTTCTTACGCTTACAATTGAACCCAACCATTAAGATAGTATAAAGCTCAAATCTTACTTGTCAACTAAATCTGGCTTACAAACAAAAATTATTAACATCATCAAAAAATTAAGATTTTAATATATAAAAGTTTGACCTTAACAAATCAAATCCAGTTTTTTTTAATGATAAATTAAAATTTTTAATCAGATTTTTGTTGACATTCAAAACACGAGGCCCCAAAAGTGCCAGGCCCATAACATAATGCTTGTACCTTACGTTTTACCCACTACTGGTAGTCACTTCCATTGAAGCTCATTTGAGTAACCATGGCAATTTCACAGACGCATGTACTGACGTCATTGAGCATTTTTCGTTCATTCTACGCACTTCTCATCCGTTTTACGTCACACAACTACGCCGACGTATAAAGGGATGACGTAAATAATGCTTAGAAATGAAGAATGGTTGCCATGGTAGCAATTCCTTTTCTTTTAAATGAAAGTTGAAAAAAAGTCTTTCACTCCAATGAGTTTCCGGTCACATTAACAAATTCAAAAGTACAACCACAATAACAACCTTCGTGTTATCCCTGTGTCGTAATAATCATAATATGAAGTTTCATCTTTTAACAGAAAATATTCAAAGCCAACAATCAACTGACAATAAACAACTGTTAGCGCAGTCAACCTTAACGCCAAGGTAACACCATAGTACTGTATACTTATTATTGCACTAATTAAATCGATGAGCTTAATAAACGAGAAATAAAAGCATTAATGAAATTATTATTTTGTTGCCCAGTGACATCAGTCCTTCATGGATGGTTGTCATTTTCATGGATAAAAAAATGATGTTTTGTTATTTATTTTGCCCAACATAAGCTTTAAAATTAAATAAAAATAAAAATTTGACTTCAAATGATAAACAATAATATTGACAATAATTTCTAAATAAAATAATCTAACAGCAATAAAATAAATTCGAATTTTAAAAATTCTCAGTTTTCAAATTGCTTAAAATTTGAAAACAAAAATTAAAATATAATATTTAAAGTCAACGATTACGCTGTTAACGAAAATTAATAATTAACTCAATGAAATAAAATTGATTTTAGTCATTTAAATATTTTCTCATCTAAGTATCTTTCTCCAAATTTTTTCTAGAACTTCCAATGAAGTTCGTTTGCATCGTTCGGGCCGACGTTTGCCACAAGTTCAGCGTCAAACATCAATTTACGTTACTACAAGTGATGAGCATTTGGATAAAATTCACCATCATGGTGCAACAGGTGAGGGCCATACTGTTATTGAAATGGAGGATCTGAGCGAAAAACATCATAAACGTCCTTCGTTATCAATGGTAACTTTAGCATCACCAGAGGAAATGTCATCATTAGAAGAATCACTCAGTGCTATGGCATCAACTCAGCTTTTTCCTCAGTCATCGCAGACCGTTGTATCGGCGGAAATACATCAAATACCGTTAGTGACTAAAAAGCAATTACTAAATACTCAGCAGTTTATTTCGTCGCTTCCTCCACCTCCGCCGTTACACACTCATTCGCATTCGACAGGAAGCTTAACAACGAAGATAACAAAAAATGATGTTGATGGTCCAAGCAAATGCCATCATCAACCGTCGGCTTCATTTTATGATTTAAGGACCAAGGATGAAAGTGAAGGCATGCGAAGCACGATAAGTGTGGAAGATCAACGGTTGGTTTCAATGATGGAAATTAGGTGCAGAGAAAATACACGATGGTTAAGCAACCGTAACAATTGGTCGCGTCAATTGTACGATAAAGACGACGAAGATGGTGCAAAAATTAAAAGTAAAGTTAGATATAATGACACCGGCAGTATAGAAGAAATAACTTCATCTTCAGACTGTTATCAACAGCAAGTATTAACATCTTCAAATTTAGCTACTGAAGAAGATTCTAAAAATGGTGCTCAACAAACTTCTGGATCTGAAATAGAACCAGAAATTATTATAGATATAGAAGACGATGAAAATAATGGAATTTTAGAAGATGAGGATGAACCATTAATGATAGAATCTCGAAAGCTATGGGCTTTACGAGCCACTTTCGAAGAAGAAGAAGAATTAACTGTAGAAACCTTAGTCATTCCAACTATTATTTCAAATGTAAATAATGATGATCCTCCTCCTCCTCTTTGTCCTCTTCCACCTCCAACGACACCACAAATAACAACAACAACACTCGAGTCATCTACACAAACAAACAATACAAATACTGCCGATCCTCCTCTGTTGGAGGAGCCAGAACCGGATGAAGAAAGTGATTGTTGTCCTGGGGGTCCAAACTCCACTGGATGTCGCCATCTTCCACTGCCCACTTCATCCTCCGAAACTCGGCGTCAAAGTTATCAGAACTTACTAGGTACTCGTAAGTGTCGTCAGAAGCTAGAGTCAAAAGGTAGTTCGGAAAAAGACAATAGTTTTGATAGTATAGAAACGGAAGGTTCCTCCACCGATGCCAGTCGTCTGGATGTTGTGACGACTTCCATGGAATCAACGACCGACAACACGGACAGTACAGGCGAAGGCCAGATTCACAGGCTTCAGCAGATGAAAGCTGACAGTGGTTACAAATCGTTAGAGACAAATAACGGTAGTTTGTGCTCAAGAATGGCGTTTGGAAGGCGTCAATTTCAGATCAACACAACAACTGATAATGTCGAGATTACATTTGAAGGAGAATGTTCTATCGAACCTAAATCGGCAAGTGAGAAACAGGAACTTGACATTACAACTCCATATACAACCGTTGTTAATCCAAACAGCGCTAAAACTGCCTCCAAAAAGCGTCGGGAATACACGCGTGAACGCCAACTCGTCGAGTCTTCTTTCGGGTGGCCAGTTGAACAGGAAGTAGAAATTTTAAGCGGTGAGAGTGGAACCACTTCTTCAACAATAATAGCAAACGTAGCTCCTTATGTAATGGACGAAAGTCATGAAAAAGCTTCGGTCTTCCTTCGGTTTTTTCGAGGTGGTCGAGAGAGGTCTTACCGGCCGTTTTCTCGCGATTTCAGCATTGATGAAAAAAGTGACGCGTTATATCAAGAATTTTCTCGGCGTGATCCGGTGCTAGATCCAAACAGGTGCCGGTCTCCTCGTATGCGATCTAGACATCGAATATATCAACAACAAAGACATTCACCTTCGACCGTTGCCAATGATAGCAGTGGTGGTGGTGGTGGATGTAGTGAAGGTGAGAACACTTGCTCAGTTCAAGGACATTATCACCATCATCTTCACCACCACCATCATAACCACAGGTCAAAAGTGTCACCTGAAGACAGCATTGAAGAGGAAGATCAACATATACAATGCGAAAATAACGGTCAAAATGCCAGCACGCGTTGCGACGACGACAACGAACGACAAAATGATGCTAAATCGATTTCAACGTCGCCACATATACCAATTATAAAAGTGGCGGCGGAAAATTTTTAAACCTTGTACAGATTAAATTATTAATGTAATGTACAGCTTGTACACATAAATATGATAAACTCAATCTCCTTCAAACCAAACGAACTCAGTCTTTTAAAACAAAACCAAGTGTTTTTTATATCAAAAAAGTTTTTATACTCGTAATTACGCTTATAATATAGTTAGATTCGTCTTACTAGACGTTTTATTCAATATTATATATAATGTCAAGTCTCCTCTTATACAAAAAAAAATCTCTCTTTTTTGTATATTTAGAAACGGTTTTATATTTATGTGCTACAGTTGTATTGGGTTCATAAACTCTCTCGGTCCAAAATAAATTTTTTATTGTCATCGTTAAGGTAACAAAATACCAGCAGAAATAGTAGAGCAGTCGTTCGTCCTACCCAAATAGTTTAGAACTTTAGTTCAGTTATTAATAGAATGCAGTACTAACTTACTACAAGTTCCTGAATTTCTACAAAACCCAATAGAAGAACATACACGACTCCCTTAACTCAATGAAAATTTCACTAAAAAACCTCACAGTAAATTTTCATTAATTAGTAGCAAAGATACAATCTTGAAACTAATTAAAAAAGCATGTTGCTGACTTAACATTGCAAAACATACTGTAGGAACACAAATAAGTTATGAAAAATGCCAAATTAGTCAATTTGTACTTTCTAACTGACCGAATTGTTTATTAATGTTGTAGCTATAGTCACCTATAATTCCATTACTTTACTAGTTCATTAAATATTATTAAAGTTCTGATACTTTTAAGTTAAAGACTACTAGTTTCCATTATACACTGATCGTCCCAAATATTGTTACTTTAAAATTTTATTTTGGCCTTTCAGTACCATGACTCACTAGAAAGTAGTTTTGTTTCTATGTGGCTACTGTAAAAATTTTTTAAAATCACTCAGTTCATCCAATTTTATATATTATTTATATCGACTCGCTGAAAGGCCAAACTATTTCGTTCCCAACACAACACATCTGAGTTCAAGTGCAGTTTTATACTAAATTACGAATAATTTTGACCAACAGACTGAAAAATAAAAAGAATTGATGATTCACAAAATAACACTTATAGTTAAAAGGTGCTTTAATGCCAAACATTAAATTTTACCGATGACGAATTGGTGGGTTTAATCTTTTCAACTTTCATCTAACCATTTCAAATTTTCAATTAAAGTGATAACGTATAACTCCTGAATGTACACAAAATTAAAAAAAACCCTACAAAGTCTGTTTAAAACACTGCCCTAATCTTTAATTTTACTTTGATACAGATTATCAGACTTTAAACGTGAAAGCGCACACACTGCAAAAAGTCGCTTTACGGTTTAGCTAAGTTAATTACAGTATATCGATCTCTTTTTCTTAATGTAAAAACTCTTTATCTTGCCTTTTCACTGTTTATAAAGTTCTTCCAGTGAAGTTAACAGTTCGCTCTTTGAACTAGAGCTTAAGGGTGTTTAAAATTCATTTATTCCCCTCGATTTATAATGAAATACATGAGCCCAAAAATACAATACGTCTCACAAGGATGATAATTTCTTTTCTCGTTAAAACAATCCCTAATCTAAAATACAGTTTTAAAGTTCACGTGTCTCATTAATTTAAGACTAGACAAACATAAAAACATTTTACATTAGCTGTGTCCAAGTGAAATCGTATAAATGCATTCGCACGAATTGAAAACTTGGAAATTTTTTTTCAGCACTAGTAAATTTTCTATAAAATCATACAAAATTTACTATTGAGATTAAAAAAAGACATTTTAAAAGTTGTAATTGAGGGGTGGACGATCTCTTAACACAAGTAGTTCAATCGGTGTTCAATTGCATTACATATCTAGTCGAACTAGTTAAGTTTAACTTGTTTTACTATCAGCCATTTAAATTTTAATATTGGCCGTAAGCTTTTACAGTTACAGCGAATTTAAAAAAAATTCGATCAATAATAGTCTATTTAGATCTGTATATACAGTTAATGTTTTCATTTTTTTCTATTCTAACCCAAAACTTTCTTCCCCCTCAAATTTGTTTCCAATTTCAAATTCTCGACTTCCAATGTACTTACTCACGTACATAGAACTATTATTATATTGTATAGGATATTGTTAATGTTAAAGTTTGGGAGACTTTTTTTGAAAAGTTATAAGAGATTTCCAAGACGCCAAAAAAAAAAATAAAAACAAAAAATGGTTTTTAGAAAGACTATCCAAGTCGTTTTTCAGATTATATATATGACATAAGTTTGAGGAATAAAAATGGACTTGAACAGACCTGTGTAAATTACTTTTGCTTTTGATTGATTTAATCTTCATGAATATTATCACTAGCCTTTCTTTCAGTCTTTCAAATAGTCTGCACATCACTGCTGTGTAACATAGAAGATGAGTTCGAGAACGAGTGAGCCTTCTTGATGAAAAGACGCTGCTGAATGAATAGCTGGAACCAATTCACTGTCTAAATCGTTCATGTAACATGCCGGTAAAACCTTTTCATTAGCTCCAACTTCATAACCGACCTTTAAAAACCGAGAAAAAATGAAACTGTGTTCATTATAACATCGATTTATAAACTTACGCTTTCACTATCTATATTAATTCTTAAACCAATTTTAGTAAGTCCATTGGAATATAAAGAACTAAGATGTGCTGCAAGTGCAAGGCAACAGGCTTGAGCTAAAGTGTCGGAAACTTTGCTGACATCAGTTGGGTCACAACTATTAATATATATTGTTAGAAAATTGTGTACTCTGAATCATTATTGCGAAATGGAAACCTGCCTTCTACTCGTTACTATAGTATCATTTTTAATAATATAAACTTCGGTCCATCTTATAAGATAATTCTCTCCGACATAGTCCATACCCCTATGAACGCGTATGCTCGTCACTCCATCTAAAGGTTTTCCATCGATTGCACTTCTTACACTAAATTAAGCAAACATTAATTAATAATAGCCAAGATTTAATAAATTTAATATTTTTACTAACCCAATATTAATGCTTCTGTCATCACTGACCCATTGCAGTCGCACAACCTCATCTGGCTTTTCTGCTCCGATAGGGCCACAAGCAACAACATAATCCTTCATGTCCTGCAATGTTTGTCGTAAAGCGACCATACTTTCAGCTGGAATGTGAACCATAACGCCATCTTCAACAATTGAAGATTTAGCCGTTAATCCGGAGGATGTTTTTAAAGCTCCATTAAACACTACGAAGCTAGCTCCAGTCACTGCCAGGTTTAAAAATCGCAAATTAAAATTAAGTCAAAAAATTTAAAAATAACTTCGGGTAACCTTTTCTGGGATTTTCATCTTTACTAATGGCCTGTGACAAATAATTTCCTTGATCGTTTTGAATACAAACTAGGTGTGAATCTGCCTCTGTGCTAAAAGAAGCGGCTAATGCTAAAACGTGATCTACGCCAGTATTCAGTGCCTTAACGACCTATAAAAACAAATACAAATCAGCACCTAAATAAATATATACCAAAATCAAAAAAAAAAAAAAAAAAAACTTATTTACTTCATCGTATCTATTTCGTGGAAAATTAATAGTAGTTTCTCCATCTTTCATATGAATGACTAGTCCTGGAACTGATGGCATACTATACTGGTAATTTCGAAAATCCTATAACATTAAGTATGATTATTTTCAATTATCTTAAAAAATAAAATAATAAAAAAACCTTACAGCTAATAAATTAACGATTGTATGACCGATTTCGAAAAAAACTGGTGTCCTAAAACGCACTCCATACAAAGGACAAGGATAGTATCTATATTCAGATCCCAAACGTAAAAGAAGTCTCAGAGGAAACACCTTGGCCCATGGAACTTCCCATTTTTGCAATAGCACCGCAAACAAAAACGGGGGTTGAGGCAGCGGTATCTTTTTCAGGCACTGAAAAGTGGGTCGAAAATACAGAAAACCAACATGGTCCTTGGCACCAAATAATGGCCGAGTTGATACAGTATGACCCATGTGTGACACTGGTGAACCTTTACTTGCATCGTCATAAAGATCGTTTAAATGATAAAACACGTCTACAGGTAAGCACATCTCATCTGGCATTAATTCAATCAAAACTACGACTTCATCTTGACCAACTGTTAATAGTCCTTGGCTAACAACGCACCAACATGTTTTTTTCACGCAACAGGACACTAATAAATTTTAAACAAATTTACACCAAAACATACTAGTGAAATGCCAAAATTAAAACTTACATGTAACAATTTTGACTAACACTTTGAGATGACGACTAACAACAAAAGTCAGTGGTTCAGTAGTTTCATCTAATAAAAATATAACAACTTATAAGAAAAAGCAAGTAACAAAGAAAAATAGTCTATACAACCTTTGAGAGCATTAAAAAGTTGCTCGGGGTCTAAGTTATCGTTAAGAGTATATTCTGTAAAGCATAATACACGATTTAAAGTCGAAACTACATTGTTTTAAATGAATTTCATACCTTGAGGACGAGAGCAAGAGTCTTCAATATCAGAAGATGCTAAATTAAAACTGGTCAGTTTAGCCAAATAATATAATTTTTTTAAAATTCTAAATTACTTGATTGACGGTCGACTCTCCTTTGCTGACGTCCTAATCTCCGGTATGGTGGCTTTTGATCAAGCCCATCTAAATCCGTTAAATCGCCACCAGGCCTGATTCCATCAGAAAACATAACCTGCTTTGGCTCACCTTTTATTTTTGGCCCATCTGTCCAAACAATCATGTAATGTAAAACGATATAATCATTAAAAATGCAAATTTTATAATCACATTTATCAATTTCTAATCACCTTTTACTCGTTTGAGAACACCCACAGGAACCATGACGGTGGGTGGAGGGAGATTTGGAGTTACTTGTTGAAGAGGAGGAATTAATGAGCAGTACTCGCTAGGATTATTTGGATTGGGAGACCGAGAATTAACCAAAGGCCTCGGCGGATCGCTTTCTCTCCCACCGTCATAAACTGTTCCAGGGGCTGCCGCAGTTGTCGCTTCCGATACAGTTACCAATTCCAGCTGTTGTACTGTGAGAGAAAAAAGAGAGACAAAAAAGCCATGACATCAACAACACTGGTCCTTTAAAAACAAAAACAAAATAAAACAACGAATAAAAATGTTCACAAATATACAAGAACAGCAACCGTTCAAAACTGAAAAGTAAATCTCACCAATATCAAAATTTTTCAAAACAAAAAAATACTTTCTAAATTTCATTCCGACCAGAAGTAAAATTAAAACAAATAAATTAATAAGAGAAAATATTTAGGACGTTAGTTTTGTTGATGAAGGCAATCGTCCTCTTTTCTTTCACCCAGGACAGCACAGAGGCAAGCAAAACAATAAAACTAAACTCACCTTTCGACATCACATCTAAACAGAACTGACATACTCGAGCTTCTTTATTATCCATGTACGTCATTTTGGCTTTACGACCACAACAATTTCCACATAAAACCTACAATATAAAAACGTCTTATATTAAAATACAGTAATATAAAAAAACTAGATCAATTGGAAAATCTGCAACACCAACACATTAGCAATTTGACAAAGCTTGACATAAATTTTAAGGTCTCACATACTGTATTATCAACGCCAAATCATGCTATCTAATGCTGGGATTTTGGTGCCAAAAAATGTTTAAGTGTTTGTTATAAAAATAGATCGTTACAAATATAGACATATAAAGTATACAATAGAAAATAAATTAAAATGCACCCTTCCACACGCCCTGCAGTGATGTCTCCTTCGGATGACAGTAAATTTTATGCCACATTCCATACAATTTAAAGCTTCTGAATCAGGAATCCACACTGGGGCCACTTTACCAATGCGTTTTTCTTCGTCAGTCAAGCGCATTGCCGTAGAAATCGAAGAATCTTGCTCAGAAGACTCTTCTTCAATTTCGTCTTCATCAGCAGACATACCCAATCCGGCATCAGGAGAACCTAAACAATAAAGACGCACTGTTATTACCATATAAAATTACAAAGATAAAATCGCATTAAGTGCTTTAACAACAACTCAGAAACGCAACTCTTTATAGAATCTTGAGTTGTTAAAAGTTTTTACCACATGTATTAAAAAAAATGAGACTGTTAATATGCAGCTTTAATTTTAAGATAAAAAAAAATAACTAATGTAATTTGTCAGCAATTTTAAGCGCGAAACCTCCACACACTTATGCTTTCGTAACGGTAGCTAAATAAATCTTAATCAAGTAACTTTTACAAGCTCAATGTAAAATAAAATGCCAAAGCTACTCGTATTTATTAAACGTTTGATCAATATAACAGGCAACAGTCCACCAATTTATTACCGCCGAATTCGACTGAAACTAATTATCCAAGAAGCTCCAAAAATGCAAAAGTGTGTGCATTTCTTTGGCTTATTTAAATTAAAAGTCAACGAGCACAAGTTTCCTGAATAAAACAATATCAAAGTTATTGGGTTCTTAAAACTAGTACAGTAGTAATCATAAAAAAATTAATTAGTGTCATAATGTCGTGACATACCAGCTGTAGCTGTAAGACTGGTAAAGGCAGCAGCTTCACCATCTTCGACCGCTGAGTCCAAGTCATTTGGATCAGGTGCCGGTGGTGGACCAGTTGGTTCTTGGATTTTTGATGCTAATGATAAAGATGTTGGTCTTATCATTCGTTGTTCCGTTACATCATCTTCTAGCGTTGAATCCGAATGATACTTTTCAACATCGTAAATTGATTGTTCAACTTCATCACTATAGTTTGCTGCCGCCATAGAAGCTTCAGAAAAATTTGATGTCTGCACTAATTGTTCAAGATTGCATGTTTCCTGCGTAACAGCAACATTCTCTGCGGGAACATTTTCTTCATTTTCCAATCCCAACAGATCGTTTTCACGTAAAACAGTGTCAGTAACCGGCGTATAAAAGTCTTCAAACCCGACTTTTGCCTCGTCGGCATTAGGTTCGCTTTCTAAATAACGTTGAATATCGTCATCCGTTACGTCTACATCGGCTAAAAAACTAGCCGGTTCCAATTGACTTGTGATCGGCGAAACTAAGCTACCATCAGGAGTCACAAACGTTTCATCAGGTTCACTAGTTTCACTATTTGGTCCATTTAGAGTTGGTGTTATTTGTATAATCTCTTCGACATTTGTCTGAGACGCACCATCCGCTTCATTGCGAACCTCAATTTCGCTAGAAACTGCTAAATTAGCACAGTTTGCCGAAACTTTGCCAACTGACGGTTCGCGTTTACGTCCAAAAGTAATTAAATAATCTTTGTTAATGATTTCATCATAATGTAAAGGCTTTATACTATCAATCACACTAAAATCCTGAATATTATTCGAAGCTATCGACGACGTGGAACAATCGTTCACATTGTCTCCAACAAACTCGTCCAGTAACAAATTGACTTCTTCAGCGCTCTCTTTAACAATTGTTTTTACATCAACTTCACTGTCTACATGTTTTATTTCGCTTTTTTCAGGTTCTGAATTTGTGTTATGAGAGATGTTATTTACTTCAAGTTGCAGCAGATCTGATGAAACAGGAATTGGTGATAACAAAATGGAAGATAATGATGGAGCAAAATCAGCATCTGACAAATCCAGAGATGGCTCAATGGAAGTCGAAGATGCTACGGTTGACGGTTTCAAATAAGGCACTCCAAATTTACTTTCAGGTTTGTGAACTTCATTTTTCAACTGACCAGAATCGTTCTTCGCATTTTTCTGATATTCAAGCGATTCCAAATCTAATTTTAAAGCATAATATAATCAAAAAAATGGTGCGATTTCAATATCAAACGTTTATAAAATAATAATAACCTTCATTCAATTCAAATTCATCTAAAACACGGTCTAAATCGACTGCAAATTTCTCCATAATTTATTAAGATATTTCACAACCTGAAAATAAAAGTTCAGAATTAATGACAAGCATTGTTACAATTTACATTTAATTCAATTACGTCGAAATGTCAACGCCATTGTAATGGACTGTATCTTAAAAGTCAAACAAATTAATTGTTCAATGTCTTTTTGAGTCTAGGAAGGACATTAATTTTACAGTATGTAGATTTCAATGTTATTAAAAGTGCAAGAAATTCAATGATCTGCCCCCAATGCTAAATATTTGCCACTAGGCACTAGCAATAACATTTATTGACCCAATTACCGGTCAAATTGAAATTTAATTTATTAATAAATATACCTCGTTTCATTATAACCTAAATATTTATCAATATACTAAACATTACGCACTAAAGAAAAATACGCAGGTGTCAAATGAGGTAAATTATGAAACAGAAGGATTGTCATAATGGCATCCGTCTGATGACCTTCGCCAACATAATACATATCCACGAATTTTCCAAACTAATTTTAGAAAAAATATGTTGACAAACTTACCAAAACGTATTTTGAGTTACGAATGTAGCATCTTATCAGATAAGCAAATAATTATTGGCGATCGATTGTAAAGTTTGAATATTTCAGTATCAAATCCCACCATGGTCGCCATCAATTCTATCACGTGGCCTCGACCAAGGATATTCGATCACAGCATCACTTTTAACTTTTTAGCGATCAAATAACGATTCTTTCAGAATTTCGATTGTTTAATTCAGTTCGAGTTTTGTTGTATTTAATGCTAATTTATGCAAAGATTTTTTTTACAAGTTTCATAATGGAAAATCTCAAGGGAAGGGCGCCTAGTTTGCATAGCTGGTGATCATGTTAACGATGCGCCCCTAGTGGTTTAAATGTCAATTAGCAAATGGACTGAGCTCCTGGAGGTCGTTTCGTTTGTTGCTGATTGTGTGAAGCTGGAAAATGTTGCTGTGATCGATAAGAATTCATATCTGTATAATTAATTTATCTGCCAACATATTAATGAACATTATCGGACTTCCGTTGGTAAGAATTTTTGAATGTATTAAGTTGAGATTAACGAATAATATTGTTTATTTGACTGTACTTCAGGGTGTGTCATGCAAATCAATTGGTGTATACATGATGTACATGTTAAAATCTACAATGTTTTTTTATTATGCTTTTGCAAAGTTTATGAGTCATTTGACATGTAGATGAGATATCAACAAAAATCAATGTTGATGTATAAACACGCAGTCTTTTAAATAGCTTGCTGAATTGGGTGTTATTGAAGATGTTATGTAGCTGCAGTGGGTTGTATACTCATCATTTTATTAACAAACCATGTACTGTGCAACTGTTACATGTCACTCCTACAAATGACCCTTTAAATCTAACAAATTGTTCATGCTAATAAAAATTCAGTACTTGAATATAGTACTTATCATATTTTCCAGACAGAAGAATGCATTTTCTTTACCGCCATTATTTAAAAAAAAAAGTTTAAAATTGTTTGCTTCCTTGACAATGACCTCATATGGGATGATATTTAATTAATATATTATATATATAAAAATAATATTTTACTTATTAAGCTATTGTTTTATCTTCAAAAATTAAATTGCAGTTTAGGAAAATACTTTGATGAGAGTGATTTGAATACAATTTGTAGTTGCTTTTTTTTTTAAAGTCATTTGACAATTAGTTGCGAATTATAGTTATTAGTGCATTGAACCTTTTTTGATAAATTTTAAAACTTCCTAGTATTATAACTTATAAGCCTACAAAAATTATACGCTTTAGATTAGAAAATGTAATAGAATAACCAATATGACAATGTTTTAATTTTAAAATATTTCGTGAAATTATATTTTTACAACCTGTAAACATGCCTTTAGAATCTTAACTTCAATTTATAAGTTTCTATTGTTGAAATACCGTACATAATTATTATAAATGGATAAGGATGTTACTTCAAATTGTAAATACAGTACTGTACTTTTTTCTATACAATTTTCTGAAACTTATTGACCTACTAAATTTTCTCAGCGAAAACCTCGAAAAAAATCTTATTGTTAAATTTATATCAAGCGATTTCTTTTGGAGGTTTTCACTTTCCACTGGCTGAGAAAATCTTTTAAATTCCACTTTCTCTTGTGCGAGAGGTTATTTCATTGTATTGTAATTCAAATATTGAATGTACGGTAGCACACCAGGTTATCTTTTTCTTATTTGACATTTTTGTATTTGCAGTGCCATAAAGAGGATAACAATGAGGCTAATAAACTGGATATTTTGCTGATGCACAACTGCCAAAACGTCAACAAAGTTATCATCGCTGTCAGCGAAAAATGGATAAGACTAAAATGCCTTATCCCATTCAGTACATAACAAATAAACATGTCACAAGGCTCAATCCGTCGCCACCTTTTAGGTGGAAATATGTCGCCCGTGGGAAATACTCATCCAAACTTTTTCAGGTAATAATTGCTATACAGTAGAATATAAATAACATAAAAATTACTTTAAATACTTTACAGCCACTATTAGTAGTCATACTTCTGGTAATAGTAGTCATAAATGTGGTTTTTATTTTGGATACTACACGAAAACTACAACAAAATGGTTCATATGAAACCGGTAATAAATGTTTGTGTTAATGATTATAAAATACCCGAAACTAAAAGATGATAATATTAGTTAATAAATTAGAAAAAAGAAAAAATGATCAGCATTTTCGTGATGGGTGGCCAAAAACTCTAGGAATTGAAGTGCTTTCCAGTCAGTCCAAGGTTTCTGTCAGTGTAGATGGAACCACAGTCAGTTGTTTGACTATCATTCAATGTATTACTTAATAAACCCGGTGCTTTAATTACAGATTTTAGAAGATTCCGAGCCAAATCATGGCCGAGGTGTTCATATACTTGTTTTAAATCAAGCTACAGGCAGCGTTATGGCTCAAAGAATATTTGATACTTATTCTCCTCACGAAGATGAAGCCATGGCATTATTTCTTAGTCTAGTTTCTGATGGAAGAATTATTATTTTTACTATTAAAGTATGGAACCGATAAGATAATGCTGATAATCTTAAGAATATCAAACAAAGTCTATCTGTTTAGGATGAAGGCACATTTCAGATGAAACAACAGGCTAGGGATCTACTTAAAAGGTTAGGTAGTCAAAAAGCTAATCTTATAGGCTGGCGAGATATGTGGGCCCTTGTAACTCAAAAAGGAGGTAAGCAAGTGGTGACTCAAAGATATTGAATGAAAAAAAAATTGAATTGTCTGTCGATTTGCAGGGAAAATGTTTGGAGAAAGCTACAGCAAATCTCCGGAATTTAATACGTGGGGAGCACCTGTATTACTTAAAGCTGAAGTGCCACTAGTTTCTAGCGAAGGTTATCTGGTTATTAGTAATTACTTTAAATATCTTTTTTTCTTAACCTTCGATTAATGTGCCGTAGAAAGTGAATGTAATTGGCCAGACATAGAAGAAAATAAGCTACGTCGCGCTTTTTGTAATCGAATTGAAGGTTATGGCAGCGTATGTAGTTGTTCAGATCCAGCTCCCATTACTTTTAACCCTGAGCCAGTAAGTACAGTGAAGTCATGCATGTCAATCAAACAAATTATTAATTTTTGATACAGATTACAGGTAGTATTGTCAATAATGTACCTGTAGCCATTATAGCCAGTAACCGACCACATTATCTTTACAGGTATATTCTTTTTACAAGTAATTCTTGTAATTTGTAAGTTAATGATTTTTTTTTTTTTTTTGTAAATTAGAATGCTACAGTCATTACTTGTAGCTCAAGGTGCAAATAGAGAGATGGTCACAGTATTTATTGATGGCTACTTTGAGGAGCCTTTAGAAGTTACAAAATTGTTTGGTTTGCGAGGAATTCAGCATACTCCCATTGGTGCCAAGAATGCCAGAATAGCACAACACTATAAAGCTTCACTTACGGCAACTTTCAACTTATTTCCAGTAAATATTTTCTAAATTTATTGACTGTAAACTATACGAGATTTTAAAATTTGCACTCATTTAGGATGCCAAATACGCTATTATAATTGAAGAAGATCTTGATGTATCAGTCGACTTCTTCAGTTATTTTAATCAAACGATTCCTCTTTTGGAAGAGGATAAAAGTATATATTGCATATCAGCTTGGAATGACCAGGTAGAACAAATTTTGAATATTTGAGTTTAAAACAATTTAGCTTTATAAATAATCTCTTCCAGGGATATGAACATACAAGCGAAGATCCTTCCTTATTATACAGGGTTGATACCATGCCTGGTTTGGGGTGGGTGTTAGAAAAGCGCTTATACAAAGAGGAGCTAGAACCTCGTTGGCCCACCCCTGAAAAAGTAAACAGCTTTACCAGATTTTTAAAACTTTTACACAAATCATTTAGTGAATTTATTAATAATATAGATGTGGGACTGGGACATGTGGATGCGACTTCCGGATGTGAGAAGAGGTCGCGAATGTATTGTACCAGACGTTTCAAGAACCTATCATTTTGGTTCCTCAGGGCTTAACATGAACTCATACTTCCAAGATGTTTATTTTAAGAAGCACTCATTCAATACTAAACCACACGTTAAATTAACAAATATCGCTAGGTAAATCAGTAAATTTTTAATTCTTTAAAATGTGCGTCAAAAATGTATATTTGTAGTGTTACAAAGGACAACTATGAAACACTTGTAGAATCTCTAATCAAAAAAGCAACACCTCTAGATCACAGTAAATCACCATGTGAAGAAACGTTTATTCCAGATACTACTGTTAAGTTAATATGATGAGATTTCTAACTGCAAAAAATAACTTGTATTGTCTTTTTAGGGTGAGACTTACGTTATGTACATAAAAATGGATACTCCAAAAGAATTTACAACTTGGTTACATGTGGCCAAGGTATAATACTGATATATAAAAGAATTCTGAAAATAAAACTAGAAATAAACCTATTAACAGTGTTTCCGCATTTGGGATTTGGATGGGAGAGGCTTTCACAAAGGCATGTGGAGACTTTATATGAAGAAGAATCATCTTTTTATCATTGGAGTACCTCATTCGCCTTACTCGTGAGTGTTATTTTAACCGTTTCGTTTTGATCTCCAAAGCTAAAAACTATATTCAATTGAAAGGAAATTCAAGCCTGACAACATCGTGCCAATTTATTTGGAAACCCACGCAGATAAAAGAAAAATTGGCATTCGGTAATCATGTGATCCAGGTGAATAGTGTCACATTTCGTCCAGCTAAACCCTTCAGCATCAAGTCTTAAGCGACAATTTGCAGCTGTAGGTCGGTGATAATTCAACGTCCGTGGAATCTCGAATTTTAAAGATCTGAGAATTCGCTCAGTATTAGTACTGTATTTTTAGATTTTGTATCTTTGTTTAAAGAAATATACGCTATGCACAACTACCCCTCTATTAACACCTTAAATTCCCCTTTTTACCTTACCTTAATTACAAATCGTTTATGTCAAAATGTACTTTTGAGTAGTTTATATCAAGCGGATTTATAACGTTACTAGTCGCAATTATAACTAAATGTTCCTCACCTCATTTATATTAATATATTAAACCTATCCCCATTTTTCGTTTTACGATACAGTATAAATAAAACGTTATTGGATATTTTGGTGGACTGAAAGTTGATTGTATTATCAAAACTTTAGTTTCTCCAACATTTTTTCCAGAGATAAAGAACTCTTTGTTCAAACAAGTTACTAAATAATGAATTGGAAACAGACAAAAAAACAGCAACTTGATCGCCAAAAAAAAAGTAAATGTCAATAAATAAATTGAACAAGTCTTTTAACTTGATAAAAATTGGAAATGTCAATCTCAGGATCAAACAACACCGACCATTTTTTTTTTCATACAACAAACTAACTAGCATTTTATGATTTTAATAAATTGATGGCCAGTTAACGTTTACAACGTTTCACTAAAAAATGAGACTTGTTAAATTTTTCGTCCACTTACTTAATCCCGAAAAATGGTGGAAAAATTACTCTTGCTTATAAATACCTCGTTATTACAATTTGTAGAGAGGAATATATGTTAGTGATGGTCTTAACCACCTAACTGTAAAGATCATCGTCTCCATCGTCAGCAAAATTGCCCTGCTCGCCACCCGAAGGACCTTGAGCACCACCACGACCACTACCTCCTTGACTTCCTCCTGGGAATCTATTGTAAATACACATTACAAATCAGAAAAAAAACTCAAAATTAAGTCATTAATCAAACAAATTACTTGAAATTTCCACCAAATCCTCTGCTCTGCTGTAAAGTCTGAGCAAACATTTCATACTTCCTAATGTCATTGTCAGTAACCGATCGTCTAGCGAATTTCATTGCTTCTTCAAAATGTTCCTTACGAATATTAGGCACAAGGTCAACATCTTCAACATCCTATAAGATATTAAAATGTTATTAATAAAACATCTGCCAAAAATGAGTGCAAAATAATATTAACCATAGCTGAATCTGGATTGGCGGCTTTTTCTTTTTCACGTCGAATCTCAGATTCAATTGACTCTCTAATAGCTAATTTACAAGCTCTTTGGCATATTTCAGTCAAATCGGCTCCACTGAATCCATGAGCAACTTTAGCCAAGTAAAGAAGATCTACATCCTATCAAAATTAAATAAAAAATTTAAAATGACATATTCTAGAAACTTTCAATGAAATTCTACATACGTCTCCAATTGGTGACTTTCTCAAATTTGCTTTCAAAATGGCAACACGCGATGCTTCATCGGGTAATGGAATGTAGATAAGTTGATCAAGGCGACCAGGACGAAGAATTGCTGGATCAATGATGTCTGGCCTATTGGTAGCTCCAATAATAAATACGTTTTTCTTAGAACTCATACCATCCATTTCGGTAAGAATTTGGTTAATAACTCGGTCAGCGGCACCACCAGCGTCACCAAGACTACCACCACGAGCTTTAGCAATGGAATCAAGTTCATCAAAGAAAAGCACACATGGTGCAGCGGATCTAGCTTTATCAAAAACATCACGAACGTTGGCTTCTGACTCTCCAAACCACATAGTCAAAAGTTCAGGTCCTTTAATGCTAATGAAATTTGCCTGACACTCGTTAGCAATCGCTTTAGCCAACAGAGTTTTACCGCATCCAGGAGGACCGTAAAACAACACACCTCGAGATGGAGTCATTCCAAACTTGAGGAATTTCTCTGGATGTTCCACTGGGTACTACAATAAACAAAAATTATTTTAACTTAGTCAATACTAAATAAGTATAAAGAAAGTTATACGTACTTGAACTAATTCTTGAAGTTCTCGTTTGACACCTTCCAAACCACCAACATCTTGCCAGGTAACATTTGGAACTTCAACAACTGTCTCACGTAAAGCACTTGGAGTACTCTTGCCCATGGCCCACTAAACCCAAAATTCATTCATGATTTTCACAAAACAATAAATAACTACAATAAGCTATTTACCCTAAAGTTGTCCATGTTTACTGCAAGCGAGTCAAGTACTTCAGCGTCAATTTGATCATCTTCCAAATCAATCAAGTCCATCTTTTCTCGAATTTGCTGTAAAGCGGCCTCTGAACACAATGCAGCAAGATCGGCTCCAACGTGACCATGTGATTCAGCAGCAATCTATTTCCAAACATTATTTTAATCACTCAGAAATACAAACACACGAGTCAAATCTTACTTGTTCTAAGTCGACATCGTCCGCCAGTTTCATGTTTTTCGTGTGAATTCTCAAGATTTCTAACCTTCCAGTTGCATCAGGAATGCCAATGTCGACTTCTCTATCGAATCGACCTAAAATTGTTGGTAATAAAATTAATTACTAAATATTATAACACATTAAAAGAACCAAAACATACCAAATCGTCGTAAAGCTGGATCAATACTATTTGGTCGATTTGTTGCAGCCATCACGATGACATGACTTCTTTGCTTGAGACCATCCATCAATGTAAGTAATTGCGAAACAATACGACGTTCAACTTCTCCATGAGTCTTTTCTCTTTTGGGAGCAATAGCATCCAACTCATCAATAAAGATAATAGAAGGAGCATTCTTCTCAGCAGTATCAAAAGCTTTTCTTAAGTTGCTTTCGGATTCTCCAGCCAATTTGCTCATAATTTCAGGACCTAAAACAAATATTAAAATCAGTAAGCAAATAACAGCTAGCTTCGAGATCAAGAATGCCTCACCGTTAATTAAGAAGAAAAAGGCGCCGGTTTCGTTAGCTACAGCACGAGCAATCAATGTCTTTCCAGTACCAGGTGGTCCATATAAAAGAATTCCACGGGGTGGCTTAACTCCAATAGCTTTAAACAAACTCGGATGTCGCAATGGAAGTTCCACCATCTCTTTGATTTGTGCCAACTGCTTTCTGCAACCACCAATGTCGTCATAACCAACTTCATTTAATGAAGCTTCTTCATCTTCTCTTTTCACTGGATCGCCCTCACAATGGATTACAGTATCGGGAGCAACAATACAACATGGCGATGGATCGGTTTCTACAACTTTAAATTCTACTGCTCTCATACCACCTCTTACTAAAAACATGTCGCCTTTATAAATTGGTCGATAGGCCTCCATAAAATAAGGCTTTAGATATACTTCAAACAAGCTCCTATAAATATTAATAAAGTAAATAACCTAGTAAAGCGGATTAAAGTCAGTTAATACATGCCCAGTAAGTCCTTCTACGGTGTCATCAATCGGCAAAACATGAATTCGCTTTCCATATTTAACATCGGGGCAAGATTGGATACTAACAACATCGCCTAATCTTACCCTTAAATTATTACGAACTACACGGTTCATACGGATTTTCTCATTGGGAACTGTGTCATCAGAAAGAACAATGCAAACCGTTTCACGGCGCTTCTTTCCTTTTAGAAGAACCGTATCACCACGAAATAACTGCAACTCGTCCATTTTAGCCTAAACAAATAACGTCATTAACGTACAAGTCATTTTATAAAAATATTGAATAATGGTTACCTGTGAAAGTGATACCACCGAATTATCATCATTAATCGCTTCTTCAATAAGTAAGCGATTTGGTTTCTCCTTCTTTCTCAAAATAGCCGTCGCCAAATTATCCGCCCTATAATAATGAAACAATACAGTGTTAGTTTATGACTAAAAATCAATGTTGTTGGTAAAAATAAAATAAACGCCTTACATGCTACTGTACTCAAGGCTTAAACACAAACAATGCTACAAAGACAAGTGAACACCTTATTTATATTGCTTTTCTAGAGTTTTCTAGAATGTATTTAAAAGTTATCTAATGTTTCTTTTATTAGAAGCTTGACAATTTCAAACAACCATTTACATAAATACACGTAGCTTTAGAAATCATTTGTTGTGACAAGTCACCCCTGAGCTAGGCTATGAAGTTGTGAACTACTATGCCTACCACGATGATTCAACAAAATAGAACATTTTTACAAAACGAAAACGTTCTAAAAATCAAATAAAATCAGCTCAGCAAAATCGTTTATTATACTAAAATCGATACTAAATAAATCAAAAGCATCTTAGTTTTTATGATTATTTAAAATAAATAATAATAATGCTATCATCTGCGGTGACGAAGCTAAATTGATGGCGTGTAAGCACAAACTTACTATGGCTACCTTATACACAACACAAACTGTACCGGCAATATCTATTCACTCTTTCCGTAAATATAATACTTCAGCATTAGTATAAAGAATATTTATTATTTACCTTCCACTATCAGCCATTTTCTTTATTTAGTATATTAACTTCCAAACAAAACAACCAAATTACTTCCAAGTTCAGTAACAATCCTTTCTACAGAGACTCTACTTATCTTCCAAATCGAAATTTAGAACAAAGATGCCAGATAGTCAGCAAATATCGTACGGTAATTTAAAACAGTTGTATTTTAAATTAAATATTTTAAAGTAAAATATTGTTTATAAACTACGCTTAGTTGCACTATGTAAGCAAAAATATTTATAAACACCTAATAACATAATTTTATATTAAAAAGTACAGTATTAGTCATCACAATGACAGTCACTGAATCAGGTGATCACTGAATGATCTGGCAGCATTTATAAGGTACGTTTGCTTGATTGCGTACGTCAAACTGCTCACACACCTCCATAATTGATCGCCTATATTGCGTAATGAGCCAATAATATCATGAAAACATGGCTTCGTTTTAGTACGATTTCAATGGAGTCACAATTGTAATAGTAGGGTGACTGACTTAACATTAAAATAACCTTAAATACATAATGAAATCGGCCGGTCTCTTCGTTTAATTATTCGTGAAAGTATCTTAAATTGAATAAACAACATTAAGGATGGCAGGAATTAAAGGTAATACCGCAATCAATTATTTAAATTATGAACCAAAGAATAAGCATGCGTAATCATAATATTTGTATTGTTCTGCCATTTTTATCATTGAACTGACCTGATATTTTATTTATTTATTTGTCATCTGGATATCGCCCATCTAATGCTGATAAATACATCAACAACAGCGTAAGTTTCTAAATAGTTATTGTAAATAGCATTGTAATAGTTATTGTAAATGTCATTTGTTATGTTTAGGTTAATTGGATTGGCATTTGCTGGTTCACTTGGAATTACTTTATTAGTTTTAGCTTGCGCCTTAAAGGAATTTGAGTAATTAAACATATTTTTAACTTAATTATAAAAGCAAATGAATTAATTATTTATGTTTATACAGCAGTGTGTGGTGGCCATTCTTCGTTGTCTTCTTTTATGTTTTATCACCAATACCATTACTGATAGCTCGTCGTTACACAGATGATATGAGTTCGAGTAATACTATTCAAGAGCTCGCCTATTTTGTCACTACATTCCTGATACTTTCATCTTTTGCTTTGCCGATTGTATTGGCCAGAGCACCGCCTTCAGCTCCCACAGTTAGTTCATTCATTTATAAAACAGTAAGCTCGGATTTAAGGGATTCAATGGATGTCATAAGCTTATAGAAATTTGTTCACAGTGTCATTTCTAAACATTGATAGCTTCAATATGACGATAAATATAGGAATGACTCATCCAGAATACTTTAAATCAGAGCATAATGCGTTAAATTTAGCAACATTTTTTAATATACTGTAAATTTCTACTTGCAGATAAGATGGGGAGCTTGTGGATTGACCATCTCAGCCAATATAGTGGTCTTTTTAACCATTCTTGGGTTCTTTCTTGCTTTTGATAATGATGATGTCGATTATAGTATGTGGTAGAGCTTTTCAAAAAATTAATTTTTGTTGTCACAATCCGTGCCACCACCACTACCCAGTTTTGCATATAGAAAATGGGGCAGTTAATTCTCTTGGAATTTTTATGTTGACCATCTCGGACCGTGTTAGATCTGAGTTATATCAGAAAGATTAATATGCAATAGTGGCTTCATAATAATGTATTGTCTGTATCTCATCTTGCCTGTTGGGTCGGTTTTAAGCAGAACAAAAAAAAGTTTGTTATTTAATAGTCAATTGGTCACAATGTCGAAGGTTCAAAGACTATAAATCTAAGTCAAGCATCTCAACAAAATGCTTTAACACAAATAACTGTAATTTTTCATAAATAAATTCATTGAATTAAAAATAGTTTTAAACTTTCGTCTTTAATTACAGTATAACACAATCACAGTCTTTCCGCTTTTTAAAATTTCGGTTCATCATTTAACTGTCATACTAAAATTATTTTTTTTTGTAAACATTTTCCCAAACGATTTAACTGTTAATAAGTTTATAAATTTCAGATAAAAGTACATACAGTAACGTACATTTTATGTTTAAAAGTTAAAACCCGTTTGTCGCCAAAACATTCAATGTAAAATATATTTGGCACTTGCCAGACAATGTACCTAGTCATTTTATCTGTGTAAACCATTCCATGAAAATAATACAAAATTTCTATATTTGCACAAATTGTTTTCATTAATACACTTTTTTGTGGTGGTGAAATTGTTATTACTCTTATTCACTGGACATTATTTCCCTAAGTTTTATATACTGTACACATTATTGATGTTCGCCATCGAGAGCTTCTAAGAATTTTTCTTCAATCAGCAGGGGTATCAGCTTATGTCTAAAATACACAAACATAATATTCATTAAATCAATTTCCATGAGCCAGTGTTTCTCAAAACTTTTGGAACTACTAAAATATCAAAATCAACTCCGTAAGCAGAATTTCAAACAACATATTTTGCTAGTAAACGTCAATTTCTGTAATTGAAATATCCCAAGCCTCAAATTAAATCAGTAAAAGCAAATCTGTGTTACATTTTTGTTGGTCCTAAGTTCTAACTTGCTAACCTTGGTGCCCAAAGCCTCTTTAGATAACTCAATCACCAGCTTTGAGAAACATTGGTATAAACAAGAATGTAATAATCAATACCTTAGAGGTAAAAGGAGCAGAATAATAAATGGAAACACGGTCTTTAGATACAAAATCGATGAAAATCCAAACACACACATGCCAGCCAGTTGAATGACCTGACACGTTGTAAATACGTGAATTTTACGTTGTGGAACTCGACGAATATAATGGGTCGGAGGGTAGGCTGACTGAAATCAATTAAATTAATAACTTTATCAAAATATATCATGAATAGTTCTATTTGAGCGCAAAATGCAAATGGGTTATTGAAATTTATTAAATTATGAGAAGGGCATTACGCATGATATTGTATAAAATAATAAACGTACTTGCTCCATAAATAGTAAAAGAATTCGATCGAACATCTGATTGCCATACAACCCGGTAACGGCCATATAAAGAAACAGTCCATCTAAAACAGCCGTTGGGATAAAGGATAATGGTTCGGGCAGAAGAAGGAGAGATAAACCAATCATGGCGTGCGACAGAATCCCAGTTAATCGAGTCTCACGAACACGTACAATTCTTCAAAAATCAATACAGTAAACATCAAATTAACAAAATAATTGCTTTGGAAGAATTGGAAAAAAGTCAGCAAAATTAACCAGGCCAAATACAATTACATTCTACATGATGAAACAGTAACTAAAGTTACTAAAAAGTTTTTTATTTCAAATTAAGTAGTTTTTGATGCTTCCTTTAAGTGACTGCCATATTCAACACTAAAGGTCTCACTTGCTGTCGCAAATTAAAACTACAGACTAGGGTTTATCTAATTTGGGACAATTTTTCTTATTAGATTATTTGTGGGAAATAGTGTCAGTAATCTTTTTGGTACGTTTTTTTGGGTCAAGTATCTTTTACAAGTCAAGTGTACTTAAGATAAAACTATCGAGCGAACAGCAAGACTATGGATACTAAATTGCTATTATAATTTTGAAATATTATTATGTAATAAGCCCTGTAGCCACTTGGGTTACTTTGCCAGCCTTTCCACCAACTTTTTTCTTTCTTTTTTTTTTAAAGTTAAGTGATAACTTTCTTACATCTCATTAACCATTCCTTGATCAACTCTTTCTTCCACATCAGCCAGACTCCTCACGTGTAAAGGTGAATGAGGTAAAGTTGCGTGCATCCATGGTAAGCAAAATATTGATAAAAAGGCATTCAGGAGACCAACTACGAATAAATCCAAATGGTAAGCGGGTCCCTTTTTTAGTCTAAAACAAACAAATTAAACACAAAACAAAAATTTGATTAATGAAGGAATACTGTTTTTTGTTAATTATTAAATGAGAGATATTTACTGGAACAAAATTATTTTTACTTATTACAAGGATTGTTTACTATCGCGCTGGTTATATTCTGATCCATAAAAAATAGTAAAGACAGCAGAAATCCCATTCCCATACAAGCGAAGATGGCACTAGTGGTTAACTTTTCCAATGGAGCCACGACAAACAATGGCGTACTGTTATGACGAAATTTCTCCACTGTATAAACAAAATAGCAATGCTGTAATAAAAATATATTATAATGACATAGTTAATCACTTACACTGAACATCACCAAATATATAAGATCCAATAAATGTTAGCACGATGACTGCAACTGGCAGTGAATAATCAGCCAGAGCTTCTCTTTTACTGGCTTGCAAATAAGGTCTAAAATGATAAATATTAATTAAGTACCGTATATACAGCTCTGTATATTGTTAACAAAAAATCATAACTATACTGGGTGATTTTATAAATTGGAATACTGTTTTTACAGTGTCAATAAGAAGCGTTACTAATGGCAATTAGTTTTTCTTAGTATAGGTAGGAAGACTAAATCTGGTCAGTTTCAATGGCTATGTGTCTCGTTTTCTTTTGTTACATGAGAAATAAAAGTGTTCCAATTTAGAAAATCATCCGGTGTAATAAAATTACGTTTTATTGAAGTTATACAATGATGTTCCCAGCCATAGAGTGCCTAACATGAGCAATATAAACAGCAAACTACTGTCTCTTCTGCAACTGGATCCCTCTTGAGCGCTTCCATGAGCAGATGTAAAGTTATTAAATGTACCATTGGTCACTTCCATCGAAGTAGACAGATTTCGGTCATCACAGGAATTATAATTTTTTTTAAAATCTATAATAGAGATTTAATTTTAAGTTATTGTTTTTAAAACTGTTTTAAAGTTAAGTTACTTAGCGCAACATCTCTAAAGGCATCTACACAAAAAGCGATAGAAATAAAAATTGCAAAAATTTCTTCCGTCGATCGGGTTGACCATTTCATGATCCGACTGGCACCCGATATTGAATAAACAATGAGGAAGAATGAATTCCATAGTCCCACGCAGCTATAAGTGGCCAAAAAATCCAAACTGAATTTCCCACATATGTCGTAGATTGCTTCCGGGTAGAAAAACAAAACACAAGAGAAAAACAGCATATCAATTATTTACAATTACGTGAAGATTGTTGCTGGTAATTTGCCAATTGTATACTTTTTGTATAGAGAGCTAACGGCGCCGTCGTAAGTAAGATCATCAAGGGTTGACCACCTAAAAATCCAAAGAAAAGTCCTCCAATCGATTGACCCAATATTACTTTTTGAACATCTAAACCATCAGGGAAGCAAAGAGGAAACGACAAATAATCGTTAAAATATATAAACAAAAGGTAAAAGGATTTTTTTTTCATCTTGCCAATTTTTCCGTCAGTATTGTTGTCATGCAATACTCCAAATGCCATAGACGGCAGCAAGCAGGCAAAGTATAAAAACATTGTTGTTGACACTAATTTTTGAATTGTTCGTCGTCCAACTACACCTTTTTTTTAACCAAATGAAAAAATCCGTTAAATATGATATTAAATTTACTGGCCACATAATTATTAATTAAATTTACCATCTTTAAAATCACTTAAGTAGTGGTGCAATCTCCTTGATATATCATCACGTAAACCAAACATACAACTGCATCGATTATTCTGTTTTAATCAAAAAACTAAATTAAAAATAAAATAATGGATCCTCTAAGTTTGAGAATTAAATCATGAAATTTAGTTTTGCCTGTCATTAAAGTTCACAGCTATCAATTTTATACATTAACTGGTGAATTTCAGTTTCAAACTCTGTATAAATCCGCTTATTATAAACTTTGCAACTAAATTGGCAAACTTTAAAATAAGTTTATAAATTCAGTTGCAAAAGTTAAGGCCATTTTATTTTATTTTATTTTTTGGTGACAGCGCGGTAAAATAGGTAATTGAATCAAACTACAGTACTGAGATAAAAGTTTTAAGTACTTTTTGATAGCGAAGATGTACATGGTTTTCCATTAGTCTTTTCTCCGGATTGCTCTGTTCTTCCGCTAACTCCCTTGCATGCTTAAGCAAAATGTTTTTAAATTCTTCCTCAGTGTCGGTCTCCAGGAGACACTGACGAAAATTCATGTCGGCAAATAAAGTGGCAAACGTTCTTCCAGTTTCCAATGCATTTTTAGTTCCCTTCTACGAAATAAAATACTTGTCAACACACTGAGAATGTTGTGTACATTGATATATGGTATATGGAAATGTTCACCAAATTCATTTTCATCAAAGGATATATTTTTTTTTAGTCTTGACAAAAAATCGATCATAGAATTTAGCAGCTACATTGATACTGGCAGGTGTGCAGTAAAATCAGTTTATCTCAAAAAAGAAATTTAAACTTTTAAATAATATTTTTAAGAGGCTTAAATTCAATTCTCAAATGCAAGTTCAGATAACTGAATGTAATTTTTTTATTTTTTTAAAATTTAAATGCAATTTATTATGAAGTTATGAATAATAAGTGATCCTGATTTTGTGCCAGATTTTTTTTTGCTATGCAATAAGTTTCTTTTAAATTTAAAATAAATTTTAACGTCAATAAAGAAAAAATATTTTGACACATGTGCAGTCTGCCATAACATGTACCGGTCGCCCTTTAAAAGTTTATATTGTGTAAATGTTAAACCAATGAGTTCGGTGAAAATTTCTCAGTAAGACTCTCCAGGAAAGTTTATAATTAGAACCCAAAGACTCAGTTCTAAATGTAGACTAGTTACTAAATACAAACGGTTAACAAAAACTATCGTTATTGTTGCTAAATTTAAATTGTTGTTTCTTCAAGTAACAATTATTATTGTTGCTAGTCTAGTAGTCTGCATAATAAAAATAAATAATGTAATAATAAAAAAAAACCTAGTAACCTCTTTGCTGGGGCACAAAACCAGCACTAAGAATTTGACTTCATGACACGTGTGTCCCATATTTGCTGGAACTCTAAGCCTGGCAATGGCAACATGTCTTTGGACTAATGATGGTATATTGCATCTACATCAATCATAAAAGTGTCATAACAAGTAATTTAATTGGTTTTTATATTGCATAAGGGATGGTCAAAAAGTAAGTTTATTTATTTTAACAGAAGCTTCATTTTTGGGTTCCTAAGTGAGTAAGAATAAATAGAGCCAAATATGGGAGATTTTCTTAATTGGAATAGTGCTTTCTTTGTGTTTTTTTTTCGTGAAAATAAAGGTTTTCCAACTTAGAAAACACCCGGTATGAAAAACTTATTTTTTGACTTTTTTCCAGTGCATTGTTTCTGCCTTACAGCGCTATGATCCACGATTGATCGTATTCAAAACCATTGCCACCCTCCCTCATACAGATCCCCTGAAGGGTTTTGGATAAGAGATTGCCAGAGTTGTGTGTAAATAACGTTGTTTTAGCCGCTGCCACGGAACATTCGGGTTCATGTATTGAATCCAGCATTTTCCATAACATGGAGTCCACTATTCGCTCAAGCGACGTTTCCGTTACATCCAGTAACAACACGGCTTTAGTGAGAAAACGAGAAACGTCCATTGAAGCCCGGATCTCGGCTCCAAAATCTTTCATTGGAACTTTCTTTTATATTCAACAACAAAACAAATAGACTGTATCATATTTCAAATTTAATTTAATAAAAATATTGCGCTACCTCATGTTTTGAGAACATCAAAGTTGCCTCGTCTCCATCATCTAGAAATTAGACAAAAAACATTTGTTGACAAAATTATCAATAATGTTAATGGAATTCTTTGTTTTAATTATTGATTGGTCATTTTTAGCCATTTTTCCTGGTAAAGACTATCCTAATCTTACACTCATTTGTTCCCAAGGACAAAAATGTATAAGTGTTTCCATTGAACCATTCATTCCGTTTGCATCTTCTAATAAAACACTGACCAACATGTTTTTGCTTAGACTCGATATTTTTATAGTCTCATATTTCCCCCACATGAAAAACAAAGTTACAATATTGATGATTTCTACTGCTGTATTTACAAAATCTTTGTCGGTTGCTTTTGGTGTTACTGTATGCTACTTTTGGCAAAAACAATTTTAGTGGTTTTTTGTTGTAGTTGCAGTTTCTAAAGCAGTCATATGATTATGCACCAATAATAAGTATTGCTTATTCACGCTATGTTCAGTTTGTAAACAACTAAATTATAATTCTACATATACTGTACTACAGAAAAAATAACATCACTGCAAAACGAAATTAAAAGTTTTAGTGTACGTAGTTGAAAACTCGACACCATTATGTCAATAAATCACAGTAAGAAATGCGCACATTTTCCTCAAGAATAAGTAAATAGGAAGAAAAGAAGAAAATATACGAGTATTTTTTTCAGTATGGAGAATTACTACAGTATTTGGTTTACAAGTATTTTGTTTTTAAATAACATTTTTAACACCATCAGATTATTTAGGTTCTTTTATGAGCTTGCAATGTTACATAAGCTTATTAATTCATTATAATTTCAAATTAATAAAAAATGGATTAATTTCAAGGAAACCAGACACAATGTAAAAGGTTTAATTGAAATTAAATATTTCTTTTTGCAATAGACTGTGTAAAAAAACGATGTTTAAATAAATTACACAAAATTTCCCAATCTACAGACAAATATTATAATAATTATTATTTTTAATTTAGAGTTTTCTCAGCTATTTTAAATGCCAAAAACATATTGCAATGCTGTAAAATATAGATTCATTCTAATTAATTTTCTATATAAATAGTTAAATTTTCATTAATTGTTTTCACGTAACATTTTCTATAAAAGGATAATTTTTAAAAACAGCAATTATGATTATGTAAAATAAATTGAAATTATGAATTTTTGTCAAAATATACAGTGTATCAATTATTTTTTAAAAAAACTGCCATGTGTGCAAAAAAATGGGGAAAATGGAAATAAAAACATATGTATAGCCATTTTTACATCTTTTCTTTTAGATCAAACTATTATGCTTAGCTTTCAAAGCAATGGAAAAAAAATTCATAATAAAATTTATTGCCAGTCAAAACCTTCTGTAAATACAATAAAAGAATTTTTTGTTTTTTCTACCCGTTTTATGGACTCATAAAGATTTTCACACTCTTCCAAAATACAGACATGTTTTCACAAACATTGCAACAAAAAAAACCCCGATTATCTACTGTAAGTGTTAAGTACTAACATATGTAACCGGAAATGAGGTTTTATTTATCAGTCAAGGCTGACTTTGTTAAAAAAAAATAATAATTGGGCAACGAATCAGAGCGTTGTTTCCAAAATTAACTTTTTTTCAAGCACAAAAGTGAAAAGTAAAGCAAAGCACAGAAAGAACTTCCTTTTTTAAGATTTATTTTTTGCTTTAAAGGTCAAAAAAATTAATTTCCAATGTCATAATGAATCAAAATACCGTGTATGCAGTACCTTTATCGGATGAAATCATAAGACTTAACGAAGACTCCGTCAGCTGATTATTTATAACTTGCGAATCAACCGCCAGAAATCCATTATTTTCGTTCCCCTTTATTTCTACTTCTTCTTCGTCCTCTGTCAACACTAGGTCAATTTCTACACCCATAGGCACTAGTAATTGGTCATTCTCGCGTTTGTTATTACTCGCCATTGTATTTGATGGGTTATATAATCATCATCATTATTATTATTAGCTTCGTTCAAAGTCTCTCGGATTCAAGATTCACAGCCATCTTTTCAGCCTCAATATAGTTACACTGTACTCTCCAAGTAACAGCTAAACCGAGTGAATTAAATCGGAAAAAGTCACAAGTACGTGGAAGAAGAAAAGCAGCCAAATATTTGTTCTTAGCTGGTTTCACCCCCTATCCAACAAAGTACTACCCCCTTCGGCTCTGAAGATGCTGACTTTTTACCAACATCATCTCAACACACTTTTATATGCATATTTTCCGGTATTATTTTTAGATACCCTTTTAGTTTACCGTTAAAATAACTTATCAAAGCAACTTTTAATTTAAATTCTTAGCTGAATTTTCTTCATCGTTCTGTCTGGTGACATCATCACCTTGATTTAATTGGATTTCACACTACTAAATAACGTCAGGAGTTGTCACAATTACCTTAAAACCAACTCCACTAACAAATTTCGTTTGTCAAGACACAAATCACTCAATTCAATGTATCAATTGGAATAATAAATAAACGAGACTAAATCTTATCAGTTCCAATGATGATTTCTCCTAATTATTTCTTGCCATAAATAATTCACCCTATATAAACCAAAATCAGATCCTGTATTAATTTAATGACGTTACTGACTTAACAGTACGAGTCAAGTGCAATCACGAAAAAACAATAAAAATCTTTTAAGAACAAACATGTGTTTTCGAATCCACGTTCAGTTTTCTAGAAGCAAAAATGATACATTGCAAACAAAATATTGATTTTTGATCACTAAATTTAGGGTATTGTATAAGCGAAATTTTGTAGCCTAAGCGTTTGGCGCCCCTTTTAAGTGCCACATACCATAACCAACATACTTTACTAGCTTACGTCATACTTTATTTTTAAAAAATTATTTGCAAAATTTCGAGAATTTCACTGTGTGATGCATTGATTTGAAGGATGCTTCAATAAGCTATTGTTGCGTTTGCATGGAAAGTGAAGTGAATTAATCAAATTAATTATTATTAGCTACAATAGACTTCTATGGCACTCCACGTACTGTATGTATAATTAACTTATGTAAGCTGTCAGCTGACGTATTCGATGTTAGTCAATTATAATAAATTATGCGAATAAAAATCTAAAACTTGGTTAGACAATACTAAAATTTTCAACAGAAAATGCAAAATTGTAAAAAAAAAACTCATAATAAAGTCACACAAAACAGTTATTGAGCATCTGAATAAACTATCAATAATGCCGAAATTACATAATCAATTAATTTTTATTATTTTAAAAGTTATCGAGCAAATTAACAAAAAAAAGTGCACAAAACTACTGAACTGCAAAGTATCCATTTTCGTTCAAGCTTTAAATATTAACTGTCGAAAAAATTTATTTGACTCTAATTGTTTATAATAATTATCGAAGTTAATTACAATGTATCTTGACAACATAACAACATAAACATCTGATCAAGTATCACTTAGCAATTAGTGTAAACAAGAAGCTACATCACTAAAATTAGTTTAAGTGGAAAGAGCCTTAGCTTCTAACTTACTGTATGTCATTTACTACAGCATAACTTAGATTTTACGTGTAGAAAGTTCACCATTTCCGGCATGTCTACAACATATAATATTGTACCACCAACATACTGTATAACCGATTGGACAATTAAAATGTCACTAATATTTCAACATACAAATTGCGTGCTCAACTAAGTACGATTTTCGCTTAATTAAGTCTTAAACTTGTTATTTTTTTATATATACACGAGTTCAAACTTACAAAAAAAAAAAAGCATCTTCGAATTAATAATATATTATAACTAGCTGGTACCTCGGCTCGTTTCCAAATTGCTTTATTAAACGAATTAGGCGGAGCACCTACAGCGTTTCATAATGTCATTAATACCCTAGCGAATTTTCAAGACATAAACTTATTCAAAGACAGCTACAGTATATTCCAGGTAATTTTCTAAGTTGGAACACAATTTTTATGCATAACAAGAAATAAACGAGACAGTGTTCCAGTTTATAAAAGCACCTGGTATAATATCATGCGATTTGTATTATAATTTTTTAAGCAGCTGTGATCTACGGATAAATAAATTATGCGCAAGCAGTTATAGTAATGCAGTATCGACGGTATCTACAGTATCTAACGGAGTAGATCGATTAGGAAGATAAATCAAGCTGAACGTTTGAAATCGATTGAGAAAATGTAGTGAGGAAAGAAAATAGATTCGAAGAAACATTTTTGCAGCATCAGTTGGCTGCTATGTGTGATTGCGTGCCAACAACAACAATGACATGACATGAAAGTAGATAGTCAAAATTTTTAAAAGGCATTACAAGCGAAATGCATTCTGTACAACAAATGACACAAACTCCTACTTTTAAATTTTTTAAAATAAGACTAACTGGAAGACTTGATTTAACTACTCTTAGCAATGTTTTGGCATCCAAGCGAATTCCATTCCAACTGTCTTACTGTATCAGTGACTATGCTAATTCAAGGTCCTAAATCAGGTGTGACGAAATTCTCAGGTGTAACGAAACATTTGAAAAGCCTTTCCATTTGGCACAGGTACATAATAAAACAACAAATGCAGTTATTATTGTCAAAGTTCTATAAACATATCACAATATAGTAATGCTAATATTTTTGATCAATTTACAAAATTAATAAAAAAAAATAATGGAAAAATATTTTGTACAAATTACAAAAGCAATACAAATTTAAATTAAATTACTGTATATTTTATGTTAATTACTATACTAATAAAAAATTAGAACTTTTTGAAACTATTTTAATTTTTAAGAACTAAAACCAAATAATTAGATTATTAGACACAACATTTATGCTGAATTCAAATTTAAAGAAATTCAATTTTGTCTTTTAAGCAAAACACATCATTTGATTTTAAGCCGAAATATTTTAGTTTTAAGACACAAATTTAAGCTCTAGAAAACTAAATTAGCTCTCAATACATACAGTATTGTACCATTTTGGTCTCTAAATAAATTAATTTTGACTTCAATAACAAAGTTTATTCAACTTAAAAAAAAAAAAAGGTTTTCTATAAAATAAAATTGCCTAAATATGAAGTCCTCAAAGTGAAAAGGCCCAAAGGCATTTTATTATTCCTGTTGCTATGTGTGGAATCTGGTCTTTGAGTTTTGGTCTGCCATCGTTTTTTTTTTAATTTGTCAACATGAATATCATAACTTGATCAATTCAAGCTTTAACAAAACGCCTGGCTCTGTACCGGTATAAGTGTATGTGTGGGTATATCTAATAAAAAACATCTTCTCTTCCTAGTCATAAATTTAAGTATGTACAAACTTTTATATAAAAGATTGCCAGCTAGGTCAGGTTGATATGATAGAAGATGTCAGCGGTGACGACGACGGCGTCTTGTGGGCTAAAGTGATCATCATAAAGGCGTCATTTTCTCCATGCCCAAAGGCGGAATTAATTAATTCAATGGCAAGTAGACCGTAGTATACTGTATACGGCTGGCCATTCTAGATCACCGTAAATAGACTTCGATGTGTCATAAATTTCTCATCACGTGATTTATTGACTTTTTATCCATCAGATACATCAACTTTAAGTGGCCAACGAAATAATAAAGCTTTTAAAGAATGTGTTAACTAATGTGCATAACAAAATACAAATGCACATTCACTTGGAAAAAAAAATTAAAATTGTGATAAACCTTCAAACTAATAGGCTAAGCTGGAAATAACTATTACACTATAATAAAACGCCTATATTATACTCGGTGGTACAGTACTGTAGAATATCGTGCAAACCAGAGTCAATGGAGCGCAATGTATTCTCAATGTCATTTGAAATTGAAATACAGTGCGTTTCATAGACTCTGGTGTGCACGGTACTGTGACACGCGCTTTTAGCTTTAATGGATTTTCTGAGACATTAAAAAATTCAATTGTAATTAACATTGAAAGCAGTCAAGTGTACAGTGAATTTACTATAACACCATGAACAATACAGTATAACTACTGTAATCTAGAAATCAATCATAAAATTGTATACCATAAACTTAAGACCTTACATAATATAATTCGGCCATAAATAATACCAGTTAGTCAATAACTTATCGGTATTATATTGTTTTGCTCTTAGCTTTAACATAGCTAGTTATAAAAATTTAAAAGCAAAATTATAATGGAAAATGTCAAAAGTTAGCTGGCCTTGGAGAAAATAATTATAACTCCCAAAATTGTAACAAATAAGCTAAACAACGTTGCCAAAACATGCAATGCAACTAAGGTAAAGGTAAAGGTAGACAAAACATATTTAACTACAAAATAAAGTTTTTAAAATTTCTACAAAAAAAAAGTGTTTTCCTGTAAAATGAGCCAAAAAGTTACTGTGGTTATTTTAAGAAACAACGCACTAAAAGTTGTAATGTTGACGATTCAGCTGTTTCTAAAAGTTGTCATTTAAATTGTTAACATTTTATGTTAGGGAAAATAACAACATGGGACTTTTAGTAATACTTCAATGAAACAGCATTGAAAAAATACTTGTTGACTATTAAAGTTATTACAGTGGCAGTTGCTTAGCTCAGTCGGTATAAACATGGATTGAAAGTCAGGATATCGAGAGTTGGAGTCTCGACCACTGAAAACACGTGGGATGGATAATGGGGGTTTTTCATCCATCTCTCCATCGGCTCATTCCAGTGAGATTCATCAAAATAATCGAATATTTAAGTTGAAATTTAAAATAATGAAGTATGATTGAAATAAGTGGAAGTCATGGTCAATATATTTAAAACCTTCATAACCTCAGTCTACCATTTATTAAATTGAATAAATAATTGTTTAAAGGTTATTTTCCTTTCGCTTTCAAGACAAAGTTTTTGTATGCAAAAATTAATATTGAATTCCAAAATTTTATTTCTTTTCTGTATTTGTACTGTACATGTAAACGTTAAATGAGAATACTATGTGCTGTAATTTGCATGATTTCACAAAATTAATACTGAATGCAAGCATGACATGTGAAAAACAGACAACATAGATTTATAATCGTAAGTGGACCGTGACTTGTACGCTGGAGAAAACCATAGAAATGCCATAGACGTCAAAGAGTACTGAATACCCAATGCCTAATGTAAAACTTTAGGACTTTGTGGAGTTTCAAAATTAATTTCAAAGTTGATTTTTAAGTTTAGTGTACTTTCATTAGTGAACTTGTGAATGACTTGACTAACAATTTGTATAAATACAAAACATTGAACTATAGCGATGTGTTTTCATTTTTTATTTTTAAAAATAAAATCTTTTAAATTAAATTATCCTTCACAAAAACACATTATCCTATAGCTATAACTTACATAAAGGTCAATTTACTTTAATGTTAAAAGTACAGTTGTTCTGTATACCGGTACTAAATGTTTTTGAAAAATATATATATCTTTAGTTTTTCATGTAAAAGTTCATGTTTAAAGCTGATTTATGATGCTAATACACTCTGGGAAATAAAAATTGGACCAAATCCCAAATTTTCAATTTCTCAGATGGACTAGTCAGTGTTTCTAATATGGAAGATGTAAGCTAAAAGTAAAGTAAATGCAATGCTCTTCTTTACTTATTGATTTTTACATTTACACGCTGCTGAGCTTTATACTTTTTTTCATTTAAAGTTCACCAAGTTATCTTTCTCTCAAACGTATTTTCTCTTAGAAACAATTTTTAATCGCATATATTGTTAGCATCTTGACATAATTATGCCTTATGTGTGTCTGAAAGTCAAAATTAAAATAAAAAGTGGCAGAAGATTCCTTATTAAATATTTAATAATGATGATTTTGTTGATATAAAAATATTTACTTTCAAAATTGAATGCTTTGGAAGTTTGAGTTTGGAAAGAAATTTCGTCATATGTTATACCAATATATAGGCGTCGTTTAGAAACGTAAAAACTCAAATAGGAAAATTAAATTGAATATTTTCTAAGGCTTCACCGCTATTATAAAGTGGTACTTCCACTTAAATTCAACGACATACACCTCTCAACGTCAAGCAGCCAATAATAAAATCCATAACCCGAGCTAAATCAAACTAAAAGTAAGAAATTCAAAGATTCTAACATAGAGAAGGGTAAACTTTTTACAATAATAAAATTCTGACTATATTTTTATTATAACTATTATACCAGGTGATCATTCACAACACAATAACTAAAATGTTATTTATTGTTTATGGCATTATTGATAAGTACTCGTATGTGTTCGAATTACACATACTGACAATAAAGAAACAAGAAAAATGTCCATGTTAAGGCATACAATTTATTCCTGTTTCTTTAATGGTAATTTTGCCAATAAAAAAGACAAATGTCTATGTTAAATCACGTAATTTTTACTCGATTTTTTACTGCCCGTTCATATATTTATGTGTATAATATTTATCAAACTTTAGATATTTGAGTACCACTAATTAAAATCCTCTAAAGGCCCTAATGCGGTTTGACTATTTTGGATTCTTTTAATGTAATTTATGTCAACTTTTTTTTATCTAATTTTTAGAAAATGTTAAAGGACATTTTAGCAATCTTATAACCCATATTTGTAACTTTTAATTCCGACCAACTGCCTATTTTAAAAATTGTGGAGTAATATTTTGGAGTAGCATATTTTCATAAGTACCAATTTTCTTGTTTAAGCTAGAATTTTGTGTTTTTTTATTACTAAGTTTTTTAAATTATGGAATTGCATTAAATTGTTAGTGTAATCTTGCCAGTGGATATTTAAGTTATTCTTCTAGTCTTCTAGTTCTGCTAAAATTGTGCTGTATTCTTTCTTGCACATTTTATCCAATTTTTGTTTGCTCTTAGTCGATATTGATCAATATTTGTAAGAAATCTTGTTAGCCTTACTTAAAATTTCAATGAACACATTGAAACCTTTCAAGCACAAAGAACTTGTACCATTTTTTCACGTAGTAGTATCTTCACGTTCTTCATAGTTACAAATATAATAAAGAGCATCATAATAACATCAGTACATTGTACTTAGCTTGGAAACTCTCCAATGGTCACTAAGCTTACAACCTACAGTTCCGGTTATTCAGTTTAAAATATTGGTCGTTTTCAAGTAGGTCATAGGCCCTCTCAATTTTAAAGCAAGGCTTCTCGATAGCCTAACTCTGGATTTTCAATATTATTTTTTAAAAGTGCTCGTATGAAGTTCAGTACAACATACGTGTTATTGGAAAAAGTTTTCACAACCATGAAAATACCATGTAAACAAAGAATAAATACTATTTTTACGCTTCATACGCCGTTATTTCTTTACTTAATAAATTATTACTTTGCAGTACACTTTTTCATTATAGAGATCTACTGGTTATTTCCAGTTAAACTGTTTTCAGATAATTTCACCGTGTTTTGTGCCATTAGAGTTTTTTTATAACAGGTGATATTATAAATTGAAACACTGTCATTTCCAGTTTAATAGTTTCAATAGCAATTTCCCCATCATTTTCTAGCTATTAGGATAAAAAATATGTTCCACTTTGAGAATCACCCGGCATACTTTTTTGTCGATTGTGTGGGCATTTTTGCTCTCTCTACGTTAAACCATAGCAATGTAAAACAAATCAGCACTTAGGTAACCAGAGTATTGACAATGATTGATTACCTAACTGTCGACACACAAACAAAAATTCTGTCCATTTGAGTAGGAGGAAAGCCAGGGAAATTAATTAATGGCTAAATTATTGTGTCCGTAATTAAATATGTAAGCTCTACAGTAGTTCTGTATAAATATAATTAATGAAACGCATCGCAAACTTTGTCAAATTAATTCGGGAAGCCTATTTGCTTACTCTTACACTTGCATAAAAAATCACCAAGTCTCATTCAGTTTCAATCAGACAGAGCTATCAAGATTTGTGTCAAGGAGCAGGGTTACTCCAAACACTCCAATTAATGCTCTTTTAACATTGACAGCATAAAGGCGATATGACATGGTGTAATTCATGGCTCGACTAGATATTTAGTGCCAAGAAAAGCGTTATAATATACGAGCATTTTTGGCACTTCTAACGTTATTATCGTAAAACTCTCCCACTCTTTCCAACCCCCGTCAAGAATTATGTCATAACTGTAAGAAGCTTAAATTAGGTAAAACTTTATGCTACTTAAATACTGACAAATAGAACCTAGAACTAATTAAAAAAGAACCAAATTTTGGTTTGGTTTTTCTTATTGAAGTAATTTGAAGTCGTTAGCTTTTATGTAAAATGTAACCATAGCTTAGTTACAATAAAGAAAATCAATAGAAAGTCAACAAACCTAAAATTGTCACTAGATAAACTGTATCAGAACTCTCTTATTTTTTTTAGAAAATTTTGACGTGACAAACAACGACAGCTATTTAAAAATAATTTAAAAAAATCGCGTTTATTTAAACTTTAAAGTTGTATAACCACTAATCAAAATTGGAATTGAAAACTCAGTAATTTTGTCAGCAATTTTGATGATTTACCTGTAAGATACGATCTTCCTCTTTATCACTAATTATTTTACTATTGGCTAAAGGGGATACAATATTTAGCTTTTACTACAAGTATCGATTTTATTTAATAAAAAAAAATTCATATCCAATTTCGCTTTCGGGTATTAACATGAGTTTGAAAACGCCTTATTTGACTAACAATGTGTAGCTTCAAAGTACATGCAAAAGTCCTCCTCATTTTAAAACATAAAAATTTGGCATACAAAGCGTTAATATTGTTCTTTAACTTAGTTTTTATTGTCGTTTCCTATTATAAAAGCATTGTAATTGGTTATTAAGGCCCATAATTCTACGTGCAAGGTACATAATACTCTTTGATCGAATTAATTGTTTTGTAAACACTGAATGTCAAAAAGCATGTATCGTTTAAAAGTACGTGATTTTTTGCTTGTTTTTTAGATAAAGTATTATTAATACAAGAAAAATCTTGAAATCAAAAAAAACTTAAGAAATCAATAACTGTCACCAACATACACTATTGTAAGTGAACATTTCTGATAGAAAAAATGTCTTTTTAAGTTGAAACAGATACTAGCACAATTTTTTCCAAATTAAATTAAACTGCTTTTAAAAATTAACGATTTAAGACTCGTTGCTTTAAGGTAAGGGCATGCAATATGTAGTATTGCATTATTTTGTAAACAATAATGATTTACAGTAAGTTTATTTCAGTTTCCAAGTATTGTGTAACCGTATTTATTATTGCATGTAACTAGACAGGCTTAAAATGTATTTTTCTGGTAACTTCATCTTTAAATAACGAATCAACAATAATAATTATTTACAAGAGCATACAGTAGTTCCTGTTGTTAACAAAATGCAATGCAAATTTCTTAGAAACAGTTACCGTTACTACAGACATATTAAAAAAATGCTATAAACATCTTTATCGTAATTAAAATTTTGTTTTGAAAAAAAATATATGACTACATGTACATGCAACTGTTTCTGAAATACCAAACCTTCAAGTTAAGCTCATCCTAACAACACACTAATCTTTTACAAGGAAATGCTATCTTTTTAACTTCAATGTTACATAATGTCTTTTATGATTGAAATCGTCTATGCAAATACAAAAGATGTATTTGCTCAAATTGCAACTTTAATAACAACGATCCAACTAAACACTGCGACAAATAGTTAATAAAAATCGAAAAAAAAAAATAAACTGAGAATGTAAAACAAATTAAAAATGTAGCCAAATGAACTGAGAACTGTTAAATCGCACTAAAACTTAATAGTGCATCGTGTTTAAAGATGCACTAAACTTGAGAAAGTTATTGATATTTTACCGTGTAACATTCATTTTTCAACACCATAAATTAACGGTACTTTGAAAAGGAGATTTAAAAAAGTGTACTTAGACATATGAAGTTTGATAAACATTGTCTTTACAATTACAGAGCTTAATTCCTTTGATGACCCTGAATATGATGGCACATAAACGTTATTGCAATTTGCAATGTAGTGTTGTGATAGCATCTAAGATCAAGTGTCTATCGATTTTTACAGCTGAGACGGTTTTCCACTAAATCCAGACTTAAAGTCTACTTAAACTTAATCGTTAGATAAAATAATTTAATCTCTCCCCGACATTTAATAATGTAATCGGTTTATAACTTACTGTACTGTACAATCGTTAATGGATTAATCATTTTTTTTACTCTAAAATTTAGGCTTCCTCACCAGCCATTTAAGGAAACTGAATTAGATATAAAAAAAATAAGGAAAAAAAAAAGCCAACAGCGTGATGGCTTACTGTATTAACGACATGAACATATGTTTTCCATTGCAAAACTGCGTCCTATAAGGTTTTTAAAATATTCTGTAACAGTTACGTTCACGTCAAGAGTGTTTCTAACTTTCTATGTGTTCGCCAATATATAACTTACTGTACATATCCTGTTAAAAAATTGTGTCAGATTAAAATAAATCTAATGACTTGGATGCTGATTGATAATAATAAACTTTCTTTACAAAAACAATATTTTTCTTGTTTTAATGTATTTATGTTGGCAGTTGCCTTTGAATAAGTCTTAAAAACAATGACATTTTGAAGAGGAGAAAAAAATCTAAAAAATGCTGGTTAAAAGTACAAATAAAAAACATCCTTATTTTGGTCATGAATACAGTAAGTAGTACAATGGTTGTGTAAACGCTTCATTTCCCTCTGACTAAATCTAAATCTAAAGCAATAGCAATTATATTTTATGTAACGGATGCCATATAAACAAGACTTTTAAGATTATGGAATTGCTTAGTGATTGTAAAGATCATTAGCATATTTTGGCAAGAAAAAAAAACCATGTAGGAAATTTCCCAGTAACAATAAACAACATTTATTTATCATGTCAGACGCACACATACATGTTAAAATAAACGATTTCCTCTCGAGTAATTTAAATGGTAAGAAAAAAAAGTCTAGAATATCCATCTTAATCAAACAATAATTAAATTCTTGAGAAATTACTCAAGTCTGAGTAATAACTACAAGTTGGAATTGAATATTCTAGTATTAAGATGCAAAACTTGGAATTAGTATTTTTAAGCCACAAAAATAAAAGTAAGATTTCAATTTCTAATTTTCTGTTTTGGAGTTTTACAACTGACTTTTTTTATTGTTTAACCATTTTTTGACTAACCATTTTAGTTAATACAGTATATTTGATGTTAGTGGCACATGATCATTGCTCCAATAAACTAAAGTGACCATTTACTATAAGTTATATCAAACATCATTGCAAAAAAAAGCCCTTGCTGATTGTGATGGGGTCATATCTTCCTATTATATTTAGTATTGTTACAATAAAAGCATATACCGGGTGATTTTCTAAATGAAATATATTTTTTGCTTCATTGAAAGAAATGAGACAAATCGCCATAGAGATTAATAATGGTTATCCTCGTTTCCTTATTGGTCTTTTTTGTCTATACAGTAGTCAGGACCGGCGCGACTTTTTGCGGGGCCGGGTTCAAAAATTGAAAAAAAAATTTGTTTTCTGAAAGTTTTCTAAAAAAAAAATTTTTTTGTTCTTGAAATTCTTTAAAATAAAATTTTTTCTAAAAAAAAAATTTTTTTCCTAAAAAAAAAAAAAAAAACCTCATTTCGTAGACCGCGGGGCCTCTCCAAGCGCGGGGCCGGGTTCATGGGAACCCTTGGAACCCGCGTTGCGCCGGCCCTGACAGTAGTAAAATAAGCTTAGAAACGAGACAAATAGTTGTTTTTGCTACTATTTAGTCTCGTTTCTTTATTAAGCAATTTTTTTTTCACTAAAACAAAACAAAAAAACGGGAAAAAATTGGGTTTGAAACTGATCAGATTAATTTACTGTATGTCTCGTTTTATTATTGGTACTGTAAAAAAGCGATCTAATTTAGAAAGTCACCCGGTATATCTATCCTATGTTGTGATTACAGTATATTGAAAAAAAATAATATTGCATTGTTAAAACATTGACAGTACCGGTAAGCTATTTCATTTAATTATTTATTTAATCTTCCTTAGGCTTATAGTTATTACTCTTTTGTAATGTCAAATTTGTAGTTCATAAAAAGCGACAAATAAAACCCGTTTATTACATACATTTTATCATTAACAAGCAAAGTGCTAGTAAGCCTAATAAAATATTCATTTAAAACCTTACAGTATGTATTGCTGTACTTGTATAGACTTGTAGCTCACCCATTTTTATTTATTAAAACATAAAAAACCGTTACTTAAACAAAAGTGAAAGCAGAAGGGAATCGCAAAAAAGTTAATTTGCGGCAATGATGTAACCGTAGTATGCAATTACGTTGATGGCATGTTACATCGCCTTAAGATTATACTTTCTGTACACTGTATTTAGAAATTAAAACTTTGAGACTTTTTTCCTGACTATCTAATCTTGATCGAAATTTAATTAACGGTATTCCAAAGGGTGCACGCATACACAGTGTTTACATCAAATAAGAAGTTAAAAGAAAGACTTCATAATGTTGTAGCACCGTGCGTTATGATTTTTATCGGTTTTTGCGATTTTTCATCCAACTTTTTAAGTAAAGGAAGATGAAGAAAAAGAAAAGTGAATGGGAAATCCCAAAAATGTTGATATATTTCTATTTTTAACAGCCGTCGGGCTTACAAAGAATGCTTTTGTTGCCATTTAATTCGTTCGTAAACATTTGGCCTCCTTCACGACCCACACTCCAGAGAGAAAACCATGTGCAAATTAATATGAAAAATCTGCCAAAACTTAAGTCATGGTTTATAAAATTTAAACAGCTTTTCTCTCAACTTCTAACTTGTCTAAATATTATTTCGACTAAAAACTAAGACGGTTGCTTATTCCTACTATAAAGTAGCTTAGGTACATAATCAAACGAGAGACAATGACAGTCAACCCTGAACTGAAAGGTCAAATTGGCCATCAAAGTAGAATCTAGTTTCAATGAAATTTGTGTTACAAAATTGATTAAAAATTTAATACCGCGTTCACATAATCGATTAGTAGAGGACCCAACCCAGACCACTCGAGTCTTAAAGTGACTATAGACCTTGTATGGGCCTTCTAAGTTAATTTCTTGACTGTGTAATTACTGCAAATTGCAGGTGTTGCATTTGCATACAATTTCTTAATAAATTACCGGTAGGTTTACCTTATGTACTACAGCAACATAAATAGCTTTCAAAGTTATAAAAATATTAGATTATTTTATGCTAAATCACTTCCCTATGACTAGTAATCTACGTGTAATAGCTTTGGATATACCTGATTGATTTAAGACAAGATTCAGTGTTTAATACTGTCAAACAAATTTCTTGTCTACTTACTTAATATTATTTTACGTAACTTATTATAGTTTGTTTAATTAATCGCAGCTATTTCAAATATGCAGTTATTTTTTTGCGTTTTTTTAAATAAAAAGTATCAAAAAACATAAAAAGAATGGTGCCCTTTAAAAACGGTTGATGGAACATTAAGTAAACTTACCGTAAACAATTTTCCATTCGTTATTGTGAAAGAGCCATGAAGAGTGAATCGGTGGCTTTCTTATTAAATCTCCGGAGGCTGCTGCGGTCAATCTTCGGATGGATCCTTTGAAAGACCCGCGGACTCGACGGATGCTCATTGCAGAATTCCCATAGAAGTAATTCTAGCACACAAATTGTTTGATATTGCTGTTTTAAAATATGAAAATAAATTTTACAATCACTTAAAAGTGTTACATGTCACGCGACAATGCTCGTATATATTTTTACCCGAAACAAATTCGATAAAGAAAGACGTTTGTGAAGATGGGAAAAGAAATTATAGCCACTGCAACGATGTCAGAATGATAATGGCGCAATTCTTTAGATCCTTTTACTCCTCCTTTTTTTTACTCTCAGTTAACGTCTGCGTGCAGCACACTGGAATATCCCCCGCCCTCTCTCACAATTACACAGCTGCAGCAACTTGCCAGCTGGATGGATGGAAACTGGAAAGAGAAGGGTTAACGTGATGCATTTTACACAATCTAAAGCAACAGTTTTTAAACACCGACCAAATACTGTAGTAAAAAAAAATGTACCAAAACTCATTATATACATTTAAACTGCGTAGTACATTTTCTCAAATACCTGCTTTGAATATTAACTGAAAGTTTATTGATTTAATAAATTTTCAAAAGCTTTATCAGCTTAAAAACTCAAATTTCATACAAAAAGTTCACCAATCTACGATATTATGCAAATTAGTTATACATGATATTATTTGTCATGATGTACCCTTACAACTTGCCCCTATTATTCAGGTGCTTAACAATGTCAATTTATAAATGAGACAAATAGTTACTAAAGCTAATGCAATTTAGTCTCAGTTTTTGGCATCAGTACGCAGCTCCACATACTGTACTACAGTAGCATGTAAGTGGTTTCCATAGAGCCACTTAAATCAAGGGGTCATCGTAACACTAATCAAAACTTACTAAGTAATTACGGTGTATTTATATAAAACTAATCCTTTTAACAACTAATTCTTATGCAGTAGTAAGGAGCATTGTTATCAATAATAAATAACGAATCACTACAACGGTAAATAAGAAAAACAACTTTAAAATTCATAAATGTAAACTCAAGTGAATTACCCAGAAACGATTTTTGGAAGAAGTCCAGCTGGCCAGCACAATTTATATAAAAAAAATTTATCGATGTTGACTGAAAGTGGCACCCAAAAATAAATATAAAATGACTAATTTAAGGAATGCTTTGCCAATTCAGTTTTTCATCTTTTCACAACTGTAGAATTCTTAGATTACTATTTTCTATATAGTGAAGTGGTATTTTATAGTTAACTAATTTAATGCAAAGTTTCATTAATCATTTCCTCGATTTAAAAAATACAGACATTGCAGAAAAATCAATAGAATAACGCTGTATGTTAATAAATCTACTATGGTGAAGTTCCAATGTCTTCAGACACAGAAGTAAAAACTAGTATTGTAATCATACTGTACATGCTGCTGAAATAACAGTAAATTATTAACATGCATTTCTAAAATAGTTAGATAATGTATTTATCTGTGCTGCAAACCGAATTTCCTGACCAAAGGTTTCTTCTAAAAAAACTGGCAGAAACGACCTAGGTAAACTGTTTAAACCTCAAAAGCTAATCAAACATTTGGAAATCTTCCTACATATGTATTTAGTTCTCAAACAATTGAAAACCCTTCTGTCATTACTGGATACTTACCTATACCATCCACTCTACTCGCGTAATAAAAGAATTATAAAAGAACTTTACAATCCGCAATTCTTTTATTCACCGCTTCAAATTAAGCTCCGAAATTCCACGCATCTATAGAAAAAAACTTGGCTATTTGGAATTCAAAAAATTCCTTGAGCGTTTATAATTATGATAATAAGGAATCAAATAATGGCCTCGTAATTAAAATCAAACAAAAAACCTTCAAACATCCACAGCTCACGAATTGCCATTGTTGCACATGCTAACAAAGAACTTGTAGTAAACAAAACAAAATCTTGATAATCACTCTATATGAAAATAATGTTAAATTTCAGTACTTCGTAGTTATTGGATTAACTGCAATACTTTGATTGGGACAAGTCACTGAACGTTTTTCTTCCCCAGTTTTTGGAACAAATTCTGCAAAGAAAAACGAAGTTGTCCCATCACTCAGTGAAACAATACTCTTACTTCAAATTTTTGATAAGAAAAACTATTTAACAATTGATCAGTATCGATGTCATATTCAATTTGTCTTTATGAAATTTAAAGATCTCTAAAGCGTTTTTTCATTAACGAATTCTATCAATTCTCAATACTTGACGCAAAACTAAGAAGTTCAACTGAGATATTCACCAATTGTTTACCATAGTGTATTATTTAAATTTAACGCTGATAATAACCACGTGGGCAAGATTATTTTTTTGGATGATTTTATCAATAATAACGATTTCCGATATTGTGGAATAGTGTTTTTTCATCTTGGTATTTTCAAACGTTTGATAAAAACTCAAGAGGGATAGTAGAGATGCAGCGAGAAACGAATTTAATCGCCTGTTTAGGCTGCCGCAAGTGAAGGGAAGTCGTTTTCGTCGTCCACCTTCGGGGCGCTCTGATTTTTGTTACCACTTCGACCTCCACGACCACCACGTACATTTTCTCGGCTTGGCCCACTGCTAGTACCACTTGGGCTACTGGCAACAATGCCTGCGGCGCTAGGGCCCTCAGTGGCACGACTAAAAGCCCCCCTACCACCTCCCCCAGTACGTGTGCCACTGCCTCGACCACCTCTACCTCGTCCTCCACGGCCACGTCTCGAATCAGCATAATTAATTTCGATGTCATGTACGACATGCTTTGCACGACCACGACGACCATATTCTTCGTCATCGTCCTATAAAACAATTTAAAATTAATCCTCAAACACAAGTCCCCATAAGAAAAGCCTTAAGCCATACCTCATCAAGTTCTTCAGCATCAGAATCTACGTCTTTTTTCTTCAAAACGTAAGTCTTCTTCCATTGAGTGTTGTCTTCACCCTCACCTGGTTTTCGTATATTGAATTGAGGAACAGCACGATTCTTCTCCTGTTCCTTTTTCCATTCGTCTAAAGTCATTTGTTTAGCAGCATCGTCCAAGGGTGGCTTTTCACCCGTTTCATCTTCAGTTGGAGCGAGTTGATGTTCAGCTTCCCTAATTTTTAATAATTCTCAGTTTAGTTTTAATTCTAAATAACAAAAAATCAAATGCTTACTTTTCGGATTGCACCTCGGTTGGCTCCTCAGGCTTTTCAGCCCACTCGCCAGCCTCATCTGATGAAAGAGCAGCGGTATTGTTTATGGTCTCCCTACATTTTAAAAAAATATTAATATACGGCATTCAAATATAAGTTTGTATTTAGTTTACATATCGTCTTTAATGGTACCCCAGTTATGAGAGCCACCTCCTTCACGTTTGTCAACAGCCTTAACACTGCTAAAAACAAAAAAAATTAAAATTTTTAATTCCAAACAAAAACAAAAAAAACTTCAAAAGTAAAACGTTGGAAAACAGCCAAAAAAAACCTCAAACAGAAACAAGCATACAGAAAAAGTCAAACAAACGAATACTTGTACCTTTTATCACTTCCTGACTGACGTTCAAATTCTCGTTTTCCACGATTATCAAAGCCGCCGCGGGGTCCTCCACGTCCGCGTCCACGGAAGCCTCCTCGGCCACCACCGAATCCCCCACGTCCTCTGCGAGGTTCACCAGAATCTCCGCTTCTTGGTTCCCTTGCTTCTCCACGGTCATTTCGTTCGCCATCCCACTGGGAATTGCGCTCAAAACCACCTCGTTCTCTGAAAAGCCAATAACAAATCAAAACGATGCTCAACCTCCATAATATTCATATAAATCATAATATTTTAACAGCTATACTGATTCTTTAAAACGAAAGTAGAAGTCTTTAATCAATATTATGAAAAATTGTCGTGAACGTTAACCTTCATGTTGAAAGTATATGAACTTTTACATGTACACAAAGTCACGTTTTAATTTTCCCACACTTAGCACACCAACATGCCCAAAAATAAAGACAATGCCAGTCGGCTTAATAGCATGGGGTTCTTTCTTGCGCTTAGTCGAGATGAATAACACTTAAAATTACCTAAATTCATTGGATGGGGGACCACCACGTTCTGGCCTATTGTCTTCTCGGTTCCTTCGATTCTTCTGTTCCAAGTCTTTGTTTTCATCTCTGATATTGCTAAATTTCACAGCTCGATCAGTTGGAACTTTCGGACCCCTTGCACGGTTGTTTTCTCCTACTAACAAATATATTTATTTTTAAAAATATGGTACAAATTACAAGTATAGCGGAAACTAGGTCAAAATATGAAATTTCCGCATTTATCATAAAACGGATGCAATTCTTACCATATATAGTCGTTCTAAAGCATGCATTGGGTAAATTCTACCGTTAAATTGTTTAATAAGATCTCTTTCATTGTGAGAAACATCACAGCATGTTTCACATAATACCCTAAACCTTGTTTTGTCACGTGGTCATGCTTTAGCTAATATGGCGCCAGGCTTTACCTGGGCCTATGGAGACATAGCGAGGGGGACCACATGCACGCTATTTAGAGATAAAAATATTATTTACCACTTTTCGTGGAAACTGGAGACTCTTGTGCTTTAACTGGCGGACTGTCTTTGGGTCCTTTCTTTGTTGGAGCGATGAGTTTGGCCTTTGGTGCTGGTCCTTTTAATTTGTTTTCTTTTTCTTGCTGGAGCTTGGACTCCTTTTTTTTCTTCTTATCTTCATCATGTTGTTTTATGACATCCAAAGGATCGTCCTCATCGTCGTAAAATAATTCATACCTGTTCTTAACCCCGATGCCGTACGACGACTCCATTTTTAAAAATTTCCTCTGGTTTTAGAGGATGGCGATGGATTTTTACAGGCTGCTATGAGCCCCTTTCTTTCGCAGACATTCAAGATGGCGCGTTACGATTTCTTGTGTGATATCGCACTAGGCGAAAAGTGTAGTGTGCTCGCTGCTGGGTTGGGGGCTACGTGCCTCCTGTTCGCGCTTAACATGGGTTGGTCACGTGTTCAAAATGCAGCTTTATTATTGGTGCGTTTCAAACGAAAGCACAGGAGTCGCCAAGCCCAACCTTCTTATGTTACGTATTAAGCTTAGCTATTTGAATTTTACCGCTCTAACTTTCTCTATAAGACTTATTATTTTAGGTTCTAGGGTTATACGACGCCAACAATATGATCTCAGGGAAATGTAGCCAGTAACATGACCTACAAAGCCATGACGCAGATATAGATCACCTTTGTGTAAGTTTATCTCCCAATTTAAACTAACCTAATCTAACCTAACATCATTAATTGTGAAAACGAAGGTGACCTATGTTTGCGTCATGGTTTTGTAGGTCATGTTACTGGCTACATATTGTTGGCGTCGTTTACTCCGGATACCACTGTAAATGTTTACAACGATTTTATAAAATAACTCTTAAAGCAATGCTGAAATAATAAAGGATCGAGTATTAGTTGATGAACAAACATAAGCCATGTTCAATTTCAGCCAAAGAAACAGCAACAAACACAGCAGCCTGCCTCCCGAGAAAAATAGAAAATTTATATTCACTTTTCAGAACGCTGATGCAATAATAATCTTAATTATTTCAATGAGTTTGTTTTAATATTTCAGTGAAGGGATTATTCAAGTTTACAGAGTCCCTTCACAAAATTAATGTTTTATTTAAATAATGTTAATATTATTATATCAGGTCCATTATTTAGACAAAATCTAATTGCGGAAAGCTAATTTTGAGTGTTTTCTTATGCTTTTTAATTAATAACTTTCAAATAAACTTCTCGCTTAGATGTATTACCGTAACAACAACTAAAATGGCACCTGTGTTGCCAATCGGAATAATCGTAAAATGTGAATTTCATTCCTTTCGTTTTAATTAGGTTAAATTATGTCAGGTTAATTTAGTCATTTTTCTAAGTTAGGTTAGTTATTTTATTGCTATTTCAAGATGTCATTTCCATTTTAATAATTAATTTATCACGATTAGAATAGTCATTTATCCCCACGCTTCTGCAACACGGCCATTTCAGTCGTAATTTTGTTGTTCCATTGCATTGCATTAGACAAGAAGTTTAAAATTATAAAAACTAATTAAGAAATGTAATTAAATTCATGAAATTAAATTTCCGCAACTGGATTTTAACTATATAATGTAGTTAGCATGATAAAATGGAATTAAATTAAGTTAAACATTTATTTTGAGAAGCATCTCCATAAACTTGAAGAACTCCCAGTGAAGTGAAAAACAAGACTGCTTTCGTAATACCAATAAAAGTAAACACAAATATTAAATTTATTAGACTGTAATAGATATCCGTGTATAGATATCGTTCAAATTCCATTTCAAATTATTTTCAACAACAACCAGCTATATAGTGTGACTGTGTGAGATCAATATTATACTTTAGTACTGTTGTTAAATCGTCTGGACTATCCAAGACCAAATTGCATAATTAATTTACCGTTTTAATGCGACCAATTGTTTAATTTTTTTTTGGGTAATGGCTTAATAATTATAGCCTAGGGCATATGCATAAGTGCGCACTATTTGTATAGAAATTTACAAAATGTTCAATGCCCAGTTTAGTAACCCGTTAATACTTAAAAAAATGAAATATGAAGTTATTATGTTAGTATAATTTGTTTATAAAACAAATGGAAATATTGCTTTACGTCCACGAGGGTAGTTTGAAAACTCTTTCTTGTAATTTCGATGTTTTTGAATGGCCCAAACAGCCATTTGATAAACTCCAGCTAATGTAAACAGGCCACCTAAATTAAATTTAATACAACTTGATTAATATGTCGTTAACGATTAGTTCATTTTATGTGTAGTTACCAGCTAAGCATTGAGTCATGACTGTAAAAGCAAACCAAGAACCAGCTTCATAAAAGTAATTTGGGCAAGATACCAATCTGAATGCCCATGTAAATGGATTCGCAGTTGGAACTGGAATCTTGCGAACTTTGGTACCTAAAGTTGTTTAAAAGAAACCACGTCATTTAGCTTTGTATGCAATAAAATACATTAATTAAACTTTAATATAGAAATAATTGTTAGATCAAATTATTCAACTTTCTAACAATTCGTTGAATTCAAGCAAATATAATATTGAAGTGTTACTTAAAGATTAATTACCTGCAGGTCTTAAGTTTTTCAAAGCTAAATGAATGCTGAGATTTCCCAATTCGCACAACTGTTACAAAAAATAAAATATAACACAAGATCTCAAAATTGTATTAAAATTTCATAAATTACAATAAATGCTGCCAGTCCACCATAAATTTGCAGGTCCCCAAAATCTATTAATAAACAAAAAATCGTTATCATTTGGTACTTGTTAGAACTTCAGGGTTTACAGTATTAAATCTTTTATCTGGAAAGCTACAAAAGTTCAAATATTTACCAACATAAGATACCAGCAAATGCATACACAATTCAATCGCAAAGTGTTTATTTTTTATGTTGGAATAAAAATTAGATCGAAAGTTGTAAATGCTAAACGCACTGCTAGTATGTTACCATACCTTTTGCAGCTTTTCTAAAAATTTTTTGCCATAAAATTCAATCACATAAAACTAATTTGACTTACATGGAGCTGTGTATAATGGATGATTAACGTAATATGCAACGTAAGCAGCAAAACCCCAGTAATATGTGCAGTTCTAATTAGCAATAATATCAGTAACATTACAAACATCAGTCATCTTAATAAGTTAACCTACTACTTACTTTAAATAAGTTACGAATTGGCATTGTGGAATGTGAAAACCTGTGAACAAAAACCGTTTCGAGTAATCGTTTCACATAATGGCCTGCCCAACAAGCTGCCGCAATACTGAAACACGTTAATGTTAGAAATATAAGCTTCAACGCCATATATTTTATAGAACTAATTAGTAACTTCAAATTTTATTACTGGACAACTGGATGATATGGCATTCCAGCCGCTGCTTGCCCGTATATGATTGCAGGACGAGTGTAAAACAATAAATAAACAAAAAGTGGGCCTGAATATTCAGTAAGAAATACCTAAAATAACAAAACAAATTAGAATCAAAGTACAATTAGATGTCTAATAATTAAATATACAGTGCTCCATCCCAGTTGAGGTCCCAAATCCTTTAAAAATAGCTGACCACTACTGACACCAAGAGATCCTAATGTGTCAGTATCTTTTAAAGCTTTTCCCTCTGAAAAAATCAAATTTAGTATGTAATTATTTCAGATTCAAATTGGAAAATAACAGTGTTTATTGCTTACTTAAATCGCGTTTTAATGCTTGTCTGTCAATATATAAACTGCTGTCTGTCGAAATGCATAACCAAATTAGTAAATATTAAAATAATACAATTCAAAATATAACGTACTTCTTTTAGCAATTTCTTTTTTGATGTCTAAAACTGAGGTGGAACTTGAAAGCTGAAATTAAATTCGTAACTTATTCGATATTGAATCTTGTTTCAAATTAATTAACAAATTTTTATTGATCTATCAAATAACAATTGCTCCCTTATTACAAATAATAATAGGCGCAGTACTTACATTGCTTAGTTTAGCAATTTGAGATTTTTTTGCATTAGCCGCAACCACTTCAATCTAAAAAATATAAAAAACAATTACTTTAGCCTTCAAGTTTAATAAATAAGCAATATAATTAATTTAGCTTTAAGTAAAACCCATAAACCAATATAAAAATCTAAAATTCAATTTCTAAAATGCTTTTAATAATTATTGGACCAAATAGCAGCAACAATCTATTAAAACTTACAACGTTACAAGAAAGCATTTTTTTACACCAACATAATGCAATTAACGATAAAGATCTAAAAAATAATACCGAACATAATAATCTAAATAATAACATAAAATTTAGTAAGAAAACTAATCAGTAGTAATTGTCTGAAAAATATTTATTAACAAAAAGTTTGATTAAAAAAACAATTAATCTCGTAACCTATTCAATAACGCCAAGTCATGTACTGTAAGTAAACATGTATTTTATAGCCCCAAGCAATTTGAAACAACAAATAAATTTTCCTAGATAATAATCCCTAGTTTTACAGACTTTATGTTGATACTTCTTACAAGTGACCTTAGCAAGACCATGAACATGAAGGTCAAAATTATTTGCAAAAAAATAGCCCTCATTATTAATTTAAATTAGATTTTAACATTGTAATGCTATAGAATAAGTTATAATTCATTGGAGATACACAGCTAAAGATAATGTTAAATTAAGCATTACATGTACTATGAAAATTTGTTATACAGTAGCTTTAACCAATTCGGAATCAATATACAGTAATTTTGTGATTGAATAAATTCCACGTCAACTAATATAAAATGAGGCTCCATAAGATTGTTATGTAATGGCGATTCCAGTCTTCGAAAATTCATTTATAATAAAAAAAAAAAGAGTTTATACCTCCATGGTGATGATAAGTAGAATTGCTTTTTAAAACAATTGCAAAAATTTCAGCAAAGTGATGAAAAATGAGGTGGAAATGAAAATTAATGCGTTAAACAGCGACCACACGAGTAATCAGCAATCATGAGCAAAGAGTAAATATCAAGGGTACCGGTACTATACGAATGCAATCTCAATGGTTATCATGACTTACATAACTTAGGTTTGGAAAAGCGAACTAATTTAATGTCACCAACGAGTTTGATGCCCGCTAGATGGCGCTGATGGAAGAGTAGGCTATTGTTTTATCTCGCCTAATGCATTTACCGGTTCTAGAGGTATATGACGCGAACAACATGATCCAAGAAAAGATGACCCAGACAAACATGACGCGGATATAGGTCGCTCTAGTGTATGTTTACCTCCTACACTACATCTCGATAAAAAAACATCTCGAGAACGTTTTTACGTTTAGGTCTTAGTGCATTTCAAGATGTTGTAACGATGTCTAAATGTTTTAAGATCAATTTCAGATACTAATAGCATTTCATTGAAATTGCTAGAACCATCGACTTATTTTACATTCAAATTAATCAGTACAAAGACATTTTTACCTAATTTAAACTGACCTAATCTAACCTCACCTAATCTAAACTAACCTAATCTAACCTAACCTATTCTAAACTAACCTAATCTAACCTAACCTAACATCATTAATTGTAAAAACGTCTTTGTTGTGATTGATTAGAAAGCGTCTTTAAATGCATCAAGACCTAAATGTAAAAACGTCCTCGAGATGTTTTTTCTAGAGATGTAATTTAGGAGGCAAACATACACAAAGGCGACTTATATCCGCGTCATGTTTTTCTGGGTCATCTTTACTTGGGTCATGTTGTTCGCGTCATAGACGCCGGATACCGCATTTACCATTGGGATGTAGATAGAGCGGTAATAATAAAACAATCATGCAATTAAATTATATTTTATTTAAATTAATTAATATACCCGGTACATTTAAAAGTTTTAGCATTCACTTAAATTAACATGCACATAAATGTTTTATCATCGATCATGATTATAGTGACATTGTCGGTTACTTTAGCGGTTATCAATAGTAGAGCTGTAAGACACATTGTCTTTGTTTCTCAACTGCATAAGAGTGTATCTTCAATTACGTCACATTATTGACGTCATAATTGGTAGTTTAACATCATAGAGTCTGTACTCTGTAAGGCGTTTACAGATGTTTAACCTATAACAAGTTTAACTATGAAGTAAATTATTTACTATACAATTAGTAAATACAGTCAAATTTTAATTTAAATGAAAAATATTTATTTGTTTTTGCGTTTCTAAGTAATTAAATCATTCTTTGATAATTACCCGTTACGTTATAGTGTTAAGCATAGCCTTTATTTGTCGTTAGCGCCACCTAGTAGTTTAAATCTAGTCATGACACTTTCCTAGATGACAACAGGTTTCTCTTTGCGCATTATTAACCTTATAACTGTATGCGTAAATATTCAACCGTCGATTGCTGTCATCTAGGGGCCATAGCAGTAATCAATCGTCATAATCCCACGTAATTGCTGCTGCTAATCCCATTCCCATGGGACATTTTTTGACCAAGCGAATGGTAGCGACACCTAGTAGGTATTAAAGTGAAAGGTAGTGGGCGGAGCGTATTTGGAGCATCTTCTGTGGAGCTTAGTGAGCGTGAGAGAGATCTCCACACGAGAGTTGACCAAGGTGTACGGAAGGAGGGGGATGTGTTTTTGTCTTCTTCTTCGGTCGAAGGTTATTTAATCGTGAATCATGTCTCACCTTATTTATCGCGTCGCTATAAAAGACAAGGATAGGTAAAAACTTATTCAATTTGCATTTGGAATTCCGCTTAATTAGAATAAAACAAGAAGTGTATTGGCAAGCGAGAAGGAGTCCGTGGAGAATAAAATATTTGAAGAGAGAAGACTGAAGAACAGCCAAGCATCGCTAGTAATGGCTGCCGCGTGAACAACAGGCGCGGCTGCCATTGCTTCTCTCTCTCCTCTTTTTATATTTGTTAATTTTTATTTTCATTCCGTGTGTTAGTGGAGAGAGGGAGAGAGAGAAAGAGAAAAAAACAGTATTTGAATCTCGCTTGGAATTAATTAAAATTGAATTGATGTAAAGCTATTTTTTTATATTATTATTAGTGCTGTGTTTGTTAACGCGCGTGTGTATGTGTAATGGAAAACGCTGCTGGCGTCGACTGAAAGAGAACGTATGTTGGACGTAAAACTCGACGACATTTTTGTTGGATTTATTTTTCGGTGGTTCCTGACCAGCTTGTCAGACATGATAATGCCGTGGTTCCTTCTGTTACTTTTCTTTACTTTTTTGGAATCATTTCCATTAAATGTAACCTGCGCCAAATTACCGGACATATATTGGAATGCATCAAATCCCATGTAAGTTTACCTTGTCAATTTACTTTTACACTTTACAGGGTGCACGAAAGAGTCAAGAGATCCTTGTAAACAATTATCAATTTTTTTTCTGCTTTTATCAGCAATCTATAGGCTCTAACTTTAAACTTTACAGGTGAAACGACGTGTATACCTTTGATTTATGTACAGATAAAGCAGGAATTTTACATTAATAAAAAAATCTTGGTTGTTGTTTTCTTCAGAAACCTTATGTAAACTTAACTGACCTTAGTTTAATTTGGTCATACACTGTAAATGAATGTACAATAAAAGAATTACGATCATAACAAAATTCTCTGCATAACAGAATTGAACAATAACATCTGTTTTTGATGAAAAAAACAACAACTTTAAAACCCATTAAAATGATGGTAATTGATTATTTAAAAAAATTGCTATTATAGATGACAATAGTGACGTTAAATTAACTGTAAATGTGCCAAGCAATTATTAATTTATAACGTTGACATTTGTTTTCTGACATTTGAAATTTCAGTTTCTTTTTGGTTTTATAACTTATGCCTACGTATAATTTAATTTGACAGATAACTTATGTTGAACTTCCTTGAGCAAACTTCAAAATTACCGGTATAGCATAAATCGGTTTTTTTACACATTATAATACATCAGCTGAACAATGGAAATGAAGTTTAAATTGCAGTTATTTTAGGATTTTTGTAAAGTTTAGCAAGTCATTAAGAAATAACTTGCATTATAATTTTTTAACGTGAAGTAACTTATTGTCACATTTCGTGTCAAATTATTGAAGTAATGGATTAGTAAGTTGATAAAAATGCGGTTTTATGCTTTGAGTCATACTTATTTTTTAACCATTATTACGGAACTGTATTGAGTTTATGATATTGACTTTGTAGCAGATAGGAATAGACAATGGTTATCAAATATTGACTAATGTTTGTGCAGTACTTAATGTAATTGTGACAACGCAAGGCATGTCAAATAATAATTGTCATGTGTGAGTTGTTGCATCTGGAACTGCAATGTGGTATGTTGTCATCATTTTGTTATTTGATTTTCAGAAATGGGATTGTTTTCTGAATATGTGACATTTACGTTATCAAATTTGGAAACATTTTAAGTGAATTCTGGTTACTTTGATACGTTTTTGTAAATTGATTTACAACTTTTTATTGATGGTATTGGTTTTTTTTTTGTAAGAGTTCGATTTATGTATTACAAGTTTTGATATTATGTCATTTTCTGTCTGATAAGCTTTTATTTTAACACGTTCACATTATAAAACCAAATTAAAAAGCGTTTAAAATTATGTTAATGAATCTTGACAGAAGCAAAGCGTTTGAAGTTTACAGAAAGTGACAAAGTGTGAAAAAAGCATTTACAAATAATTACCATTTTGACCATTTACTTTGAAAGTAATTGGGTATGCGGAAATTTTGAATCCACGTTGAGTGTATAATTAAATCAGGCAAAACAAAATGATAATTGAGGGTGAAATTTTATTTAAAGGGACTTGGTGTTGGAAGCAGGGACTTTTTTGAGACATGGAAATTGGTCGTTTGAAATAAATCAGTTGGGGAAAATGTACTCTTCTCCATAATACCGTAAAATACTGTGTATTTATATATATTGTACATATATACATGTGTGTGTGTGTAGTTAAAGAAAAAAAAAGGGAGAAAAAGAGATAAAGAAAATTTTTTAAGAAGCTCATTTCTTAACGAAAATTCCGGTTTTTAAGAAATCTGGAAAACAAGATTTTCCTGTAAACTTTTTTTCTGTTGCTTTTTTTCTGTGTGTTTATCTGCTATTATATGAGTTGGTAATCTTTTTCTTTTAAAAAAAAATTTAAAACGTCCTTAAAAAAAAGTATTTTGATTCAGACAGGAAAATTATGCAAATGGTCCCTCTTTTATTTCATTTGTCGGCGAAATGGGAGAGTTTACCTTGAGCATTTCTACATTTTCTATCAAATAAATTCAATTTTATTAAAGCTAAAATGTGCAGGCACTAAATTAGTCGGAGGGAGCAGCAGCAGAAATTGTAAAAGAATTTTGTCATTTTCTTTTTTATTTTTTTTA
>JAAFCF010005931.1:4426901-4546476 GCA_013389785.1 Helicorthomorpha holstii
TCATCATAAAATTAAAATGTCTTATTGTTTTAAGGAAGTTATGTCAAGGATATACACGTAAAAAAAACTTTTAAAAAAACACTGATTAATAAGTGACGTCAGTGAATTATTAGCATAATGGAAAAACATTCACACACATACACGAAAAACCTTGTGAATGATTCATCGAGAAATAACGTTATTGGGTATGACAGCACAATTATATCCGTGTTTGGCTTATTTGAGTTTGGTATTTAATTAACAATTTGTTTATTTATTTATTTATACAGTAGTTGAAAGAAAAAAAAACCTAGAGAGACACACACAAAACTGTTGATAATAGGAAAAAATATTCAAGTGAAGGGAAAATGATGTAAACGACGTGTTAAACACCCTGTATTATGTATTAGAAGTGTATATGGAAAACGTTTGCATTTTCGATGATGACCTAAAAGGCTAACCCCCCTTTTCACTCCCCCCTTCTCTCTTTTATTTCACCTTTTCACTCTCTTTCTCTCCTCCCACTACTCCATCTGTATTTTCATTCTCATCGCCTCCTTTTTATTTCAATTTTTTTTTTCTTCTTTTTCTTTTGCTGCTTCGTCCTCCTTCTTACTCATTGCTTGTGCTCAACCAAAAAGTTCCAAAACAGCAAAAGCAACATTTTCATGTGTCGGCCATGAAAAATCCTCCCATACAACTCTGAACTTCTAATGTTAAAAAGAAGGAAATGGTAAAAGCAATTGACAGAAAAACTGGTTCCATACATCAGAAAAGAACCAACCTACCTCTCTTTTAAATTTCCACCCCATTTTCACCATACCTTTAAGCACCCCACCACTTCACCATCACCACTACCACCTTATTCATCTTCTCTTCCACCCCATTTCTCTTTCTTTCCCTCTCCTCACTATCCCCCTCCCTTATTTTTTTTATAAAAGGTGTTTTACCTGTGTATATGTTTGTAAATACCAGGTGATTTTCTAAATTGGAATACTTATTTCTTTCCTTGTGAAAAAGTGGTAATAAAGAAACGAGTTATCAGTTTTAATGGTGGTTTTTCATGGGTCATTTTTAATGGAAAGTGTTCGAATGTAGGAGATCACCTGATTTATAAATATATAAAAAATATCTCTAAACTGAAGTGAGTGAAGAGGTTTTCCACTTTTAACTATTATGTGTACTGACTGGCAGAAGGTGAGATTGTCTACTAGAATGGAAATAAAATGTACGTATATGTCTATAGCATTTAATAATGGAGGCTGGATGTGACCTGTATGCTGCTCTTTCACGTTTAAATGTATATTTTATATTTTTTTTCCCCTTTAGCCTAGCAAAACTTGTATGACCTGCTGCTGTTGCTGTTACTGCTGCTTTGGTGCTTTTGCTTGTACAGTGTAATAATGTGTGTGTATGCTCTTTGAGTCTTTCTTGGTTATGGTGAGAAGTTTTTGTTAAGGTGGCCATATATTTCTTCTTTTGCATTTTCAACACCGACCATCACATTGCAAATTCACAATGCTCCTTTTAACTGTCTGTTTCGAGGACTTGTTATTCTGCTTCCCTCTACGTCCATTTGTAATTTCAAGTGGTAGTTTTTTTTTCTTCTGCTTTAGTATTATTTCTTTCTTATGGATAGGAGAAATGTGAAATAAGGAGGATTTAAGAAGAAAAAGAATTTTAAAAGAAAAAAAAATAAGAGAAAATTGAAGTTTTATGCTGTTGCGATAATATAAAATAAAATGTCGGAACTTGGTAAACTTGAAGGGTTACATTTATAAATATACAGTCAAATAAATAACGCTTAATATGTTTGTTGTTGTTAATCCTTTACCTGAACGTCTTGGAATTACTGTGGGTTTATAAAAGTTGCTTTGAAGAATTTTATTACTGTTGATTCTTTTTGTTTTTTTTATTAAGTAATTAGTACTGTACATTTTGTTAATTGCATTAGTGCTGCTTTGTAAAATTAAGACACATTTATAAGCGAGAAAAGATGTACCGACATTTTATGGCGCTTTTCGTAGACTATCTTTTATTAGCCGTCGTTAAACACTTCTAATTATTACTTTTAACCGTTTTCCCATAGCCGTTTGCTACTTCACAAGTTTACACACTGTAAAAAGTATTGCACACTCTTAGGTTGTGCATTTATTTGGGTGTGTTCACTTGGTGGTTTTTAATGACGTTGTTGTCGCTAGTATGCCGATAACTCACTCAGCAAAATGCAAAATGGAAATTGACCTCCATCGAAAACATAACTAAAACCCAAAATTTTTTATCTAACAGCATTCTTTTTTAAATAGCGAATTAATGAGTAATTACAAAAGCTTGTTTCGTAAACTCCTCTCTCATGTTTTGTCTTTGATTTTTAGTATTTTTTTTTTTTGGTTCCATTGAAAACACCCAAGCACAGTTATGAGAATCTAATTCGTTAATTAATGTTGAATGCCATACACAGTTAGACAACAGATCTCAAGAGGAGAAATAGGGAGAAAAAATAACACATTTGGCTATTGTTGTCCAAACTTGGCCTAATTTTTGTCATGGGTGAGAAAATCAAATACAATAGCAAATAAGTTGAATTAAAGTGAAAAAAAAAAACGTCTTAGCCCTAGACTAATTGGCTGATTGACGAGCTTTTCACTCTTTTAACTAGCTTTTCTATTATTCTTTCATCACTTTATTTTCAAGTTCTTGCTTGTTATTGACTATGTTCCTCTTAATTCAAAAGTAAGACTCCATAATAATGTATTCAATCTACAAGTATGTATAACGGTGGTGATTGAGAAGAAAAAAAAAGTGTTAATTAGACATCACTTTCACTTGACTTTGACTCGATGTAATAACAGTTTCCTTTGACGTTAATTGTGATGAAATGCTTGTTCAATATCAACTCAGTTAACGAACTGACATGATTGTGTTTAAAAGACAAGTGACATGTCGTTGTCAGCCGCTTATATTATTTAATTTTTGTTTACATTCAGTTTTTATATTAACTTGCAAAGTTGCAATGAACAAGTTTGCGCTTGTTGACCTTATAGCTTGAATATTAATCAGATGAAATTGAAATCTGTATTATATTTGATACAGCAATTGTTGATTAACTGTGTTTATTGAATCTGGAAAATAATTTTACTATTGGTTAGTAACGGGAATTGGATCATTTTAAACATTGCTCAATGTTGTAGCTGAAATTTGTGGTCAATAATTCAATTTAAATGCGTTTTTATGTAAACTTACTGTATGTGTTTAAATATTGAATTGCTTATTGCAAACTGTTGTTATTTAACAAATAAAACTCGATAAGAGACAAAATTATAGTTAGCACTGCAGTAATTCTTGCAATAGATGTCGAATTATTGATTATGAATGACCTCATATGGCAAATTGTTTTCAGTATCGATTAGGATGTCAAATTTAATATGGTCAAAGCAGAATGTCAATTCTGTAGAGTTTAGTTGAAATAGAAAATTGTTAGTTTTTTTAGGTGTTTTATACGTTGTCTAGCAATAATTACAGGGTTGCAGCTCTAAATGACTTGATAAAGTGTTTCACATAGTTAATCAGCTGTTCAAAAACTAGTTATAAACCAATAAATTATCATATTATATCACGGTAATATTAGAAGTTTTGCTTAAAGGGATATGATGTGTTATTGAAATTCGAGCAGCTGTATACACAATGTAATCTTATTGAGGATTTATGTTACTCGTTATTAAAGTGTGAGTTAAAAGATAGTTGAAACTTTTATTTGCCATAAATATGGTTCATTGTCAGCTGAAATTTAATTAATTTTGTCATTAATTATATCTAATTTAGTTTGTTAAGGGAATTGATAGGATCATCATTCATCAGCATTATCGAAATTTTAGACTTTTAGTTTCATGTGTCGTAGCAGAAATCATTGCCAGATGTTGAAAAATGCCACATTCATTTATAAATTTGTAGCTTTGTAGTGGCAATAATCGTAGTTGAGAGAGTATTACGTTATACTTTTATAGAGATACTGTACACATTATACGGATATTGTACAGAAGTGTAGATGGAAAGACTGTGAAGTTGTAAAAGCCTGAAGGGGGATAATATAAAATTGGATGGGTTGTCATTTGCTGCCTGATTAGCTCCACCCCTACTACCACTGTCATCCATGTATGGACCATGAAGGATTTTCTGTTATTGTTAACACGCAGACTATAATTGAGAGCTTTAACGAGAATGGTTTTAATTTTTTTTCTTCATTGTTTTTGTTATTTTTATTGTGTGGAAACGAGAGAGTGAGGGGGGTATTGTCAGTGTGATGTAGTATGTGTTGTTCATTATACCGTAATAGTTTCATCTATATGCAGTGTAATTGCACAACCGGTTAGCAACTGATGGCGTAATTAATTGTTAGTGAATTATTGATGAGAATTTCGTCGACGCTCAAGTATGCAGCACATTGAGTAGAACTCAGATTATACTGATGGACTGTAGATGGTGGGGACGACAGATTGAAATACCATGAGGCAATGTTTTGTAACGAGCTTTTCTTTTTTTTATTTTTTTGGTTGTAGTAGGGGGTGTCAGATTTGTTTGGGAAGTGGACCACATTGAAACATGCACGATGCATGGGCTAGGCAATAGTTATGTATTTAGGGTAATTACTATTTCTCGTTAAGACAAATCAGAGACTTGCTGGTTTTGACTTTGTAAGAGTTTGTTTGATTTTTGTAGATTTTAACATTGTAATTTTAAGCTCCAAATTGGTTTTTTAGTCATAAAATTGTGTTAGAGATTTACAGTGTACATGAACTTTTGAGTAGCTTTGTGTATTTAGTGTTTTGATTATTGAGAAGCAAAATTTTGTTTCTAGGTAACAGTATTTTACTTCCGACAAAAATTATCATTTCAAGAACTGAGTTTATCATTTTTCAAATGCTGATTTGATCTTTTTCAGGCACTTGTGTAGTTTCATTGACCGATGTTGATGATTAAATTGCATGATTATGTGCAGTGATAGACGAATTTGTTTGTTTCGAAGTTCGAACCACTAAAATTGCAAATTCCATATGACATCAGGTTGCTGGAATTTGCGAACCTCATGTTGAGTGTCTGTGATTTTTAGTTTCCTTAATGTCGTGATAAAGGTGTCCCGAAACAAATATCGATCTTATCAAATAAGTTGACGAACAATTTTTCTTCCTTACTTTTTAAGTAAAGCACACGTATACATATACAGACAAACATCGTGAGAAAAAAGGACGACATTTATTATCTTTTTCTCCAGTCTTTATTTTTTTTCTCCCCTTTTGCTTTAACTGCCATTTGGTTTCAGGTTTTTGTTTTGAAAACACAGCGGCTGGCTTTTATCATAAAAAGCAATTTGAGTTTTCTCTCATAGGCATATTTGCTTGTGTTTTTCATTCTACAACGCGTACTTTAAGGGCGTATACGCTGTACGTAACGTTACTGTACGCCGTCTACTTCGTGATCGATTTCATCATCCCACACTGCACTCTCACTCCCATTTTTCGTTTTTTTTCTCCGTTGCATTTTGGTTGGTTGGATGGTTGATATCGATCAAGTGGTAACGTATGGTAACAGCTAAATTTAATGAGAAAACAAGTAAAGAGGAGCCAGGTCCTCGGTGTGTGTGTCTTTTATAATATAAGAGTGCGATTATCTATATATAAAAAAAATTTCTAGATGCTTTTCTCTCTGCTACTAAATCCCAATCAGTGACATTAATTGGAAGAAATTCATCAATTATACGTTTAGTAATTACATATCATTATTTTATCGATATATGAGCGATTTTGTTTCATAGTGTTTTGAATTGAGGTTTTGTTAAGAGGGGGAATTTGATTTCTATGACAACCCCATCTGCTTTTTGGGAAGAGAATTATTGTTGGGGGATGGAGAAGTTTTACCATCATCTTCTTTTAGATAAAATTATTATATCTAAAAGGACTTTTAATATCATTTAATTGTGTTTAGAAACTGCAGCAGTGCTTTTTCAAATGTTATTTGATAGTTTTATGAAATTTCTTTTTCTTATGGTATTTCGAGGAACCACTTCACTCGGAAAAGGTATTCATGCTATTTTTTGTTGGTATCATTATTATTATTATGACTAATTCTTAAAGCATTCTTGAATCGAGACTCAGTGGATGGTTGGATGGATGGATAGAGGATGTACTTGTACTATAAAATGGAGAAAAAACATCAAAACAAAAGCAGCATACTTGATTATTTTGAATAAATCATTAAATCAGGATATAACATTATTAAAAATATGCTTACGAGGAAAATCCTGGTAATGGAAGTTTGGAGAGAGTGCATTAATTTGTATCAGAAAACGAAGAGAGCACGTACACTGAACTGTTTATAAAGTTCAACAAGTTTAAATGTTGTAATGGCATTTCAGACATCTTATTATCTAAATTTAATTTCAGTGTTGCTCGGCTATCTTTATTGTTTTATTAATTTAATGTTATACATTGTAATGCACATGTTTTGGATTTTCTAATTAAGGTTTTATTATTAACCGTAGCCACAGAAACTATTTCCTAGAGTTGGTTCTTGTAAAGTTTGTCTTGAAATCAGTGGGGAATCTATGGCGGGGACAGGCGGACGAACTTGTAACATTATACATGCATTTATTGTAATTTGATTATTTAAAAGTCACACTTTGTTCCTCATGTTGTATCAAAATGCAGACACACGAGTCTGCTTTCAGGTTTTAAAAGCTTAAAAATGTATATTTTAGTCACTCCAAGTTAGATTTGATGTCGCAAAGTTGAATATAATTACAAAAAGGTGGTTATGGTCCTAAGTAAGAGCTTCTAAAATCGATAAGTTCATTTGATACAAGGCTTTTAATTTTCTGTTGATTATGAATTTGGAGAAGTTCATTTAAATGGACGGATTGAATTTTATATTAGTTTTTTTATTTTTTTGGCTGTTTATGTAATGTCTTTTTACTGTTAGTTCCAGCATGGCAGACTTTATATTTTGCCAAGTGTGTATATTACAGTTACCTTATACAATGCACAAGCTGCTAAATCTAAGTATAGTAAGGAATAAATTATCATATTGGAACCCTTGTGTGGCTGGGTTTGAAGGCCCCTGGGGTGAGTCCATAAACAACATCTGTCACCATTCCCAACGCAGTGTTGCTAAAAGATTTACTTATGGAATATTATGTATATTAAGCAGTTTCCACTTGCAAATGGGAGCTCCAAGTAAGGTTTAATTTAAAATTAGACTAACCAGTCCGATTTTCTAATGCAGAAAAAAAAGGTTGAATACCTACGAATGTTATGTTTAGGATGAAAAATGCACGTAGTCTATTTGAAACAATTTGCATGTTTAATTTAATCATAGCTGCTGTTGGGGAAAGGGAATTTTACTTAAATGTCTTGGTAAAGTTTTTCCTCCAAAAACGCATTAAATAAATGGCCTTGCCTAATGGTTTTTCTTCAAGGAAAAAATCCTCTGTATAAATTAATTTCAATGAGGTATATACTGTAGTTATTTTAATGTTAGAAATACTTGAATGTCATTATTGTAAAGATCGCATTTTAAATATCGATTAATAGTGTAATCCACACACAAGTATAGTATTTATTTCACGAAACAATTTTCCATTGTTTATTGGGAATGGCATTAAATAGTGCATTTTCTGTGTACTGTATGCAGATGGAAGTATTGCACCGTGACATAACATGAATTATTTCTAATGTTATATCTATTATTACTGTTATTTACAACGTTAATCGTTTTAGCTGAGGTCATTTAGTAGCGTCTTTATATGTATAAAACTCCCTCAACCACATCCTAATACCACCCGCCTTTAAAAAAAAATTTTTTTCTTATTCTCTCACAACATGAGAACAGAACCTTTATTTTTATGTACAGCCCAATAATTGTATAGTTTACGACAAACAATTGTACGTCTCTCTCTCTCTCTCTCTGTGTTATTCTCTGGGCAAAAGGAATTTTAACCCCTCGCTCTTTCGATCCCCACTCCCCCACCACTATTTTCTCTCTCAAGTCTGATTAGATTCGTGTTTTTGATAAACGGCTACAACAACACAACAACAATAAGGAACAATGAAAGTTGATCATGTGATGTGTTCAATCAAACATGGCCGACTCCAAAAACTGCTCTGCCCAAATTTTTTCTCCCAATCTGTTTATAGTGTTTGTAATGTGCATTGCTTGGCTTGAGAATGAGAAAGGCAAACACCAAAGTTGATCACCTATCAAGTCAATCAGGCTGGACTTTTAAGCAATTAAATGTCTGGCATAGATTTTTTTTTTTTTTGAAAGGAGAAAAGGAGAGAAAAAAAAACATTTATTTATTGTGGAGAATCTCGATTATCCGTCAGGCGCCATAGATAAGTTAGATTCAGGTTTATCATTTGAACATTTTACACACTCTTTTATGAAAACACCCACATTTTCAGTCTTGTACATTTGAAGTTATGTACACGTAGGCATAAACTTATAGACATGAGTTTGTACAATTGGTGAACTTTTTTTTAAATGCATTTTTTTATGTTATTATAATGTTATGATTAAAAGTAAGCCACAGTGACGTTAACCTTAAAAAAATACACCTTCTTAAAAAGAATGTTTTAAAAAAGCAAATATGAAAATTAACCATTGAAAAACTTGTTTTTGTAACCTAAAATGTTTGAATTTAGCTGTAATTACGTATAAAGTTACGTTATTAATTGAGCTTTAAACGTGTTTTGACGTGGAGAGCTAGTTATTTATTTAATTTTTTTGATGTCACCATCATTTTTAAACTTATCTTTTGCCATTAAACCACTTAGTTAATCTGAGTTTGCGACTTACACTTTGAGTGACCAATTTATTATTCAGGGTGATTTTCTAAATTGTGGTACTTTTTCTCCCCTTAGCAAAGTCTTGTTTCTTTATTGGTATTTTTATTGTCAAAAAAAATAGTGGTAACTCATGATATTTAGGCTAATTTTTTATTGGTACTGTAAAAAACAGTGGTTAAAATTAGAAAATCATTATTTATATGAATGCACAGTATTTTTATTAAATGGACGATCACTTACAACGATTTAAAACAGTATTTTTGTAAATTTTTTATGATTGTTAGTGGTTTTTATGATTTAAACAGGTTTAGCATGTAACGTAACCATTTCAAATCTGGTTATTATTTAACAAAACAAAAAAAAAATTCTATTATCGCTTAATCATTAATATTGTTCAATACTGTAATATGTTTTGGCAGGTTTAACAACTTTAAAATTGGTAATTATAATTTAACAGACTTTGCATTTGTTAATTTTGATTTTTTATCGTTCTGGTTTCATTTAGCTGTATCGGATAATCGACTCATCAAAGTTATTAAATTCGAAAGCAATCTAGATTTCAACGTTTTCCAATTAATTAAAAGTAAATGATCTGCTCGTTGAGTTTTATTTTATTGGGTAAACTGGAGAGGGTCTTATTTATTCGCTTTATTTGAAATTCAGAGTACAGTATTAAACATGATGTCGGTCACATTTTTATTGACACTTGAGAGTTGTTTTTATGGTGGTATGTGTACTATAGGGCGTTAGTAGCAAGCACTACCACCGGAAAATGTCTTTTCCTTTTTGTTGTGGAAGTAATGTGTGTAGTACATAGTGCAAGTGGAATTTATCACAAAAGACATGTATTATTATACTGGTATCAAGCACATACATAGGCTACAGCACACTGATTCCGAAGAGAGATATTAAAAACAAGACATCACAGAGAAATGGAATGGAATAGATGACTGTAGTGTCAACAGTTCAAGTGAAGCTGACGAATAACTCACATTTTATATTATTCTATATCTATTCTACTGTGTATGTGGCTAAATATTGTTATTGGAATACACTACAGGCACTTCATGATATAACGGTGTCATTGCTTCTAACAACTGTCTAGCTGATCTATGTGATCTATGAGTGTGTTTATTTCCATTGTTTTTTTTTTATATGTTTTTGGTCATAAAGACAAACACACGTTTCTCAAAAGCGGAAAAGGGAAAAGTTGTTGTTCGCATGAATAAATGTATTAGAAAAGCATAAATATTTATGCATAATGTTGTACGTGACTTTTAAAATGGTTTTAAAATTTGTGCAGTTTCTATTGTATGTGAAAAAGATTTAATTGTTGCTTGAAAATTGCAAATGTCAATGGGCAGGATATGTTGTGCTCCATTGGGCGGTAATGGTCCTCTTCAAGGAACATTTTAAATTTATTTTAGATTATTTTTATTTTATTTTAAGACTTTTTCTTTACCAAAGCTAATTTTTGTCTACAGTGTTGGTTACGTGAAGCAATTGCTTTCAAGTCCTCCTCATAAATTTGGCTCTGGGCATAAATATTTATGCATGAAATGTACGTGACTTTTAGGAAGGTTTGAAAATTTTGCAGTTGATGTTATGTATGAATAAGCTTAATTGTGAAGTTTTTACGGACGGTTAGTTTGTGAATCTTTGTTAATGGAAGTTTGAATATGCCACGCTATGTTATGGTCGATTGGAAGACGTGGGTCCTATTTGAAGTTTTGAAGAGGGACATATTGTTATTGAAAAAGCTTCAAGTTCAAAGATGTCAACATTTTTTCCAAGCGTTTTCTAATAAATTCGGATTTGAATGCGAATGCCGACAAAATGTGTGGATGATTTCACAATAGCTACTTGTTACTGGAAAAGCTTTACTCACGGTCATGTGCCTTCAGAAGTTCAGACAAGAAAAGTACAGTATAGGTATAGGCACAGGTAACACACACACAATAACAATCATGGGGGGAAATGAAAGATTTATGATTTAGGGACCGGCTCCCCCTCTTGTGGTTTCAGCTGAAAATGACTTACTCGTCGCTTACTCATTTCTATAGGGAAAACTTTAAAAATATAAATGCTAGTTAACTGCTTGCTGCTGCTGCACCCCGTTTTTTTTTTCTGAAAGAAGAAAAAAGTATTAACAATTTACTACTTTTTTTTTTCGTCTTTCATTTTCTTTTCCTTCTTCAACTTTTCTACAGTTATTTCGTGAACGTTTTTCTGGTGGTTTTTTTTGGAGGGTGGGAGGAGAGATTGGGTTGGTTTATGTGGCCAACCGTTCAAGCACAAACATAACGCTATACGAATGTCGGTTAAACTTTATTGTTAACACAATCGTGGTTCTGGCCTTCGATTTTTACTGCCACTCGATTATTATTCAAATAAAATTTTAACTGTTGCAATCATCCGAAAAATAACAATAAAAACGTTTGGTTTTTTTATTATTATTTTGTTCAAGTTATAAGTGGAGAAATAAACGCTTGGTTAAATAAGTGAGATTCACCAGTTCAATTTTTGCTTCAGGTGGAAAAGGGTTTTGGTCCAAATTGAATTGAGTAATGTAATTATCTTCTTTAAAGCTGAGTAGATTTAGTCAAGATGGCCATAATTGTCTTAAAAGAAGCTTTATTTGGTCTTCAGAACCTTAACTCTGGTCACTCATTGCATTTTCTGGACAAATGGTGGCTTGTTGCAGTTTGGTTTTTTTACATATTGCAAATATCAGCAGAATTTCCTGAAACAATTTTGCATTTCGATTTGCTTCTACGCATGATTTTTTTATTTAAATAAAAGCCAACATTTTTTTTTTACTTTTTTATTTTATTTTTTGGCCTGGTTACTTCTTGAAGCGACGTACCATACACAATACGTCTTTAATCTACAGCATAACAGCAGTTCATGTTTATCTTTCAAACATAAGTTGTATTGTGATGTCAAATTCAATATTACAACAACAAACATGCATTTACATGTCAAAAAATTTTATGTTTATTTTGTTCGTTTCTTGGAACAGTTAAATGTATTGATTATTTTACTGTATAGAAAGTTGTACAGTGTGTTATAAAGTACATAACGAACGGTATAGTTATTTTTAATGGAATTGGAAGACAAATTCCTAAATATAGACTTAGCAATGCATTCAATTTAATTCAGCGTTGGTGTTTGTTGGAACTTCAAATTGGCTATCATTAAATGGTTGCTTTAACCAGTTGTTATTTAATCGATTTAGTAAACTACACTGTAAGTTAGCAACCAATAATGGGTATTTGAATGTCTTGAGTTTAGTTTTTTTTTTTTTTTAGTTGTTCTGACTTTTATCTTTTGTTTTTTATGGGGTTTTATTGAATCACTGTTGCAGTGGATTATAATTATTATGTTGTAGCATTATTTATTTATTTTCTCGATTAATCTGGATTATGTTCATCGATTGTAGTTACCGACTTATAGTTGATAAAGACGGTAACTATGGATTAGGTGGGTGTTTGTTTTGTAATCAATAATCTCTGTATTTTTACTTTGTGTTGGCGACTGTAAAAGAATTATTGTGCCTTTGAAGTTAATTAACTAAACAATCATTAAGCAGATGATGAATCGATGAAGCTTGTCTCGTTGATTAAACATTTTTTTGAAAATTAATTATGCGCCAGGTATGACAATAAGCCATTAAATTTGTTTTTTGAGGTGCTTAATTGATGTTTTGAAAGATTAAATAGGCTATTTGACATTAAATAATAAACACAAAAGTGACTTTTATTTTTAAGGAAAGTTTAATTAAGTAAATTTAGTTGTTTTTAATTTTATTTTTTATGCGCTTTACTATTAGAAAGGTTTTCAAAGGGCCAACAAAACAATGGGACTAAGTGTTCAAATAGCGATTTGTCCCGTTTATTTTTGTCCATTGTCAAAAAATTAACAATAATAAAACGAGACTAAATATTATCAGTTTCTATGACGATTTTTCTTGTCACTAGAAAAGAGGCTCCAAGTTAGACAATCACTCGGCGTTAAATTTTAACGCTTAGGTCCTTAAATTGTATTAATTCTTGGAAAGTGGCTTTATGTTAGTTTTATCTAAGTGCAGATGTTTTTAAGAAACATTATTGTTAAAATACCGGTTTTTTTGTTTAGTTGATTTGAAAATCTCAAGGTATTGCAATAAATTCCAAGCAAATGTGGTGATGTATTTATTTAAAATTGGAAATGGCATTACTGTATTAATTGAATTGAGTGTTATTTTTAACTATTAAGTGAAGATTTATTTAAATTATGTTTATTTTGTTAATGGCTTTTAGACAGTTTACATAGAAATCTGAGAATTGTAGTGCCTCCAGTGGAAAGTATTATGTTACATAACTTAATTTATCTTGTGGTTTTTTTATTCAAACTTTTCTTGGATTAGTGTCTTGCGTTTCAGGGTTTTTAAATTACATTTGTATTATATTACTTATTCTTTTTGTCGTAATGGGGTGGTTTCAAATGTTTGTTTTGTTATTTTTGTCTCTATGATTCTTCATTTTGTTCATACAATTGATTAGTCCTTGGTACCGTTTATCTCGAGTTATTGTTGTGTATACCATGGTTAATTATTACATTTTTTTAAAGTAGTAATTGCGTCGTCTAAAATTAAATTGTAATTATTTGCTCGATCGATAAAGACCTATTTTGCATCGGTTGATCGATCAGGTTTTTGATTTCTTTGTAACGGTGGGAGAAATTTCAAATATTTACCATCAGAAATCTCTCTTTTCTGATCTTGCTCAATAATCGAGTAAATTCCGGCGCTTTAATTTTAGATATCTACGCCCCGACCACAATGTGGAGAAAAAATATTTAAAAAAACGCCAAGATGGCCGTCTCAGTTGGGCGCGAAATCGAATTAGGCGTTATCGATTTCTAGAAAATGGGAACAACGTGTGTTTCACTGTACATGCTGTAACTAGAACCAGTCACAACTCTGTTGTCATATTTTTTTCTTTCATTTCTTTCTCTATGAAACGTGTCATTTATTTTGTGTTATGAAAGCTTGTAGATAACATAACTGAAAATGGGTTTTTTTTTTATTTTTTTGTAAAGAAAGTTGATATGGTTTATCGGTGTATGTTTTTATTTATAATTTTTTCTTTTTCGTTTCAGATTTCGGATAGACAATACTGATCACATAATTGATGTAAATAGGAACAGCGTGCCATACGAATATGATCAAGTAAACATCATATGTCCGGTTTATCCTCCGGGAGCTAATGATGACGATTCGGAGAAATACATTATTTACAATGTAAGTTATCATTTACTGGCTGTAAAAAACTTTGAACAGATCGGCCCATTAATCAAATCATAAAAAACAAATAAATAAAGACGTTTGTTGTTTAAATTCAATACGTTTTAGCTAACTTGTAAGTTGTAATGCATTCAATCGTGTGGAGTTCCCCTGTTCGGTACAACACGATTTCTGACTCCAGAGATGACCCTGAGTGGAATGTCTTTTATTTATTTATTTTTTATTTTAATAGAAATACTCCTTTGAATACACACAATCATTTTTGAAATGTTGTTGAGGGACTAAAAGCTGCTTTTCTCTCAGCTCTGACACCCTTTTGACAATAGAAAAAGTCTCATCTGTGTGTGTGTGTGTCCTTCAATGACTAATGAGGAGAAAAACGTTTGCCATTTTCAATAGGCAATTAACTCAACCATCTGACCATCTTTTCACATCTGCCTCCCACTATTTTCTTCTCTTTTGAAAATGGTAAAAAAAATTCTCCCAGTCAAACGCTTTGCTTTACACACAATCTACAAATAGTGCTTTAGCTATTATTTCCAGCTCCTTTTTTATACCATACAAGATTATTATAATTACCAGGTTACAAGTTAGTTACAAAAAAAAATTATACCCTTTTTATGTTGCACTGTATAGAATTATATTTCAAGATTTTTTGTATAAAATACTGAATATACGCATTAAAAGACCTAACATTGTATAACCTGGAAAAAGAAATGCACTTCTGAACGGATGAAAGTAGCTCTACGCATGCGTGGCGGTGCTTAACGCCATCTGCTACATTCACAGTTATTTAGTCGACAAAACACTTTTTTTAGTTCCATCTTATTAACTGAGAAGAAATAACAAGGGCGTCTACGTTTTTTCCACAACTTTGATGTTTATTATTTTTTCTTACAGTTTTCAAATATTCATAGAAAGTTTTCTTTAACTCGTAACTACTTTCTACCAATAAAAAACGAGACTAAATTTCATACATTTTAATAAGGATTTGTCTCGTTTTTTAATAGTTAATTAAGAAGCAAGATGGAACTGCATTAATTCTGTATTGTTTCTTGTTTGAACACGGGTAATAGACTCAAAAGAACTTTTTTTTTTAGATTTGATTCGTTTATGTACAGTACTAAAAGTCTATGAAATTTTAGTGTAACAAATGACATGGCTATCTGATGTAACCTTATGGGGGACCGCGTGCCGGTTAAAAGCGCTTATTCAGTATTAATAATCAGGTTTTCGTCAGCTTGGCTTTTAGTGGAGGTCATTAAAAATGGAGGCCCTAAGTGAATCATATAACTTCTTATAATAACCTAATTTGTCGTCGACTCGCTCAGCCTCGACTTACTATTAGCTTGTAAAACGACTGTACATGTGCGATATCTAATCCTAAAAATGAGTTTGTAGGATGAAGGAGGGGAAAGAGATTTTTTTTTTAAAAGAAAACACTGACACAAATGTTTTTCCGCTGACAAATATTTTAACCCCATTAAGAACGGAATGAATGACCTAAAACGAAAGAAGCCCTACCATTTGATGCTTAAGTTATTTCTCCTTGTCGTAGTTGTGGTGTGTGTGTGGTGTTAGTGGAAAAGTTTCATTTTAAAAGCGTTTGGCATGTGATGGTAACGAATATCCGCTTTTTGGTCTATTTAAGAAAAGGGATTAAGTTAGGAATCACACTGCTTTTCAGTTTTTTCAGTGCCCCATAGCATTTAAACGCCAACGCCCCTATACGCTTGTTCTTTAGCCTTTTTTTTCCTCTCTCACATACATACAAGTCTCAATCTTCTTTACTTCTCATAATGCTGAAATTTGAGTTGAAATGCGTTAAAAGAGGAAGAAAAAGATAACAGAAAAAAAATACATAATATACAAGTACACACGTGTATTTCTGTGTGGGGGTTTAAATGTCATCTCCTCCTCACATTTCCCCATCTAAAAAATTAACCAGAGAAAAAGAGAGGTTTTTTTTTTGGTTTTGGGGATACACCTATTATTAATGAAAACCACTTTATCTCTTTCTTTTTTTATTTTTATTTATTTATTTTTGTTTTTCAACATCTAGGTTTCCAAGGATGAGTACGACATGTGCACTATTACTGGTCCAAACCCACGTACCATTGCTGTCTGTGATAAACCCCATCGCCTCATGTATTTCACCATTACTTTTAGACCGTTTACTCCACAGCCCGGTGGCTTAGAGTTCAGGCCTGGTCAAGATTATTATTTTATCTGTAAGTATAAGTTAAGGGTGTGAAGAGGGGTTTACTCTTTTGTGTAACCAATCACAATGTTCAATATAACATGATAATTGAAGGGTTCTTCAATGTCGATTGATTCTTTTTTAGAAACTTACTATTTTACCTAACATAAAACTAAAGAGCCCACTTTAACCATATTTTTAGTTTTTAACATAAAATATTTATAAACTTGTTTTAAATACGGCAAGTATGTTAAGTTCCTTTTTTAAGATTTTATAAAATAATAATACAGTAATAAAAAAATATTTTTAAGTAGTGTAGAGAGAAATTGAGTGGGAAAAAGAAAGTCCCTTGAACTCCTGAGTTTAACCTTTATTTAAAATATTTTACTGTAGACGGTGACTAATGTTTAAATATGGCTAAATTCCTTTTTTTTTTCTTCTTCATATACAGTATAAATTGAAATCTAAACAACTTTGAAGCTTTCATACTTTTATAAACTGAAGATTGGTTGGGGATATATTTAAATGAATAGAAATAATCGCATTTGAAATTACTCGTTTGGTTCAATAATTAAAATCCTCAGTCTGGCTTTTCACTAATACTCAAAAAAAAATCCTTTATTTCTTCCCCTAAACCCTTTTCCCCTATACACTCTCACTCTTTTTCAAAACATTGCGAATGACTGAATGTAATCTTTGTAATCCAATCTATTCACAGCGTTTGCAACTGCTGATATTAATGCACATCGGGTATTTATTTGAAAGAGAACCCCCTTAGGTCACTGCATATGGCGCACAAAATGACATACAACCAAATTATGCCATTAGAAATTCGATTACCAGGGGTTTATCGCTTGATTATCACGTACTACTGGGCTGCCATACGTGTAATTGACTTCTGTTTATGTTTTTTTTCGCCATTTATTTTATTTTAGGTTGTTGTTGTTGCTAGTCTGCGAAATAGAAATAAGGAAATAATTCTTTGTTTGTGTCGTTTTTGAGCAATAATGTAATAGACGCAAGCATTACCAAATTGATCAGTTGTCAAATTAGCTTTTATTGACTGGATTCTTATTGATTCGTTTACAATGGCGTACACTACTGTGTACTTTTTGGTATGTTTGAGAAGTTATTGCTTTAGTAAACCAATAGATTTTCAGCGAATAATGGATTTTTTCTCTCGATTACAAGAAGAAATAATTTGTTTAGCTGAAATATTAATGTTAGATGAAGAATCGCCTATTATACAAGTAGAAAGTGGCTCCCATCAGTTACGTAATCCATGTCTGGTGTCATGGCTTGGGAATTTAAAATTCCATTTAGTCGATTGAAAGGGTAACTTTGGTTTTCAATCATTTTACAGCCCTTATGTGTCATAAAAATCTAAATTTATTATTGAAAGAATTTTTTTTGTCATGCAATAAATTATATTCGCGGATCAAATTGTTTCTTATAGAAATTGATTGATGTATCGTTGAAATTTAAATTATTTTATGCTTTTTTTGTACTTTTAAAACGATTACAATTTTTTTAAATAGTTTTTGGTACATGTTGTTTTACATTTTTAATTATTTTTTTATTTGAACAACGTTTTCACCATATGGTTTGCTTTTTTTTAATATATATTTTTAGTCATATGGTGCTTCCCTGTTTGCGTTTAGCATTAGTTTCATAATAAATTAATAATTGTAGTGATATGGTTGCTAGAACTTCATATGCCAGATGTAGTGCTTCACATACTCTATATCTTTAAGCCATTAATTAAAGCTTGAAATTGACTGGATTGTTTTATATACTGTATGTCTTCATAAATAAGCTTTTAAAAATATGACGTTGTGAAACATTTTCTAAATATTATTTGGTGTCAAACGTCGAATGCAGGTTGAGGAATTGTATACACCTATAATGCACAAGGTGATCCACTTGTACTTATTTCCACCCACTAAAAAGCCGAATTGGAAATGAAAACATGTTCATATTATTCTCTTATGTACGCTTAAATGCAATTTTTTTTTATCTAAAACAAATTGAAAACAATGGAGAATTTAGCATAGTGTAAAATTGCCAGTTCATGGCTGTTTTAGTATTTTTTTTTCTTCTATTCGGCTTTAAAAGTAACAGAAAGTCATCAATTTCAATTTGTTTAAAAGATTTGTGTACATGTAATGCATTTTTAACACTGTTATTACTCACTTGTTACTATTGTACGACATGATTAGTTCATATTTTCGAGTATTAGTTGTAAAACAGGATATATATGTTTTAATATTATGATTTAGGTCATGTTATTTTCTCTTTATTATGCTGTATGTGCTATGTTATGTGCTCATCAGCCAATTTGGTTTGAGGTTTTATTTTAGTGATGTAACATAAATGTGTATTGCATAGAGCATTAATAGCTGAAGTGTGGGAAGCGAATTTATCTGTAGGTTAAATTTTTTTTCATTTTGCTGCAATTATCTTTAGACATATTTTGTAGTTTTTACTCTCAAAATAGTTGCCTTTTTTATATAAATATAAATGCGGGGATTTTGGCGCTTGGATAACTTTTTTTTATATACATAATTACAATAATTTTGTTTTATAATTACTCACAAGAAACGCTTTTGTGAATGTGTTTTTTTTACATTTTGTGAAAGTTTTTGAAATTTTAGCTGTTTAAACTAATTGGTTAATATCTTTTCTTTGGTGTTCTCAAAATCTGCAAAACTTAGTGTATTTTTAAAAGCTTAAAGGTTGCAAAGGTTATACTGTATTTAATGACTTATTATGCAATTTTTTCTTAACTTTTATTTTTTAATGTTTGTAGTATATCGAATTGTTAGTTAATTGTGACGTTAACATACTGTTGTCATACTGTATCATGTGCTTATTTCACAGGTGCTGTCAATTCCAATTTTAACCATCTTAAATGGGATTTTATTTTTTATAAGTTAACTCGTTGCGTTGCTTTTTATCATTTCAAAAAATTTTCTCTTTTTTATTTTATTTATTCTACATCAATTGCAAATGGGCGAATTTTTAAGATTTGTTAAAATAGTTACTGGCAGTAAGAAATAAGAAAGCAAAATGATTAGAAGTTATTTTTAGAAAAATTATAGAAAATATTAGCTATTTCAGATTTTTAGGTATACTGTATTAGGTATTTTAGTTTTATCGTTGAGAACTATAACTTTTTTAATTAAATCCTTTAAGACATTTTTTTGTTGATGGCGATTATGTTTTGAATTAAGCTTCCTTTAATTAACGAGAAGCTTTATTTTCATTTTGTAAAACACTGTTTTGATTTTTTGGCATAATGTTTAGTCATCTCTTTCAGTCATTATTTTCATTTAAAGGACAGACTTTCTTTAATTAAATTAATTACTGTACATGAAGACCTTGTAACGTTTCCCCATCCCAAAATCTAAAAACTAAATGAAGCCTTACAAATCTATAAATTGGCCAACAAACAATTCCCTTGTGTCCTTGATTTCATGGGGTTTCTACTTTCTAATAAAGTTCATAAGTTAAATCTGATATACTGTACATTATAATGACTAATGCGTATTCATATTTATTGACAGCTACATCAAGCAAAGATAACTTTTTCAACCGAATTGGTGGCCGCTGCCTTTCGCATAATATGAGAGTCATTTTCAAAGTTTGCTGTGACGCATCAGATAAGAGTGAGTAACTCTGTTAATTGGCTAAAAAGTAATAAGGTGTTTTAATAATCATTTGCATATGTTTAGGTTCCATTCCTTCAACAACTACAACGACGACGACGTTACCGTTAGTGGATATGACAAATTTCCCAGCAGCAACATTTGCAGGTCCTGGGAACTCCCACCCAAGGGCTCACGTATCTACCATAATGCCTTATTGGGCGCGCACACAGACACCCACAACACCTATTAATAATATGATTGGTATGAATAATCCAACCAGTTCTTCAGCGATGGTTCCCGACCTGAAAGCCTTCCCAGGAGGAACGACTGAAGAACAAAATCGAGGAGGAAAAAGTGGTGGGAAGAGGGTTACAGGCAAGCATTTAATAAATTTTTAAATAAGATTTTCTTTTTAACGAAGCATTTTAACAACTAAATATTTAATTTTAACAGCTGATGATAAAGAAAAACATCATAATGAAGTTGGGATGAAGATAGAAGAGCTAGTTCACAATTCCCGAGGATCCAGCAGTAGGAGTTGTTATCCTCAGCTCCAGTGGACTATGGTGTTAGTGACACTCTTATCTATGACAATGGTTCGGTTATTGGCAAGGTGAACTTAGCTACGGGGCTGCTTTTCATCTTTTTTCAAATTCGTGTAAATAATTTTGATTCTTCTCCAGTTCGTTTTGAAACTGATAAACACACTTAAAAATTGGGCATAAATATCTCTTAGTGATAATAACATAGGCTCACAAGTTGGAGAAAAAAATACTTTAATGATAAACAGAAAATAGTTGCTTAATATCATCTCCAATCTCAAAAAAACACAAAAAAAAAATTTTTTTTTGTTTAACAACGCTTTTTTTTGCTTTGTTTATAAAGTTGAAAACAAAAGGTTAACAGAAGCATCTATTTCATACACTAAAGCCTGTTATAAATATCTATATATCACATTGCAAAATGCAAGTGATTGATTCCATATGAAAATACTCGACATTTTTTTAAAAGAGAGAAAGAAAAATAATAATAATAATCATGTTTAAAAATACGTCGCGTTTTTCAAGCCCACTGCCCAAAATAATATGGACGTTGAAAGTATACGCTATACAATAATGGCAGTACAAAAGTGAAAGTTTGTGTGTTTTTACGCGAGTGATTGTGACAGAGATGTACGACGACATTTATGCAACATAAACGGGAAATGGATTGATTTTTTTTTCTCTATGAGATCTACAAGGTTTTTGCTCATTGGTCGTCGTGATCGTAGTTAAGTATCGTCATCGATGGATATCGTTAAAAATTCCGACTAATCATGTATCGGATTTGGATGAAAATACGTGAGACATTTGTTTGCCTCAACACAAGAAAATCGGAATCACTTTCCGAGACCCGTTTTCAATCAATCCCATCTAAATTGTTTGTTTTTTTTTTTTTAAAAGAAAGATAAACCTTAGGCCAAAATTAGTTTTATTACAATCTATCACACAGGTTTTTTTGTACTTTTTTGTCCCCATCCTTCAAAAGAGTGATTTTGTGCCAGCATTGCATGCAATATACAACTACAGTACATAAAAAATATATTTAAAATAATGTGAAAGTGAATTTAGAGGAAGAAAGAAAAAAATCATCACCTTGCAAGTGAGAGTTAGTCATTTTCGAGAGAAAAGTGGAACAGTTCTTATAAAAATATATAATAATGATTATATAAATATATCTTTTTAATTTCTTTTTTGAGATTGTATTATATGTGATGCACGTCGATGGACGTTATTTTGGAAGGACTGAATCTGGTGATTATTTCCCCACAAAAAAAAATATCCTTCCAACTTAAAAAAAAATATCAATGTTTTTTTTTCTTCTTCTTCGTTAATTATTTTATTGTTATACTTTTGTTTTTGTGACTTTCTTCTCAGACTCAATTTTGTGAATACGGTGAATTCTTTTTTTTTCTTTCTAATTTTAATATCTTCTCTGTTTCGATACAGTGATCGTTATGTGCTCTTTTTTATTTAATTTCTTTTCATGCCACTCACACAGATAACGAGCCGTACCAAACTTTATGTCAATTAAGGTTTAAGACGCGAGTTTTGATGCTATCTTTATAAATCAGTGTTGACAAGTTATTAAAAACTGTGACCGAAACGGTGTTTCTATAACATACTGAATTTTGCGCTTTATTTTGTACTATATTTTGTGTTTTTTATTTGCAGATGGTTCTGCTTTCAAGAAGCTGAGAGCGACTTAAAGAGGCAAAGCGAAATGTGATTTGTACATCACTGGAACAACTTTAGATTTTTTTATGCACTTTTTAGTGAAGTCTATTTACATTTTAGTTTATTTTTGATGCAATTTGCGTTGGTGCCATCATGCTTATGGCTGTCCCAGCCGCTATCTGTAGGGTCATTTTTTAAGTGGAAAGAAGAGCGCATGGCTTCAAGAGTGCCACTTTTAAAGACATAACATTTATATTTATTTTCCAGTGTTATTAGTAATAAAGATAATGTCTAGTCCACTTTTTGGTATTGTTGCAGGGTGGAAACTAGTATGGGGGAATGTGCAAAGTTAAAAAAAAATTGAGATGATAAAAAAGAATGAAAATAAATCACCCAGTTGGGCGAGTCTACCCACTACTTGTCTCTTGCTGAAAAGGGCCATAAATTACATCTCTTTTCTTGGTATGTATACAATATATATATAAGTGTAATTCCATGTTGTATCAAATGTTGTATCGGCATGCACAGCACATATGATATGACCACACAAACTTAATGCCAGCACACATTTATATTATGTACAGTGCACGCACATACACCATATGAAATCTGATATTTCCACATTTGTTCTCAGCTTAAAAGGCACATGGACATCTTTATTTTTTTCTCTCCCATGAGGAATTTTTACTCATAGACTCTACACCGGTTGATGTTTTAATTTGGAACGCTTTTTTACTTTGGCAAGAAAAAACAAGAGACAAATCACTATTGGTACTGATGAAATTTAGTCTTGTTTCTATATTGGCCCTTTTTTATTCTTGGCAAGAAAAAATGGGACAAATATACATTGGAACTGATAGATTTATCCCCATTTCTTTATTGGTTCTGTCAAAAATAGTGTACCAATTTAGAAAATCACCCGGCGTAGGAAATAATTTTTTTAAAAAATCTTTTTTCACACACTGTTAACACATTAACATTTACAAGAGATGCTGACAACTTTTTTTTTTGCAATGGCTTGGACGAAAGTTGAAGATTTGTCTCCTAAAAATATTTCATGACGTTCCTCTTCCCCTGTACTGGGTATTCCACCTCACCCCATCCTGTTTCCGAGTCATTTTCTTGACTTAATTTATTTGTTGATGTCTCTGACCATGTTTATAAATGAAGAAACAAAGCATCTGGGAGACATTTTCACATCGTTAGGGCTCTTTTACAGTAGTTATTTATGAGGGTTTAGTCATGAAAAATTAGCACGTATTTTTCTAAACGTGTTTCCGACATAATATTTTGTGTGTTGTTTTTATTATTATGAAAATAGTCATAATAAAAAAGAAGACAAGGTTTGTTTGTCTTGTCTAGCATCTTAATTTAAAATTCATTTTAGTGATAAATATTTGTTTAAAGATTTTATATAAATTGTTGCTTCTTACAATGTTTTAAATTATAAAGAAAAATGTAAAATTATTAAAAGACTAAAGGTTTCTTGTTTAATTTTAATGTAACATCAAATACTGACAACTTAATAGTTTTTTTCAGGGCTAATAAAACGTTTGAGGAACAATTCACTGCATCCGGTTGTACCTGTGGGGCATTTTGACTGTTATTTTTACAACCCACTTTGCTTCGTAGAAAAAAAATGTTTTCTTCTTTGTCTAATCTAATTATATGTTAGCTTCCACTTCAGCTTCCTCTTTTTATAACATTCCTTCACATTCCTATGAATTGGTATAGTCATTTTAGTGTAAACAATCTTTTTTTCTTCATTATCTCGAGTCTTGAAGCACTCAAAGAAATGTTATAGAAAAATATTTTTGACGATGTTGTAAATCATTTTTTCTAAATTTACACAAAATGTCGCTTCCATAGTTTACAATAAACAGCTTTATTTCTGTTTATCAAATTATTGAGATCGGAAAAAAAAACTGGCATTTAAGAATTCCTTACTTCAATTTGATAATTTTTGGTGTAAAATTACGATTAATATTGCATCAAAATAATAAAAAAAATACTATGTAAAATGGAATTAAATTTTTTAAAAAACATTTAATTTAGATACAAGACACACTAATTTGATTATAAATTTACAAGTTTCTTGTATATAGAAATAAATTGATTGTTACAGCTATCGATTCCATTAACTTTTTTTGATCATACAAAAAAAAAGTCCATTATTTAAATTAGTCAAGCATGACTGTCCATTTTTTAAAAAGATTTTACAACATCTGAGCAATTTTTCTTGGTAATTTTAGATTATAACTTATTATCCGGTAAAATATTAAACCACATTAATTATTATTATTATAGCAGTTTTATGGGCATTTATTAGCCAAACGCAATTATTAAGAATTGAAATGATTTGAATAACGTTTCCAGTTGAAGTAATTCAATGACAAATTGAGTTATATTTTTAAAAAGTCATTCAAGACCTTAAAAAATGATCATTTAAAGCGTTTGACATGATGGTTTAAACTGAAAAGTGGTTTATTTTATTTCCCCAATTTTTTAGAAACCAATGACTCGGATAACTTCAATCCCCTTTTAAGGATTCTGATAAATTTTAGACAGTATTACTGTTTATTTGGATTATTGGATATTTTTTAGTTTAAATGCTGTTAGTGATTAGTTGACCATTTCTACTACAACACAGTATGTCATCGCCTTTAATATTGAAGTTGACTCGGTTGGATGCCAAAATCCCTTTTCAAGTCTTTATCCAAAAAAAAAATTAAAAGAAAATGTCAAAAATATTGTAATATGATTATATAAAAGAAACTAAGGAATACTGAACACGAGTTAAGATGATTAAGGTCACTTTTAGATAATAACTTAGTGTCAGATTAAGGCAAAGTGATGTCTTAACTTCAGTAAACAATTTTTAGAGTAGTTCCGCATTCACCACCAGAGTAGCGCCACTATACTTGTGCCCAAAAAATAAGAATCGTTTAGTATAGAAGTAAAAGTCGGCCACGAGTTGTTGAGAGACGAGTTGTGGAGGGCGAAGCATCCTTTAACCTAAATGCATTGTTTTAGGCGTCTGCTCTTTTTTCTATTGTTTTGAGACCTTGACGTTTGGATTTATAAAATAACACGTGTTGATCTTGGAAAAATGACAAGCTATGATCTTCTTTTATCGGACATGATTAAGTTTTTTGATGATGACATTAAAATGCTTGATAAAGGAAGAAAAGTTCTAAAAGCACGTAGCATCATTTTTTGTGGTTTTAGCGAAATAAAAGAAGACCTCATTAAGATTTTGGCAGTTTGTGAGCGGTCAACTTGGGCAATTAATAATGAACGTTTATCACCTCATTACTTGGAAGGTATTCTGAGATTCTCGAAAGATGGAAATGAGATTCAACTGGTTTGTTCCTGCAAGGATGGAGAATCAGGAAAGTGCAAGCACTGTGCAGCAGTTCTGTTGTTTATAGATCGTGAAGGAGTGGAGAAACTTGAAGATTTCCGCGCTCCTGAACTAGTTCAAGAATGGGAGAAAGTCAAAACCGATTATTGGAACTCTATGTTCAGACCAGTACCAATTTCGGAGTTAAATGTAGTTCCTCCGAAGAAAAAACAAACGCCAGTTGAAATGGGTGAAAGTAAACGAGATGAATTTATGAAGAATATGTGTGAATTATGTCCAGATTCAATCCTAGCCATCTCCGTGAGAATGGGACAAGGCAAAAAATCCTGATTTATTTGTGTTTTTTTCTTCAAGAACATTTTCTGCAACGTGTAAAGTAAGATGTATTAACTTACAAATGAATAAGAAACGTTAACCTTAATAATTATGACCCATTTTCCAGTTTCGATGGACATTCTAGAAGCGCTTGAATGTAAAACTGATTATACACAACCATATTTTGAAAGATGATGAAGTTTAATCAAAAATTCCGCAAATGATGTCAATTCTAAAAAGAAATTTCTAATATGAATTTCAAAATTTGAGTGGTAATATTTATTACATGATGATCAGTCATTGTAACATGCAGTGAAAGTTTAGTGTTGAAATTTTAATTTACGCAGGTTAGTTAATTTAGTGTTATTTATGGCTAAAGAAAATGCAGTTAAATGACTAAACCTTTATATTAAATTGAAATAAGATTATGTAAAATGAACTTTTCTTATGTGCAGAACTAAATTGAGTAAAACTGTTTATGTGGCTCCCCAAGGCGTATTTTATTATGCGAATGAGGCAAATGGGTTAAGATCAAAATATCTATTGTAACTTGAATTCCAAAGATTTAAAACATCATGCATCTGGATTCTGAAATCAAACAGCAGAAAATGACTGTAATAAAATAACGGAAACGGAAGTTGTTTATACTCTGCACAGGCTGCACTGTAACTTCAGTTATAAGTTATAAAAAAGCTAAATGTCCTATTTTTATAGCATTTAACGTGAACATCAGGCAGGATTACGAGAATTGGCTTAAGTTTTGCTATTTCTTCAAAATTTTTACTGAACCATTACTGCACTTATGCTAAATCTTATTTGCTACTTTGCTTTAATGTTTGCTGTAAAGTCGTTTATTTACATTTTGTGGATCCTTGTTGATCTTTTATGAATGTTGGTTACGCTTTTTGGGTTGAAATTATTAGATTTATGATATTAATCACTTTATTTTTGTTAATTTTGACATCATTTGGTTATAGCAATTCACTACTCTGATCAATTATTATTTAGTATTACTGTTACCAGATTTGGTTTGACTTGAAACCGGCTTAATCTGACTCGTATCCAATTATATTTTATTACCTTGCAATTGTAATTATAATCACATTAAAATAAACTAAATTAACATCTTTGGAAAAACTGAAAATGATTTTGCATCATCATTTGTTTGGCCTAATATTATATTATACAAATATTCAATTCTTATCTGCTTTATTATTAAGCATTTATACAGTAAAGCAAAAGCAGACATAAATTATTTCAATAAAAGAAAAATTCCTATGTGTATATCCCGCTGACTTTTCACTTTACAAATCTGTGAAAGCCAATTTTGACATTTGAATTAAGTATCATTATTCATTTCATTTACTTATTTCAAATAAACGAACGAAAAACCTTTTTTTTTAAATAAAAGTTAAAATTGTTAAAGATTAACGTTTAAGAATAAGAAAAATGTTCAACTTCCTCGAAACGGCCTCCTGGGCGAATTGCAGTGTAAATTTTGAAGTGAAATTTATTTACATTGTATAAAGACAAGGTGGTAATAAAAAGAGACATTGTAAATGTATATATTTTTTTAAATATATATTTATTTGGTGAAAAAGAGAGGAAATTTATACAGTAGAACCTTCAAATAAAAAAAGCGAGTGTATTTCCAAATTGTATATGGCAAAATTGCGTCTATCAGCAAGTTAAATCAACTTTAACATATTAGGTTTGTTGAGCTTTACTATATATTTACTTTGAAATCTAACTTTAGGCTGAAGGTTATATAAACTTAAGACATTTTATTCTCAAACTACAAGTGGTTGTGTTTTTCCTTTTTCTTCTCCGCATTTTTTCAAGTGATTGAAAATACCGTTTTATTTGTTTATATTATTTACTTAATACCTTTAAGGTGTTGCAAATCGTCGTTGTTATAATGCTGGCAATTTAAATGATAAAAAATTGCATTCTTTACATTAGATATTTGTCTCTTTTCATTATTGGCAAAACAAGAAATTAAGAAACGGGAATAAACTGCATTGCCTACAATAGATATTTGTCTCATTTATTGCCTATATGTTTATTTGAAATTGAATAGATAATAACTGTTTAATACTAAATTAATTATTTTCCAATCAAATTCAAATATTTTAAAATCTTTTTTTATTATTTTTTCATTGACTGTTTTGCATATTTTAACGTGTATTGATTATTTTTATACAGTAATTGAGTTGTTACCCTCAAGCTGCTGTTTTGTCCATTAGCACTACTGTTTTTCAATTCGATTTGAACGATTACTTAATTATATTTAATTAGCTATAATCGTCGATGCTTTAGCTCCGTTTCTTTATAATTGATTCAATTTAAGTAATTGCTGTGTGAAATTGAATGACTTCTCTTTTTCTTGTTGTAAATCTCACTATCTCAGTGCAATGAAATCAACATCAATCAATCAACTATAGTACGGTATTTATAGCACTTTCAAAGTTTCAAAGAAAAAAGCGAGGCAGACATGAATCATTTCAATTAACAAACCCAATCTAATTTTTACGATTTTGTACAAAACACATTTCAACGATTTATCACACTACAATTAAATTTTCGCTGATTTGATCATTATTAGATTACATCAAGGTGCATCCAAGCTACCATAAAAACGTATTTGAGTGACAGTAAAGGGTTTGTATATCATCAGTGCATAGTATACGGTGGCTTACAGAGGCAGCAAAAAAAGCAGTGCACCACTTTATCAGACTTGTTGAGTAATTATTATTGTCAATGAGTTTTCTCCTAGCCGACAATTTGGCATCATTTGAAGAGCAATAGTTGACATTTTAAATCATCGACGTCTACTCTTAACTTATTTTCACTTTTACATACTAACAAAAACATTATTTTCATAATGTCATAATTAAGAACATCAATCTATAGCACTCAGTTATAATACACTGTGCGCATGCGTAATGGATATGATGTGCGTTGTGCAACTCCAACATTCAGGATAATCAGCTTTTCATAAAAATTATCAGTTTTGTCTATAATAATTGGTAAATGATTGGTGAAATAAATTAAAAGTATCTTTCTTTCGGAATAAGTAAACAAGGAAAAAAAATCATATGAATGGAAAACCCAACGTGCTGTGCATGTTTTGACATAACAATGTATGACACTGTGTCAACTCAACAAACTACATACTTTGCCGAGTCTGAGTCATCTAAAACGTGTAAGTACAACTCTTTTTTTTTTATCACGTATCTGTCAAATAAGTGAATCGAAATATCATGTATACATTTTATCACACAACCCGAAGACGTACAGCTCAAAATACTCCAATAACAGGTTACAGTGTACTTGCTCTAATGAATTATGCAAATGACGCTACATCAGCCACAGATCGAATTATAAACAGAAATTACCCTTCTAAAAACTTCAGGATTATATTTAACAAGCGACAATAACTTAAAGGTAATAAATTAAATTATTTAATTTATAAAAAAATTGCATAAAATTTCTGTAAGGTGAGACCGTTAAGTTAGTGCAGTGCAAATCAATTTTCAGTTAGATACTGTGTACCGTAAGTTAGTACGGTACTGAATTTGATGTTTAAGACGTGTTAAGTTTGGTTTTTTGTGACTAAATTGACATTCTAGATGCCCTAGATTTGGTTTCTGTCTTTCTTTTGACTAAATTTGGTAAAAATGTATGAGTATCTGGTATTTCATGAAAAGAGTTTGAATCATTGTTAGTAAAACTGATGTTTTCCAATTATAAAATTTGGTTTGTAAGGTTCGAGCCTTTATTTATGTTTTGAAAATCTAAAACTGTATATTGATACATAGGGCGGTTTTCTAAACTTTAAGCACTTTTTTACTCATGTCAGGAAAAAACGAGACAAATTGCCATTAAAACTGATAAGATGTAGTCTCGTTTCTTTATTAAACTCCTAAGAGTATCATTTCTTTATTTAACTCGTAAGAGTAAGACTCATTTCTTTATTAATCTGGGAAAATTTAGTTTCATTTCTTTATTAAACTGATAAGATTTAGTCTCGTCTCTTTATTGACATATAAAAACCCGGTATCAGTTATTTAGAAAATCATCCAGTACAGTTTACTGTATACTTGACTGTGTAGGTTTGGTTGTTGAGTAACGGTTGAATCCCACTGGCCTTGGCCTGGGAGTTAAAAAAATCACATGGGTCATTAGAAAAACTACTGCCATGTTTATCAACAAAATAAAAATTTCTTTTAACTTTTTATATAATGACTTTTGTATCAAACACACCCTTCGCTGGTGTCACATATCCCTAGTACCCACTTGAGATGCCACACTGAGAAATCTAAACGAGATTTTGTATCGACAGGAAGTACCTTATACAGTATGTCATATATTTTTTACCATTTATACTATCATATTTAGAGTCATAAAATCGCGTTATTTACTAAATTGGTAGCACAACATATAATTATAGGGAATGCAATGCAATATAATGCGGTATCGCGTGTGTTAAATTGAATGGCGTAAGTTGCAAGCTATTAATGATTTCAAATCACAAAACAAAACGAAGGCTATTTTTAATTAGTCTATAATCATAAATAATAATTTTTGACTTTTGGATAACTTGAAGGATATTTTCCCTTCAGACGATCGGTAAACAGCGCTACTTCACTTTTTTAATTGTTTGTTGAGATTGTTTTTAATGTTATGTGTGTACAGGATAAAACTATAAAAACACACTGAAGTTATCTTATATTGATAGTTTTATTACTGAATTTACTGAAGTTGCATACTGTGTACATTGACTTCATGAGAATATTAAAAATAATTTATCACACAATTTCGGCTTAATATATCACAGTTTTTGATGGGAATTTGATTAAGTAGATTGCGAAATCAAGTCTCGATTGATTAATTAAATTTATTATCAGTTTTCTAAAAATAATATTTTTATTAGAATGATTGATTGGAAACAGTCTAGCTACATTTTTATTTAGCTAAAAAAGGTGTAAAATATCAATGACTTTGAACGTGTTAATACTGTAAAATGTTTATTCAGTAAATCACTGCACAAGTTTAACATCTTAAGAAAATAGAAATGCATGTTTACATTGTGGGAAAAAATTTTATTTAAAGGCTGATATATTAAATTTTTGCAATGAGTTAGCGGATACAGGAAATTAGCATAGGTGTATAAGCTTTAATAGCAAATTTGTGTGTACATAGTCCACTATTTTTAACCTACAGTCATTAGTTTCTCGGTTATACCGTATTTTATTATCAAAAACTGCGTCATGATCTGTATAAATCAACTACTAAAAAAAAAGTACCGGTAAATGAATATAAGTTATTACATTGTGATTGGGCAATAACGGACTGTATCAAGGCCATTGACTTGAAATTCTGACAAAAAAGCATAACTGTAATCTATAGCATAATATAAAACGATAAAAACAAAAAAATATTCATGATTTTATGCTAGTACAGTTATGTTTTGTGAATAATGTTGCGTGAGTGACCGGGCATAGGCAAACTGTATAGTGGCTGTTAAATGCGTTGGAAAAATATAACGGGTGATCATATTCTCTCTGATGTAGTTGCTATGACAACGGTATCACGTGACGGAGAAAGAGAGCTCCATTGACTTTGTTATTGTTGTGAATGTGCGCACCAAATAACATTATCCACTGTTTTTATTGTCGGCGTTTCTGTAACTTCATTCACATTTTTTTTCTTAGTAACAAATCTACTTGTGTTTTCATTTGATTTCTCTTAAAAACATTAAAGATTTAAGAAGCAAAAAAACAGTCAAACGGCGTATGGTATGGTTGTGTGTATGCGTGGAAATTGTATTGGCAATTTTCCAGCAGAACAAACGGAGCTAAAGGCTGGCCGCTCTCGGAACGGCTCCAACCGCGGCGTAGTCTGCACTTATCACCGTGCTAACCTGGCTGCGTGGTCGTCGGAACAGCAGCAACCCCAAGGCGAATATAAATAGACAGATTCACTAAGCATATTGCTCATTTCAATTTTTAGAATTGTGCTTTTTTGTTTTATCTGTAAACTAGTTTCTTGAACTGAAAAATCTAGTGAAATCTATTTGGAATCTTTGTGTGTGTGTGCAATAATAACCGGTAAAACCTCAGCGAAAGAAAACGGCTTAAGGAATTTGAAAAGGTAGTATTTAAGACAGCTGAAATTCTTTAGATTTTTAATTCGTTTGTTGGGTTTGTGTATGTGTATGTGTATAATGTATTAATGTGTGTGGTTAATTTAAAAACCGCTAACATTGATTAGTTGCTGAGGTTGTTTTATCAGCATTTTTCCATAACGACGCATGAATGAGATGAATTGTGGTATGAAACGTATACAGAGTGCTGGTACTCCTTCATCCATCGTTGTAATCATTGACGGTTTAAATTGTGTTTTTTTTTCTGTTTGACTTTTTTGCTTCTTGTAATTGAACAAGGCTAAACGATAGAAAATAGAAATAGCGTTGTTGTCCTCCTTAATTACTTTACTCAACTAAGTAAGCTCTGTCGTAAAATCTTTCTCAAGGAATTAGTTTTATCTCAAAATTAAATAAACAATGTAGTTGCAAAAATTAAACAGAGATTACAATTACAATCAAAGGCGTTTGAAATAATTTTAATAATTATAAAAATGTCACTGATTACATTGACATTGTGTGAGCTGTTGAATATGTCGTTTTGTAATTAAATTTGATTTCGGTTATCTTTTATACAGTAAGTACTGTACACTGTTATGCTAGTTGGCGTTTTGATAGGGTAATGTTGATCTTTTTGATTTAAGTTTTATAACCATGACTAATACGACATGCTAATTTTAAATTGTAAAATGGTGTAGATAATTCAATCATAACATTTACTCATCAAATTCTTTAAATTAAATTATTTTTTTTTCACAACTAAGTTATTGCTTTAAAAGTTTTTATGTTACAAACGCCACATGATATTACTGCAATGCAAATAGTGTCAATTTAAATTATTGTAATAGCCAATTTAGTTTTTTTAAAATTCTAATTTATTTATTTAAAATCAAGTTGAGTTTCTCAGAGCATTATGACTCCATATTCAATTGTTTGCTCTATGAGACAGCACTGAATAAATTAACTTAAGAAAATATTATTATGCTCAAATTAAAATTAAATAAATAGCGGTTCATTAATTTTTATTTTATAGTAATTACGGTATTTATTAACTTGTAACTTATTTTAGAAATTTTTTAAATCTAGCATCGAATTAATTTTAATATAATTATTTTTGTCATGGTTAATTTAATTGGCTGTAAATGGCAAGAAAAGGTTGCCAACTCATTCACGTAGGATTAACAATTATTTTTGGCAATTATTATTTTTATTAATAATTAAAATGTAGACTAAATTGATGAGAATTTGTAATTGAATAAAATATAAATTCATTTTAGTCATTGAAGTTATAATTGATGTTAATTAAAACACAAACGAAGCGTAATTTCGTAATATTAATTAATATTTTACTTTGTAAACAATAATTATTTGAAAAGTTGAGTTTTTATTTTTATGATTCCCTAGTGTGCTTAATAATACGCATTAGCAATATGCAGCAGTATGTCGTTGCTCTTTTATTTTCTTTCAATTGACATTTAGCAAAATGATAACATATATTTTTTTCCTATTCTTTATTTTGGAGAATAAGCAATTTTGTTAATGGCTTTTTGCTCTATGGGAACACCGCCTTTTGGCATCTATCTCTTAGTTTGTTTTTTTTTTTTTTACAAAATCATTTTCCATTTGGCAGATTTAGGAAACTGTTATCAAGCAGCTATTTGTCATTTCTAAAACATAGGATTATACATATGTATTAGACTACTAGTGTATTTAGTTTTGTATAGCTATTGTTATGTATAAATGTGATACATATATATATGTCTTTATCGTAACATCATCTGATATTTGTAAAGTATAAAAGCAAAGTTAATGGAGTTATGTTTACCTCAGCTAAACTATGACTAAAACTAAAACAGAAAAGCCATTCAGTGACTATAAAAATGCCGTTTGAGCTTTGGCCTTGTCTCAAATGGTTGAAATTGATATACAGAAAATTATAATATGGTTGTCTTAAACATATACAATGGATATAAGACAAAATAAGTTTAATAGCACAATGAAAACGGTTAAGTTTGGGTTCAAACTCAAAAACAAAACCAAAACTAGAGTTAAACTCATCAAGACTAAGATATCAAAAACTCAGATAATTTTTTATACTTAATTTACATCTTATCTCGTTAGTTATTAACTTACTTTACAAACCATAAACTTTAATTTAGCTCTACATCATCATAATGGATTTGTCGGTAATAAATTTTCAAACATATTTTGACAGTGATAAATCGTAGAAATAGTAATTTAATAAAATTATTTTTATTTTGTTATCTGATACTAAAGAAAAAGTACGGTCTTGTAATAACTGGGGAAGAGCCATCTAGTTAATTAAATCGTTTCCAGGGGCGTTGCTTTTGTTTCTACATGACACAAAACGAAAAAGTTGGTAAACATGTCATTAAATAATGTTGCAACGATTACCCGATTTTGATGAGGCTAAAAGTGCAAGTAGGAAATGGAAAATGTGGAGCAAAACAAATAATTCTAAAGTGAATCGACATACCAGCACCGCTAATGAGTCAGGTGTTTAGTAAACGCAGCACTGCCTGGTTTCCATAAAACAATCAATAATTTCTATGAATTTAAAATGAAATTTGCGTAAGCTGTTATTGGAAACTCCGGGATCAGGCTTAGTTGTGGAAACTCATCATGACTAACTGCAAATTAATGTCTTGATGACCTGCCAATCGGCTATCTATTATTAACTGTGGAGAGTTCAATGGCATGTTTTAGGTTATAACAACAATCATTATCGCACAATTTGTAAAACACTTTGTTTGCTTCGTGCACTTTAATTAGAAACATCCTATATTAGGGCATATACTTAACTGGTATATCTAGTCTGTTTTAAAATGCAGTTTATGGTATATTTTTTCTTTCATATTTTGGATACGAGTTTGACGTTTGATGAAGTGCAGTTTGGTTCACGTTTGATAGGACATGCTTACAATTCTTAAATGTTTTTTAAAGCGTATGAATTAGCTCAAGCTCTAAATTTAGTTGCTAGAAACCAAATTTGATGGTTTTTAAAGCCATATTTGGTCAATTAAGAGTCAAACTTTATGTCTAAAGAGCATCTCAGTTTCTCGAAACTACATTTTAATATCAAATTTTGTTTGGAAAAATAAACAAGTGATGTCGGACAAGTAGCAAGTAAGCTTACTGTATGTAGATTTAGTAATCAGTTGCCCGATTAAGCCTGTATTTAGAGGATTAGTGGCTTTTAGTGTGTATGTAGGATGCTTTTTATTTCGTCAAATTTATTTTAATCTCGGAGGAATAGAGCACATTAGCTATGTATCTAGTAACTAAATCACTAATACCACTGGATTAAGTAATAAAGTTTATGACCACTATTGTAAAATGTAGTGGGTTAAAATGTCAGAAGTCTTTTATAAACATTGACATATCGCTGCTAATTTGGCTGTTAAAAACTCTGTGAAGACACTACTACAGATGAATTTAGGGAATGGCAAGAATATCAACTTTATGACCACTTGAAAGAAGGGTCAAGGCACAATTTATAGCTCTAAATTTTAAACATAACTTACTGTATATACACTACTGTACTAACGGAGTACAGTACTGTAATTTGATTTTCAAAAGATTTTTATAGATAAATGATTGAGTTATTTGTTATACCGAATTTTGTGTTTAGTGGTTTAACAGTAAAAATGTTTTTACGTATTTGACTGTGTGGATTTGCTAAATTTGGCATCAGGAACAAGCAATTTAGACGATTTTCATTTAATTTACTTAAAAGACAGGTTTTAAACGTAAAATTATTGTTATTTAAATTTAATGGTAAAAAGATATAAAAGGAGAAGTTTGAGATATAAAACTTACTAGGAAATTGTTAGAAATGTGTTACTTAAAGCAAATTTTAACGTTAAATCAATAAGTTTTTCGTTTGGAATTTGGTTCTTGGCAGTTGGCTTATTACACAGAAGTGCAATATATACTCCTTATTGACTGATATATCCGCCACTGTTATTATCTTGGCCATGAAAGTACAAAATATAATTCAACAAATATTATTAGTGCCTTTAAAAGAAGATCGATATTAAAATTACATTTTTTTTTATTCTGATGAGATAAGTATTTATTATTTTGCATAAAAGTTACAGTATGAAACAAAATCGTTAACTATTGTATTACAGTTTTACTAATCTAGTTATTTTACCCACTAAGTCGGTATTCCCTCAAGTTAAGTTAGTTTAAATAAACAATTGATAACAGACAAGTTGTTACATCGCAAATAGTAATAGGTGAACACTGTATGTCGTCATCAAAGAGTAAATTTCCTGTCGGCTATTTGAAAAATGATAGATAATAGCTTTTCTGAGGTGTCTACGTATGTTGTACTGTATAAATTATAATAATTAATTAACTAATAACAAGGCAGTTTATTTTGAACTTTTGAAGGTGAAGGGTTTGAGTTTGAAAAATGACTGTAACAGTGTGGATTCCGGTTTCTCAAAGTGCGATTGGCCGCCGTATTTGGCTAGATGAAATTTGAGTAGACTAACATTTCATTTTTCAGTAGGATTATGTTTATACACAAACTCTTAACTCATAAGTTAAACCAAGGCCACTTCTGTTATTATGTACCTCGTGAAGCTCTTAATGTTTTTCAACTAAGTGAATCATGTAACATTGTAACATTTGTCGAACATAACAAAACCCGTGACAAACAATAAATTTATGATTAAATCAAGTTTATCAGTAAATTAGTTTCAATTTCAATTGTGAGTTGAAATGTTAAAAGATTTTAGTTCCTTCTACAGCGGAAGTGCATACGAATTCGATATTTACTCCCATTTGAACAGATCCGTTACTGCATGTGATTTAATTAAATTTTTCCTACTTTCACTTTTTTATTTTATTTTTTTAATTAAATTTTGTTCGTTATTAGTACTCTTTTGTACATTTGAATTAAAGTTTGTGCTACTTTCAGCCTATTTTTCAAAAGTTTTATAATTATTTTATGCAATTTTCATTTCTATTTTCGTAACTAACTTACAGTAACTGAAATTCAAAATTGACATACTGTAAATTTATTTAATATGTTTTGCGTGCACGAGCTTGAACGTCATGAACATTTTTAAACTTTGAAGAAAAAAACTAAAATGATCTTTGGAGCATCATTTGTTATGAAAGAATGTTTGTGATAAAATATTAGTCAGTCGAATTATGCTGAAAAAATACTTCTCTGTACTTAAAAAGGTAGTGTGGCTGTGTGAGAAAGTGATCACATGATCTCCGTGTGATTTAATATTTTTGTAGTGGAGTCAGCACAAATTACAGTGTAGAGTGATGTTGATGGCCATCCAGATTCCAGCATCACAATCACCAGGGATATATCATGTGAACTTGCGTGTGGACTAGAATGCATTCACGTAGGCGACATTTTAATTGCTTTATATATGACTATTACAGAATCAGTGCCAACAATTCTTAGTAATAAGAAAGTTTTTATGCAGATTATCGAAATAGCAATGTGATGCGAAATCATGCAATTTGATGTTGTAAGACTAGAGTTTATCATGCCATGTGATTCTAAATGGAAATTTTGCTCAATTTTGTACAGAATATTATTTCTAACTGATACACCGGTGTTGCGTATTATTGTGATATGTTTTTTAATTAATAAGATTATTTAAAAAAAATATTTCATGTCATAAAATCTTTTGTTTGAGTTGTTTTTCTTGAGATGAGAAATGACGCAAATGTACTATATTTTGCCAAGGCTAGCAAATTTAGATCTGTATAATTCAGGCACTGTTTAACGCTTAAATTAAAGTAAGCATTTAGTTTTTAGCTACTGTTGCTGTAAATGTAATTACAATGAAGGAAGGAAATGATTCAAAATCTTTTCCACCCAAATAAAATTATTAAGTTATTATATCCTCATGTTTTTATTGCTATGTTTTCATCTTTTGTAAACTGCCAATAAAAGTTAACGCAGTTAATGAATAGCTTTAGACTTGCACGGTGTTTCTAAGTAACAATTGAAAATCAATGCTTTGTGTCTGATAAAATACTTGGAAGTTTCAAGTTGTCTACTAAGCCATATTACACATGAAATTTTACTAATTGGCAACATTGTCGAGATGTAGATGAACTTGTGACTGATCCAAGTGATGAGAATGAGAAAAAAATATACTTTAAAGACAAAAATAATGCATAACGGGCGTGGTTTTATAGATCAATGGAGACACACCTACTTGCAAAGTAATAATGTCGTAAATCAAGCGTAACATACGCATAAAAATTGTCTCTTTTGTTGTCAATGGAGTGTAATTGACGTTTTATTAAATTAGCAACTTAATCCTTAGTGATAAGAAGAGCCTGTTCTTCATTTGCATGACAATGGGAGGCTATGAGATCATGGAATGGGAATATGAAGGAGGGTGAAGCAGGGGTGGTGCAAGGAGCAAGCAATAAAAATAATGAATGATCATATAATCATTTAGTTGATGGATATGTCAGCGGAGATGCATTTTTATTTTAGGTTTTAGCCGTCTAAAAGAAGCGGAAGTAAACTTGATATTTTTTTGAGATATTTATTTTCAAAGTAAAGGAAATCGATGTCGAAATGAAATTGGAGCATTGCAACTTAAGGGGTTTCCATGACGAAATTTAATCAATATAGCCTGTAGGAAAGCTGCTTGAGTGGGGAATAGCTAGCCCACAAAGTATACGCTTCGATTGGTATTACTATACTGTGTATTAGATTTTGTTTTCATTTTAATGTAATGTACAGATGGTAGCGATGTAAGTTGTTACGTGATACCACATTAAAAGCAACAAGTACCAATAATATTATTTAGTCAGGTAGGCGTTTAGTAGATTTACTTTTTTTCTTTTTAGGAGATAAATTACATATAAAAGTGTATATGTACAGTATACTGATGTAATAGTAGAAATAGGAGGGGGTTGGATTTATGTTTGATATATTAAATGACGGTTGCTAAGCAACGACATTTACTCCTGCTTTGCTAGTTTCAACGTGTTTAATTTGTATGGCTGGAATTTCGTGATGAAAACTGAAATGAAAATGCATAATACATATTAACATTCACCGCTATATTTTTATTAGATAATCTATTATTAAAATTGTTTTCTCGGTCAAATTAATAAATTTTATGTAAATTTACTGAACGAAATTCAAAGACTTTGATTTACTTGTGGACATTAATGAAGTAATAAGATGTTTTAGCAACAATTTAAAACCGAATTAATAAGATATTTGTTAATTATTTACTTAAAATTGCCACTACAGTATAACAATTTAATTAGTTAACGTGTTTGTTTACTTTGACCAGCTTGAAATAATTTTTTTGTTTGTTTACGTGTAGGTGCATTTGCCATCGAAATATTTGCTGAACATAACAAATCTATATGACAAGCAGTGCGGAAATACGAACTAAGCTTGTAAGCTGCAGTAGGTCGTGTAGCAAATGGGTAATAAACAGGACAAAGAAAGTAAAAGTGGAGTGATGGCCGACGGATCATTAAGAAAGAACGGAGGATTCAAGCTGAAAAAACATTTTTCCAGGAGCAATTCAAGTGCCAGCAGTCGTGAAATGGGCTCCAAGCCTCGAACTACTAATTTGACTGCAACATCATCGTCACATCAGCCTCTACCGGTGGTGCTAACAGCAGTCAACGTAATTGTCAGCGACACTATAAACAAACACGTAGACAAGGTGCAACCACCTAGGTAAATCAATAACTTACGCTACTTTATATACTTTTGTAAATAAACTTTTTAAAGAGAAATATCATTAAGGCGTAATTTGATATGAAATAGTTAACAGAGATGCTGCAGTTTTCGAATTTAGAGTACAACTTTTCCAAATACGGCACATTTATAAATACATTTTTTAATAAGGTTTTGGTGTTAGGAAAAAGTGTAACGAAGATTAAAAACAATAAACAAAAACAGTGTGATTTTTGCCACAAAATTGTATGCTGTTGCACTCAATAACGTCAGATGCTTTTTTCTACACACATAAAAAAAGCATCTGAAAATTTCAAGTATGCAGCGCCGGTTCTAGGAGCTGAAAACCGGCTTAAACATATTGGGCCCCGCAGTGCAAAAAAATTCTAAAAAGTGAAATGGTGATTTTCCAGTATAATAAAATATGGTAAAAGACTTTAAGATCTCTCAAATCTAATGCAATTTCAATTGGAATAAATGTACAAAAGTAAAAATACTAAGTTAGGCGAGCTAATTATGGTAATTTAATTACTTGGGTGCAAAAAATATGTTTAAAAGTTGCAGAAATGTATACAATTGCAGAAACAAACTAGAAAGTTGCATAATTTTACCAAAATAGGATTGCAGTTATCTCAAATTGAAAATATGTACAAAAAATGGGAAAACATACTTCTGTAAATATACAAATAAAACTACTTGCAAAAAATTAAGAATAATACCAAAATCAATGAAAAATGATTAAAAAGATAATAAACAAAGACTTCAAAACTGAGATGAGATAAAAGTTTGAAATAAATTAAGAAGTAATTAATATGAACTAAAAAAAACATTAAAATTTCAATAAGTTTTATGAAATTATAATTTTCTATACAGTATCTATTTAAAATCTGTCTTAATGTGTAACAGCATTGAAGTTTTCTAAAAAATAATTTGCTTAAGTAGTCTGAATTATACTAAATCTGATGGAAAAATACACACAAAAAAAACTACCTACACTTATTCACTCATCTGCCAAAATAGGCCCTGACAATATGTATTGTGGAATCAATAAATAATTTTTTTGTTTTTTGCATCCGTTTACATTAATGCTTTACATGGGTTCAACTCTTAGTTTGACGTTTTGTACTCGGTAACACACAAAACGGAAATTTTTACGGCGTCGTTTACGTGGTTTATTTAGAAATTTATTTTTAACTTTTATGAAATATATTGTTGAGTATTTCCACTGAGTGTTTAATGGGTATGCCTGCCGTTAACGTTTGTGAATTTAAGGTCAAAGATCGATGTTAGTAGCTCTTTAGTCTTCACAATCCTTCCAAATATCGTTATATACTGTGTTATTGGTTGACTTTAATTTTGAACTTATCTCTCAAAACAAGAGAAGCCTGAGTTAACACTGAACAAATGCCTCTGAACATTAGCCAGATGGACTTTTCATAATTTTTCCATTCAAATCATTCATTGTGGAATCTGGTAACAACAGTTAAAAGCATTTTTCAGCCATTAACAAGTTCCGCTTTTTAACACAAATAAATATAATGGGACTCTGGGAGTAAATTGTTGCGAATTTACACAAACAAATTTACAAATGTGCAGTTGACGTTCTTGCATTACAATAACATTGAATAATAAATTAGCTTTCATCATTGTCAGAGCTGCTATTAAATTTCAAAAGCAAGAGTTGCAATAATTCACTTGTCACTTTTGTCTGCAAAAATCGATTCTCAACCAGTGACACGTTGGATCCGAATTTTACGCTGTGCTCAAACGTTTTTTAAAAATTGGCACGTAAAGAGAATGATATAAGATGTACGCAAGCCTTAAAAGTTTGAGAAACATTTTTAAAACTGCATAGTTAAAGCTTTTACTGTCAGTTTAAGCATTAAGAAAATTAGATTAGGCATCCCGTTATACATTTTTGGATTTAACAGCTGTACCCAATTGAAATCAAAAGTTGAAATTTTATTTTTATCACTTTTAAGTCATAAAATGACACTGAGGATATTACTGATGCTATTAAGAGAAGAATGTGACACTTTTAACTGCTGAGGATAACACGAATAACTTTGATGATGGAAAAGTGAGTTTAATTTTGGATTTTATGTGACTTGTTTGTGTCAAAAATTCAAATTCTTTCAGAAGCAGACAAAACACTGACTATTAAGTTGTCAACCAAATGCATAACGTATTTTTAATTGATGCACTGTCTGTGAAACATCTTAAAACGAATTAATCAATTATGAGGGACTTGGCATACACTTGTTAATTGCTCTACGTACAACAAGGATTATCTGTTTAAATATAAATTAACATGTGGATGCAGAAAATTGAATAGCTTTAACCCAGATTTTGAATGTTTTATTCAGCCTCTTTAAGTCCTCTTTTTATCGACAGAAATAATTACGAACTGCAATTAATTACACAGTTAAATGCTAAAAAAAAATTAACTTTGGATTAAAATTTCCAGCATTAGTTTTGAATGTCAGCATCAAAACGAAATTGCGCCGTTGGTCATTTGGAAACTTTCCATCGTGGTCGCCATTGATCGAGAGTTCATGGAACTTGAGGTCTATTGGCGTTCCATTTTTAAATGAATTCTCGGCGTCGTTGTAGCACTAAGAACTCCAACTGTGCAGTTACACTAGTAGCTATGCACTATGCTTACAAATAATATAAACTTCAATAGGTGATGCAGTTTAAAATCATAACATTAATTTTAAACAGTATGCAATATTAATTGATTAATCTAACTTTTATGCGATTTTTGGAGCAATCTTGTTCAGAAATAAAAAGTTCTTCTAAGTTTCTTCTAGACTCACAATTAAAAATTCTTTAAACACAATAACAAACCACAAAGATGATGATTTTGGTGTTAAATTCACAATATGTTTAGGGTCCTGTATCTTTGCATAACTTTAAAACTTCTTAAACACAAAAATTTGAAATTCATAACATAAGAATTTGTATTTTAACTCAACATTGACTTTTAAGTTTGAAAAATTTGTTTTTAAATGAAATTGCAATTTATTTTTCATCTTTTGTAAACAGAAGTCAAGTTCAGTGTTGTTTTTATATCTTGTGTACATTCATCTTACCACGTCTATTTTTAGATCACCAATACATTTCGTTCAAGTTTTCAGAATTACTTTATTTTTCTCAACTCCGTTTACTCTTTATTTTCAAACACAAAATGATATGTTGACATTTATTTATTATTTTTCATTACTTTCAAGTTGTTTTTGCGGACTTGAAAGACAAGAAATTATAGTTGGACTTTCATTTTGTATATTGCATACTGCCATATAACCATTACAGTAAATCATCCAACAATTTTTTTATTGTTTAGATTGAATTTATTATCTAGAAGCAGGCATCGTGATTTTTTTCTTTATATAATTGTGACCGTAAATAACTTGTATTAATTTTATTATTAGTTTTGCATAACTTAAAAGTTACTGGAAATAAACAGGCTCTTACTGAGCTGTAAAAGTTGAAATTGGCGTTGGAAGAGATTTAAAAACAATATAAAAAAGGTGAAGCTTTGGAAATTACTTAAAGAAACTTGTTTCTGTAATTGACAGTGCTTAGTATTGCGATGTAGTTAAAAATATAAATGGTTTGTCTTGAAGGAAGGTGGTTTTTTTGTGGGGTGGAGAGATGGGTAGATGTGAAAATGATTTTGTAAATTGAGCCTTGTGTGACAAGCGTGTTAAGCAGTGTGTTATGAGGCTCCCCTGCTGAGTCTGTACGTACAAAAGCGCAAACAACATCCGTTCGCATTTAAAAGGATAAAAAGATAGAAAGTGAGAGTGCATCAGTGGAATTCCGAATGTTTCCAAATATGTTTTTCAAACACATACAGTATACATACATTCACCATATTTTGGCTTTAGGCCAATCGGTTTGGTTGGACTCGATCACTGATATTTTACCGCAGAAACCATATTTTGTTATACGGTATAACTTAGCTTTAGAGGTTAAACACACCGTAACATCTCAATCGACGACAAGGAATTTAAAGGAAAAAATAATACTACTTCAGTATTTCGACATTTTAAGAGCTTTAAGTGCTTTATTTAACTGAACGTGTTTTGATCATTTTGTTTGCTTGAAAATAATTTGTTTAGAATTAGAAAGTCGTTATTTTAGATATGATCATATGAATTGCTTAATTTATTTTGACTGTCACACAGTGTCATTGAAGTTATTACTGCATTTTATTTACTGTCTTAGTGACTGCATAATAATTGGACTATTTGTTATAATTTGACGTTCTGATAAATTTGTTTATTCAGTGTATTGACCATAATTTCAAAATAGTCGTTCAAGATGATATTCTGGTCGTTCATTTCAGTATTTATGAGTTATAAGTTGTTATGACCAGTCAACTAAATATTGATTATTGAAATGAACATTTTTTATGCTCATTTATTACTTATTGTGTTGTCCGGTTGATATTAAAGTGCCAAACTTATTAATTCACTACGCTGACATATTTTAATGTTTGGCTACTGATTATACTTTGGAAGTTAGTTGTTGGGGCACTGCTCAATTTAATGGTTGGGACATTAAATTTAATGATTTGGTCACTGAATTTACTGTTATTTATTTTAGTGTCTTGGTCTCAGTTCAGTGTTTTGGTCATTGATTTTATTATTTTGGTCACTGAATTTAGAGTCTTAAACTCTCAGTTTAGTTTAGTGTCTTAGTCACTCAGTTCTGTAAATTGATCATTTTTTAATCAATTGTTTTAGTAGTTTTGGACATTTTACTTTATTTTATAGTATTTTACTTTAGTTGGTTTACGATTTTCTTTAATTAAAAATCTCTATAGGCAATTAAATTAGAATGCTGTGTGTAATGTAGCATTTAGAGCCAATACCATTTAGTTGCGGATTCAGTTTCCGGTGGCTTATTTAGTGCTTTGGTCAGTGTATTAGATGTTTTGTTTGTTTGTTTTATTTATTAAATTAGTTTCTTAGTTTGGCGGTTCCTTATTCTCGTAATTGTGTTTAGTATTTTGAGCACGTTACTTAATGCTGTGGTCATTCCCATCAGTGATTTAGCCACTCAATTTAGTGGTTTGGTTAATCTGTTTTTTTTTTTTTGGTTATTTTGTATTGTGGTCATTTGACATTGGCCCCTTTGGTTTAATGTTCTGGTCACTTGATATTGCGTCTGATAATATAATTAGCTAGTTGATTGTTCATCGTTTCATCTGGATTTATTTGATGTTCAGGCTGCTACAGTATAATATATACCAGTACTGAAAGTGCTAGAACCACTCTGAATTTATTTTGCAGCTCTTTTATATACAGTACAAAGCTTTTATAGCAGACATAATGGAAATTGTAAGTTAAGTTGACAATACACCACACCCTTAATCTTTAAAACCGAAACTTTATGACTTTACTTTAAAAACCTCCACTTTTATTTAAATTTTAATCGTAATTGTAAACAGCTGTTTAAATTTTTAGAAACATGAAATTTTCAAGTTGGATATAAATATAATTGTATGTGTTTTTTGTAATAGATATCCAGAGCTGTTTGAAAACGAGAAAGACAGCGATGTGACATTCCTGGTGGGGGTGGAGCCGAATATATGGCGTTTGCCAGCACATAAATTTGTTTTAGTCGCCGCAAATCCTGTTTTCGCTGCCATGCTCAAAGGCCCTATGTCTTCCAAAGATAATAAGGAAGAAGTGCCCATTGACGATTTGGATCCAAAAGCCTTTGAAAACGTTTTGCGGTAATAAAAAATTAGCCACATAAATTCTTATACATGAAACTTTTTTTTTTTGGCAACAGACACAGGCTTTATTTATTATTATTTTGCATTTAACATTTCGCAACAATGTTTAACATTATTTGTATTGAGCAAACATTTATATGTTTAAAAAAAGTACATAACATTTTAAATAAAATACAGTATACATTTTGAATATTTAAATTTGATGTTTTCTAAAATAACATTTGAGAAAACTATTTTGAGATTTTGTTGGTTCTTAAACTTTAATATATGAAGGAATAATTTTATTTAATTATTTAAAAAGTTATTTAAAAGTAACAAAATTTGATCAAAGCTATAAGATTGTTGTAGATTTTTGGGGAAAATATTGTTTTCGTAATTCTCTTTTGACTAATAATTGAAATTTTATTTTGGCAGTTTCCTGTATACAAAGGATCTTCGGTTGAATTCAACCGACTTAAGTCTGGCCACCTTATTCGCTGCTGAGAAATATATGATACCAGAACTAATTCAATTATGTCTCCAGCAACTGGAAGTAAATCTGGCCACCAACAACGTCCTATCCGTCTATTCTCCCATTCGCTTTTTAGCTTTGAGCAGGCAAAATCAGTTACCGGATAGCTTTACTATTACATCTTTAGTCAACAATAACAACAAACATCAGCCATCTCAGGATAACTCTCAACAACAGCCTAATAATAATCACCTCCAGCAAAATCAAGATCATCAGCAACAGCCGGTTGTTCCTGCGAATCCTTACATTCCGTTGCTTAATCGTTGCCTCGAGCACATTGATCGCTTTGCTGATCAAGTTCTCATCTTAGAAGATTTCGAAGAACTATCTGAAGCTGAGTTATCCGACGTTGTATTTCGAGATAGTTTACAAGTAAAGTCCGAATTGAATGTGTTTAAAGCTCTTCAGGTGTGGGCAACTCAACAGTGTAAATGCAAACAAAAGGAAATGACAGGTGAAAATAAGCGCCGAGTACTTGGGAGTTCCCTCTATGCGGTTCGTTACCTTCTTATGTCCAAAGAAAACTTTATGACTGGGCCTTACATTAGCGATTTACTTAACGAGGAGGAAAAAACTTGGTTTCTCAGGCGAATTGAAGGTCATTCGGAATGTGAACCACCACATCATATTGCCGATAGGAAAAGATACCTGGAGCGTAGACGAGGTGGTGGTGGACATCAAATGTCTCCAAATGCAGCAACTAAAGGAAACATTGGGCGTGATCAGGAAAGTCAAGCAAACACGAACGACAGAAATTGTCCTAGTAAACGGTGCTGTAGAGTTACTAGAATTTTTACTGAAGTTTTCTTATGCTTTTCGTTGTTTTTTGATTAAAAGGAATTTCAGTTTTTTTTATATTAATTTAAGTTTAAAAGTACAGTATACATATACAGTATATTTTAGTTTTTAATAAGTATATATCATTTCTAGTCAGCATAATTGGTCACATTTGTTATGCTTTTTCTATTATTATCACGTGAAATCATTTTAATTAAAAGAACAACACTTTTTATACTATAAGAAACACGATAATAGTTATATCTGCTTATTTACAGAATTACAGCATTCATTTGAGAAATAAACATGTCAATATACCGGGTAGTTTTCTAAAGTAGAACACTTTTTTTAATAGCAAAGAAACAAATAGAAGAAATTGTCATTAGAACTGATGTCTCGTGTTTTTATTGATAACTTATTTCTTAAGAGAAGAAATAAACGAGCCAGATCGACATTAAAAATGATGTCATTTAGTTTTGTTTATTTATTTGCACTATGAAATAATTGGTTCCAATTTAGAAAATCAGCCGGTATGCATTTAATGAATTAAAACAACATAAAAATATGACATTTAACATTGCATCTCAAATTAATTATTTTATTTAATGGTGTTTATATTTTGTGCTCGTGATACTAAATTTACCACAATTTGGCTTTTAGATTTACCAATTTTTTTTAATAATTTTGTTGAAATATTTAGCTGAATTTAAATAGTGAAAGTTTAATGAAGAAATTCTCTATTATCTAAATTTTCTGCAAATATGGTGTATTTATGTTAGAAAATGATTTTTAAGTTTCCAAAATTAAAATTTTACTGAACATTTCAATTAAAAGTTAAATTTTTAGTCATTTTAGATTTTGTTGTTGAAATTGTGTTGTGTTGTTGTTGCCTGTGCGTGTATTTGAAATGGTTCAATGTAGTTTTTAACTGTTTATTTGCGTGTTTTTATTTTTGCAATTACTCTAGTGATAAAAACATAGCTTTTTATAAATGTCAAAAAATTATAACTTAATATCAATATGGCTGTCAATGAATATTTGTCGAGTTTGATATTCACTTATTTGTAATAATGTCCGTTTCATAATATTATATTTTTGTTCATTTTATGAACAGGTTAATTCTATGCAGATTTTTTTCTATCACTCGCACTATAAAATATGTAAAAGAACTTAAAAAAAATTGCGGCTTACTTCATACTGTATACCTGTGAAAAAAAATGGTTAAATATTATAATTTAAAGTAAATGTCATGTTTTTGGTAAAATTTGTACGAAAACAATAATAATTGTAATTGGTGCTGAACTGATTCAAATTATTAAAAAAAACATTTGTATGTTATATTTGTTAGTAAGAGTTAAAAGGGTTTAATGAAAATTGTCTGAATGCTTTATTTGATAAACATGTCGTTTATATGCATTGCTACAAGTAAGTTACATGTCTTGTACTTGTAATGTCACCGAAATTAATAAATGCATTTTGTTAAAAAAAAAAAAAAAGTTGATAGCGAACTTTATACTTTTTAATTGATCAGATAAGATTCTAGGAAACTTGATTACTGAAAAAACATCGTATGTGACATTAATACTTCTTATGACATTGCCAACATTTATTAGAAGGATGTAAGATACTGTTAAAGAAAATTACTTCCGGTGGTTTTCTTTTTTTGGCTTTGGCATAAATAAATAGCAGAAATTTATCTTTAAATAGTATATTTAATGACACTCAGTCAAGCTTATTTTCTGTTTAAATTTGAAATTAAAACTAATTAAATATTTATGTATTTGGACATTGTGCAACATAATTGAAATTAAGACATCTCATCATTTTAAAAGCTTCAACTCAAACAGGTGACTTGATAAAGTTTATAATTTTTAATAAAAAAATGAAGATGGGTAGGAACTCTTTTTAATACAAAAAGCCAAATAAAAACCAATTATCTATATCAGTTTGTATTGTAAAACTTTTCAGATAGTACATCAATATTTAAAAGCATTATTATTACATGATTGACTTTGTTGTTTGAGTTTGTTTAATGATTAACTGTTATCAAATATTCATCGCTAACCGAAGCGATCGTTAACAGAGCATATCGTAAAGCGAAGCATAACAAAACCAGTTTCTTGAGGCTTTCGTACGTCTACGGAAGTCTCTTCACACGCAACACGCAGTAAACATTAAAAATGTTTTTTATAACTTAAAAAAATAGTATTTCTAAGCAGTCGATTAAAGCGACTATCACGTCATTCTTATTAACAAATTATTTCATCGTTAACTTTACAATATTATATGATAAGAAATTACATTTAGACTATTTAGTGTACAGTCACCTTGGGTGTTAAAATAGGTTATGCTTATACTGTACGAATTTCTATGATAAGTATGGCATTGTCCCTGTTGTTATGATTATGTGCTTGACATTGGAGTTCCAACAGCAAATTCACACCTGTCAGTTTGGATAGGAGAAAGATTAAATCGGGAGCACAAAGAAGCCTCAAGTAAATATGACCACGAAAGCAGATGAAATGAAACATCTGCTGTAATAATTATTAGGCGGTTTTATACGCTGCATTTATAATATCAAACATGGAGTGTGGAGTTCTGGTCAGATCTTTATACGATTTCACCAGCGAAATTGACGGTGAATTAAATTTAACTGTTGGATCAGTTATCCAGTTTATTCGCCAAATGAATCAGTATTGGAGTTACGGCTGTATGAACGGGTATTATGGTAACTTTCCAACTGGCTATGTTGCTGAAATTAAAATCCCATCAAATGTGGTTTCGAAACTCAATGACTTTGGAAGCGAAAGACCTCAGTTACTGGTGGCTAAGGAAACTTACAGAGCACAGAACAGTCAGCAATTAACGCTTGAAAAAGGTAAAAATATAATAACATGATAGGTATTGTTTGTCTACGTGTATAAGTAATTAAAAAGATAATGAAACTTCAGGTGACATTATACTCGGATATCAAACAATAGACGACAGTTGGTGGAAGGGAATACTAATCGACGACTGTGATACTGCCAAAACGAAAATATTTCCTGTAAAACATACGTGGAGAGTGGATATGGATTTACTTAAGGTTTGAAGATTATATTTGATGGTTTTCTAAATTATAACACTGGTTTTGATTGGTTCCATTGGCGATGAGTCTCGTTTTTTCTTATTATGAAGAAAAAAAGTGCCTGTAAAGAAACGACACTAATGGTGATGTTTTATATTTTTTCTTGCCATGAGAAATGAGTATTTTAATGTAGAAAACTACTCGGTAAATTACTTGCAAGATCAGTATGTAATGTAGAAAACTTATTAGTTACTTTTGTTTTCTGTAACATTTTGTGTTTCGTTACAGTCAAGTTTTAAAACTGGAAAGCTGGTTGAAATGAAAGCAAGAGTTAACATGAACGTCAAAGCTCAATTGGATGAAGAAATTGATTTATTTAAAGATGATATTGTTTATATTACCGAAATAATCGACGATGATTGGTATAGGTGAGTCTATAAATAGTTTAAGTTACTTAGCTGGAACTCAATATTTAATTTTCTACTATTACGTTGTTTAATGTTTATTACGAGAAGCGAGTTCTCGTTAATTGTTGATATTTTTTCAACTTTTCTTTTACAATTCCTTTTTGTCAGCTTATTTTTAAATTTAGTTTAAGTTAAGCATTTAGTGCTGAATTAAGCGATATTTTCCTTAGCGTTAAATCTTAATTTAAATTTGCTTTGCTTTCACTATTCAAATATTTATTTAGTTTTTGAGTTTAATTTATTTCATTTCTTTTTTAGAGGACAATGTAATGGAAAGAGCGGAATATTTCCTGTTTATGTTGTTACATTGATACAAGAAACGGACATGTTTGATTGTGTAAGTGGAAATAATAGTCGTCCATCTTCATCTCTTGATCAATTGGATCCTTTCTCAATGTATGGTTTCTCTGCACCGAATAAGGACCTTTTTTCATCTCAGTCTTCTACCAACTATAACATAAGTGCCACAACAAAAGTAAAGAATGAAATTTTTGTAAATGACATTAGCAAAAATGTACCACACGCTCGAACTTTGTATCCATTTAAAGGAGAGTTTGAGAACGAGCTGAGCTTTGATGCCGGTGAAATAATCGAGTTAAAACGAAAAGTATCAGATGATTGGTTAGAAGGTATAAATGGTGCTGGTCAGCAGGGAAGTTTCCCTAAATGTTACGTAGAAATTGTGATTGATCTTCCCGTTGAATCTTTGAATCTGCCAGTGGATCCACCTCTTGCAGCTCCAACAGTCAGTGAAGAAGAAATTTTAGTGGGTTTATACGATTTTTTTCCACAAGCGGAAGGTGATGTTCCTGTTATGGAAGGTGAACGTGTGATATTGATTGAAAGAACAAGCTCAGATTGGTATAAAGTTCAAAACGGTGTTGGTTTAGTGGGGACGTGCCCCGCATTGTATTTGACATGCGAGTCGAAACAATGGCCACATCGTCAGTGGTCACTTCCTGCACATTCGACACGATCACATCAGAGGTCAAACACATGGAATGCAGAAGAGAGTAAATTCAACCAATTCACTCATTCAATGAATAATGACCAACCGAGCGTAAACGACAACACCAGCAGCAACAGCGAAAGCGTTTCCAGTGAATGGCAATCACCATCCGTCACACGACGTGATTCTTGTCCGCCTTCATTTAAAAAGATGTCTCCTTCGAGGCCTCCACTGCCAGATGTCATTAAAAATAGCCTAGAAAATCACCGATCCAGCACTATGGGTAGTGGTAAGTTGCATTTTATTATCATAAATAAATTAATTACAAAAACGAATGTTGCGAAATAACTCTTTTGCTACACTTGAGTTCTCAAAATGTTTTAAACATAAAACAAAGTGTTGTATTACTGGACACAGTTGAAGTGAGGTTTAGAAATGCTTCGAGAACTTTAGAAACAAAATTTACATTTAAATTACTCCATTTCGGTGCCAAATTTGGTGCTTAAGGTGTTTCATTTGTGTTTTAAGCGTACCGATTTAGAGTTAAGTTCTGTCGCGTACTTTTGGTGTTTAATTATCCACAATTCTTTATTTTTTAAATCTGAAAAGTGATTGTTATTAGATTAATGTTTGGAAAAGTACGAATATTTAAATCGGTGATCAATTACTGTATCTGAGCTTAGTAGATGTTAATTAAAATGTTTACTAATGGGCATCTAAGTAATTGACAATTGATTTAAGAAATGTTCGTGAAAGATTATAGTATTATTATGTTACATGTACATGTATTTGATTGACATAAATTTAATACTGTAATCCGCTTACTATGTTAGATCTCAGAGGCTCAGAGCAGCATTTTAAAAACATAAAAATGTCTGTTTACGGTCTAACTTAATATACAGCAAGTTGGATACTGGAATAGTATACAAATAAGTATGTCGATGGAAGTTAGTTTGCAATTAGTAACTATAATTAAATTTTTATTTGAAACAGACTTAGCTTTGGTATTTTAATTAAGTCGGTATAATTACAGTATTGTATTAACGTTTGGCAGTACAGTACTGCACTTTTAAAACAAATTCAAGTAAAATATTGCATTTGACAAGCAATTACAGTACATTATAGACATACTGTAATTAGAAAAGTATTGGGAATTTTTTGTAATTAAAAAAGATTGGTTAGATAATGTTCTTGTTTTACGTAAAAATAAAATTGAATTTGGTTTTGTTTAACAGTTTATGCGCTGTTAACGATTGGTTCACTGACCTACTTATTTTTATCTTCAATGAAATTCCAGTAGATAACTATGCTGCATTCTAAAAGAAATATTTAAAAATACAGTGTCTTGTTTTTATTTTAATCTAAAGTTCAGTAAGATTTAAATTTCATTAAGTTTCATAAAGTCCGTTTGGTATCATTTCTCTGAACAATACTACTATACCGATACTGTCGTTTAAACTTTTATAAGGTACCGGTAACAATTTTATCTGTTTTTAAGTCTAGTTACCTAGGTTTTATTTGTGATTGATTTGCTAACTTTTGACATAGCAACGCGTAATTCAATCAGATAAATACTGTTCAATCAGATGTCACTGAATGCAATAAGATAGCACCCAGCTATAAAATCTAACATTATACAGTACGTTAGGATGACAAAACTGTACAACTATTGATTATTTAAGTAAACATTTTACTCAATCGTTTTATCGATTCATTACTAAATTTATTTTTTTTGTTTCAGTAAAATTATTACGTCCAGCACCAGCTCCGCCTACCAACGTTCACCACCCAGCAAGGCGGTCTCATTCTGGTACGCAATTTAATAATAATTGTATCTCTGGAGTTTTTCTTTTCACACGCACTCTATTGTATGTTTAATTACGAGTGTTTGTTGAACAGCTGTTGGTACTGAAGGCAAAAACAGCAGCGTACAATTGCGTCATTACAGCAGCCAAAGAAATAGACACAGCAGTCAACGAAAAAGGATTGTAACAATGTCTGAAACTACTGTTGGAGAGTCTACCATAACCGAAGTAAGTGTTGTCATGTGTTTAACGTTGCAATTTTAACGAAAATTTAGATAATACATAAATAAATAAATGCCTGGTCTATCGTAACTAAATTCGTTAAGCTGTGGGACTAAGTAGGAGGAATGCGAATCAGTTTTTTGTTTTGAAGGTCGTTACATCAAAAACACGTGATTGCTATTTGAGTCGGAGAGGGGTATTGCTCAACTTAATAAATAATGTAAACAACTCGTATGGAAATGGAGGAATGTTTAGCATAGTGAATGTAATCGTTTCAGAATTTATTAATTCGTTTGCCGAAGGGTACAACGATTTCAATGCAATGGTAATTGTGCTAAATCTGAAATCAGTTGCCATTAACTCTATAATCTGTAGTATTTGCCTTATTGATAACGCTTTACTCTCCCATAATTTTGTGATAAGAACTAAAAATGTAACTTTACGTCCGGATGCACTTGAATGCATCAACAGTAAATGAGAAAAAAAGCTTGATGAGAGATGAAACTTAGTTTAGATTTGCAGAGTTTAACTCCTTAACTTCTTAGGTTATTTAAGTTGGTCATTAAAAATCTGAACATGATATAAAATGCTAAATTCAAACATATTAGAAGCTTACAGTAAAATTAAGTCTCGAATTTTTGTCTTTTAAGTCTTTTAGAATTTAAATTTTTAAGTTAGGAATTAAATTTAATGTCTTAAATGTTTGTATGTTGCTTAGTGACAAATAATAATTTTAAAAAAATGTCGAATTTGCTGAAGTCCCATACAACAATACTAAATATGCTCCTATTTTTACTAGATAACAAAAGTCTTAACTGTACATATTTAATTTTATTGTTTTTAATAACTGAATTTGTCGTCTGACTATCGGTATAAATTTGGTTTTTTTAAATTAGTCACTGCCGGTTCTTAAAAACCTTAATCTAATCATGTATTCATCTTACACAAATAGCATTACATTTACTGTTTCCTTTAATATTAATTTTTTAATGTCAAGGGCTCAAATGAAACTGGTGAAGTTGAGTTCCGGAATCGTAGTGACAGTATCGATGCCAACGCCAGAAACTCGGTGATCGAACTTAAAAGTCGCAAAAGAAACATGATAATCGCCGAACTTATAAAAACAGAAAAGGACTTTATTAATGATATGGAGTTTTGCAAACGGACATTTATGACTGATCCAGCAGAAGAGAAAAAACATGGTTTAGACGTAGATATTCTGTTCGGAAATATTGGACCGGTCATTACAGTTAGCAAAAAGTTTTTAAAGAGTTTGGAAGCGACTTGCAATGAGTCGTCAGAACACAAACAAGTAGGTAAGTTTATGTTGTGATTATTAAAAATAATTTGCACCTATTTTTTTATATTTTGCAAGAAACAAGTTTTTATCTTGTACAAACATTTCCTGTAATGTAACCATTTTTGTACGGGATATATTTAACACAACATTTCGGTGATAACTTATTTATTCTTTTTATCTTATTTATTTTTAACAGGAAATTGTTTTTTAAATGTGGAAGCTGAAATGCGTGAAGCTTATTCGAAATATTGCTGTGATCACGATGAAGTGATTCAGCTTCTGGAAAAAGTAATGTATTTTTATTATTAAAATAGTAATTAAACGTCTAACAAAATTTTTTATTTTAGTACGAAGAAGATAAGAATTTAGTTATTTATATCAGACAGAAGTTGGAATCTGGTGGTTGCTCAAACAATCAATTTTTTAGTAGCCTAAGCTCTTTGGTTATTAAACCAGTGCAAAGGATATTGAAATATCCGCTGTTACTTAAAGAACTTGTAAATGTACGTTTATCTTGCATATTTTAAAACTACTGAACCACATGGTCATAATTTGCTGTTAATTAATAGGTAACTGAAGAAGGAAGTACTGATTATTTCGAATTGACTACTGCTCTTTACCGAATGACTGATGTGGCAAACACAATTAATGAATCGAGGCGAAGAAAAGATTTAGGCAAGTGCTTAATATTTAACATTTTTGAAGATTACATTCGGTAATAATATTATGATGAATTTATAGTTCAAAAATATAGAAAAGATGGAGACAGCAGCATTTCATCGAAGTTGTCTAAAATAACGCTGCATTCTGTAGTGAAAAAATCTGGACGAATTGGAATGCGATTATCTTCTACCTTAGGACTTGCTTCAGTGGTATATTAATTTACTAAAATATAATTGACTTTTTTTTTAACTATATTTCTTGCTAATTATAGACTAAAGACTGTTTCTTTGACGAAGAAGAGCTCAAGTTTCGTGAAGTTGTAAAATCTATAGATCATCTTTTAGTTAATATGAAGGCGTTTATTGAAGTATCTGAGGTTAGTGTTTGTGGATTTAGTACTATCGGACAGTTTAGTATATTTTTATAATGATTTGTTTTTGTAGCAAAATGTTCAAGTTCGTTTTAAATTGGCCGAGTTAATAGGAGACTTTTATGATAATGAGAGGTCTCAAAAAATTGTTGAGAATTACCGAACAATTCAGAGGGTTGTCGTTGGTAGTAAGTGGCCTGATTTTGTAAGTAAAATCTTTATAAGTTTTGTGATTTCAGTAGTATGACTTATTTAAATATGAAACGTAGAAACGACTAATTGAAAGGAGGGTGATTGAACCTCTTTCTCATTTATTGATTATGTTTGAGGGACCCACAAACTTAATTGATAAACGATATGACAAATTGATGGATTATGATCGAGCTTCTCAACGTTTAGAAAAGAACAAAGACAGCACTAATAACAAAACTGTAAATTAATAATTTTGACAGTTTAACAATTATTTTTCAAACGTTTTTCTGATATTTATAGCTCAGAGATGAATTGGAATTAGCCAAAAAAGATTACACAGCCCTAAATGCACAGCTACTTGAAGAGTTGCCCAAACTGACACAACTATCGACAGAGATTCTTTACCAGTGCATAGGAGCTTTTATATTTGCAAGAACTAAATACATGGGCTCGACTGCTATGCCGTTAATTGAATTAGCGGAAATGGTACGCAGATAAAGTTAGTTATTGTTAATAAATTGTTTCATTTTTTTTTTATTTTAATTAGCTTCCGAATTTTAATAATGACGACGTGTTGCAGTCGTATTTGACTGATCATCGCGCAGTGATAAATCGAATGGTTGCGTTAGGATTGGTTCTTCCAGATTCATCTATTTGTCATGACGAAAATGATTCTTTAAAAGTATCATCTGCGTCGTCAAGCAAAGCAAAATCTGATGTGTCGGTAAATAAACCTCAAAGCACAAGTCAAAGAGCGTACTTAAATGGGCGATATCAGCCAGCTCAGCTGTTTACCGCTCTCACCACATACTCATCTACTGATCCGGTGGAAATATCAGTAACACAAGGAGACCTAATAGCTGTTTTGATCCAAAAAGACCCAATGGGGAATAGTGAAAGATGGTTTGTTGACAACGGATCGATCAAAGGCCTTGTACCTGCTAAAAATTTAGCACCGATAGCTGTTGAAGTAAATGAAACTGTGCAAAAGAAAAATGAAATGTCCAGTGAAGCATATTATGAAGTGGTATCTCAATCGAGTTACGATTCACTTAAACCTCCACCGTATTCAGAAATAACATCTAGAACGCCGTCACCAATTTACAACGAAATATCATATAATTATGAGGTATCAATTTTTTTATTTCAATTTTTAACATTTTATTTTTAATTTATTTTAATTGTAGGAGGTGAATACTAATGGTAACCATCGTTACTATGAAGTCTTTGATCCTCTTAGTGAAGCAGATGGCAGGGCGGAAAGTCCTTCACGACCAAGATCCGCTTCATCACCGAGTGTTTCCTCGAATACTGAAGTAAGAAAGTAATTGGCTTAACATAGTCGACTTGATTAATTAATTTGAAATTGTTTGCAGTATTGTCAAGCTTCTTACGATTTTCAAGCGTCTAGTGTTAGCGAATTGAGTCTAATTCGTGGTCAAGTTGTTCGTGTGATTTGCAAACAAGACTTGGAAGGTAACTCTGAATGGTGGTTGGTTCAGGATAGGTATGGTCGTGAAGGTTACGTTCCTGCTAACTATCTTGCAGTTTGTCAACAGCAGTAACTAATTAATTGCCATTTTCAAGTGACAGTTATTATTGTTAAGTAAAATTTCAGTCGTGTTTATCTAGTTCAAATTTAGGCGAGATATTTTTTAGAAGAGCAATTGTTAAACGAAACTTATAAATCGTGAATTGAGAAATTCAATGTACAGTAAATGACGTTGAGCATCATCTATTTATTATAAACTGTATTTACTTTTTTTTCAATCGAAAATTATTAATCATTGTGTCCTATATAATTATTCATATACAATTGTACATTAAAGTCAATCATATTTTTGCTGCTATCAAGATGTTAACAGTATTTGTATGTTATACAGACTAAAATAGGGTTTTAAAGATTCATCACTAGAAAATGTGAACGCTTTTAACAAATTATTGAAAGTAGGAACCTTTTAATGTGAGATATTATGTATTTGATGTGTAAATTAGAATTTTATTTCAACTTAAATTATTTAGATTACTCATTTGTTACGCAGAAGTGTACGTCTCACAAACATTCGATGTGGTTATTATAATACTGTGTTATAAATAATTTATAATAAAATGATATTAAGTTGGCCATTAGAATAGATTACCTTACTTATAAATACAAAGTATAGGACGAAATACCGAATAATTTACATTATTCAGTAACTGAACAATACTGTATTTTATCTTATTTCCCAATGTGAGGCACCATAGAGTTGTGATCAGCGACGGTGTCCAGATCAGATGTTCGGCTTCAAATGACTAGCTGTTTGCGTTCGTATCCTGTGGTGTTCTACAGTATGAACTTGCAGATTGTGTTGACCATGTGGATGTATTAATATTTCATTATTTATTAAGTTGTTTTCTAAACCAAATCTTTTTCTACATATGAGTTGAAGTTTAGATAATTATAATTTCAATTAAAATTCCTAAAAATTTAAGTTATTTTATTGATCTTGTGCTGTAACTGTACTGAAGACGTGGTTGCTTAGAAACAGTAAGTTTTCCTAATAAATGCAATTGGATAGTGTTGTTAAAATAACTACAACAGAATTTTATTTTTTAAGTAATGGTTAAGGTAAAAGTACGACCACGATTACTATCCAAGAAGGCATTCGAGACGTCATCCTCAAAGAAGACCAAACTAAATGATGGGGAATCCAAAGGGATGGGTGATGTTAATCGAGAACTTCCAAAGAAGTTTGATAATAAAATTATAAGACTTGAAACACCAACAAAGTCAGCTAATGATATTAAAGATTACAGGTAATAGAGGCATATTTGGCTAATTATTAATTGTGTTAACAATATTGATCTGTAGGGTGATAAAGCTGGAAAATGGATTCACTGCTCTTTTAATTTCTGATACAACTCCTTGTGAGGATTCCGACGATGAAGACGACGAAGATGAAGATATTGAATCTTCAGAAACTGAAAATTCAGAGTTGGATGATGAGGAAACTGACGAAGACGATGAATGTGAAGAAAGTCATTCAGATAATTTGAAAGGCCAGAAAATGGTATTAATTGTACATATTTAATAATTTTATCGATACTATTGACTTTTATGTATGTTTTTATAGGCTGCTGCTGCACTTTGTATAGGTGTTGGGAGTTTTAGTGACCCTGAAGACGTCCCAGGCCTTGCTCACTTTTTAGAACATAGTAAATTTTTGTTAACTTTACTAATGAATTCATTAATTGTTAATGTTAATTTATTGTAGTGGTTTTTATGGGAAACGAAAAGTATCCAGCTGAAAACTCATTTGATGAATATATTCAGAGACGTGGTGGATACAGTAATGCTTCAACTGATTGTGAACGAGTAAATAAACCTACATAAATCAATAAAATGATATTTAATAAAATGTTATATCTTTTTTTTAATTAACAGACAACTTTTTATTTTGAAATTCATAAGAAGCATTTACACGAAGCACTGGAACGATTTGCTGAGTTTTTTATTTCACCTTTGTTGAAAAAAAGTAGTGTTGATAAGGAAATTGAAGCTGTCGACAGTGGTAACTATATCTTTGAATTATTGTTTGTTATTTATAAATTAAAAGTTTGTTGAATAGAGTTTCAGTCGAGTTTACAAAGTGATGGTAATCGTAAAGAGCAGTTAATGGGAACCTTTGCTGTAAACGGTCACCCAATGAGAAAATTTATGTGGGGTGAGATTTAGTTGGTCAATTTTTACATTTAAAAAAGAATATCATTGAACCATATTTATTTTTGTATAATGAAATCAGGTAATATAGCTTCACTAAAGACAACTCCAATGGAAAGCAATACCGATGTTTATTCTCAATTGGCTAAATTTAGGGAACAATATTATTCTTCAAACTCAATGACATTGGCTGTTCAATCACAAGGTTTATGCACTACGCTTAGTTTTGAAGCTAATTGCTCTTAACAATTTATTTGCTTTACAGAAGACTTAGATACTTTAGAAAAATGGATCAATGAAATATTTCACAGAGTGCCTAATAAGTAAGTTATAACAGTTTAAATATATACGATATGTATTATAATAATTGTTATTTACAGTGGTTCAAATTGCACTTCATTTCTGCATTGGGGTGAACCTTTTAAAACCTCTGAATTTAATCGAATTTATAAAGGTAGTTTATTATTTTTTTTGTTAAGTGCACTTAATTATATAACGAGTTTTAGTGGTTTCTGTTGGGAGTTCTCATTTGTTAACGTTTAACTGGGCGTTTCCACCAATGGCAAAGCATTACAAAGAAAAACCTTTAAATTATTTGCTTTTTCTAATTGGTCACGAAGGCAATGGAAGTTTACTGTCATATTTGAAACAAAAGTAATAAGTATTTATTTAATGTGAAGTAAATTTAAAGATTTAACGTTAATTATTTTTGTAACCAGAGTGTGGGCTTTAAATTTGTGGACAGAGGAATCCGACTCTGGTTTTGAAAATAATACAACCTACACTTTATATGGTTTTACCATTGAACTTACAGATGAGGGATTGCAACATTTGGATGAGGTTTGTCTATAACAGTTCAGCCTGTTTTCCATTCGTAAAATAGTTTAAAGAAAGCGTTTGATGTTTATAGGTTTTAACTGCAGCTTTTACTTACCTTGAAATGTTGAAGAAAGCTGGTCCTCAAGAGCGAATTTTTGAAGAAATTCAATGGGCTGCTACCAATGAATTTCGATGGAGAGAAGAGGAAACGGCCGTTGATTATGTTGAAAGAATGGCGGAGAACATGCATCACTATCCCCCAGAGCATTACATCACTGGGGATAGTTTACTGTATTCATATAATTCTTCGGTAATTTTTATCATTACCACAAGTACTTTTATAAGATTGTTTTGATCGACCAAATTCAAATTAGATGATTGAAGATTGTTTCAAGTTATTGACTCCGGATAATGTCAACATAATTGTCCTTTCAAAATCATTTGAATCGCAAGGAATTTGTAATTTAAAAGAAAAGTGGTACCAGACTTCTTACTGCTCAACCGGTAATTGAAATACAGTATTAATCACATTTTTGTACGACTTATACTTACACTTTTTACTTGACAGAAATCGGCAATGAATTGCTGACAAGATGGAAAAGTAAATCATTGAAGTAAAAATTAACTAAAACGATTTTATAGTAATATTTTGATTTTTTTTAAAGATCCAGAAGAAAACCCTGCTTTTTTTATTCCCAAGCCCAACGATTTTATTGGTAATATAAGATATTGTACAAATAATTTAGCGACTAAGCTAATTTGTTTTTGGTTGTGTAGCTACCAATTTTGAACTTGCGGCTGAGGATCCACATAAATCGATTTCACCTGCTATAATCCATACCGAATCTGCTGGTCGCGTGTGGTATAAACAGGACTTGAAATTCAAGGCCCCTAAAGGTAAAATAAAGGATGATTTTCTAAATTGGAACTTATTTTTACGGCAAAAAGAAAACTGGAAACATTTCTATTGAAACGGATAAAATTTATTTTTTTTATTGGGTTTTTTAAAAAACAGTGTTCTAATTTAGAGAATCACCGATTTATTAAATAAATGAAACTTTAACTGTTATTTTAATTGTTATTTAACACAGGATACATTATGGTGCATTTGGGATCTCCAATTGTGATCAAATCCCTTACCAAGTAAATTTAAAATAATGATGCGATTTGAATAATTTTAAACTTTAGTTGTTGATTTTTGTATTATTCACAGTGTTGTCTTAATGGAACTATTCGAATACGTTTTAAAACAAAACTTAAAAGAGGATGTTTATCCTGCGTTGATAGCTATGCTGGATTTTAGAATTAGCTTTGACATGAGAGGCCTGATCGTTTCCGTTAACGGATTTAATCACAAGCTTAGGGTAAGTTAATGAATTACTATTGGTGCAATGAAATTATTATTCAAATTTTACTTTAGACGCTGTTGGAAACTATTATTGATCATATTGTTAATTTCACGGTAACTGAAGAATTATTTGAAGCAGTTAGATCAAGCGCTAAAAAGTACAACTATAATTTATTTATTAAACCAGACAAAATTGCTTGGTATGTATTTTGCATAAACATTTGGGGCCATAATTTTAAATGGTGCTGTTTACATTTGCAGTAAACTTCAACAGGTTATTATCAATCAGATATTCTGGACCCCAATGGAAAGAAATGCAGAATTAGATAAAGTTACTAAAGACATGCTGGTTGAATATGTCAATGAATTTAAAAGACGCCTGTATATTGAATGTTTATGCCAAGGAAATTTATCATCTGATGAGAGCGAAAGCGTTTTTAAGATGTTGAGCTCTAAGTTAAATTGTGAACCGTTTGCTTTGGATGAACTTTTACGGGTTTAATATTAATAATTAACTTAAAAAAAAGTGGTATTTTAAAAACCGATTTTGATCTTTTTTAGAATCGGGTTACTAAACTTCCTCAAGGCAAATCATATTGTCGTGTGAATGGACTAAATCCAGAAGATGGGAAATCCGTAGTTCACAATTACTACCAACTAGAACCAGCTAATATTCGTACGGCTTGTTTAATGGAGCTTGTTATTGTAATTTAGTTTGACAACTTTACTCATTTAAGTATCGTATAATATTGTATATATATTGAGTAGGACTTTATGGAAGAGCCATGCTTTGATTATTTGAGAACTCAGGAACAGCTGGGGTATCACGTCTACTGTGAAAATTGTTTAATTAATGGTGTCATTGGGTTTGGAGTGATCGTACATACTTCAGCTGATAAATTTTGGTTTGTATATTTTTTTTGATTAAAATTTATGTCGATGTTGTCTATTCATTAAATTATCAATTTTTGTAGCTGCACTGATGTTGACACAAAAATTGAAGAATTTTTAAGTTATTTTAGGAAGTATTTATCAGAAATTAGTGAAGAAGAGTTTGACATGCAGGTACTGTACTTTATTGCTTCTTTAAAATTTGAATACCGGTATTTATTTTTTTCTTTTATTTTTTTATAGGTTACTTCTTTAATTAAAGCAAAACAGCATCCTGATCTTTACCTTAGAGAAGAAGTTAACCGAAATAGTAACGAAATATTAAACGGTTATTATGTTTTTGATAGACTTGAAAAAGAGGTGATACAATCTGAAAATCGTATGCTTGTATTTTTAATGACAAATTATTAAATTTTTGTTATAACATTTCAGGTAAAATGTTTAGAAAGTGTCACGCGTGACGAATTGATCAAGTGGTTTATTCAGCGAGAAGAAGAGTCTGATTTTAATAAACTAAGCATTCAGGTAATTTTAAAAAAAATTAATTAGTATCGAACTTTTAATTCACTTTTTTCGTTGTAAAAATTAGGTTGTTGGCGTGAAAACTTGTGATAAGGAAGAAGGGGGTTCACTGAACAGAGAAGTGTCAACGTCACCGTCTTTGCAGTATCATTCACTTTCTGATAATGAAGCATCTGGATGTAACGTCATTTTGGATTTCAAATCTTTCAAAGACAAGTTAAGCATTTTTCCACGAGTTCCAATGACGAGTTAAATTGTAGAATGCGAAAACATAATTGATGTAGTGTGACAAAAATCTCAGAAATGTTTGAGACGTTTATTTCTCACTTTCGAATTAGATAGAATATAAATGGAATAATTAATTATGCAACAATATGCTTTAAGTTACATACAATCAATCAGATGAAATTGTAACGGCAAATTAAACAATTATTTCAAAATTAGAAAATTTGTAAGAGATTTAGCTACTTTCTCTTGTTAAATTAGGCAATTATTTTACTTAATTGTGGGAGACATAAATGGGAATAATAATCACAATTTTAATGAACTTGACGCTTCAATTTGTGCTTATACAGTAAATGGTGGGATACTAAGGATCACGGCGACAATATCTACATTTCTTTTATGTCTTAACACATAGACGTTTACAGAAGTGGTCATGGGAAAGCAAATGCCCCCACATGGATTTGGAAATAATCTTTTAATGGAGTCTAGCAATTAAGATTAACACATCTTCATGAAAGATTAATGTTATCAAGCAAATGTGACCGTTCTGTTTTTACAGTCACTACTACGTGTCAGCACATTATAATCAACAAAATAAACATTGATCAGCCGTTATGCTTCAATCAGTAGGAGTTATAAACGAAGTTTCAATCAAAATGAATAGTGATCAGCTGTTACGCTTAAAACAGGAAAACTCATAAGAGTAGCTTTAATCAGCTACCACAATGTGACAGAAACATACTGTATGTTGGGGAGTCAAGCTCATGTTTGATGTTCAAGCAATGGCAAGCATGTTTGAGAAGGGAAACCTATTAGTCACTAGATTTATTTTAAGTTGAAAATACATTCTCAGAAAACAATTTTAATGGCTGATGCTGAGATTTTAGTTGATTTGAGAAATTTGCCTGAAGGTGAATCTGATTTATCAGGTGATGATTTTTCAGATGATGATGATGATAATGATCTACAAGAAGCTAATGTGGAACAACATGGTAAAAGTAACTATTTTAGTAAGGTTTATAGTGTTTTGATTTATTTTTTGAGTTTAGAAAATGTAAGTTCTGAAAGTGAAGCTTCATCAAATGAAGATGAAGTTGATAATCAAATAACAGGAAGTGAATTTGAAATCAGCAGTGATAAAACAACATGGATAAGTGGTAATTTTTTTAAAAATTTTGCTGAAGGAGCACCTGCAAGAAACACCTTGAAAAAACAATCTGGGCCAACAAGTTATGCAAAACAAAACATTACAGATGATGTCAGTAGTGCATTTCATCTTATAATTGATGATTTCATTTTGAAGCATATAATATATTGTACCCAAACTGAAGCTCAAAAATGCCTTGGCAATAACAACTGGACATTATCAATTTCTGAATTAGAAGCATTCATAGCGGTATTGTATGCTAGAGGCGCACTAGGCATGAAAAATTTATCAGTTTCTCATATTTTTTCCACCAAGTATGGTCCTGAAATAATTCGGAAAAAAATGACTAGAAACAGATTCCAAGAAATAATGAAGTATCTTCGATTTGACATCAAAGAAGTGAAGGACTAAAAAATGATAAATTTGCTTTGGCAAGCACCATGTGGGAAAGATTTATTAAAAATTGCTAAAATTGTTATTATCCTGATGCAAACATCACTGTGAATGATCAACTATTACCAACTAAAGCTAAGTGTCCTTTTGCTCATTATAATGCAAATAAAGCAGATAAATTTGGAATAAAATTTTTGTTAGCAATAGATGTTGATTCTAAATATATTTTGAATGGATATCCTTACACTGGAAAAGATGATTTACAACCTAATGACATTTCTGTTAGTGAACAAGTAGTTATCCATCTTATGGAACCATTTTATGGTAATGGACATAATGTAATATGTGACAATTACTTTACAAGTTTAAATTTAGCAAAGAAATTGAAGGAAAAAGATTTGACTTTAGTTGGAACAGCTAATAAAAATTGAAAATGGCTTCCAAACTCAGCAAAAACCTCTAAAAGTGAAATGAAGCTTTATGACACAAAAATACTAGTTGAACCAACATCATTAACAACATTAACAATTTACCAATCCAAAAAAAATAAAAGGGTTTCACTTTTGAGTTCACTGCACAGCAGCACTTCAATCAAAATCAAGGAAGATACTAAAAGAAAACCTGAGACCATTGAGTTTTATAATAATACTAAAATTGGAGTGGATGTTGTAGATTCTATGGCAAAAATGTACTCAGTGAAAGCAGGATCTCGTAGATGGCCAGTTCATGTTTTTTACAACATTTTGAATTTGAGTGGGATAAACTCATGGATCCTTTATAAAAAACAACTGGAAGTAAAATATCAAGACTGAATTTTTTGCTACAACTTTCGGAAGAGCTTGGGAAAAACAACATTTCAACTTCAGAAGATTCAACTAATATGCCAAAACAAAATAAAAACAAGAAGGCAAAAGAAGAGAAAAGAAGATATTGTCAAATGAAAAATTGCAAAAATAAAACTGGTGAAATATGTGAAGCCTGCAAAAAAAGAATATGTGGACAGTGTACTGCAAATGAAAAAAGGTGGTGTTTGAGTTGTGGTGTTGAAGAACAATGCAATTAAACGTAAATTTTTATTTATAAATATGTTTTTGCCATCTTTCTAGTGTTAAATCAGGAAGAGTTACAAATGAAGTTTCAATTAAAATGAATAGCGATCAGCTCTTAAATCAGGAAAAGAAGTTTCAATCAGTTATTGCAATAGCACCTTATGAGTTATGGATAACATTGAGTCGTTTTTTTCCAAATGCATCTAGAATATTGATTCAATGTATTTTGTATATATTTGGTGTTTTATTGATATATATATTCAATTTGGCTGTTTTTGTATCCTTAAATTTCTAAATCTTTGAAAAGACCATTATTTTAGGCTGTATTTTGACATATAAACGAAGAATCAAAAGAGGTTCAATTATATATTTATTGCCATTGGATATATTCTTTTAATACCATCAGTTTGATTATTTGATTACTATAAAATTAAATGTATTAGATACCGAAATCGTTGAAAGAGCATCCTTATTTAGGAATTTAGGCTAGATTTTATCTATATTTCAGAAACAAAAAATAGTTTTCCTTAATATCTGTAATCTAATTTTATTTTAAATTAATTAAATGAATTGTTCTTTTTAAAAAATCTAACTAAAATTATTTACAACATTTCTTTGAAGCAAAAATTCAAATAGGCACTTTATTTCAAGAAAATATTTTTACTACCAGTAGAAAAAACTAAAAATCATTTTTTTAAAAATAGTATGCATGTTTCACTATATAGTACATTTTTTAATTTACAAATTAAAACAAAAATACAAAAAAAATGGCACACATATTATATAGGCAGTTAAGTAGAAGTATTGTAAGTTGTAGGTTAAAATAATAAGTTTATATTAAAAGTAATAGTTCAACCATTCTTTTAAGACCTAAAGTAACCCGAATTAGGAAAAGCTACCGGAAACCGAGTTGTAGGCTCGTTTGTATTCAGTGGAGCCAAGGTTGTTTTCGGTAAACGTATATTGTAGTTAACTTTTGCTGAATTTACATTAGAATCACTCTTGCCAGTAATTCCTCGTAACGTCGGCCTGGGACCGCTAAATCTGGAAGCGGCGGACGAGCCACTCCTAAGAAAATTAAAGCATACAAAACTATAGAAATGCTTAAAATAATCATATAAATTGTATTTACTTATTTTCTTTGTTGCTATTCAAATTCAAAGGGCTGCTGTAAGACGATTCCTTATTTTCAGTCACCGCATCCAGTGGTTCTCTTAATCGTTCCGCATTTCCGCTATAACTGGGAGAGAATTTCGGTGTACTCTCTCCTGCGCTAATTGGAGTCGAACTGGTTAATGGATTTGAATGTCTCGGACTTGACTGAGCATCATTTAACTGTTTATTCAGCCAGCTGATTACTGGAGTTACGAACCATTGTTTTAGTAATATGAACAGTTTTTGAATTTTCTAAAGTTAAGTACTGTATATCAATAGTTACCATTGTCATTATTGGCCAGCTTTTTCTGAGCCTCGTCATAGTTTTCTTGAGCTTCTTTATATGCTTCTTTCAATCCAGACAACTATAAATACAATTTGAATTCATATTTTTATGACACCAATGCATTTATAACGGACCTCCACTTCTAAATGGCGAATTTCGTCCCTTAACGCCGAGTTCTTATTTTGTAAAGCTTCAACTTCTGATGAATTCTCTTTTAAAATCGCCTCCTGTTTTCGAACTACTTCATGGCTCAATTTTAACTGTAATTTCATGAAAATATTCACTAATTGTTGCGAAATACTGTATTAATAGAAAATTTGTTATGGATTATTTTACCTCAGCATAGGCAGACCTACGTTCCCCCTGTATTTTTTCAATAATTTCATTTGCTTTCTTCCGTTCAAGTAGTAAATCTTTGGCGGTTTTTTCTCTTCTGCTCACAAGTTCCTTTTGTTGTTCCAACTCAGTTTTCATAGTTTTCTACGAGTCATACAAAAATATTATTGAGATCAAATTATCAAAATCAAAAGCATTTTTTACATTGATTTCTTTCTCTTTATCAATCGCCGCCTGAAGATTATCGCTTTTCCTTTCAATATCTTTTTTTTCCAGCTCAAGTTTGTTTATTCTTTCTAAAGCATTTGCTTGAGCGTTTTCAAAACGTTTAATGGCTTCTTCAAGTTTTTTATTGCTGTTTCTATAGTTCTCCGCTTCTTGACAAGCCGATTTCGTTTCATTCTCCAACCATTTAATTCGGTTTTTCATGTCGTTAATGACCGTTTCATTTCTATACTTAATGTCAGTTAAGTCTTTGACTTTTGTTTGCAAATCGTCGACTGTGAACTCCAATTCGCGGATAAGTTTGTTCTTCTCGTATTCTCTCTCTTTACGTTCACGATCATGTTTTTCTTGTAATTCACTCTGAATCTAGTAAAGTTATAGAGATTTTAGCACCACACAAGAACTGAGCCATTTTACTATAATTAATAGTCTTACTATAAAACATCGGTCTTTTTCGGCAGACAATTGTTCGCCATATTTGGAATGAAGTGCTGTTAATTGCTCTTTCAGCTCGTTTCTTAATTGTTCATTCTCACGTCGGGTAGACATAAAACTTTCAGTAAATTCATGTTTCTGTCTAGCGAGTTCAGCTTCAGTTGATTTTAAAGACGAATGAAGACTTTTATTCTGTTGCTGAGTAGTGAAAATGCAAAGTCATCGATTTTACCCTATTAAAACTATAAAACTGTACAACTTACTTTTAAATATTTAACGGTTTCAGCCATATAACGTTTAACTTCAGCATCACTCGCTGGAACCAATTTCAATGCCAAATGAACCAGATGTTTAAATAGATTAACTTCCACAATACTTAAAAAGCCACATCCATTTGATAATTGCATCTGAAGCATAAATCTGCACATATCAAAAACAAAACTTTTTATAACGACATTATAAACACAAATTAATCATTATTTGCACGACTTAGGCGGTTCTTTTAGCTCGTCTCGACAACACCAATCTAATAACTCCACAAACTTTCGAGGAAAAGATGTAAAATCAACCAGTAATCCTTGCTGAGTCCGTAAGCTAAAAGTGAAGAGTTTTCATATTAAAACCAGTCAATTGAATTGTTTAGCTGTCATTTGTTTTGGATAAATGAATCGTACTTTTGATAATCCTCTTCATTTAAGCGTAAATGATAATAAAACAACGGATCATGTTCGTCTGTTAATTTCACAACAAATTCCTAAATACAATTAAAAAGAATCAAATATGAAAATTCAAATTCCAAGTTGAAGTAGATGACAGTACCTTTCTGCACAACGACGAAGCAGTATGCAGTTGAGCTGATAACGTCAGGTTAGCTTTCCTTTTATAAAGTATAATTACGATTAGTAATTAATTATTCAATTGAACAGTGATATTGTTACCTTTCTTCAGAGTTAGATCCTTTAATTAACACTTGAAGTTGACTTGAGTATATATCTTCAGCATTTTTGCTGTCATCGTTCAGCGCGTTTATATCCATTATTCCTACGTATATAGCTGTAGCTCACTCACAAAAAGCATTATTATACGCACCGTTATGTTTTGTAATAATAATTACATCCAAAAAATGATAAAATAGAGAGAAATTGATTTAAAGTTACGTAACGTTTATGCAAAAACATATTTTCAATTTACTCGCCATTATTTTAAAAAGAGATTTACTGATTTACTAAATCTAATGATGTATAATCTTTCAAATCTAGTCGTTAATAATACCTATTAAATAAATTAATCTTTATTTTAAATCGATCGGTAATTGTGTTGAGTAATGTAAAAGGTTATAATATTGCAATTTTAATTAAATTCATTTTCAAATTTTAAGTAGTAACCATCATAATGCGTATATTAGATAAGCCAGCAAACTGACCCTTCAAGAAACTGTAAATCGAATTTAGAATAAGGATTTAACGCGCGAAATGTTTGGCGGTTATTTTTTGGGCGCGTAAATACTTTGGAATTGCACGTGAATAGAAGTCTCTTGTCTATTATTGCTAAAATTTAAATTTCGTTTATTTTTTTTATTTATTTATTAAATAACTGTTTGTTGGATTACTTGAACCACAACAATGAAGGTAACTCATTATTGAGGTCATAATTACTTGTAATAATTTTAATCTCTTTGCTATGATTTTGTCAGTCTATAAAGTCTGTTAAAAAGCGAAAAGCTAACGAGGAACCGGTGGCAAAGAAAAAGGTAAGCCAGGAAAATAATACTGCGATCAAATACTTAAATATGTTTGGTGTTTTTTAGTTGAAACAAATGACATTGTTAGAATCTTTGAAATTGTCGCCTAAAGTGATGATTTCGCCTTTACGTGTGCCTTTTGAAGTTTTACAGCCGTCATCATTACATTCCGATAAAAAGTAATTACGATTCATAATAATCGAGTTTTAGTGATTGAATTTTGTTTTAAATGGCAGAGTTCCTTCGAAAGAAAAGGCAATGAATGAAAAGAAAGTCGATAAAAAAAGTGAAAAGTATGTTAAAATTATTAGACAATTTGAGGCGTAATAAACTTAACTTTTCTTTAAAATTTAGCATAAAGACAACACCTCTTAAAAAGACAACTACCTCAACCAGAAGTGCTAACAATGACATCGTCATAATTAAAGAAGTGAAAGCAAAAACTAAATCAGCAAAAACTAAAGACAGTCTAAAACCTAAAGGATCTGCAAAGAAAAAAACAGAGAAAAGTAATAGCAAATCTACGGAGAAAAACAAAGCTAAGAAAGATATCAAGAATGGTACTATTGTACAAAAACTAAAAGAAGGCGCACTAAAGTCTGCCAGTCTTGTGAACGAAAAACTGAAACCCGTTGTGTGTATTAAAGAAACCGTAAAATACGAAAATTTGCCTGAACCGACACTGATTAAATTGCCACCTGTGTTTCAAAACGAACATTATGGGGATATTTTACTTACAACTGAATTCTTGAATAGCTATCGCTCATCTTTAAAAATCCCATCAAAGCTGAGATTATCAACAAGTAATTTTAATTGCATTACTTACATAATAATCATAATTTTTAAATTGATAAATGTCTTCTATAGAATCAATCACTGAAGCTTTATCACAAGGTATAAGAGGATGTGAATCTATTAGTCAAATAATTTTCTACTTAGTTGACGTAGTAGCTAAAGATGTAGAGGTTGGTAGTATAAACATTTGTTTATTTTTATATTAAAATCGCGTTATAATATTGCTATTTTTGTTTTCAGCAAAAGTTAGAATTGGATGTTCAACTCTGCGATATTCCTATGACTTGCTATTCGGCATTGGAATTTGTAAGATGGTGCATTCCTTATTACACGAAGTACACAACCGTAAGTTAATGAGTTAGTTCAGTAATGATAATCTGACTTAAAATTTTGGATAATTTGTTTTTAGAATAGCGAATTGCCAGTATTATTGGGTTCGAAAGAAATTCAAATGTTATCTGCTGTCCAAGTATTGGATGTTTTAACTTATCTTTGCCAAGCTGCACTTTCAAGTAATTCTGTTGAAAAATATATCGAGGAAAGAGGCAAAAAGATTCAAGAGTTGACGTGCGTATTTTTATTTTTTTATTTGTGAATCATTCTATATGTATAATTTCGGGATTTTTTTGTTGTTAGTGCGCAAAGAAATACTCTTCGCATTTTGATGAAAGAAGCTAATACAAAACTTGGCCAATTTCTTCAAGCGGACGAGTCAAACAAAGTTGAAACAACTCTTGACAATAGCCTAACACCAAGCAGCTTTTATGGCAACGCATTTGTTGAAGCATTGGACGGAGTTTCAGCTGAAAATCTACCTCGTTGTGTTCAACGTAAAATTATGGCGGAAAAACAAAGACAACAAAAATCGAAAGTTGATGAGAAGTATTAATTTACCTAACATGTTCTTACGAATGAGTATCATTGAGTAACTTGTTAATTTTGTTGTAGACTTAAACTGGAATTAGAACTGCAGAAAATACAATGCAACTTAAACAAGAGCGACTCTCAACATAAAGTAAATATTTATTTATTATTTTCAGTTATTTCAACTAACAATTTTTTTCTGCTTTAGCAATTATCTGAAGAATTGATAAATATGAAAAATCTTACTCCGCTAGGAACTGACAGAAATAATACACGTTATTGGTGGTTTAACCATACTGTGCCTCGATTAATTTTGGAAAAGAACGCGTTTTTTAGTGCAAGTAGTAAGGTAAATGACTTAGTGGCGCATACAAGGGCATCAAACCCATTGCAAGTGAATTTGAGAACAATAGATTTTTGTAAATTCGTTTTTAGTGTCATTTAGTAGCTAAAACTTAAATATTTAAAGCACAAATATAGTAACTTAAGGACCATATTTAGTCAACATAGCTCAAATAGTCAATTATATTACCTGTTTAGAGATGCTCTCTGTTCATGCTGTAAATGGTATACTCATTCATTGTATTTTTACAGAAAAATGACCAGGAACTAAAAAGCACATGGCTTACTGTTAAAAATTCGTATGAATTGGAAAAGTTGCTGTACGCGCTTTCCGTTTTTGACAAGCAAGAGTTGGCACTTAAAATGGCTATAAAGAAAAAAGTCTCAGATTATGGCGATTGGGACAAGACAGAGTAAGTTAAAGAATTGGATTGGGATAAGAAACGCAGTTGTAATCTTAATTAACCATATCTGTTTAGAGAGATAGAGGAAGATGAAACTGAGGATACAAATTGGAGTGAACAATCACTGACCGCTTTAAAAGATGTAAATGTCATTTTAACATTTTGTAGATTCCAATAATAATAATCCAATAACTTTTTCAAGGATATGGGAAAAGCAGTCAATGCTATTACTTCAAAGTCTTTAGGATGGATTGCGGACGTCGATGCCTGGTTTGAGAAATTAGAAGAGGCCGAACATTTGACACAGTTGAAGACTTTACTTGTTGATATCAGCAACTGTTTAAGGCAGAAATCGCTCGAAGATCAAGAAGATAAGTTTAAGCAGTGGATTGCTGCTGTTCAAGATTGTCAAACGTTATCGCGGTTACACTTTCTCTTAGCCATTTTAAGCGTTCATGTCGATTGGGATAACACTTCATTACGTGTAAAATATTAATTTTGGAAATTTGAGTTTTATATTCTTAATAGTGCTCATTTGTATTATAGAAATGCAAGTTGTGCCGCCGGACAAACACAAAATTTATAATTACTTGCAGCGATTGTAAAATGAATTTTCACTTGGATTGTTTGGATCCAATGATGACTGAAGCACCAGAAGAAGGATGGATTTGCTCCACCTGTAATAAGGAAGACGTAGAGGTATATTTTTAGTTTTTTTAAGTATATTTTTGTAACTAATTTCAATGTTAATTTTTTAAGTCTTCACAAGAAGAAGTCGAAGTTATTGAGGATTCTTCAGCAGAATCAGATGATGAATATACAATGAAGTGTTGTGAGTGTGGAAGCAGCCAAAAACAATTGATGCAGTGTGGAAATTGTTTTATTTATTGCCATCCGAAATGTTGTTATCCACCTATGAATGGCAAACGGTATGCTAATTTTGATTTTATTTTCTGTAAATTTTTAATAATTGTGATTCGCTTGCAGAGACGTTTGGGTGTGCGAAGGATGTAAAGATGAATTTGTTTCGAAAACACCAAAATCTAAACGGAATTCACGAAAAGTTTTAAATCTTAGGCGTTCACGACGTCTTAAATAACTTTTTTTTTTAGAAGTAATGTATTTTTTTACGTAGCGGGTAATTTCATTTATACAACATACAAATTTTCATTCATCATGTTACATACTCTAATTATTTTTACCGTGTTTATATCTTTAAAGTTAATTCGTTGTAAACTTTGAAAATACAAGTATTAAAGCTGTACAATACTTGTACAAAGCTTGTATAAAATTTATTTATTAATATTATTTGTCAACATACGAGACGCGTGCCACTGATTGAGATACACTTTAGTGAGGCTTGTTTTTATTATGTAATTTAATGTACACCACATCGCGAAAGCGCTATAAATAGCGCTTTTTTCTTACAATGCTTTCATTCATTGTATTTTCCAGCGGCTGTTGAGCGGCTCATCTGAAGCTCAGCGTGTATTTTGTTTTTCTCATTTGGGAATTAGGATTTAGGAAGCGGTGTTGTGTTTGTTATTGTGAAGCATAAAGTGGAAATTGCAATCTTGTCAACAATATATTTTTATTACATTTTTACTAGGAAATTCTATTTGGCTATAAAACATGCGAAAGTAAATTGTGTTAGAAATTATATGCCGATCTGGCATGTTGACATTTTTATGTGATTGGAAGTGAAAAATTGAAGATGAACAATGCTGGCATTTTGGTGAATGGTAATTCGCATTTGTTGTTGCCGCCAAACGGTGTCATGAAGCGGGAAGAAGTTGTTAGCTTGAGCCCGCCAGTTGCCACTATGGGTGACCGTGGTACTGTCGACTTACATTTAACATCTCTCGATTTTCCATTGAAACTTAATAACGGATCTGTGTTGTCTGAATCAAACAATGAAGAAAAGAAGCATTTATCTGAAAATATTACACAGAGAAACGACAGAGAGAAATTAATTTTACAAGCAAAACAAGAGTTTCACAGCAAACGACATCTGATCATAAAAAATGTGTCAGCCAACGCAACTGATGAGGTAATTACTTTTTTAATTAACTTATATAAAAAATCATTATTATTCAGGGAAGTTAAATTATATGTTTTTATGAAACAAGTTGCAAAGCATTTTGAAGTTGGATTTCTTTTTTAATTTTGAAAAGTATAAAAATACACTTGAACTTGTCCTTGGGTGCTGAATTTGGAAGGTAATGCGTTACCGTATATGAAAATAAGCTTGAAGGAAAAGTGTAACCCATGCATAATAATAGAAATACATACTGTATTAAACAAATATTTACTTTATACGGTAAAAACTGCTGTCACATACAAAAACTTCTATGAATTGCATATACTGTATTTTTATTTGTATTTTGCAGCTGCAGTTGTTATGTTGTTGCAAATGTGATGCAAAATTTCACGTTGAAAAGTTTTATTGACAATCAGTACTAACATACTGTCTGTGATAACTTACTTAGATGTTATTTATTGATTTGTCGTGGATATAATTGAGCGAAAAACATCATGCATATGCAAATTTATATTTTTTTAGACTGAATTAACAAGGGGTTGTTAGAATTGTACACTAGTTGCTTAATATTTACAAATTCTCAACTGATGGGAAATTAGACAATGCGGACTTGGACCACTTTTGTTTTGAGTAGCTATGAATAACACTCGCATGTTAGAAGCTGAAGTGAAACACGTCCAAATATGGCTGATTTCACTTCAGTCGTCAACAACTCATTATTGTTTTAACAGATGTCTAATTTGAATATTAATATGCTTGAACGGTCCTGTTATTTTTGTTGTTTCTGTGAAAACAAAATTGAATTCGTTTGAGGGATAGAATTGGTTATGGTTATTGAATTGGTCCAGAAAAGTCCCCTGATAAAATGACGTGTTTTTTCGTGATAAATTTTAATATCTTATCTTTTATCTGCAGGAATTTAATAGCAATTTTTCTCATAGTCAAACGGTTTTTTTTTTGACATTTTAATTTAATTTTAACAAATTCTATCTAATTTTTGCACGTATTTCGTAAATGTTTACATATTTTTAGCAGAAGTATGCAAATCACATGCAACTGTCAAGTGCATGAAATACATGGTGATTTTATAAATTGAACTCTTACCATTTTTTCTTATTTTTTTTTGACATAAAGAAAAATGTGCTAATAAAGAAATGAGACTAAATCGTATTCGTGCTAATGGCGACCTTTCCTGTTATTTTCTTGTAATCAAAAAAAAAGTGTTCCAATTGGAAAATCTGTATTTCTACAGTTTGTAAAGATATTAAAAATATCACAGTAAAGTTTAATTACAATTTTATAGGTTATTCTAGATTGCATGGGGTTTTTTTATTTTCATAATTACTGATGAAGTTGATATACAGTAAGAAACCCACTTTATTTAAATTCATTCACCAGAAAGTAATGAATAATAATTTCATTTTAAATTGAAATTTACAGCAACAAAAATGTCTTTGTTGAGTTTAACTTTTAATATACAAACATTATCTACTATGCATAACTACATACTTGTATAATATGCTCCAGTGGTACCATCGCACCAAAATTATCATTTTGTTCAAATAAATTGTCATTTTGTTTATATTTGACTGCACAGTAGACATTTACTATGTCGAGTTTACTTAGCATAATTAGGTTATATAAATAGTAAATTAGGTTGGAAAACATTTTATTAATGAAGTGTCATAGGTATACAGTATAAACGAGTGGAAATTTAAAAAATAAAGTGGCGGAAGATGTCATTGCCATTCTGCACGGTGTCATAGCCATTAAATAAAATTTGTGTTGCGTGCCTGCATAGAAAAATTATTTAAAATTTCAGCCTTTGTGTGAGCACTTGTATGTGGAGGAAAATTTAATGATGAACAAATAAAAAGGAAGAAGCAACGTGGTGTAAAACGACATTTAAAAAATAACGAATTTTAAATGAAAAGGAAAGCGGATATAAGACAATGTAATGGAGAAAATATTGTTTAGTGCTCGTAATCATACAGTAGTTTTAAAAAGATGTTTACAGTAAGTTTATAATATGAAAAAAATGTGCATCGTTCTGTTGTATTTGTTTATTCTGTGAGATAGAGAAGAAATGGCATTATACCGGGTGTTTTCTAAGTTGGAACACCTTTGTTCTCATGGCAATAAAGAAACGGGAGAAATCGTCATTGGAACTGTTCTGATATAGTCTCGTTTTTTAAACACTATTTCAAATTAGAAGATTTCCCGGTGTATCTGTACTATAATGTGTGGCAACGGGTGAATAATTTGTTTTGTGTAAAAAACAATAATTATAATTATTTTGATTATAAGTAGCTACTGTAGCTTAATAACGTGGCGTTAAATTATCGAGTTTTTAAGTTCCTGAACAATGAAAATAAACAAGTTAAATTTCTCAGGTGACCAATTTAAATTAAACAACTGAATAAATTTGATCAGTGATTTAGCTCGTTGAATTCTAGTTAACTATTTGATGATTTAAATTTTGTTGCAATGCCGAATTATTACCGTTTGGTTTTTAATATACAATAATTTGGCCTTCAATAATTATTGTAATAAGTTGCATAACATTTGGATTCCTAAGTTCTTAATAAGGAATTTTTTTTTAAATAATAAATTGCATGTACAGTAAGTCTTATTCACTTCCGAGAGTGTTTTTAAATATTTTTGCACGTTGATTAGTCGATTGAATAAGAGGAATTTTTAATTTGACAGTTACAGTAATCAAGACATATCAATTTGTTTTTACAAATTTAATTTTAATTTAAAAAATGATTTACAGTAATGATTTCAGGAAATTAACATGAACTTATTTACATAGGTAGTTTAATGTAAAAGTATTTGAATATTTTATTTACAGTAACTTTTTGTTTTTGTGTTATGTAAGATATAGTATGTGATTAATGCCAAACTGGTTGGCACTTTAATTGCTTGTTTGGAAAGATTTTAAGTACAGTAATCAAGTTTGACTTGGAAATTAATGTTATGGTCAATATAGATGACATTGATAGTCAAATCTAGTGCTTATATAGACCATTTTTTTTTTTGGCGGATTTACAATAATAAAATATCGTGGCTTCCATTTCGACTTTTTATGGTGTAATTATACAATCGATTCACATTAACTTATATTGCAATAAAATAATCCTGTTAGAATTATGCTTAACATTGTTGAGTAATTTTATCTGCAGTATTTAAATTTGTTGGGCATTTTGATTGACTTTTTATGGGAAGGTCAGCTCATTTTTTGAGATGTCAGGTCACATTAAAATGGTCATTGCTGAGTTAATTTCTCATTACTAAATTAGCATGGTGGCCTTTTGTAACGGTGGTCACTAGACCTTGTTTAATGTCCAGTCAGTTAACATGATAATAATGATTATAGTTAAAATATTTGAATTTTTATGTTATCTTACATACCGTAACTAGTCTTAGTCACGCCTTTTCATGTCATTTTTACATGAAATGCAAACAGGTTCTCTAATGTAAGAGTGTTAGAGACAAATATTTTTCATCATATAGGTCGATGACCCTCTAATATAAGTGAAATGTTTTATCAACTATCATGTAAAAGCATTTTAAATGGTGTTGTTTTGCTGTTAATAAGGTATCTCAATTGGTGTTTTTATCCGGGGGAGAGGGGGTTGTGGGCTGGGAGGAAGTAAGGTGTAATGGCTGTAACCGATTTCCCGTGGATTACACAACCACCACTTTTTCCTTAAATGGGGTTAACATTGAATTGTACTTTGTAGTGACTATTTTTCTCTTTTGGTGATCGATCTTTTTGATTTTTTTTTTGGTGTTTTTTACTCGCCACACTTCATCCAAAAAGCTCGTTTGATGAATCACTGCATGAGAACTGCCATTTGGGCTTGAAGCCAAATTACGAACTAGAGTTATGACGTCATCAACCATTTCCTAGCGCATTTTTTGTGATTCCTCTTCAGAGATTTTTACATACACACGCACTGGCACTGCAAAGTTGTATTCCGGATTTTGAGGGGGTGGGGGAGAGGAGAATATGGAGGGATGTGGGTGGGAATTGGGAGTTGAACATTGTTATAAGTTTGGGTGTGGATAAGGAATCATACTGAATGCCTCAAAAAACGTCTTTGCCGCCATTACTGCTTTAAAACAGTGTAATCCTCAGTCTGTGAAAGTAAAACAGCTGTGTTTGATGTTTGTTATGATTTGGGGAAGAAATAAACTAGTCAACTTCTGTTTCACTATAGAAAATTTATTCTAGAAAAGTGCCAATCACTCAGTACTTTTTTGATAGGAGGAAACTGAATTTTGAATTTAAAAGTACCTACGTGTGTTGATGGGGTTTGGCTTTTAGTTGTGCTTTTATTTATTTTTTTTGTTATTTTTTTGTTGTTGTACAATTTACAATGCTTACAGCTTCGATACCAGTACGTGTGTTTAAAGTAAACAACTAATGTGCGGGCATAATACAATACAAAGCAGTGTAGTAATCAAAGCTTGTGCTGAAAATAAACTTTCAATGAAATCTTTTAATAGAAAACTTAAAAATAGAGATGAATGACAAGGCGATAATTAAATTGTTAATTAAAAATCATTCAGAACTTTTAATATGAATAGCGTTTTAGCTGAAAGATAAATAAGGGGATTTAATTGAATTACCTGAAGATAATACTGTATAATACTATACATAGTGACAAAATTTAGTGAGTGTGAAAAAATGTTCGGTATAGAATTTCGTAAATTTGAATATTAATACATTACAGTATTTGCATTTTTAATACAGTCATTGAACTTTTGTGACATATTTAGTGACAGCAAAATGGATTCAATGGTGTAGAATGGAAAGTTTTATTATCAAAAAATTAAATTATCATTTTAGTGTTACAGTTTGATAGACAACAACACCAATCATTGGTTTTGATATTTTAAATAAGTTAAGAGTAACTAGAATTTGAAAAATAAGCAAAATGCCGATTTTTTAATGCTAAAATGCATTTAACTGTGACTCGATGTTGTTAAAATGGCAAATTGTAATTTATATGACTAATACTTTATTTTCAAAAAAATGCTGTACTAATATGTTTTGATATAGAATTTGATGACAACAATAATATAATTTTTCTTAATAAAGTGAGTTTTTCAATGACAACAATTCTGTTTTTAGTTTCGTGGATTGACTTTTAACTATTCAAAAAAATAAGTTATTGCTCATCATTGTCGTAATCAAATTTTAGTACATGTGAACTTGTCATAACAGTTCTGTGTAAGAAATTTGTCATTGAAAAAAAACGCTAAAAATATTTTTAATTGTTTGGAACTAATTTTTTTTAAAAAAAGGAAACATAGATTGTTAATGCTGTTAAGAATAAATTAAATTTGGCCTGAAAATAATTTTTTTTCCTCGACTTTAAAAGGTTTTTGAGTTCGGAAGTTGGAAAATGTCGTGCCAAATTCGCATTTATTTTTTTAATGGTGACGATGGAGCGCGTGAAACGATATTTCCCACCCTCATAAGTACATGATGGAGGGTCCAGCATAAATAATACTTGCCACCCTTTCCCCCCACAACTCAATACAAACTCTACAGTGCGAATCTTTTACAGTAGGGGGTTATAATCGTATACAGTAATAGCAATACACACGATATATTTGTACCGTATTGCACTTTCATTCCCGTTGTTTTCAAACTGGGTAATGTTTGTACAAGATACTAATGGTCATCAACTTGCTTTTTATTGGGGCTAAAATACGACATGCTAGGCTAAAATGTATAATGGCTAAAAAGGTTTTGTTTATTTTTTTTATAATGTCGATTCGGGTTTATAACGGCGACGGTCAGTTAACCCAATTGTGACAATGTGGGAGTGTTATTAAGGAGGAACTCACGAAAAGTAAAGATTAGAACTGCGTCAATATTTTTTCTGACCAATACTAAATAACACAAGGACAAAATTTGTTGCGTGGGTTATTGCCTAATGGTCATTGGTCATGTTCATAAAAATTAAAACGTACATTTGCAATTAATGACAATGTCGGTACCATTTATGATTATGGTGCCAGTTTATAACGCGAAATTGTGTCTTGTTAGCGATTAATTTTATGGTAAAATAAAGTTTTGGTTTGGCATTACTGCAGCTAATTTAATACTGCAATTTGATTTATTATTTGCTTAATTTAGCATTTAGTTTTATACGGCGTAAATGTCTAAATTAGAAACGAGACTAAATCTAATCAGTTACAATAACAATTTGTCTCGTTTCTTTCTTGTTATAATAGATAAATGCTCTAATTTATCAGTTCATTTGGTATTATAAGTTTATAAACTACTTTATGAAACTACTGTAACTACATTATTGACTTAGTTTGTTAGTGGTTAGTTGAGTTTTAAAAAAATTGTGTTTTAGATTCGTCATGAGTCGTTAACTAACTTTATTTATTGTGTAGCTGCAACTAAATTTAATTCTAAAGTTCCTTTTTCAAAGCAATCCTTACATTTTGTTAATATATTTTGGTGTTTACGAGTTGAGACGCCAAACGTTTCATTATTGTATTTATTGAAACTTTTATCACTGAATTTTGTTTTTATTGAAATATTTTTTAAGCTATCGAGGTTCTGTAGGCTACAACTTTGGAATCCAATTACTTTTATAAATAGATCCATTAATGGATTTCCCTAGTGAGTATTGTTGCTAGCTTTCACAGCAACACTTTTTTTATTTAGGGAGAAAAAAAGCTCTCGTACTTTTAAAAGCGTAATTTGGACGTGACTAGCAGAATTGTTGCAAAATGAGCAAGTAACCACTACAACATTGTTTGAAGTAACTTTTAAAAGAATTCTAGAGAGTGAAATTGACATTTATATGCAAACTGGAAAGAAACATGAGTTTAATTTTCCTTTTATTTTTCGCTTTTATTTTTGTCATCTACGAAAATAAAAACGTGTTGAAAATCTCAATTTTCAAGGTTTGCAGGAAATAATGTTCATTACAGTCTTTTATTTTGTCCTTGGTGATAGAACTTGATGAAATTTGATCAAGAAAGTTAGTTTAATAGCATTATTAATCAAAAGCTAGATGTTCTCATAACATTTTCTAATGTGTGGTTAAGAATTTTGATTTTATATTAGCATACAACATTTTCTAATCCATTATAGCAGGGCAACTAATTTTGGTATTTATATGACAAATTTGAAATCTATCTGTTAATGTATTGAACTTCGTTTTTTAACTAATGATTTGGAATTACACGGCGCGGAAAAGTCATTAATCATCGTTAATTGTCATTGAACAGTAGTTAAAATTGAATCATGTTACTGAGAAAATATTTGTAATTGAAGCAACCTGAATCTTGATCATTAAAACTTTAAATGGTAAATGTTTAACAATCACAAACTTAGGATGCAATTGGTAAATGGAAACTTTGTAATCATAATGAAAGTTAACTATACTGTGTCATTTTCTAAATTAGAAAAGGTTGCAATGGTGATTATTCCCGTTTCTTTCTTGCCACGAAGAAAATAAGTTCCAAAATAAGAAACGAGATTAAAGTTTACTAGTTTCAATACAGATTTGTATAATTTTTTCTTTTCCTTATGTCGAAACGAAATTATTAGTTTAAGTGACGGGTTTTTCCAGTTTTTTTTGTTGCTTTAATATCAAGGTGTTCCAAGTTATAAAATCGTATGGTCTATTAAGTAACATACAGTAATAACAAAATGGATTAAATATTGGCATAATATATAGTATTTGCAGATATTGAAATTTTACTTTTATTTAAAAATGATTGTCATGTTTTGTAATGACTAATCTAAATTTTTCTTGTTGAAGCTTGACATGTAATAGCCCGATTATTCTTTAAAGTTCTATTTCTACAAAAAAAAATTGTACTTATTTGAATAAAACAAAGAAACTTTCATTGATTTTACTTTTTCAAGTAAAAAAAATAGTACTAGTAGACGATTTATTGAAATAATTTGATGCCAGTATTCTTACATAAAATAGCAGCCAAATTATGTTTTGTGGTGTCAACTCATTGTTAACATAATATACGTAACACGATGGTGTGGTTATTATATTTTTTTTAATTTTTTTTTGGTGGTGTGTGGTACCCTCCTTCCCCTTTAAACATTTTGGCACCTGATTATATATTTTTTTCCCAGGTAATTTTATCAGAGCCTTTTTTGGGCTAAATTTTCTTGTGCTAAGAATAACTAAGCAACCTTTAACAAAATTATAACCAACACTAAAAACAACCCATTAATAAGCTGAAAGCCGAATGAATTTGATGATTATTATTATTATTTTTGATGTTGGTGTTGGTGGTGATGTTGATGGAGTGTTAAATGACATATTGGTCTCTGCAGTCGTATGAAAGTGATAAATGTTCATACGGCAAACCCAAATCGTTTGCTGACTCTCTGGAAATCAGGTTGATATATTTAAGGCGCCAGATAAAGTATAATACAGTCGTAATATCTTATATCTGCCGTCAACTGTATGTTTACAAAAATTGCCAATGCCACCATGGCTTTTTGTTTGATCTTTCGTTACATTTTATTTCACTTTTAGATCGGCTACGAAGGGTATTATAAGTTAGGGGAAAGGAAAAGACATAACGTAATGTGCTTTGCCAAAATGTTTAGTTTTGACATTTTACATTTTATTGACGACTGCAGTGTCTTTGAAATGCATGATCATTGAAAATATGGGCGTTGTATTGTCGATGGCAACTTATTTCTGTCATAACGATTTAATAGATGTATTTTAAGCTTTGGGTAAGCTGGATTTATGAAGCACGTTTGGAAATCCACGTATTTTATTGCAAGCCTTAGTAGATGTTGTAATTAAGTTAGTAAACATCGAGTATTTGGTTAGTTTTTGATATTAGTTACATTTGTTCAGTTGCTGGAAATTGAGTAATTGAGCGAGCACACTGAAAACATTTTGATGTAATTATCTTTTTGTTATTAAAACATGTAATGGGCATTACTTACGGTCATTGGCGTATTTAGGAATTGGCAGCCATAACTTTGGGAATCATGACTTATAATTTGACTTTTGATTGAAGTTTCAGTACAAAAAAAATTGTTTTTGGTCATTATTTGTTAATTGGGTATATCAAATGCTATTTTTGGGTTTTGTGAAAACAAAATTTGTTATGAAAACTACCAAACTGTTTTATTTTTAAATTACATTTGCTTAATTTGCTTCTTTTTAAGTTACTTCATTAATGATTTGAGGAACCAAATTTGAGAAAATTACTTGGCATAAGCACTTACGCTTTATTTTTTAATGTTTTGTGTTTATTTTTCTGACAAATTAGTTTATAATGACTGTATTTAGAATTTAAAGGCAATTATTTCAATCGGTAAAAATAGAATGAACAATTTAAAGTCATTGTGTACATTACAATTATTGAACATTCAAGGTGTAAATTTGTTTATTTTAATTGCATTTTTTCACGGTCATTAAGATATAACAATATGCAACGTTTTTTTTTTGTGTTATATTCTGTAAATTGGTGTAATTTCTAGTTTTACTAAAAATAAGGAATTTATATTTAAAGTTGTATCGTATTTAATTTTGGGGTTTAAGAAGGGCACCGTTCTGTATGTAATAAATTGTGCACTTAACGTTAACTCAAAACGTTGACGAATATATTATTTTGAAATGGTTTTATATGAAATATCGTGGAGCGAATTATCATAACTAAAATTGCTTATACTGTATGTGACAAAATGTAGTTTCATTTTGATGGCAAGAGTACATTAACATGGCGGCACGACACGGCAATATAATATTGGAAAAGAGAAAAGTTATTTGCCACATCTAGTTATACTGTGCTGTACGAGTATAATAGAATTGAGGTTATGAACTGATGGAGAAACATAGAGTTGCGATGATGATGATACAACTCAGACAGTTTGGAAGCACAAGAGAAAGATTTTTCTATCAAAATTTTTTGGCCGAAATGTTGTTGCTAGTTCTACCCGGTGATTTTATAAATTGGAACATTGTTCTTTTGCCAGTAAAAACGGAAATAAATCTCGTTTGTTTCAAAGAAGTTTTCTTTATTGGAGGAAATAATAGAAAATGAAACTAAATCTTGTTAGTTTTTTACTGTTTCTTTCTTGACATGGACAAAAAGATGTTTCAATTTGGAAAATCAACCGGTGTACATTCAGTACTGTGCACGTATGGCAATAAATAGAAAGCGGAAATGCTTTTGCGCTTGCTCTCTTTATACTCTTTCATATACGATGATGTGCCTTGCTGAACAAATAGAATAGAAATCGAGTGATAATTCGTTTTTATATATTTTTATTCAGTTTGAACTGTATGTGCACAGTACATACGAAGCTGTTATGCTGTATAATGTGTTTTTTATTATTTTTTTTTTTTTTTACAAAATATCTAAACAAGAAGCTTTGAAGTGGATTGAATTTGGTGTGCAATGTGTATGGGTTACTTGCTATTGGCGACAGTTTTTTTTTCTAAGTTATTGACAAGACATATATTTTACTCCCTAACACTCTTATCAATCAAATATTTGGGAATCTATACACTAAATTGAATTTGCCGTTTTAGCGTAAACAAATCTCAAGTGTGAACGAACTTTTATCAATACTGATTTTTTTTCCTACTTGGTTTATTTATTTGCTTGTAATGTAAATACAAAGATTTAATGTTTGTTGATAAACAAAAGGTGAACACCATTAAATTATTTGGGGTTTTTATGCCATAAATTTAGTTGATTAAATATTTGATATTACCCGGTGTGTTTTTGGGCTTAGTAGTTTATTCCAATGAGTGACAAGAACTCAATTTCAGCTACTAAATTTGATATTTAGGACACAACTATTGACATTATGAAACATTTAATGTGTTTGAAGGTAACTAGATTTAAAATTTGTTAATGATTTGTTTGTGTTATTAAATTTATTGATTTTTGGCACCAAATGTATGTGGATTTACAGTTTGAGCAATGAGTTTGCAATCTAGCGCGCTTTTTGGAACATGTAGTATGTTTTTTTAGTTCCAAAATTTATTTTTTAGGACAACAAGTTCATTAAAACACTAAAGTTTTGTGTAAGGCACCAAATTAATCCTTGAACACCAATTCGATAAATATTTTAGTGTATAGAAAATTAGTTTAGCTTTGTTTGACTTTTAATTCTTAAAGGTTTTTTTGGTTTTTGCATATAATTTTATAAAGTACTGAAATGTTTTTTAGTTGCATTTAATAAGCCTTAAAAGTATTACTTTTACCGTATATTTTATGGTTTTCATTTGAGAATTTTTTTTTGTCATTTAGAAAGTCATCTTGTGTGAATGTGATGAGTGTTAAAATTTAAACTGCGTGCAATTTCAGGACGTTACACCTGCATTTTTTAGTTTTAAGTTGAAACTATGATATTATATTATTTTGGGAAATGATATTGCAAACTTTTTTTTTATTATTTTTTAATTTGGGATTGAATTTCACAATAAGTCGACTGAACAACGGGTGGTGAAGCAACGTAGTATTTGAACAGCTGATTTTTTTTTTGTCATATTTGTCCATGCTTATCTCTGAAACGGTTTTGTGTATAAGCAATGGGATATCCAATACTGCATAAAAGGAATGACATTGGTTCCAAATTGATGTTTACAAAGTGGCAGATAGCGTTTTAAGTAAAATAAAAAAATAATGATAGCCACGAGTACACTGCGCAGAAAATCCTATCAGCTACGCTTTTTTTGTTTTTTTTACTAAAACCACGTTTTTTTTGGTCTAACACACGCTGTTGTGTATAATACATTGTTTTGACAGTGTACATAACATTTAAGTTTTTGCGTCGCTTATCTCTATGAGAGTTATTCAATGTTTACACGCTTAGCGATAAATGTCGTATTTGCCCAGCGTAAATAGTTATTTTCACGTACATTATCGTACAAAAACTCAAACTAAGCTGGGCTATACTGTTCGTGGATATTGTTTTTATAGATTCAGCTATATACAGTATCTTATACTTGTTTTTGGACGCTTTGTGAAACGTGCTAAAATAAGTTACATATGTATTTCTTAATGCGCTTGACGCCCATGTGCACCTTATTAAGTTTTAGTACTTCCTTGTTAAGAGGTAACAACTTAACACATAATTTAGCACCTGTATTGTCAATAGTTTTTCTAATTTTTTTATCATTATAACTGCAAAATTTATCGAGCTTTTTGTTAATTTTTAATACGGTAATACTTTCTTTACGATTTTTGAAGCACTTTTTATAAGGTTTTTATTGCCTAATTAGTTGAAAACTGTCGTGTACCACAGTTTGAGAATCAGTATGGCAAATAGCAAGCAAATACATTTGTATACCAGGTGATTTTTTAAATTGTAATTATACAGTATTTCTGCAGTTTCATTAAAGAAATGAGACTAAATCTTATCAATTCCAATTCCAATGGCAATGTTTCTTGTTTTTTCTTGATATTAGAAGAAAAAGTGTCAATAAAAAACAAGACTAAATCTCATCATTTCCAACGACGATTTGTCTTTTTTCTTGTTATAGGGGAAAAAGTGTTCCAATTTAGAAAATCAGCCGTTATACTTGAGTGATGCAGTAGATTGTTTTAAAGAGTTTATTACGAGTTGTTGTACATCTGTGTGACTCATGAACAACCATAGTTGTGTTGGCGGAATTGTTTTTAATTAAATTTTTTATTGGACATTAACAAAAGTTGAGCAACTGCTTTCTACACTTTTTTTTCTGCTATTGAATTTAAAGTGGTTGAATCGTTGCATAACAATGGGCTCATTTTTATGTTTTTCTATTGTAAAATGGATGCCATAAAAGTTGTGTTTATTTTCAATTAAATTTTGTTGAGTAGGTGTCGAGTTCTGACATCTTTCGATACTGTGTCATACGTTATGATGGAAAATTGGATGCTTTTTGATGCAGATTAAATTTTAATTTCCCCTGAGAAGTTGAAAACGACGTTTGACAGCTATAATGGATATTGGACTTGTACGATTGGAGTCCTTGCGCCGTCATTAAGTAACCGACAACAATCTTAGCTAAATGGGTCGAAGCTAATCTCGCTCATCTAAAGAATAATATGACCAATTTAGTGTTATCGATCGGATATGATTGATAGAGATGAAGATGACAGGACGCGCGTGCGATGCTATTATTACTTATATTTATACGCGATGGCCTCATGTGTTTGGTTACTGAAACGGCGACGCCACCGACATCTCAAATGGCGCTCACCTCAATTGTAAACAAGCCCTGACGCATGCGCTTTCGCATTTCTAAAAGATTTATTAGTATTTTGTCCGTGCTTTGCTTGTCTATATTCAATACTACCCAGATATCCAACGTTTTGAAACAACGGGCCGTAAAGAAAGTCTGAGCGCTAATTGCAAAATGGCTTTTGGACAACGCGTTTTTCATGCTTTAAGTTGAAATTCATTCTGGCACTAAATTAAGCTTTTCATAAACTTAATTTGATTTTTGGCAACTAAATTTATTGCTTGGAGGTTTTTCATTTGGGATGTGGAATTGTGTGTGGTTATAATCTGGTAATTGCGTGGTTTAGTGACTTTAATTTGGTGCTCAAGCATTACAAATCGTTGCCGTCTTTACGATCGTTTCTCTACATAAAATATTTGGTGGGCCGCGGGCTGTGTGTTGGAAATGTCTACTTAATAGTATACCCTGAGGATGAAAAAAAGAGGGGCGTTGGAAGTGGTGATGATGGTGTGGGGAAGTTGAAATGAAGATGAGGGAGACTCAGAGGACGTTGTTTGGCAAACGAGAACGTTGTTGATGACTAAAACGAAAAAAAAGCCAGAGTGATGAAGTTTTATGACTGTGATGCTATAAAATCCCTAACGCTGTAAGAACTCCCTTTGGAGGTGGTGGATATTGGGTGAAATTTAATATACATAAACTCGATTCCGTCGATAACTCGGTGGACTGTTTTTGGATCATTAAGCGTAATTGATTAGAGACAGTTAATGGGCCAAACTGAGTATATAAGCTCACCTAACACATTGCATTCAGCGTGTTACATTTTTATTTTACTACAAAACAGCCTTTTCAATCCCATATTTTGTATCTACTCTTATCCATTTATTTTTTTACGTTGTAGTTTTCAATGTTTGCACTGAGTAATTTTAATAATTTATTGCGTATCTTTTGGCAGAAACTTATATCTAAGATATTTTTCAAATGCCATGTTAAATTAGTTAATTTTAGTAATGGGAGTTGTTTTTGAGGTAAAACATATATCACAGCAGGCATTACTAATGATTTTAATTTGTGTGATATGACAAACATGCCACTTAAATTATTTTTATGCTTTTTTTTACTGATGAGAAGTCGTAGAAAATGGTTTTTTTTAAGTGATGGGTGTTCCTGAAGGGTTAGAGAACTTAGAAATGCACCATTTTGCCTTGCCGGAAGTTTAATTTCCGATTCAATGACTCTTGGAACGTGGCTACAAATTTTGATTTAAGATTCCTAATTATCTACAATAAAATCCGTTCATTAGCAAATCTCTCAATTGTATTCAGGGGTAGCTATTCACATGTTAAGTCTATGAAGTGTTATGAAGTGAAGTTATGCTTTGATCTTATGTTTAAATAGAAACTATGTTTGAATTTGGTTTAGTACTTGCAAACAAGGATTTGGCATTCGTTGAACAAGGATATACAGTTTTTAAGTTTTGAGACATCAAATTCGACATTCATTATGCATTTTTCATAGTCGATATCTTATTCTTTGTTTATTTTGCGTGGGTTTACTCCATTTATCAGTTTCAATATTATAAAGTTGTACTGAAATAATAAAATGTTGTATACCACTGTTTTATTGATTTTAGACGAAACATAACTTTTTCCTGATAGAATTAAACAGTTCTTGATAAACATAAATTTCCATTTTAAAAAGGAAATTGAAAGTCATTATTCCCATTTTCGATTTCCTGCATGACTTATCCGTATAAATCAACATTTGCATAAATTATTAATAAACTTAACTACCTTAAGGTGTTTATCTATAAAAAAAAATATTTTTTTTGACAAGGCATAAAACTCCACATGACGTCTTAATATTGATTACTTTTTGTATAGTCAATAAAATATATTATAGGCTTTTTTTTTCTTATCCTTTTTCCTCCCTCACCATTTGATATCATATATCAAAAAATAAAATCGATATGCACTCATAAAGATGCTGATGAAGATGAAAAATGTGGAGAGAAAAGATTTTGTAAAATCTTGTTGAGACGAATTTTAAAAATGAGGCCAAGGATAATAATGGCGTACTTGTATTTCTAACATGGTTTCTTTTTAACTGGATGCACTTTATATTTTTCAAAGGATTTTTAATTTAAACGTTACAAAAATAATTTTTTTGGCAGACACGAAAGTGGCTAAATAAAGATCGCAACTTTCGCAATGTGGAATTCGTTTTGACGATTGAGTTTGAACGAATTTTTTGACGGATTTTATTGTAAACATCGCTGTTGACTTAAAAATTTTAACGTTTAAATGGCAAACAGAGCCCTAGTTTTTGATTTATAAAATGTTGACTTGAATTTCTTGTTCTTTTTTTTTGTGGTTGAGATAGGTATTTGTGAGTTGGGTGGTTCCTCGTGATGATATATTTGTGAGCTGAAAAATGAGTTTTAAAATAATGAAGCAAATCAAACGCTGGAGGTACTCCCCCTTTGGGCCTGTCACCCATATGTCATTTCTGCAAGGCTAGTTGAACATTCTTGTTGTGGGCCAAAATGTCAGAAATGTTTATTTTTGTTGTATTTATGGACCAAGTTGATGCCAAGAATAAGTGGATGTTGCTGTATTTAGGAAGCCAATTATATTTATGGAGCTGGACTTGAGTGCCAGGGGAAAATATACAGACGATTTATTTATTATTATTATTTTTGCTTTCATCATAACCTCTTAATGTTTTACTTCCGCTGTTCGTAACGCTCGATTAAGATACTGGAAGATGAGAAACTTTTTTTTTTTTTGTTTTTTTACAAATTAGCGCTTTGTAAATTAATGCAGATTCTATTATCTTTAAGCTAATGACTTAAAGATGCTAGAAATAGTTTACAGTTAACAGAACTGAAGGTCTGAAATAGCTGAAAGTTTTACGAATATTTTATACGCATCATTTAACATTTTAAGTACATCAATTTCTATTGCACTCTTAAGCAGATTTACTAGGGCAAATTTAAGGATTAGAAACTTTGGTATATTTTAAATGCTTATTTCTTGAATGAAATTCTTGTTTGGGTTTATCATTCTGTGAAATTTGCATTAGGTTTGTTATAAATAAATGGCATCTTAAATGTTGTGTATTTATAGACAATTTCAGTATTGATTTCATTTCTAAGCTAATCTTTTAGTAAGCGTTTTATTTCATTTAATTATTGCGTTTTTGTAGCATCTTTTTGCTTTGATTTTTAATTATTTTTTATTAGACAAAATAAATGTATTAAGTTTTTGTGCTCTAACATCAAATTTGTTTTTCGGCAATGAGTAAGGCATTACTTAGTTATGATAGTTCTAGATTTTAATGTATTACTGCTTATCAACTCTGTGATATTTAAAAAATATTAATTATTTAAATTAACAATATACAGCGGAATTCGGTTAATACAAACTCGCTTAACACAAAATAACATGGCGGTCAAGAACTAAAGTATAGGTACTGTATTTCCATACATTTAACACGAAACAAAATACGCTTAAGACATGAAAAACTTCTTATCCCGCCGGCGAAAATGTAGAAAAAATCAGTATTGTTATAAAGTTTCTATAAAAACAAATACAAAATCAATACATTTTTTATTTGTTTTTATAAACATTTTTTTAAATTGCATTTGTTTTTCTTAAATGCAGACAGTATGTATGCACAAAATGCATAATATTTTGAAATGTAAATAGTCTACTTATAATGATGTAAATAATGTTTTTAAAATGATGTTCCGCTTAAGGCTTTTTTAAGAAGAAGAAATTTTTTAGTTGCGACAATGTCGTCTTAGCTGATTTCACTGTCTACAATAATCGATGGTCAACGCCAAAATTGCCGGAAATTACTGTGTAGCAGTAGCCGAATTATGGGCATAGTATGCCAGACATTGATTTATGTAAATGATGGATGTAGTTTATTGAAGTACAATACACTAAAATTTGCATTTTGAAAAACTAAAAAAAATGAGAAAATTAGATTTGTCATGAAATCCATTTCAACATTCGGTTTTTTAAATTTACAATGCAGACAAAATAGTTAAAATATTCAGATTAACCACTAAATTTGGTTTCATTTTTAATCTTTTAAAATTAATTAGTGACTATTTTTATGCTAATCTTGTTTTTGTGCCAGTCGCAATTTAATGTGCGGGTTTTGTTTTATTTTGTGTCAGGCAAAAAATGGCTGGGCAATTGGATCAAATAAATGCGCAGTATTGTGCTTTAATAGTCTCCAGACTTATGGGCTCCATTTCTTTTTATTTCCGTTATTTTGCTTTGCTTTGTTTTGAATTTCAAGTAAGCAACGCAGTTTGCTTAGTTTTATACACACATTGCCAATGAATTGCATACTTAAAACAGGGTTAAATCTAAATGTTGAAACTTAGAGCTGATTGGTGCAGATTTGTTTAACTTTTTATGTGTTGTTTTGTTTATTTTCTGGTATTTTTTAATATCGTTGAATCATCTAATGTTCTCCATTATTGGTGATGTCTCTTATTCACTTAACTGGTACGGAAGTACTGTATAACATTGCATTGATTTTACTGTATTGTTTGACTGTAAATAATACAGTTCTGTAGTCGAGAAACATCCTTTCATTTTCCTGTATACTTTTTATTTTTTAAAATCATGTATTAATTGTTCCTTTGAGTCTTTGATTTTGTGGTAACTAAATACGCGACGCTGAATTGCTCCCTGGGCTTCTTTTACATTTTGTAATTGACGTACCGTACTTTTATTCATAAAACTTAACTTAAGTTACAGCGTAAGTTATTGACTTCCTTTTTTTAATGTTATAACATAATTAGATGACGAGATTTGGCTTTTATCAGGAACCTGTAATTGATAGTTTTGATATTGGTGTGTTGTTTTTATGTAGCTGAGGTTTATTTTTTGTGTTGTTGTTGCTATGGACGCATTTTTTTCACTAATCGATTTTGCAAAGGCAATTGATGTGCTAAAAAGTTGATAAATATACGATACTGTGTCATATACGGTATAATATGAATATGTCTAAAGATATTAAGACATTAAAATATCGAATGCAACATTGCGCAAAACGGTTTGAAAATTATATTAAAATTTGCTAAAATTTGATTTAAAATAATAGTTTAAAAATTTAAGATAAAACATAAGGGATTGTAAGATTAACAAATCGATTTATTACATACTTATTGATAGTTTTGCATAGATATTATCATACTAATGGATGTTTTTGATGCATTTTTTAAAACATTATTTAAATTAACCATAAAAAATTTAGTAAACAAGTTTTTATTTTATTTTTGACAACAATTTAATGTCATTTTTTAATGAAAAAAAAATGGAAATTATAAAAGTATAAAATTTGCATAGTTACGTAATTTGTTACTTCATTTTTGTCATTTTCACACAGAATTACGCTGCATTTTTTCATTAAGTGCAAATAAAATTGTCAAGGTTTATAAACATTAAACTATAAAAAATACTGTAATCAAAAATTATTATTAAAACATGAGTATTATACTGTATATGAAACAAAAATTAATGTTTAATCCATAACTCTTCATCGTAACTAATTTGACGCAACATGTATTAGGTTATTTAAATTAATTACTATATTCCTAATTTACTAATACATTTTGCATCGTTGGGCATTTTTTCCATACATATTCGTGACAGTAGCTTAGCTTGATATCATTAACCGACTGTTTTATTTTACTCGCTTGTTTAGTTGTTGTGTTATATTTTTTGTGGAGTGGGAATGAAATGGCATTTAGTCATGTTATTAAACTTTAATCTCGACCTGTTTTTATTACTTATTTACGTTCATTGGTGGCCGTAACGTACGGCGCTTATTCGATGACGAGCTGCCGTAAATTATAATGCAGCGTTTCTAATTAAGTAAAACGCTTTCAATTTTATGCCCGTGGAATTAATGAGAAAAACTGTGAAACGCAATATACGGTGTGTGTAATTCTATATGCCAAAATAACATCTGAAATGGATAACTATATATACTTACTGGATGTGTAATGTACTAAATTCTACACTATTGTTTATCGTGAAACTTGTTGGGATATTTTTAATGTGAGCTGAGCATGGTAAATATTTTAGAGGATGCTGTTAAAAAAGAAAGTGCACTTCATAATATGAAAGTGAAATGCGGTTGCGATATTAATTACTGCAGTTTTCAAGGATATTTAATAATTAAACAATACCAAAATGGCACTGCCAATTAAATAGCATCAGTTAAGTGTACTTTGTAGTAGTGTTTACTGATGATAGGACATATAATACTTTTTAATTTTTCAATTTAAGTACTTTTTTGTATATCCGGTTTTAAAAAAAAAATTGGTATTTAAATTTTTAAAACTTTTAAAATTTTTAGTACTTTTAGGACACAGTTTTACTAATTTTCTAATGCGCTTTATCGACTTTATAAGTAATATTTTTAAAGTTTTCTAATTTTCTGATAATTTTTGTTAATTTTCTATTACCGGTACATGTGTTTTTTGATTTTTTTAAATGTATTTTTTGGTCTATATTTCTGGTTAGTTTATTTTTATCTATTTTTATTTTGTACATTTTCAAGAAGAGTTTATTTTTATGTAAACTATTCTCAAATTGTATTTATTATCTGTTTTTAGTACTGGTATTTCTTCCCTCAACTTTTTTTTGTAATTATTCACCCTTGTCAATTTTCTGACGCATAATTTTTCTACATGTTTTGTAAATTTGTATTTTGTAATAAACAGCTGTGTTTGTCTATAATTATGTAGAATTGGTACCACACCGTATTGGTACTTATGGTAATTGATCAAATTTTTTAAAAGAATTAGTATTTTTAGAAGCGTAAAATGCTCCATGATGTTTCAACGTAGTTTCACTTGCTGAAATGCTTGGCTTAAAACAAATTAACATTTGGGAAACGTTTGTTATCGATTTTTTAATGTTTGTGAACGGATTTGTGTACTTGAGGTGCAGATTTAGGTTTGAATTTATGTGTGCACTTTTGATTGCTACAGAATGTTGTGGAGGAGTATAACGTTGTAATACATTATTGAGTTTTGGGCATCAGTGATGTAGCTGTGTGTTTTGCAGTCTGAATGCGTTATTTGGGGATGCCTTAATAGCTGTTCACGTCTGAAAAATAGCAAGGGTGTGGTCACCCAGTGTAGAAATGACTCTCAAGTAATCTTTTGGAATGGGTATTTATCTCTTCACACTTCCCTTCTCCCAATATTGATATTAACCGTATACGCTTTTGCAACTATAATTGCGTACGAACATTACACGTAAAGTCAGCTTATTTATATTTATATCGTCCTATTTTTTATCCTCCTAAAATTGTTCACTAGTAAATTGTTAATCTTCATTTTGACAAACCATTATCGAAGGTGATAAAATATTCACTGACACCTACAGTACTTGTACTGCACATTATTACACATGGTCGATTTATATTGATTATTATGGTAAAATACACTTGTCTTCAATGTGTTACAAAATACGTTAATTGGGTTAATGTTCAGTTTTTTTCAACGACTTTACATTTGACATTTTCTTCCGTATTTTTTTTTTGTAGCAAATATTGACTGGAAGTTGTTAAATGTTGGCATCCTGACATGTCATATGCTAAATTGGCATTTTATTTGTATGATTGTTTGTGGCACATAAAATTGAAGGCAGCGTTTAAATGCAGAGAGCGTTTGAAATTAAGTAAACCACATCATTCACAAATAGAATTTCTATTGAAGGCTAGACAAAAATGATGTACAGTAGTTGCTTCTTGGAAGTTATTACCAGAAGCTGAAAGTTTGAAATTGTTTAAATTTATATTGCATTTACATAAACTTAGTTTAAAGAATACTTTCTACTGCAAAATGAAGTCAAATGTATTCAGAATTAGCTAGAAACTGACTCAGCATTACAAAACAATTTTTAAATGATGGAAAATGTCTCAAAATGTACTAAAAAAATGTACTAAGAAAATGCACTTGTAATAATAAAGATGTTGAATTTTGTCTTCATATTGACCATTACTTCTAATCACAAGTTAATTCACTTGCCTGTTGAGTCTTATTGATTGCAGTCCAGATTTACATATTGGTGGAAAGTTTTCGTTATTTTATTTAGAATTAATCGAGCATAACATATAATCAAGTCAGTCATAGTGAATGTTTTCTGCAAAGTCGACAGTGCATTATCCAAAGTATACTGTATAATGGCATTGGCTATAGACTATAATGTCATTACACATAACAGGGATAATTGTTTTTGGGTCTGCGCATGCTTGTGCATTTGAAAACATTAGCTGTTTGATTTAACGATATTTCTTGGAAACAACACGCAATTGTCGCTAATGGATCAACATTGCAGTCTCACGCAAAAGACATTGTATATCTTCGTAAATTTAAAGCTGATAAGTCGCACGACACCGTGCATGCAATATTTTATTTATTATGCCCAAATGCGATTGAAAAATACGGATAATATGACTACATAATGGATGACTAGTGAATGTGGTTGCTATTTAGTTTAATTTCCTATGGGACGTTTGAAATCATTTCTGAGTTACAATAAATAACGACTTCATTTAGTCATATTTGCGGTACATGTATTGACTATACCAGGTGATTTTATAAACTGGAACATTTTTTTCTGCTTTGTAAGAAAAAAAACGAGACAAATTGCCTTTAGAACTGATAATATTTAGTACAGGTTCTTTTTTTAGACTTAATTTTACATTGTTAGAAAAGCAAAGGGAGAAATAACCATTGAAACTAATAAGATTTATAGTCTCGAGTCTTTATTGCCACTGTAATATAAGTATATCAATTTTAAAAAAATAAACGTGGGTGTGTGAAAGTACTTAATTTGAAGGGAAATATTTTTTTGTATAACTTTTTTATTTAATTGCGTCGGTTTTTGTGATCATTGTGTTGCCAAGACGATAGCTTTGCAATTATTAGAAATTAATTTTTCATAGTAACTTGAAAATTCACATAAAATTGAACTTTTTTTTAGGTTAACGACTACAATTATACTTGAGTTTTTAAATATCAGATATTTTGTCAACAATTTAAATTGTAGCTTTTTTATCACTAATATTTTAATTTTAATACATTTTTTTATAAGTTGAAAGTAGCACTGATGGATTCTCAATAGTGCATGTTACTAATTCTACTTTATTCTCATTGTTAGTATAAAACTTTTAAATGTTGAACTTGTTTCAATTTTCTCATGTTAATCGATTGGCTGGTTGCTGTTAAAATTTCTAAACAGTTGCGAAGTTATAAATTAACCGTTACTTTTATGTCTGATTACAAGTGACCGATTTTGCGAAACGATATCTAAATTATTGGCAAGGATTTTTCACTCGCTTAATTTTGATGTTAACGAAGGCATAAGGAAATAGTGTTTTAACTCTTAAGTAGATATAAAGTGGAAATCAACTGTTTTTATTAATGTTATTCAGCATCTTAAATTGTAAAAAAAATCGAATTGGGTTAAGCTAAGCAGGCGGCTGATCAAGCGTCACAACGATGCCCCTGTTTTCTCATGCAAAATACCACAAAAAATTTTAATCGTAAAAATCACACATGCAGATCGACCTTTGTCAGGAAGAAAAATAATGTCTTGAAGACGTAAGAGAGTTATTAAACAAGTGTTTAGAGACATGTAATGCTTTTTAAACGAACGCAATGGAGTACCTAATAATTTTATTTTTTTTCCACTTTAACATAATTTTATTTGTATGGCATTGTCTAGAAACAAGTGGAGAAGCCGCTTTTAATTACAAGTGTAGTTGAAGGTTAATTATACTGTAACTGTGTACGAAGTGGCAATAAATTAAAAAAAAATCGCCTTTAAGATTTGTAGCATTTTTTGATTCCCAACGTTTTGTTTTTTTTGTAATTGAAATTGCCAATTATTGGTCTTTCAAGATTATTAGAAGTTAATGACGTTATTCATTAATAAACAAGATAGACTTGTATTGAAACTGATGCAATTAATCTGGTTACTTTAATTACAATAAAAGACTCAGACAAAAAATGGTTAAATTTGATGCAATTTAGTTTCAGAATTTTAAGAACATTAAATAAGTTTTTATTGCAACCAATGCAATTTAGTTTTGTTTATTTAAAATTTAATTAATAAACGAGACAAACGTTGATTGTAACAAATATAATTTAGTCTTGTTACTTTATTGGAGAAAAATGAAGTAATGTAAATGTTTTCTTATGAAGTCCACGGTTTGCAGTTTAAGTTGTTGTTGAAACTTTAGTAATTTTGTATTCAAAATTAACTCAATGTAACAACACAAAAAAAAATCGTTTCTTGATTTGTTTCTTGTTCTGGATAACCCCTGACAATCATTTAAACAGGTGTGTTGAATGATGGGAGGGGCCCGGAAAATTAGTTTTTTCAATGTAAAAGCTGAACTCTCTCGTAAGAAAAAAAAAATGCTAAACTGTTGGCTGAGTTGATTGCAGTGTAAGTAAGTTAAAAGTGTAGATTATGTTTAAGTTAAAAGGAAGAGGGACAATCAGCGTTTTGAAGTCAAGTTCATTCGCCCAAATTTTTCAAAAGTCTGATGTAACAAATCCAACAAGTATTACAAGGAAGAAGCTTAAAATTTTCAGTGAGGTCGTTGAACTCCAAATTACGGTCGCTAGAGGGCGTCCAAGTACATTACATTAAAACACGTTATTTGACATTTTTCTCAAAAAAATATTTACGGTTGCTGATTTGGGAATTTGAAAACAAATAGCTTTGGATATAGTGCGTCAATGAACATATTTTTTGATTTTTGACAGGTTTATTTTGTTGGAAATGTGTCAACAAAAATCTAGTGAAATCAATAGTCGCCATACAGTATAGTTTTTGGTATTTGTTAAACCAAGAAACAGTGAAAAGAAAATAAAAGTTTAAAAAGCTTAAACCTTGAATCATTGAATTGCAGATTATTTTATCGCATTTTTTGATGAATAAATAATCGGTTAACAATGGCAGTTTTTTTGCCTGTTACATCACGTTTTGTTTTTTTAATATTTAATTGCTTATTTGAAGTTAGTCTTATCACGTTTAACCTTGGATTTAAATACGTCTTAGAAAAATAAATATTTGGTTTATATGGTATCAAAAGTTTTTGATTTAAATGGGCAAACATTGTCACGTTGAGTTTTTTTTGATTTCGTTTATAGTAATATAGAAATTTGTAATCAGCAATTATCAATACAGTATTTGACTGTCAACTGAATTTTTCTTTATGAATAATTACAATATTATTTTTTAAAAGAAATTGTAGCCATTCAATACAATCTAATTTATTTGAGAAATTATACATTCCTGTTGGACAATTCGTATGTATATTTGGTTACTAGATTTCAAAAAAAAAAAAAAAGCATAAAATATCAAATGATAATTACGTTTATTAGTTAACATTAAATGTAAATTATACCATAAGTCACTGTGCAACAAATAAATGATTTGAGAGCGTAGTACAGTTTTGAAATGGTTTTTGAAGGAAAAGCAAGTAACAAATTACTTTGAACTTCCGACCGAAAATTGCTGTTGAATTTGCTTGAAATGCCAAAAGTATATTGCATTGTAATCTAATTGAGTGTTTTCTGTTTACTTTCAGGACGTTAAAAAGGCACTTGGTGCTGGTTTGGATATCAAGGAGGTCATATTTAATCGCTCTTCACAAACAGGTACAGTAAATAAATATTATTATAACTTAACGGTTACAGTACAGTAGAAAGTACACGATATTTAGAATAATTCTCACTTTAAGTTACTGAAATATACAGTATGCATTGGCCTTGCCATTGAAATTGATTACATACAGTACCTAAGCATTGATTATCTAACGCTTGCAAAATCTTTATTTAAAATGTTCAAAAATGTACTCAAAATATGCAGGCTATGATGTCGATTATGTTCACATTATTTTCATTTAATTTGTGATGTATACCCGGGTGATTGTAATGCTCGTGTGTACCATAATTACTGTTATCTAGTATAGGGGGCTTATAGCTAGAGTCAATCACATAGATATAGCATTATGTGCCCCCTTTACAAGGGCGCACTACTACATCATGGGCACATAAACATATTGATCAACCTGTACGTCAGCACTGTATTAGGAGTTTTTTAGTGAAAGTTTATATCAGTTTTAAAAACTTGAGAGTCGACTTTTTTGAATTAGTGAGATACAATAAGCGTGAATGCAGTACATGAACATAAACAAGCTAAGATATGGGTAATGCAACGTGGTACAGTGTCATGAGTTGTGTGGTTCAGAACTGTAAAATTCCGAGTTCGGTTCTGAGTGTAAACAGTTTTTTAAAGCAGAAATTTGTGTTAGGTTTGTTGAGGTGAGCACGTTTTGTGTTATCACTGAGCGAATTTAATGAAAGTTTTAAAAATAAAATTGCCAGATGAGATCCCCTATGATGTTAATGCACAATTAAGCTAGTGGAGTATCCGTGAGCTTAACTGATTAGTCTTACTGAGGGGGTCTCAATTTTAATTAAAGTTTTCTATCACTCAGTTTCCTTCTTAAATACAGTAAATAACGTTTTTAATTAGTTTTTTTGAAGGCTTTTTTTGATGTAAAAGCAATGGAGGATTAAGTAAATATTGTGATCTAGATGTTGTACTGTTGTCATTCTCATCGAATTTAATAAATTACAATTTAGGAATTATTATTTTGGCCGAAGTTTGATTATAAAATTTTCTTTTTATAGCTAAAGTGATTTTAGTCAGCCCAGAAGATTTAGACAGCTGGCCTTCTGGTGAATTACAGCATGAAATTTCGGATCAGATGAGTACAGTTCGAGTTTCCGACACCGAAGGAATTCTCTGTGTGGTCCATTTGCCATTTATTTATACTGAAGATGATTTTAGCAATCTTGTTCAAATGTATGGTCCAGTTGTTAGTTGTTTTCTATGCAGGAGTGAAAAAACAGGTACCAGTCTAAAATTATTGATTTAATTTTGTATTAATGTATTATGAATAAATTTTCTTTTATAAAAGGAGAACACAAAGGTTATGGATTTGTAGAATATTCATCTAGAGAAGTTGCTTTTAAAGCCAAACCGCTTTTAGAGCAGAAAATAATTGGTGATTGTCAGATCAAGTGCTTTTGGTTGGAACCATCTCATGTAAAATACTCTAGCCTTCATTCCAAATGCCTGTTTGTGGACCATCTGCCAGCTGGTTACAGAGATATGGTAGAATTCAGAAAGATTTTTAACGTCGTCTGTAGTCCATCTTACTGTCAAGTAAATCTGATTACTATTATTGCATCTTAATGGTTAATTGAATGTTTTATCTGTTCATTATTGATATTTAGATTGGTATTAAGAATGGACAGTCTCTAGGATTTGGTTTAGTAGAATTTGATGAAGCTGAAGATGCTGAAGATACTCAACGGCTGCTAAACCATGCAAAGTTAGGTGATCATCAAATTCGGGTCACTTATTGTGCACCTGGATATCGAGCCATGGTTATCTACAACAAACTTACTTCTGGATTGGTTTGTGTTATATTTTGATTTATTGCTGTTGTTTATGTTAATTGATTTATTATTACAGGCAATAAATGGAAAACAGCCACTATTGCCAGATCCTCCTAGAAATCCAGAAATGAATCACATGATGCCCATCAACAATACTCATTGTAAGTCTTGCTTATTTTGTGATTTTACGATGAAAAGAAATCACGTTCTAGTTTACGTTTATTTATGGTAAAATGTTTTTAGTATATCAAAGTCAGCAAAATGGAATGAATGGACGTAGTTGGGAAAATGGTCATAGAGTAACAAATGGAAATTATAACGATTCTCAGCAGTTGCCATTAGGTGCTGCCAATTCGAATTCTAGTCTTCAAGAAGCCGTTATTCTTTTATTAGCGGCTCAAGTGCAATCGCAGTTAGGAATGCAGCAGGTATTTGAAAGTCATACAATTTAACACTACAAATTAAAATCACTTTAATATTTTCAGGCTCCGGTGTTTAATAATTTACCGTCGCTCACTCTAATGCTTCAAAATGCTCTTGGTCAGCAGGGGAATCTCTCTGTGAGTCAAGTTAATATTTCAAGCATTTGGAATTTGGACGTCCATTCAGTAATACTTAATAAATTCGTTGTTTTTTTAGGAGTCATTGGATGCGACTGACGCAGTGAGAAATTTAATGGCATCACTGCAGCAAGCAAATTGCCAAACGAGATGTTCGACGTCAAATGGCAATGCAGCTGTAAATGGGAATGGCTGTCATTGGCAGCCTCCAAAGCCCAACGATGGCAAAACGTACAACAAAGTTCCATTACTGCCAGATCCTCCGTGTGTTAAACAAGTTGACTCTGGTGGCCTTCTTCCTACCCCTCCAATTTCAAAAATACACCCAAACGCCTTTTGTGGTAGTCAAGGAAATTTTATGAACAGTGCCTTACATAATGGGAGTCAAACACAGCCCTGTTTTGTCAATACACAAGCCGAAATGATCTCTAAAACGCCTTACGATAACCAGGGAAGACAAAAGGTTCCTTTATTGGGAGATAAGCCATCCAACGTTCTGTTAACAGGTCCTAATTCAGTTGGAGCAATGGATCGATCTGGTTTCTCTCTTTTAAATTCTTCAAATTCCAATGGAAACTTTGATCCAAACTCGATCGCGCAACTTTTAGCACCACTTGTACTAAAACAAAGTTTACTGATGCAAAACGCCAAAATTTCCAAGGTTAATGAAAATATAGCTTTCCAACAAATCAAACCCGGCAATGGAATTCAAACAACCCCTCCAGCTCTCATTAATCTTCTTTTGCAGTCTATTCAGCGATTGCAACAGCCTGCAGAATTAAACAAAGCTCCTGTTTTACCTAATCAAAACGGATTTCAGTTCCCCATGAACGTTTCTTATCCTTCACCAAACTATTTTCTGGGAGCTTCGTCGTTAGCCCAGAAACCGCTTCTTTTCGGCGGCAATCCGCTTGTCAGCCCACCACCACCACCAGTTCTTGGACCAACGAGGCCAAATTCTCACGTTTTAACCATGACACCTCCAGTTGCTCCGAAACAACCGATTTTTACTCAGCCATTTTTGTTTCAGTCACCATCTCAGGTTAGTCCTTTAGCAGCTGCACAGTTGATGGCTGAAATTCAGCAGAGAGGTTCACTTCTGGGAGACTTTTGGCATGCAACTCAAGCTTTGGGTAGTTCTCAGTTAGCAAATCATATTAGCAATGGGAAAATGGTCTCTCCGTTAGTAGCTGGTGTAAGTTATCAATTTGTTTTACTTAATTACGATTTTGTATCCAATTTATTGGTTAAATTCGAAAGTAATTTTTTTGGAAATGATTGTACTTATAGGTTGGCTATCCAGGATTAGCTAAAAGAAAAATGTCATTTGCACCTGAGGTGGATATAAATGTTGAGCAGATGAAAAAAAGACGAATTTGAATTGAAAAATGGAAGCATCCGCTGTGATCATTTAAAAACCAGGCGAGAGATTAATATGAGTAATTATTATACTGCTATATTTATACTTCTCTTTGTGATTGACTCTAAAGAACTTTCTTTTCATTCGTGTATACAGTATAACACTTAATATAAAATCAAATAATATATTATATACTCTTTCTCCATATTTAAAAAGAGAAATTTTAATTTATATTAGTATGTAGAGTTGTATACATTACATTATACAAAATCTCTTCAAAATAACTTACAGTAACTAAATATAAACGCCAACACAAACGTAAATACAGATTAACATTATATTAAGTGTAAATTTAGTAGTAATCACTTCCATTTATTGCAGTGGATATCTTTTTTTTTTAACATGGAGCGACTTCTATTCAGTGCAACAATTCTTCAGTGCATTAATTGCACAAATACAAACTTTAACTGTAAACAGAATCAGACCAATTAAATCTGCAGCTATACTCAGATTATACTAACAACGCCTTATTAAGAAAAAATCATTATTTCTTTGACTGGCAAAGTTTTTGCACGATAACATGTGCTAGTTTTAAGTAAATGCAGTTTATGAAACAAGTTTATTTGACCTGTTGGTAATTTTTAAACCGTCCTTATATTTATATATGTTAGGTGTTTTAGCAAGGGGTTAATTGGTACATAATGATTATGCTAAATTATGGGTTTTGACAGTTTAATTTGGTTTTTAAATTTACAATGAAAAAAACAACAACAATGTGTTTTAGTCTGAAAAATGGGAACCCTACCCAATCCGTTTTCTGTACATTTTATACGTGTATATTAGCTGTTAAGTCTACGTCGCAGTTATAACAATTCTTGTATTTACAGTACTTAGTGTTTTTAAAAACGTTGTAATTTTATTCTTGAGGGAAATTAGTATATCAGTAAATTTACAATCGCTTTGCAATTATGGTTTACTTTACAATTTTACTAAATATTCAATTTAATGTTTGAATTTAGCTTCTTGAAACGCAAATGGAGTACCTCAAGCAAAACATGAGTTTTATAAAGCCCAAATGCTGTATTTCAATAACTTATATAGACACTTAGATCTCATATTTAGACTCGGAAGTCCAGTTTAAAGCTTTGAATGACAAATCTAACTTTTTCAAGCACTCTTGTATAAAGCCTCTAAATCCGAAACAATATTTTGTTCTAAAAATTAAAATTAAGAGCTTGGAATTACCAATTGAGCATCTATAAGCTTAGAGCTTAAATCAGTTGCTGCAAGCACTAAAACTTAGGCTCTATAATCCAATTGTAAAGTTTCAAATGGAAAATCCGTTTTTAAAACACGAATAAGGTAGCTCTTGGTATTAATTTAGAGTTTTGAACAATTCAACATTTACACAGTAACCCAATTAACGAGTTTAGTTTCTATGTTCCTAGAATGTTCTTTTTTGGTTCTCTGGATTAACCGGTCACCATTTTATAAGCGAGCTTACTTTTTTAATGAAAAATGAAGTTGAGCTTAATTAGTTAAGTTCGAGGCCTTATATTAGTTAAAAGCAGAATTATAACTTAATACAAAAATGTAATGTTAAATGTAAAATCAAAGTGTTGTTATAATTGCTCAGTAGACTTTAAGTTTTATTACTGTTGATAAGGAATTTTATTTTGTTATTTTTACGTACATGAAAATAATTTCGTAACTGCAAGTGCCAACTATGAATGTTTGTGTGTACAATATTAGTTACATACAAAGCATATACATTGATTATATTAATACAAGCATATATATTTTTTTGTATTTAATAATGCTGGCAATGAGTGTCCTTAAGTAATTGTCCACATTTATTACATAGAATATTCCGATACACGTTATATGTTTATAAATGAAGATGTAATTTGGAGAAAGTATAATTAAAATTCCAGCAAGTACATTGTACACTTACATAATGGTTATATTAATATACTCGTTATGTCGTTTTTTATTATTTTATTGAATAGTAGTAAGAATATTATATGGGAGTTTAACTCTTAAGGGTAAATTTTCACTATAGTAAATTTCGATATGCCCTCTCTACTTTTATTATTATTAGGCGACTGAATAGTCCAAAATAGTCCACGATCGAATACATTATTATACTAATGGGAACTCTCATAAAAAAAGTGGAAAACATGCTTTGAATATTTATTATAATGACTGGCTTCTGTGTAAGTGAAAAAAAAGGCGAAAATACGAATAGTTGCTGAGTTAGTCAATAGTCAAGTTAGATGTTATTGAATATTTAACCACTTTGTCAAAATGTTATGGTTCATAATAAAACCTAGTATAGACTTTAGAGAATTAGAGATTGTAGAATTATTTAGATGATAATGTTTGGTGCAATACAATATTTATTAAGTTAACCATAGAAATTTACTATTACAAGTCAAAACTTGCCGGCAAAATACATATTTATAATTTTTTTTGAATATGATAATAAATTAGGAATTGTATTTTTATTTAAATTTAAAATTGCGTTTTTTCTTTTAAATAATTTAATATTTCGGCATAAATGTTTTGTTAGAAATTTTGACTTAATGTAATATTTCTTGTCGTTATTGTGTATCAATGTAGTATTTGTTTCTAGTTATTATTTATTATGCAATGGGTTAAGTGTTTTTATTATACTTTAGTATTAACAGAATGCTAGGAACATGAAACTTCAAGTTCATTTGTATTTTATATTCATCAATTTACACTTGGTTTTTATCGTTAAAGAAATTTAATAGTATTTTGTTTTTAAAAGTTAATTTTTTTTCTTACACATCTGATATGACTAGTAAAAACTAGTATTTGATAACATTATTTTATCGTTAAAATTGTCTTGAGAGGAGAAATCTAGAATAAACAACAATTGTTTGGAAATAAAATTATTAGCAAAAATTAATTCGATACGTTTTTCGATAAGTTTTTTGATTTTTATGGTAAAACATGCACTAATCTACCATATTTTTCTTTTTAGTTTTCATAATACAGTGAATCGATATACTGTAGTCTTTTAGCATAATGCTGTAGTTGACAACAATATATTAAATCAGTTGGTGTTGATTAAATTATAAAGCTGCCAAATCCAAACATTTTTTTCTCAATTATCGAAATTGCATAATAAATAAGTTAATTAATTTTCTATTTTCAAAGTCTTAAATTTGAGACAGAAAGATTATGTTTTCAGAAATTGAAAATTATTAAATAGAAATGGATGATTATTGTTTTGGATTTGTTGTCTTTAATTTAAAATCTGTTTTGAAAATATAATCTTTTAGACAATTAATTTAATGCACCAACTGAATAAATTAGATTTAATGTATATGTACATATAAATGTAAAATCATACTATAATGAAAAGTTTTATAATGATGTGCAAAAATGATTATTAATATAAAACCCTGAAAGTGTCGATGATATAAGATTTTAATTCCATTGTTATATGTACATATATATGACTTTGAAAATATTATATTTAACCTCTTATATTTAATTATGTTGTCTTTTTTGTCGTTTGTGAAATTAAATAAAACCGAGCATATTTACTCGATCATTCCCTCTTTTTTTTTTGTGTCAGCGTTAACTTTTACGTGTTCGTTGTGTTTTTCTTCATTTACATCCAACTTGTTAGAAATTGCTCACAATATTTTGCAAAACAATTCACTTGCTATCATGGGAAACAAATTTTCTTCATATTTCTACATATTCATGAGATACTGGAAGTATTATACAGCATATACAATGTACATACAAACTCAAAATTTTAAAGGAGTTCTTATCTCTAGTTAAATTTGATTACCATATTACACTGATAAATACATTATTTAGTGACTTTTTACCTATTTGCTAGTCTTGAAATTATATTTTATCATTTCAAGTGTTTCTTATCTTTCTGTAAGCGAAATTAGACTTGGACTACTTCAGCTTTTAATAAGTATAGATAACACTTACTACTTAAAACCTAAAGTGAGTCAAGTCCACTTGTCTAAATTTTATTTTAGTTCCAAATTCATTATGCAGCAAACAAAAAAATCATTTCACAGTACTAATCTGTATAATAACTTAGTTTATTAGTGTTTCCTGACAAAATGATATATGTAGTAGACACCTGTTTAAATTCTTACAAGTGAGAGAACATTGTTTTGTAAAATTGCTGGGCATTTACACTTCGTAGTATGTCATCAGTTTTTTTTTTTTCGGTGGTCAAGATTTCAACTGTAATTGTCAATTTCTGTGAAGTCTTTTGTCTTAAAGATTTATGAGTGTATTTACATGAATCACTTGACTAAACCAAATATGTTTTCGTATCTTTCTCTACATCTCTCATTAGTTGTTTTTTTTTACAAGTACTGTAGTTTTTTTATTGAAAAACTTCTTCTGCATGCATTTCTATTTCGTTATGTCATTTTAAAATATATTTCTAACAGGTATATTCGCTAAGATATTTGTTGGTCATTTTGTTTACTTTTTTTTAATTGTTTATCACCCTGATATCTATAGGCAAAACAGTCACTCGATGTCCAATTAAAAGGAGGTTTTAGTGCCATGGTTATTAACACTTTGCTGAGCCAGTTTCTAGGCTACTATTATACACTCTTGTTTTTTGGAAGACCTTATTTACTAATCAGGACGAATTTTGAACAATAGTTTTGTATTATAATATATTTATTGTTTATAAAAGTATAAATGTATGGCGGAACTAATTACTTATTATTCATAAACGCTTGGCGAAAAGAAAACAGCTTTTTGAATTTTTTTTAAAAAGTGATAATATGCAGTTTAAAATAATAATTGACAGCCTATTATTTATTTTTACATTTAAAAAAAAATAGGACAAAAATAATATTGAGTGTCAACCTTAGTGCCGTGGGCACTTGCTTAGAAATTGATAATAATTTTATTATTTAACAAAAATTCACTCAAACTCATTAAGACGATTAAAACTCCAAAATAATTAACTCAGACAATTAAAGAGTGAATCTCAAGCTGTGGGTCACGGCTTTCGTACTAATAGAAAAAAAGTGAATCTGAAGAAAAAAAAAAGGTTGACAACCAACGGTATATTTTTTTAATCAATTTTATTTTAAAGTGTTAAACCTCCGAAAGTTATATTTTATTTTTATTAAAATATTTATTTAAAAAATAACTGAATCGCTGCTATTGTAATATGGGTAAATAAAAGCATCCGGGTGACTTTTGCCCAAATATGTACATTTTGCAAGCGTGGGCAGATTGTAAGGCGTGGCTTCAGGGAAAAACTCCGCCTTTTACATTAAAAAAAAAAGTTTGTTAAACAGTGAGCTGACACTTGTTGCTGAAGTTTCAGAATTTTATACAAGAGAGATAGGCGAAAACTCTCGATTTTTTTCAGTGCATAGTTGGCTATTATCACATGTGCTTTATTGGAGTGGAGGATTAATTATCTAATACATTCGTCTTTATTAATTGTACAAAAAAACAACATATCAAATGGCTTACCACGGACCTGCTTACGGCCTTAGCCGGGAATGTCAACTGAAAGTGAGTACTGTATAACTGTATTATAAGTTTTAACGTATTAAATTGCTCGGAAAGTTTTAAGAGAGAATTAACGTTTAAAAAAATGACCGTGAAATGAGTAGGGGAAACAACAATAACACGGCTGAGCGAACATCGTCGTCAACATGGCGGACTCGTAAAAACTTTTTTTCTCTTTTTATTTGCTTGTCATTTTAACTTTTACGAGAGGCATTTTTTTTGGTCATTCGATATCTTCACCGCCTCCATCATAAGCTACATGTTTAAAAACTGATTTGACAGTTTTGACAACTGATTTCAATATCAATAACTAATCGTATTAAGTTTTATTTTAGCAATGCAAGAGTTGCATAGTTAAGAGTTACGTAGACATGTGCGAAATTAGCGTAACTACGCCGGCCACCTGACGTAAGAACACGGGGACAATTTTTCACCGTCGTCATAGAAACTCCATTTGAACCAATGCAAAGGTCGACGCGTAGACAAATTCCACTCCTCTCCTCACTACTGAAAACTCCTCTGAATTTGAGGGGAAAAAATACGCTGAAAAATAAGCAGTTGGCCTGAATTTTTGAGTATTAGATATAAAAATTATGCAAATTTCTTATTTCAAAAACCATCCAATTTGTATGCTCAGCAAGCGCACCATCTGGTATACCTCAATTTCCATTTTCTCGTGTATAATTTTGGATATAAATGACGTTGAATTACAGCAATTTCAAAATCGTTTAACCAACGCTTTTGCGGTTAATTTGTTACGTCATTTGGCTTGGATAAAATTCAGTTCTGACCCGTTATTTCAAGTTTTCTTCGGCAAGTTTTAAGCGCTGAAAAAGTTAAAATAGGACAGCACCGTTACTCACGTTAATGGTCAAAGTCAATCAGATTACTCAATTGTGTGAGAGCTTAATTAATGAAGAGGAAAATCATGATCTATTGTAGTATCTCGGTTTTGTATTTTGGTCAAAGTGAGCAAACTGCATTAAGATCATTTTTTGACACATTTCATTACTGAATTTTTTTACTTTTAAGACTTCTAAATTGGTGTCTAAGTCGTGAACCATACAATATGTTTATCGGATGATGATTACAAACATTCGCTGTTTATGTTACTTTGAAGTCTTTGGATTATTTGTGATTTTAATTTACAGTGGATTCTCGTTAACACGAACTCGACGGGACCGAGATTTTTGTTCGTGTTAACGGGGTTTCGTGTTAACGAGTACTAATGTGTAGCCTATACTGTAGTTCGGGACCGCAAAGTTGCTTTGTGTTAACGCGTAATTCGTGTTAACGGGGTTCGTGTTAACGAGAATCCACTGTACTTGCAATTTGCAAAGGTGTTTGAAAGTTGGTTATAGTCCCTTGAATGGACCTCTTTGGTTCTAAATTGTCATACAAAAGGACATAACATCTAATTAAAAAGACTTAAGTGTCCAGGATTTGGGTCGTTTTTAGTTAATTTAGATTTAGTGAACTTTCAAGTTAGCAACATTCTCGTAATTAGTGTCTTAAATTGAGGTTACGTCTGATTTAGTAGTTTTGGCAATTTAGTCGACCGTTTAATTAGCCTGAAAATTGAACTTTATAGCTACCGTTGCTTCTTTTTTTGTTGCATTTAACATACAGTAATACTGTATTGTAATGAAACCGTATTTAGCGTAGGAGCTTGTAATGAAGTGTGTATGAGCTCTATTTGAATTGAAATGAGGGTTGTTTCTGCTTTGGTCAAATTAGTGTGAGCAGGTCTTGAATATCATGACAACCGGATTTTCGTCTATTAAATAAAACACTGTATACAAGAGCAAAAGGTAATCCATTTAACATTTTATATATTCCATCTAACCTAATTGCTTTTTTTTTGTATGCAGTTGTTAAACAAGACACGCCCTTAATACATTTTTCCTGGGTACTGTATGTATTTCAATGCAGTATTTGTAATAGATAAATTATTGGCAAGTCTTTTTTTTCCCTACCCTCAGTTTGATAAAATAATCTAATTTGAGGTTTGGTGATAGCAGAGTATGAGCAAGACAACCACAAATTATCAAATTACCATAAGTTAATAATGGAATAATTAACAAAACACTGCTAAATGTCAGTTTATATTGCAAAGAAAATTACAAGTTAATGGTTTATTGATAAATGCGCTGTGATAATTTGGATCATGAAATTTATTTGAAGAAAAACTTTATTTTTTAGTTTCTTTTTGTTTGTCTACACCGATAGCGAATTAAAAGCTACACCTAGCTTATACTGTACCTGTAGAATTAAATAAATTAGTAAGTTGTAAGACAAGTGAATCTAATAACTATAATAATGACAGTTAATAATATACAATTTAACTGCTAAAAATTTGTAGCATTTTCTGCAAATGCCATAGTTGTAATATCTTAATTATTTGTTGTCGTCGACCATTTAAATAATAAAAGAAATTTGTTGTTAATATTGTTACTTTATGGCAGTAATATTTTCGTTTATTCTTATTACTATTTGTTGCTTGTCAATGTAAATTTACTAAAGACTTAGTAAATTACTGTATTGTTTTGCAAAGCTACTTAAAAGCTATTCTAATTAAAATTAATGACTAAAAAATGGAATGAAAATTCAAAGAGACTTTCTTTAGATGCCGAAACGTTAATATATTTTATTTGACTGTTATTCATCTACAGTACCGTAGTTGCTAATTAATACTCGGTATAATTAATATACTCTGTATTTTTACATTAAAGCCATAGTAGCTTATACTGCATTAATATTTTATCATTTATTCTTTTTATATTATTAATATTTTAAATTTTAAATATTAGTACTGTAACATAATGATGCTGACTGTTTATTGACTGACTAAATTATGCTATAATTGCAATAGCAATTAATTTTTTTAGTAAATGTTGAACTTTTTAGTTATTAATTCATTCAAATGATGATTATAACTTCAAATACCGTGTTAACGGTATGCAAGAACAATGAACTTATCATTTTAAGTTACAATGTGTAATATATTAATCATTACTAGAGTTTTATTGAATTGCTAAAAATATCGAAAGTATGATAATTAAAGTCATGTATGTCACTTTATTGGAAGACTTCCTTCCTTATAGTTACCAAGTCTTAATTTACCAAAATAATGGTGTCATATTATTCAGTGAATTGCGAGTTATGGCATTTAAACACGCCAAATTCATTCTATTACAAAATTATTTTAGTTTAAGTAATTGGAATTGGAAGGAAAGACACTGGTATCACCGTATGAAGCATCGTGGTCATAACGGATAGCTGCACCCTCTTATTACACTACTGATCAGTTATCTGATTATCAAACTATAATTGTGGCACCTAGAATAGCCAATTACAGTGAGTTTCTCAAATTACTAAGCAAGTAAAGTACTTACTTCAAAGCACCAAAGGCTACAACTTTGCGCTTAATGTAAATTAAGTCAGGAATGGGAAAGTACAGAAAAGAACTAAATGGTCTTAAAACCATCAGTAAATTCAAGGACTTGATAATGGAATAAATTTAATATGGTATGAACTAGACTTGACTATACCAGGTGATTTTCTGAATAAAAGAAATTTGGATCATGGCGAGTGTTTCCGTTTGATTGTTGCCATGGGGAAAAAAGTTCTAAAGAAAGAAACGAGACTAAATCGTATTAGTTGCAATGGCAATTTGTCTCGTTTTTTTATTATCAGGGGAAAATGTGTTCAGATTTGGAAAATAACCCGGTACAATTGCTTAATATGTTGCTGATTCAGTGTATAAACTAGATTAAGAATTTTCGTAAGGGAAATGTTTTTGAGGGCGTGTATGACTACGAAAGCATAGACATAACGTTTAAAATGAAGCAAACAAAATTCTAGCGAAAATGCTTATGATGTAAGAGAAAAACTTGTGTGTGCGCGACCTTTCTTTAATCTTAACTCGACGAGTGTGTTTACTTTAAAAAGAAACTGCAATTCATTATTTTTCAAATAGAGGTGTGCAAAATCGTCTGTTTTTCTTCTGCTTGAAAGTTTAACTTTAAGCAGTCACTAAAACGACTTTAGAAGAAGTTCAACTGTTCAAATTTTTCTTTCTTATCCCTCTCTTTCCCTCGACTCCTCAAGTTCAATTCTTATCTCTTGAATTTAACGAATTTTTGAAGGTTGAACGGCAAGTTTTTAGCTTTGGAAAGGAATTTTTTTTATTGTGGCAGACTGGAGGGAAGGGGGTTTGGATATGTGTGGGATTGTGGGTGGAATGTCGTTTTTCTCATGGCTTATTTCGGTTACATAAAAGTGTAATTACCTTGATGACAAAACACTTATAAAAAAAAAAAGTTGCATGAGATTTGTTTTAACTTTTCAGGTTAAAAAAAAAGAAAATAAATCGATTGCCAAAGTGGATCATGATGACGGTACAACATTTAGCAACACTACTGGTTTTAATTTTAATGCGAACATTGATTTTTTTTCAAATTGTATTTGTGTTTGCGTTATCATTACGCTATTAAATTTATTAATACAGTATTTTGCTTGATGGTAATTTAAAAGTGACTTGTATTGTAAGTTCTACTACTGAGCATCTCGGTGCACTTTGAACAATCGTGTATACAACACTTAACCTCACTTTTGGACTTTTTAAACAGAATAACAATAAGAATAAGAAATGAGGCCATTTCATCATTTTTTATGTTTTTATTAAACTTTAAAATTGTAGGATTAAAGTTGTTTTAGGTTATTGAATTTCCTGTAGCGTTTTGTACAGGAAAGTAAACATGGCACCAGTTACTCAATCGTTAAAAGTGAATTGCATTTGCTAGTTTAGTTTATAGAGTAGTTAAATTGTTGATTTGTTTAGTTTGAGTTGATGATAAATTTAGCCTTTAATTTGCAATACAGTATTTGGTACTGTTTAAAAGTTTTTTGAGTGTTTCTTGGTTGCTTTGTTTACTTAATGGCTTGCTCACTTGAATTTTAGTCATGTTGATTAGAGTTTTGTCCACTTTGAGGTTCTATCAGTTTGGAACTTCAGTTTCTTCGTTTGGTTATTTGAAAACTTTGATTGGAACTTTAAACACATAATTTGATGCTTTGGTTACTTTGATTTGATGTATGTGTTTTAACTAATTTTGATAATTTCAACTTATTCTATGATGTTTCTGTCAACGTATTAACAGTTTCCATAAAATCAGTTTAAATGATATTGACAGTTAGTAATCAAAGTATTGGCTGACTTTTTGCTATATTTGCCAATTGGTTTTTTTTTTATTAACGATCGACATGTTATTTTATTCATTTGGTGAAGTTCTGATTATTAACTTTGTCAACTGTTTGTCGTAATATTATTTAACAGTTTAACTTGTACTGAATAAATCATATTATGCGTTGCTCTGTTTTATTTCCTGCTTTGGCACTTGAAGTTTTAAGTTAAGTGTAACACCTATTTTTAGCACCGGTATTCATTTTATTGTACAGTACTTTTAATCGTGTTTGTTTTTTATAACGAACTTAGCGTTTAAGATATTCATGTTTTATTGGTTTAATCTCTGTTGTTTCATTTATAGATTACCGGTTTATATTAATAGCTGTTTTTGATCCAGAATGCATATACTCGTAACTTTTGTAAATTAAGTATTTATAAATTACACTGCTAACGATTTACTACTGTTCAGTTCTGTTTTAAATTTAATATTAGTTTATTTGGCTACTGTTAATGATTCATTTATGGTTTTAAGTTCTAGTCGACATCAATTCATTATCAGGCGCCTTTTTCTTTTTGGGGTTAATTCTAAGTGATAACTTTTAACATTACGAGCAATTTAATATCATTACAATTTAATTTGGTACATTAAAATTTTTTTTTTTACATTTAAATTACAGTCTCAAGCAAAGTTTAATTTGGATCGAGCAATGGCTGCTCTGGATTGGATAGAGCGAATTTTGGAAAGACAATTCAATCCACCAAAACCAGAAGAAGGATTTAGGGACCAAATAGACATTGCAGCTGTCCTAAAAGACGGAGTTGCCCTTTGCGAGTTAGATTCTTGTTTTTTTGTTAGTTTAATTCACATTTAATTTATAAACATACTTTATTATTGAATAATTTTAGATTAATAAATGTCCTGGAGCCTGGATTAATTAAAAAGGTGAACACTATGTCGGCACCATTTAAACAGGTTAGTAAACGACATTATTTTAGCAACTATTTTTAACAGGGAAAAAAAATATAAAATAAATGATGTAACCTATTTATTCTCGTGTTGTTGACAAAATGAAGTTGCCTTTTAAGGCCAGAATATTGTTATAAAATTGTTTTATAATATCATTTTATCAGCGTGTACTGTATAAAGATGAAAACTATTTTTATGGTTTCATTATAATTATTGTTGAAGGACTTTTGACACGTGTATGGTGTCAATTTCATTTTCATTCGCCTCGTTAAACTCGAGAAAAAAAAGGTCATTCAAATAATGAACTTCTCCACTTAACAAGTACTTTGTTTTTTTTTCTTTCTAATTAGAGAGAGAACGTTGAAATGTTTCTCAAGGGATGTGAAGCCTATGGACTAAAATCGCAAGACTTGTTTCAAGTAAACGATCTGTACGAGCACAAAAACGTCTACATGGTAAAAGTTCTTGGCGTCGTCAATGTTGTTTATCTTTGTGTTGACCTGGTGATTGATGATGACAGTTAGAAAAGTCAATCGGTTCCATTTTCTTTAAAAGCGCCAATTGAAACTCATTCGTATACATTATTTTGTATAATATCGAGTGAACTTTCGCCGTCTTGCTTCTTAATGATGACGGGATGAAATATTTGGCGTCGTTACTCTTTAGGGAAATGTTCATAACAGCTTTTTATTGTCTAAATACAGCATGAATGACCTACTTAAGAATTATCATAATATTATATTTATACAAGACAAGGTTGAGGGACGAAATAAGAGGCCATTTCTGCTGTATTTTGCAGCTGCTACAATTACTAAATTAAACTTTTTTAAAGTGTGGAAACTTCTGAATGAATTTGAAATGATGATCCAGTGTGAACTCTGTACAAGTACAACTGTAAAAATAGATTAAGTTATTAGTGGATACTATGATGAATTTTTATCTTAATTTGCAGTGCCAACAAAAGAATTAACTAAATAAGATCATCACTTACAATGGGATGGTTTCCCGTTATATTTTTGATTTGGGAGAGAAAATGTTCCAATTTAGAAGATCATCTGATATACTTAGTTACAAGTTTTTAAGAATGAAAGGAAAACCGAATTATGAAAAAGTATTTTGATGCTAGAAAAATGTTAAACAACTACTGAATCCGCTTACATTTTTACAATTTAGCATTTTGCATTGAAAATAAGCTGCGGTTGAATTTTAAAATTTTTTTTAAGACTTAAAATCCAGCCGCATTAAATTTACATTAAAAATAAATTTCAAAGGATGTTTTTTAAAAGCTCAAACGCGGATCAATTTAATTTGTAATTTAAATTCAGCCAACGCTGAATTTTTATATGGTTATTTTTAATGAGTAATGAATTACCCTATTATCTAAAATACCGATTTTTTATAGTGATTTATAAGAGACTATTGTTGAACTTTTCATTTGTTGAATTGTTAAGATTTACAGTTGTTTTATATAATTTCTTTTTCTGACAAATCGCTTATGTTTTTGAACTGTCGCTCAATCATCTGGTTATTGATCGCTGAGTTAAGACAAATAGTAAAGGTAGTAACTCACTTTTAATGTTGTATTTTTCAGGTGATTGACTGCCTGTTCGCTCTTGGAGGTTTAGTAAGTCGTATACACATTCTGCTGTTTGCTGTAGTGATAAATGATTCAACGAAGTTTTTTTTTATTACGTTCCGTAGGCACAAAAGAAAGGCTTCAACGGTCCTCTGTTGGGTGTGAAAGTGGCTGACGAAAACCGAAGGAATTTCACTCAAGATAAATTGCTGGAGAGTCAGAAAATTATTGGTCTGCAGTATGGAACCAACAAAGGCGCTTCTCAAGCTGGAATGACGGCGTATGGAACCACAAGACAGATACTTCCCGATGGAAGGTAATTTGCTTAATTACACAGGAATTTATTTCCAAGTTGTTGTTTTTTTTTTTTTTTTTTGGAATCATTTTGATATAACAAACTATTTGTCTTGTAGTTAAAACATCTGACATTTTTGGAGGAAGTTCACATCAGTAGAGAATGTTACCACTAATATGCAAAAAAAGAAATCTAAAATTTTTGTTTTATATAAATATATAATATGATGGAATGATCAATTTTTTCCAAGTTTAAGATAATTTTTTTTCTCTGAAACAGGATATTATAATGCTATATTTTGTAACTGCAGTTATGATGTTATAAGGCAAATATAAATTAACTTTTTTTTTAGTTTTGTTTTTTCTTTCTGGATTTATATGTGAAATTGTAAAGTTTCAAGCCTCCATTCGTACATTATTTTTTTTTGGTACTATAGCTTTGCACAATGTTTATATGAAACTTAAAACCAGTTGTTTTAAAATTTAAGAGGCTATAAATTTCCTATAAGGGCACATAACTTTTTTATTTATTTCTTTTTTGCAGTAAACTTTGAGAAAAAAATCTTTTTTTAAATGAAACTTTCTAAGATTAATGTCAAAAACTGAAACTAAAGAAAGTGTTACGTTTGCGAGACGAATCTTGTTTTGTTGAAATTAACAGAGAAAAAAATTATTTTGCGAACTGGTCGTTAAAGTTAGATATGTTTTCTTTTTAAATAAAATATATGAAAAAATGATCAACATTGCTGGTGGGCTATTAATTTTTTTAAAATTGCGATTAATAATTATAGGTGTTAAATTTCAACTCAAAAGTAGACTTTTCAAAAACGAAAATTTAATTTTTAAACTTTAAAAATACCGGTAATAGGAAACAGACAATCGAAGGCGAAATTATTTTGTAATTAGTGATGTCATTAATCGTAATTATTGCATACGCTGACGTAGGTAGTAGTTACACAGTTTGTTCCAATGATATGGTCGAAGGAACGTCAAATCTGTCGGTTTTAGATGCTTAAAGGAGTTTTATTTACCATCTATTTTAAAATTAAGAACAAATTTAGGACTGGTAAAGATGAAGATTTGCTGTATTTTCTGCTGGAATGAGATCAATTTGAACAGTACACCTAGTGTTACCAAATGTGGTCATATGTTTCATGAAGATTGCCTTTCTCAATGGTTTAAAACCGACTCATCGTGTCCTCTCTGTCGCACCAAAATTTGTCCAAGCACCGATTTAGTTCAAAAAGTTTATTTCGAAACCGTTCCAGACGCTGGATTAGATGACAGTTTTGATTTGCTGAAGCTAAAATTGGCGGAGAAGGAGCAGGAGTTGAAATCATTATTAGACAAGCGAAAAGCAAGCGAGATTGAATGTAAATTGAATGCTCGTCGAGTTCGAAGGTTGGAAGAAAAAGTTCATTCTCTTGAAAGGAAGAACATTGATTTAGAAAAAAGCTTGAATACGAAAACAATGGTAACGAAGATACTGAAAGACAAAGTTAAGATGTATGAACAGTAAGTTTTTTAGTATTTTAAAATGATTAAATTGTAACTTTTTATTTACTGAAAATTACTAAAAGGAAAGAAAAAAGTGACACTGATGTGAGTGCGAGACCGAACCCTTTAAAAACACCGATGACTGTCAATTTGAAAAGCAGTGGCGAGTCAATTGCCTCTTCAAAAAAGTAATATATTTCTTAAATCTTAACATTTCAATACATTTTATTGTTTTTTTTAGGAAGATGAAGATGGAAGACACTGTTTCCCAAATGCATAAGCCACCGAGGATCAAGTCCACAATAGATTATAGAGTTAGTTACTGATGGCTAAATTTTTAATTGAGTGTAAGTTAACACGTACAAATCTAGGAAAGATCAGAAGCAATGGGGTCCCAAGAGGCAATGGTTCCAAAGCCACATCTGGGTCGCAGTAGAGACTTCGGATTAGCTGCTTCGTCACCAGTATTATCGCGTTTAGGGCCTGTGACTTGTTTTAAAGCAATCGGTTCACGCACACACTCTAGAAATGCTGCTGCAAGTTCATCAAATTCTAAACCGGCTTTGAAAGGCAAGATGAGTTATCAATGAGAAATTTTTAATTGCATGTAAGTTAATTGATACAAATCTAGGAGAAAAATTTAAAAATGATTCCAAAGTGGCAACGGGCTCAAAGTCACGTTTGGGTTACCATGGTTGGGTTACCACGTTTGATTAGCTGCTATGTTACCGGTGTCGACTCTTTCAAGCCCAATCGTTTCGAGCATTCTGCTTAAAATTACATAGAAATCAGTATATATAAAATCACTTATTGCACAGAGGCCATTAAACTTTTGAAATCTGAACTGCATTACGTTTTGCATTATTGAAATACTTTACTGTAATATAAAAATACCCAAACTAACAATGCATTTCTTGTAACATTTCTACTGTTGAATAAACGAAAAATTTATATCTTAAGCTCAAAAATGACCAAATTAATTTCAACGTCAAATTGATAATAATTTTGTAATAATACAGTATGTACCGGTATACTTTATATTGTACTAAGTTACATATTATTCTAAGTAACTGTATAACACAATACAGTACCGTGCAACATGGATTCTTATCATGTATTTGTTATATTAATATCGGTAACTCAAAAGTTATAATTTTGTTTAGTCAATATTAAAGAAATATATTTCTAATTAACTTCTAATTAATTGAATAAAAAATTGAAAGAAAAAAAATTTTTTTTTTTTGGTTTGTTTTATAGTAAAGTATATAGTGTGTTATTAAGCACCTAACATTCGTCTTCTCCGGTGTGTCCGAGTTGGTTTAATCGCCAACT
>JAAFCF010005931.1:4551476-4630366 GCA_013389785.1 Helicorthomorpha holstii
TTAGTTACCGGTAGGCGCAATTTACTAATCTGACGTCAGGACCGACCGACGGTAGCCCCACCCATTCCCTAATATAAATATTTAATTTTTTAGACTGAACAAACAACTTTTTTTTAAAAATAGCGTCGATTACATACAGTATAACTACCCAAATATTAAATACTGACGAAACATGCATTAAAAATTCTTCTAGATTTTTAAAAAAAATGCATGTTTTTACTGTTTGAACGTCATAGTTGGAGCAATTGACGATCAAAATTGTGATCAGCCGTGACGCTTAAACCAGGCAAAGAAATAAAAGTACCGTAGTTACAATGAAAGTGAATAGGGATCAGCAGTTACGCTTTTAGAAAAACGTTTTAATCAGCCACCACTAGATGGCAGCCCAAAAACAATGTGGCCCGTTTTAAAAAAAAAGTGGCCCGTTTTTAGGAAAAAAAGAGAGACCTGGAGGGCATAAATTTGATGTATAACTTTTTAACAACAGCAAAAAATGTTAATATTAACATTTTCTGGTCCAAATTAAAAAAATAGCAAACAAACAGCAAGCGATCTTGACTTTGTCAGTTAAAGCTATGTGAGCAAAAAATTTCAATTATTTTAGACAAAAATTCCACAAATGAATTTAACGACAAACATGCTCTCAGAACTTTTAAACACTGTCAAATGCACTAAAAAATATAAAAACGGCATTTCAGAAAAGTACAAATACAAGACTTCAATAGCTTCACCAAAAATACCCCGATGACCATGTTTCATCTAATAAGTAATGACAAGCCTATTTTCACTCCAACTAACAGGAAATTACGTACATTAACATCATAGCTATTTCCGGCGCTTTTTTATTAATAGATAAAGTATATCTCTCTAAAGAAAATCCTCTTAATCCTTTTGAAGATTTAAGTGGATGATATGACCGAGGCTTTAATTTTCTCTAGAAAAAAAAAAAATAAACAGACCACAATGATGCCGTGCTTTGGCACACATAAAAGATCTAATTAATTAGAGAGGACTTTGGTTTAGTTGGTACTTGTCAAAAAGGCTTTTGAACTCACCGCAAATCGCCTAAGCTAAAGTGGGGCATTTATAATGCATATTTCACTACAAAGGCTTTGAACCCAACTGCAGTAAATAACATTGGGGAATTAACTGCATTTTTTACGGTTTATAGCGAAAGATTTGTTGTTTTAGTACAAACTTCCTGACTGAAAGTTTTCAGAAATAAGTTATTTTCCACCAATTACAACTGAAGTTTATTAGGACGTGGACCACTTTAGCTCTAAACAACAATGAATTATTTGGAGAAGTTGACAGCTGAAGTGAACAAAATCCATATGAAAAACTACAGTTTAGTTGATTAAAAATTATTAAAAAAAACTTATATAAATCCCATTTAACAACAATGTTTTCAGTACTGCTCTGTCAAAGTGTGGACTGTTTCAGGTAACAAAAATTAACAAATTATTAACTTACTATGAAATTTCTTTCATTTTGGTAAAGGATGCTGAAAAAAATACCCATGTTTTGAAATCCGACACTGGTAATCGTACCGATAGTGGGTTAATCCAATTGGTTGTAACCCTGGATATACACTTACAGGCAATTACATCAGCATTTGCTTAGAAGACGAAACTTGGTCCGGAAATGATCCTTATTGCTGAATCGTCATTCGATTTTTAATATATTAAAATTTTAATTTTCACAGGAAATAATATGGCATCACTGTAGCGGATACCTGAAAACAATACGTTATTCATGTTTGAAAGAAAACATTTTAAAGCGAAAACTCACTAATTCTTAATGCGTGGGAGTGAAAGACGCAATAACTACAGTATGTTGTTTATCCATACGAACAAAAGCAATACAATAGACGACTTGGAAGTAGTCCTGTCTTGTGATTTCAACTATGACATTACGGTAACTTTTTGCTTTAATAAAATGGCTTTACTAAAATATTACAGCCTCCAGTAAAACGGTACTCAGATTATTTGATCGATCAATCCTTTCAGACAACTATCAACAAAAGTCAGTATCAAATGCATTCAGGTACACTTGCTAAAAATTTAATTGACCGTATGCACGATTAAAAAAATAAATTCAACTTATGCAGACGGGCTTACGCAGTGTTTATTTGTACCGTTGAAAGACTAAGGGCATATCCAAATGTTACTGCACGTTAAAAATTCATTAGTCGGACGCAAAGGATTCTTTGTGTTATTTGAAGTTACACACAAGCTCAAGTAATAATTAATATAGCTTTGTTTGCATAAGAAATTCTGAATTTCAATTTCAGATTTAACAGATCATCTTTAATTAAATTTGACTCCAACGACTGTATGTTACTAATTTTGAAGACATGTTTGAATCATAAAGAAAACCATTCCAGTTGTCAATGTTGTAGGTGAAATTTACTGGAATTACTATAAAGGTAAATTATTTAAAAATTGATATTAAAATAGATTAAAAAGTTGAGCATCTCCTGTTCAAGTAGCTCTTTGAAGACTTACAATGCGAAATTTGCTTATTACAACTGCCCAAAGAATTACACAATAGAAGAATCAACGGCTCTTTTAATCAATGGGTCTAAATGTAAAAGCTGAAACCTAAAAGGTAAAAACTACTATATAATTAACGTTGAAATATTTACTCAAGTCAAATATGGTCGCTTTTGTAGGAAATCGATGGACCAAGTGGACGAACTTATCCAAATCCTTCCATTGCTACAAATATAGAATCGAATTGGCTCGAAATTGTTACAAGTAAGCGAAATTTTTCTAACGAAAATGTATTGATTTATTAATTAACTTATAATAAAATTTCAGAAGCAATTGTACCGTGGTCGATTATGGTTTTCGTCACAGCAACTCAACAACTGCAATAAAAAATCTCTTTCCGTTTGTTGAAGATCTACTGAAACACGTTTAAATTAGTTCGAATTACCGTATTAAAAATCTGAAATTTGTTATAGCAATCGTAGTAACAAATAAATCTTACCTTAATTTGTGTATAAATTACCAGAACGATTGTAAATCCGGAAATCCAACGCACTGAAACTAGCACAATAATGTTTTGCATAAACTTTAAACATGTTTTTATTAAACAGTGGTAAATACAAGTTACAGACTCAAGTAAACTTTGATCTCACCTAATTAAATGAATAACAAAATAATAGTTTTTATTTTATGTATAATTATTTATAATAATATTTTCGCCTTTTTTTTATTCCCATCATCTGTTAATGAGATGTTTGTGCCATCACAACGTTTACAAGTCATAATTAAACAACTTATTAACATTTTCTAAATCGATTATTAAGTTATTATTGGGTGTATGTTTTTTATTTGATATTTTGTTTTGAATTTGCAAACTGACAGAAGGAATGAAGGAAAAAAGTCTGACCCTGTTCAATAATGATGTTCATATATTTTATATCGTGAATAGCAGATGAACAAGAAAGAGAAAAAATAGAGAAAACGCATCAAAAAAAATATTAAGAATTAAATTAAATATTTAGCAATGAGATGAATTTTATTTATTTTTTTTTAGATAAACATGGAATTTATATTTTTAAAAATTTATTCAGTTTTTCGCTCTTAAGAGATGGACATTGGCGAAAAACATGAAATATAAATTATCGTGTAGTACATTAAGAAACGGGACCAAATCTCACCAGTTTCAACAGCGATTTTTCCCGTTTCTTTTTTTATCTCAATTCAGTGTACAGCCAATACAATCAAAACTAAAAAATCGATATAAAATGTCTTTTAAAAGAGTGCGCAAAACAACACCACCTTTTCAAAATTTCAATATGGCCGGATTATAAATGACAAAGTCGATAAGTATGGAGTGGGCCATAAATGATAAGACCTAAATTCTTTCTAAATGTCATTTTAAATTAAGGCCCATCGATTACGACCCACCCCTTGTGAATCAGGTTTTACACACAGTTTTATATGCGATTGTCACAATAAATTTCAATGTATTATTACATTTGAGTCATTCTTATTTCCTTTACAATATATCTGAGTGTTTCATGTTGTATTTTTTATGTAAATATTTGCTATTGGATTTTACACCAATTCAACTAATGCTTTTGAAATCTCAGATGGGTTTTAACAATCAATACGAGTACATCATATTGTACACTTTAAAAGCTACTGGATATGTCATTTATTTGTAGCGTTAATATTAAACCAAAAAAATAAATAAATAAAAATAAAGTCTTAAACGACTTTTTGTGTTAACTATTAATGGATTTTCGTGTACTTCTCAGCGTATATTTTTATAAGAGGAGTGATTTTATCATTTGAATGTGATAGTATCGATTGCTATCGACAAAATATTAAAGCTGTACAAGTGACAAATGTATCTAGTCCTTCAGCCAAGTAATCTATTTGGAACCTTTACAAACACATAGTCAATTTTCGTAGCCGCAATTTCAAAAATTTCAAATACAATTTCATAATAGAGTTTTCGATGCTTCAGGGACTGAGGTGGAGTATTGCTATTGGAAATATTTGGATTAAATTTTTATTGATCCTTTATTTTTTTTTTGTTATTTTGTCAGTAACAAAAATTTTAATAAAAGTAAAACTAATATATTTTTTACAAGGATTTTGAGGTCCTTGTTTGCAATGGTTATTACTGCAGTTCTTATGCCAAATGACCAAAAAGCTGATTGCCTTATCATTATCAAGCAATCTTTATGAGTATTAAGATAAAAAAAAATATATGCCAAAAATATCGGAAACAGCGTAATGTAAGTAAATACTGCATTTAGATGCAAAATCATAATATTCTGGAAAATTGGACAATGGAAAACAAATGGTAAAATCAATACCAGCTATTTGTATTATTAAAAAACTAAGTATGGTACTGCTAAACGTCAATATTTTTGTCCATTATTGATTACCAAAAAACTCAAATGGAAGTAATATTAATTGGGTTTAAATTAAACACTTTTTTACCGTAAAAAAATACTCCAACTTAACAGTAAAAAAGCATCAAATTACTTTTAAGCGTCAAATTTATTTAAATATTTCAATCTTTTTATCAAATTCTTAAATTTCACAAATTGCTTATAACAACTTGCTGTATTTTGAAATTGGATGGCACCAGATACTGCATTATCAATTACAGTATATAAAAAACATAAAAATTTAGACATTTAAAAGTATCAATTTCAGTTATTCTACTACTATTTCAAACCTAATTACCGTATACATGTCATTAATAAATATGAGAAATAAATTGGTATATTATTTTTGTATTACTCATCAATAAAAACTGCATCTTTTTCGTTAAAAAGTAGTAGTAAACAATTTTTTTTACTTTCAATACTATCAGAAACGGTATATTCTCTGCCAATTAGTCTTCTACATTTCTACATGAGATCTAAAGTTTCATAATCAATATCATGCAGGGTCAATGAATATGTTTTGTTAAACGTCTATGGAGAGAAAAAGTGGGGTCCATAACATTGATTTCGTAATTATTATTACTGTACTATACTGTATGTGCGTGGGGCAATTACAGAAGTAATTGCTTTACATTCTGCGTGCATTCAATTGACTCTCTGTCACAAGCTCGCGAGCCAACATCTCCAAATCAACACCCCACAATATGAATTTTAAACTGTATGAGTAATGGTTATCATAACAACACTAGTTATTTCTTTCTTTTTTTCTTTTGGGAGAAAAATTCCTGATTAATAAAAACATTAGTGAGGTATGTGAGAATGTGACACAGTGGCAATCCCCAGATTTAATGTAACATTGAGCTTAATGGCGTTGAAATGCGCACTCGTTTTAAGGCTTTGATAATTTATTTTTAGAGGAAATTGTTTTGAGGACAATCAATATACTTAAAACAGTATTACACGCCACCTGCTGGCTTTCCTTTACAAGATCAAGTGCCCCAGGAATAATAATGTTGCATAATAATTTTATGTATAGGGGGATAAAATAAGAATGAGAAAGAGAGAACAACACTATTATGTGGGGGTTATTTATATATTTTTTCCCCAGAAACAATAAATACTGTATGTACAAGCTAGAGGAGTAAGTATACCAAGGAGAATTGGTTTAAATGTTTTAAATGTGTTAATTAACGTTCATTTGGAATGCAACTCATTTATAATAAGCACCAACTTCAATAAAATTTTCTATATTATATACGTGTATAATTACATACAGTTTACTGTACATATACAGTCCAAGACATAATTATAGCAACACCTGTGCACGTAAATAATAATGGGTGGTTGTACTGTACAACTAGCAATTTGTAAAACATGTTACATAATTACACCAGTTTCATAGTAATTAATAAAAGCAGTCATTTGCATAATGATAGACTATATAATGGCGAAAAATGTTCACGTAGTTGATTATTGCATTTACATACCACAGTTAAATCTATTTTTAAAAATAAGTTCTGGTGGGAACTAAATTCACTTAATTTTGTGGTGTTAGACTTTCAAAATTAACTGTTTTGATGGCTAAATTTAGATACTTGAAAAGAAATTAAAACCTAATTTAAACAGTGTGATATTTCATATTAGAACTCACAATTTACCAAGCCAATTAAGAAACGAGAATATATTTTATTATGGCAAATTTTCCTGTAATTTTTCTTGTTGTTAATAAAAAACAAAACAGTTTCAATCGCGATCTTTCCCATTTATTTTTTTCCACGAAAAAATATCATAAAAAAGACAAATGGATCGCAAATTACAAATAAACCAAAAATATTTAAGGCAACCAATTAGTGTTTCATCTATAAAAATTCGTTAGTAACAACTGCCAATTAATAATAATTATTTAGTCACTAGCAGTAATTAATTAAAAAATAATAAAGAATGATCAATATGCTAAAAATAACTGATCAATGTCCCCATTAATGCATGATAAATTAAAGGAGAACCTATTGACACTCAAAGTAAGTTGTCAACACTTTTAGCTATCGAAATCGCATTACAAATCTGTAAAACAAATTATTCAAAACAGTTAGTATTTCCAAATTGAGTGCCAGTAGTTGGTCCCTTAAATAAACAAAATAAAGAGTTTTTTCTGACGTTTTTTTCTTCATATACATGTAATTTTATGGTATATAATGACTTATGAGGTGCTCTGTTTCTAAAGTAAAGGTCCTTACAGAAATAAAATCCTAATAAAATGTCATGACATAAACTCGTTATTAAAATAATAAAAAATATACGAGACCTGATAATGCATCTATCAATAAATAATATAACCACGAATCCACGATGCCCATAAAACTGGCGTAATAAACATAACTATTGCATTTTATTTTTTAGCTCTCAATGCAGTGCTGTCATATGATGTTGCTTTAATGTTATTTAAATAGGCTTGCTGTTACATTTATGTGATGGACTGTACATTAGATTTTGGATGGCGTGTTTTATGTTGATCGATTGTTTTAGCATGCACACAGCTATATTGTATAGCAAAAATAGAGAAAAAGATGTAAATAGAGAAAATGGGCGGAGCTAAACGGAACACACATTATTGAGAAACATATGTTTCGGAACAGTATACAGTATTATAGAAATGTTCATATGTATAGAAGTACAGTATTGATAAACAGTAATTACATGGCGTACAACATGCGTAAAGTATTTGGTTTGTAGGCTATTTTTTTTTCTGCCTGTGTTTGGAAATTTAAATTTTTTTATTTCAATTTCCATTAAAAACTGAACAAAACAATTTTTTTTGGGTAAAGCGTTAAAAAAGCTCTTTTTTTGTGTGGAAATGGATGGATTTTCAAAATGGAAGGATTAAAGAGTGTGTTTTATTACTGTTTTTTTCTAATTTCCTGAGTGATTTCCCATCTCGCTAGAGGGCGTTGTTGCATGACTTCATTTTCCATAGTGCAATAATAATCATCATTTTGCTGTTATTTTTATTTCTTTTAAAATAACATTAAAGCTGGTTTTTTAATTTTTTTCCTTTTAATTTAATGAGGTATTTGTCCCTTAATTATTAGAAAAGGTCACAAAAACAATGTCAATGCGCTTTATAAAGCTTTTTTGTTTTTTTACTTTTTTGTTTTTCAATTTCACCGTTTTCGTTTGAAATTTCAGTACTCAATTTAGCGTGCCAAACTAAGAAAGCACTTTTAAATTTATTTTTTAAATAAATAATAAGATGAAATTCAAACACTACATTAACCAACCAAACGTCAATGTAGATCCAATGTCAAGAACTTAAACCTGTAATTTAAAATTAGGTAACCCAAATACTTGTACATTTACAAACTATGTCAGATTATTAAACCTAAATTCTTATTTAATTCAAGTCGAGTCAAGACTGGTTTTAATTTTCTTTTGCAAATATTTAGCATCTAATAAACAGCAGTTTAAAAATTAGTTATTACTACGAACCACAGATTGAGATCTGACTATTAAAATTAACATCTTCAGAAGAAATTTTGATTGTGTCAATATGAGCCACTTCTGTTGCTTAATATCAAACATTTAACAAATTTCAAAACATGTTTAATTAATTACCGATATTGCAATGCCGTGACAATGTCGATTTGAAGGTCAATCAAAAACTTTCATAACTAAAATTAAATTAATAACTCGTTAAATCGATCAAAGCTCAGAGTTTAAAGTTTTCCCATAGAAACAACCGATCAATACTGTTGAAATAACAATGGCTATTTTAGTTTATTACTCATTATTGCTTAACTTTATTATATTTTTGTGACCTTTGCTAAGTATTATTTTTAATTTAGGGTAGTTGCAAAAAATGTTTTCACTTACACTATGCAATTAAACTCCAATTAAATCTTTGCCCAATGAGTTGAAAAAAATTTTCGTTGTGAGGCTCAAAATACTTTCTCAATTTTTCAATCACTTGCTGTGATACCTGAGGATGTTTTCGGCCTTTAGTTTCACTCAAACACTTTTCTGTTGTTTCGTTCCTTAGACAGAAAAAACCCTTGGTTTTATTGAAATAAAAATTTTCTGGATGAACGAGGTGCTGTAGTCCCAAAAATTGTTCGACTAATCTAACCTCGGCCAAAGGTTCAGTGACCAGTCTTTCACCGTCCACAATGTGCATCTGAGACCGAGGAAACACTTCTAACCAACGGCTAACATAGCGCTCGTATAAACTAATTTGGACAGCCTTATATTCTTCATTAACTTCACCGTTTTCTGGACGAATAGCCAGTGTCTCAAATGGCTCGTATGGTTTACCCTTGGACGCTTTATTGGCTTGGATTTGTGTGTAATCAGATATGGTGCGGGTAACCGGATCACGAACTATGATGAGAAGCTTAATATGCGGGTTCATGGCGTAGATTCGACGGGGAGCATGACGGGTAACGAAATAGGACGGACTTTTCTCCACCGTCAGTTGATCGGGAAAGGAATAGGGCATTTTACGACGGTACCATTCCAGCCCTAATGAATATTTAGTGTCGTCGTCAAAAAAGTGCACTTCCTGAGTGGCCTTAACCACATGTGGATGAAGGTTAAGAAACTCCAACAAAGCCCTAGTCCCACATTTGCGAACTCCAATCACGATGCAACGAGGGAGACGACGTTTGGTCTTGGGGAACCGTACTCGGCGACCTCCTGCGCCGGCACCGCCACTGTCACTACTATCTACCATTTGCACCAGCGGTTGATGGATACTTTGATTGTTAAAAACAACCGGTTGAATGTTGTTGTTATTATTATTATTATCGTCGGCTATTACATGTTTGGAACTGCTATAGTCGGTAACTAGCGCCAACAGGCTGTAACTGCCTAAAAGTAGAAGAAAAATAGTGGTTAATAGGCATGTACTGGATATGGACGGTCGACATAATGATGATGATGAAGATGGCCTATTTGGATCTATTTGGACAAAGGTGGCGTCGTCCGATGATTGCACACCAAAGGTTTTGGCGCCACTTTTCATTTTTTATTCAGTGTCTATGTCACCATGGTCGTTTTTCGATCACACCTGATGACTCGGTGGTGTTGATGTAATAGATGAAGGCAGGATGGTGGTGGTTGTCATGGCTACCATTCTCTCAACGGCCAAGCGAGAATGGCCTATTTAAACACCGACGCCCAACGCACTTTATGTCAATGTTGTATGTTTTACTGCAGCCACACGATACCTGCAAAATCAAGATGAATTAAATTTTTAAATTCAACTTCAACAACAGTCACATCAATTAATTTTGAAGGCCGACTACTTCATCTGAAGGCCAAAAACGTTAAATACACACGAAAAGATGAATTAAATACACACAACTTCGATCAATCATTCATCAATTAATTATAACTTGCGCTGCAATGCACGACTATTAAAGATTAAATTACGTATTAACAGCGATTTGATTTCTTCGATAAATCGATTACCAATATTTGATTGAGTTATGAAAGTTTGCTATTCAAAATAAACTGCTAAAAATTGTTACTTTATCAGTGCAATCATAAGTGTTGTTTACTTCCACATATTGGAAATAAAGAAATGAGACAAATAGTTGTAGTAAGCAATGCATTTTCTTCCAGTTTCTTTACTGGTAATTTTGCTAATAAAGATACAAGACAAACACTTACTGTATACAATATGTTACACCTGTAACTACAGTAGTGACTAAATGTTGATCTTTAAACACCAAACTGCAGTTATTTCTTAATAAAAAAATTCTCTTGACAATAAGTTAAATCATATACAGTAATTAATTAAAAAATAATCGATTAAAAATCCGCAGTCGTGTAACCATGTGACATAATCACAAAAAAAAATTACTCATATAAAAAAAATTCCAGACATTGAAAAATCAATTACTGTACCCTCGATCATGTTTATTTATTTGTGCTGAACAAAGTCGCCTCAGGCTATAAGTACGTACTCTGTAGTCATTTAAAATTAATGTATCAATTTCAGCCAGAACTGCAAAAGGTTTTTTTTTTTTTTTCGTTTCAAAGTTCAATCTTCTGAAATATTAATTATATACGTTTTCTATCTGATAAATATGTCATAAAGTAATACGCCCGCCTACTCTCATAATATTATAGCCCTTGCCTCCTTTTTTTTATTTTAAAAACTATGTTCATTCAATTAGATGTTGTTTGTATTCAATTGCGATACACTGGATAAATAAATACATTTGGGGAATACGCCGCTGCATTGCATTACGATGATTACGTTACCACTGCAACTTAACTCGAATTTTAAACGATCCTAGATTTAAAAGGATTTTTTGGGGTTCAAAGAAACAAGAATCGGACAACTTCCAATTTCATTTGGTCTTTTGATCACACTAAATAGCGTTTAGGGTCGCTTTAATACAGGTCATTTAGTCGCTTAAATGCAGCAGTTCTAGGGATCGTTTCTTTTAGTATTTCAGTCACAAAATGGTTTTCCAGCCTCTTTTTCGTTAGGGCACTGAAAATGCTGCTTAGTAACTTTTTTTTTTAGGTCATTCAAGTTTGATAAGATCTTTAAAATAAAGGATTTAGTAACTTAGCTTTGAAAGACACAAAAACTACACCAACTACCTGTAAATTAAATAAAACAAACAAATCAAGAAACTAAAGTCAGAATCAACGCTTAAATCTCTTAATAAATAGAACCTCATCAGGTGTCGATAAGGATAAAAAAAAAAGCTAAGTGGATTAGCCAATGAAAATCATTCATCACAAACTTGAATACATGGTGAGTTGGTGACTACACATTATTTACACTTGATCAAACTTTAACGCTGTATAATTCATTCATGTGATTGGCTCATATTAAATTAATGTGCTGGAAACGCCAGCCAAGTCACTACAACATAAAAAAAACTTTATAACTAAACAAAAAAAAATGTTAATAAGAACTCCATGTACTTTTTTAAACTCTCATATACGCATTAGTTGACTAAAATCTAATAAACTTTTAAATCTGCTTACTAATATCATAAGAAAAACAATAACAAACTTATTATTTTCCTTTTCCCTTATGCAATGTACTGCGCTGAATTTAAACAAGCTGCATTTATATATGCAGAGTAATCTTATATTACACAAAATTTCTTCTTTTTTTTTCTTTTTCCATCTTTTTAAGTCTCGTTCATCATTCCCCACTCCTTTTTATAAGCTAAAACATAACGAGAATAGGCGTGGTTTGTGGTTATAAATGTATGGTGAAGTCTTGTACATTGTATACTGTTATGTTATTCATGTCATCAGCATTTGTGTTAATAACACCTAGCGTTTTGTTATCGCTATGATAAAATGAAAGTCTTCAAAAAAGGAGGAGTGTGTGTGTGTGTGTGTGTGATGATACCTTTTATATTTCAAGGGACCCCGCCCCTTCCACTACTTCTTTAGTCTTTATATTCAAACCAAACTACATTACACAACACTGTACAATGTAGAGTATTGCGTGTAGGTGACATTTTGTGACGTCGCTTCCTCAGATTGATCCAAGATGGCCTCCTACGCTTATTCATTTTCTCCCCCATCATGTTATAACGCCTACAGTACACGCACACACACAGGTTCCGTGCTGTACTGTAGGTGCACTTGATAGTGGGATGTTGTAGTGGTGGGGGTGGAGAAATTTAGAGCGTCGAGACAACCGTTATTGATTGAGATAGAATTAAAGTAGGTGGAACAGCGTTATGTTTGTGGAAATGGCATGGTATGGGCAGGTAGTGCACCAAACACGCAATTGGGCAACTGAATTTAACCGCCATCTATTGTTAGATTGGGCACTGCGTCAAGGTGAATTTTAAAAGACTTTTTAATACACCAACACCACCTCTTTTCATCATATACATGATTGAACACTACATCAAAAAAAAAAAAATCTTATGTAAAAGTATATAATAACTTAATAATAAATAACCAGTGTAACAGTATTGGACCATAGCCCTATGACCAATTTAAAAAAACAGAAGAAACATTGGTCTATGATAATGGTTCCAACAATATAAAATAACAAGAGTATCGTTTTAGTCAATAACGATAAAAATTTGATTAAATTTTACGAAACTTTGAGCGTAAAATTAAATTGATGCAAGTAATTAAAAAATTTTACGGCAGGGTTATACGATAAATTAAAGGCTTGTAATGGGTAATGTGCGTAAATGAAGGACAATTATTTTAAAAACTAGGTCATAATAATTGCCCTATTAATAAGCCTAATTTATGACCTTTCTAAAATTCACGAGTTAATTTATTAATTACTTTTCTCCACTAGCATCATTCTGGCTGAACATATTAACTGCTTTTAAATAGCATAAAAAAAATTAAATCTAAAGTTAAAATATGCAAATTTGAGCCGTTTAGAGTTGAAAATAACGTCGCCATCACGTTAAACGTTAACTTACCGTCAGCATGTTTTATTTGACGTCGAAATAGCGTTACGACGATTTTCTTTCCTTTGTTTTTATTGTTGTAACTATTTCCTCGAAAATGTTTTTTTATTCTTCTTTTTGTTTGGGTGAAAGCGAAAAGATGTTTGAGATTGAAAGGTCAATCTATTCTGTCAGGTCACTTGGTCTTGTGATATCCAAATAAGAGACACATCTAGAATGTATTTGTTGATTTGTGCCTTTAGGGACTGGACAGGTGTCACACGCCGTCTTTGCCACTGCTACTGTTACCGCCGCTGATGTTTGTGCCACTGCCGCTAATAACATCACCGTCAGCAGAACCACCACCACCAACTAGCACAGAGTTAAGCTCAACATTGATACTGGCGCAATACCAAAAAGAAACCGATTACATGCAGTTCTCTACCTTTTGCTTTTCTTTCTTCGTGTAATAAAAGCTTTTACACTCCCAAACTCCGCGCTCTTCCCTTGCTTTTATTTCCAGCTACACCAATCGATAAACGCCGCCTTGTGGTTCCATCTGAAACTAAATATCGGGCTGATGAATGACAAAAATGTTATTTAGCAGTTTTATCAACTGCCATGAAGTTATGAGACGCTCATCTCCCACCAACTTCGTGGTAATTGAAAATGGCAGATAGGGATTTAGGTAGAAGAAGAAGAAGATGAAAGTCGAGGTTTTTTTATCTTAAAAAATTTAGCAGTGTGTATGTTTTTTTCATTAGCAATACAGCTTGGATTTAATGTGTGGCTTTTATATGAGACGACAGAGATGACCAAATTATTGTTCCTAAAGGCTTTAGACGTGATAAATTATGCTTCTTAAATGTCTATTTCATTAATCCGTAACGACTTAATAAATAGACGTTTAAATGATGCTATATGGAAAATTTTAAATTAACTGCGGTTTGATTTGAAAAAAAAAGAACTTTAAATAAAAACGTTCGAAATTTTAAGTTTAAAACCAAATGCGGCTGAATTTAAAATCGAGAAAAATTTAAATAAAAACGTTCGAAATTTTTAAATTTAAAACCAAATGCGGCTGAATTTACAATAGAGAAATTTAAATAAAAACGTTCGAAATTTTTAAATTAAAAACCAAATGCGGCTGAATTTAAATTTTAATAAAACAAATTCAGCCGCAATCAGTTTTGTATGTACACATTCGAATACAGTATCACTTCTCATTAAAACTAAAAAAATCTTTAATTAAAAAAAATGATAAATATAAAACCACTGTTTTTTTTAAACTGAATATGTCTATAATAAACATAAACAAATTGCAATCTATTTTGATAACCTCCATAACCTTACATTAATCAATACTTCACTACATTATTTACCTTTATTAATTATTGAAATTTTAATATCGCACTGTGATTACTGATTAAGCTTAACGATGGCGTCCTAATTTTTCAGATGATGTTAATTAAATTTCAGAAGGTAAAAGAAACGAGAAATTTTGTCTTTGAGGTTTGATAAGGAATAAAATTTCGGTTGTTGAGCATATACAAATACGATGCTCTATTCTTAATGGTAAATAAAAATACCAGCAAACGTTAACGACTAGTCACTTAATTAATTTTTTTTTCTCATCTCACATTTTGCTCTTCATCTTAGTACTTTTCATCAGCAGCCAATGAGGGGCTTTTGGCTTCTTTAATTATACATCTAAATGCACCTTATGCTGTTTATTTTTGTTAAAAGAAGCCTAACTTACGGTCTAAACGGTTAATTCGTTTCGGCGTATACGTTCAACATCATTACCACCGTTTTCTCTTTAGCTTTTGTCGCACTATACATTACTTAACTTACAACAAGGTACATGTACTTGTACGTGCAGCTCGAGCTCTTCTAATTTAAGTGAAAAGAAAGAAAAAATCTCTTTTGATATATAGACGAGATGAAAGATGATATCGAGAATAAGTGGCTGTTAAATAAAAGAGTCTTCTTTATGTAAATAATTACGTCAAAAAAATGTCAACCTGCTGACATGTTTTGGTGTCAATGCTATGAAAAATGAAAGGTTGGCGACAACCTTTAAGAGGATTTCAATTATTAAGGTGTCTTAAACTTCTAAGGGAAAAGAATGCGAGGAAGAAAATAATACACTTAACAACCAAATTTATGGTTACAAAATAATACACTTTGCATTATAACTTAATTAAGAGTGGAAGGCTATTAAGATACGCCGATCCAATCAAATATTTTTGATTAAGTTATCAATGAGGAACACCACTCAATAATACTGAGTCGAGTAATACCCACTAAAAAGATTCACTGATGTGACAAATTCATGTTTGTAATTTAAAATAATACCAAAATAAAACAGTTTTTTTCTAAATCTTCAAATATGAATTTCTGGTATGTTTTTAAGCATCTTAATTTTCAACAATTATCTTGGTTTACCAATATTGAACGGCCTTTTAGTTTTTTAGTAAACAAAATATCGGTTGTAAACTAATACAATTGTTGATTATTGAGATACCGCTAATAATTTAACTAACCTTGAGTTTAATTGGCACATAAAATGATTTATTTAAATTAACAATATTCAAAATCTTAAAATAAAAACAGTGGCATCATGTTTACTTTGGCTTAAGTTACATCGGGTAGTTTTCTAAAGTGGGACACTTTTAGATTTGGCAACAGGAAAAAACGCCATTAAAACTGTTTTTTATGACATTTTTATCATGGGAAAAAAATAAAAGAAAAAGTCACCTTTTAAAACAATTAAGATTTGGTCTTGTTTCTTTATTAATCGTTGTTGTTTTTTTTTGGCAATGTAAAAGAACAGTGTTTTAATTTAGAAATTTACTCTGTAGTATTCAATATACTGTATATTCCATAGGTTTCAAATAAAACAAGTTCAAGCAATAAACTGTGGTCTAAAGATGGAGATTCACATTTCTATTTCGGTATAAAATAGTAAGATTTCAGTATTTGCCAAGGGCGTTATTTTCCATTAACTATAATTAATCGTAAACAAACACCCACACGTCCCTGCGGAAGACCTACCTAATATTAATTTAAGCTTCACTTGCACATTTATAGATTTTAAGTAATTGTAATTAACGAAAATCTATGGATACGTGTACCATTAACATTTAATCTAATAAAAAGACGCAATTTTCACTCCAGTTACACCGTTACATCCCACGTATTCCGAAACAAAATGCCAATTAACACACCTTAAAACAAAACACAAAACCCAAGTTAATTACCAAAAAGTCATTGAAAACACGATGAAATGTGAATTACGTTTGCGCCTTTTAAATGTTCAACTCGGTGTACATTTGTGCAGCGTATACAGTCGGTTAGTGTAGAATGGGAAAATTTTATGATCTAGATTTAAGTGAAAACGTAAAAGTGTAGTAGTAAGAATAAGTGAGCGGGGGTGTGGATAAGGGAAAAATGGGAGGTGGAAAGATGTAGTGTTGTGGGTTGATGTTGAGGATGACAACCGTTTTATTTGGTTGTTGTTGTCGTCCAATCGATGTTGTTAATTTTTTCCTCTCCCCACCCTCCATCAAAGCCCCTAACTTCCTTTTCCCCTTCTTAAGAGAATGCTAACCTTTAATAAACTTTGAAGGGCTGTTACTGTATGGGATTATCGTCTTTCGAGTTTTAAGAGATTGAATGGAATCAGACATTATACAAAAAAAAAGAAATCTTTTTGGATGAGGTTAAAGGTCGTTAATTGTTCTTTTCTTAGTCGTAAAGTGAATTTGGCAACCGAATTAACTAAGAAAGTTAAAAACGTGTGGTTAATGACCGACAGAGGAAGTTAGACTAATTAATTTGTTTTACACATAACAAAAAAAAATTTCATTGTGATAGTGAAAGGCATGTGTGTATTAATTATGAAAAGAAGAAGACGAAGAAAAATATTGATTTTTCGTATATGAAGAGGCAAACAGTAGCAGCCGTGGTGTTTATGGAAGAAACCTCTGTTGAGAATGCCATGGGGGAAGTTGGGAACTTGGGTAGTGGGAGTTTGAGGGTTTTGTGGGACTGGGGAAGCAATACATTGTTGTTTTGTGTATGTGTGTACCGGTAGATATAAACAACACCCTTATTACGGGGATCGAATTAATAATAACGTCGTTATATGAAGGAATTAGAAGAAGAGAAATGAAACACCTTGTTACTCTCTGTATACTGTATATTATATTGTATTTGTGTATATATGTGTGTATGCTATTGCACTGCCATAAAACTCTCAACTAAAGCACTTTTATATGCTGTACATTGCTTGCTTTGTAACTATAATTAGTCAATACAGCGATTAAAGTCATAAAGAGGGATTCTCTAATAATGACTGGTCATTAATAGCAAATTATTAGCTCAGGTAAAAGTTATTTTTGTTTTTCGATTTATTTATTAGAGATATTTATAAGCGATTGTCCGTGTTTAAACTTAGAATCAATAAAAGTAAATAAAAAATGTTGATAAATAATCAAAGCGATTTTTAAATCAGTAATGGAGTTTTATTTTTAAGTTAAATATAAATATTTAGTTAACTGCTGTATATTATTTGACTTTTGTATTTTAAATAAAAATGCTTAGAAAATCTTTAAAAATGACCAATATATAGATTGAAAATTCAAATAGTTAAATGAAATTTTAAAAGTAACTTTTTAAATAAAATTAATTTCGATTTAAAAAACATCAACAAAATATGTACTGTAGTTTTCATGTTTTTAAATTTACAAATCGACAATGCTGATTAAAAAAATAAATAAAAATTTTGCAGCTAACAACCTTCTCTAATAATATACCAGTTGGTTTTCTAAATTGAATCACTTTTTCCAGATCAAAATGAACTCTTATTAAAAATACCCCCAATAACCAATTAAAGCAAAATAATAATAAAACATTTATAGCAACATGTTTAACTACTAAACACTTAATTTACACAACATCTTATTTACAATGCTGAAATATTTATTAAATTTAGTGACTCCCAATTATAATCATCTGATTCAACAATCGCTGACAACCCAAATTATTTAATCCACTTAATCTTTATCTATTTCCTGATATGCAAACTGCATATTAAAATAGAAATTAGACAAAACAATCAAATAAAATGTAAATACAAGTCTATTTTTTCTCCCATGTTGTTTATTGTATTGTTAGTGTCATTATGCGTTTGTACGACTCTTGAAAACACGATTTTGCACTTGTGTCAACTTTAATTATTTATATGAGGGAAATTAGTGCTAGCCAGATGGCTATGTACTTGTTTGCTTGTGTTTTGTGCAAGGGCAACCTTGTCAATGCAAATACACATGGCATAGATCAAATTCAATTGATGATAGTCTGTAAATGTAACACCGAATAACGCAATGATATATATGGCGATAAGTTATTACACTAAAGCCAAAGCATAACTTAATGCGAATGTGTGGAAAGTAAATTGGGTGATTTTCAAAACTGGAACACCATTTTTTTAAGAAATGGTGTTCCTATAGCGATTTTTCCGGTTTCTTTCTTGTTATGGACATAAAAGTGTTTCAGCTTAGAAAATCAACCGGTGTAAGCAAATTCTTAATTCTCTGTCGATCCAATAATGAGGAATGTGTGTCTTAGAAAAACAATAGGGGAAGATATACCGTATAATAATAACTTATGTATTAGGAAAAACCATAAATCCAGCTCCAGATATGGAAGTGAAGAGTGGCAATTAAGACAACTTTTACGACTGTTAATCTGTTTGAACAGATTAAGGAAATTGGTTTATTGAAGGAGGGAGGAGCGTGGAAACAAAACAACATTACTTAAAAAAAAAAAACTAAAACATGGAAAGTAACTTTAATGCGCACAGTTTTCAAGGGAAAAACCTAATGAATAATTTTAAATGTACTGTATTTCATATAATTTAATGTAAATATTTTATGTGGTGCTGGTAGTGGGAGTACTGCATGTTGAATTGGATGCGGGGGCGGCTTGGGATGAGGGATGAAAAGATAATTGCAGGCAAAAGTAGAACAAACGCCAATCGAATTCCATTTCATCTATTGTGCATATTATAACGTACGGTACAGTATAAGCTTACTGTACAGTGTACATGCATAATATCGATCGATAAACTAATCGTCGTCGTTGCCGACTTTTAAACACAGAGAGTGTGGGCATAGAGCTCATCTCTGCTAAAGTATTTGACTATACCGTACGTGGTATCTAACTTAGTGTGGGTTTAGTTGTAGCTTTCATACAAGATCGTTTAACTATGACCTTTTCACTACCAAATGACATACCGGTACCGTGATAAGCAGGCGGCGACAAAACTTTATGCGCTCTTTTTTTGTTTCTTTTCTTTTTTTCACATTGTCTAACGGATTTCCAATACACGAAAAGTCAAATGTTATGAAATTTTTTTTTCCACGAAGAATAACAAAGACTCGAAATACCATTCAGATGTGCGTGTAAAGCTTTGAAACAATTGTTTAAAAAATACATTAGTTTGATCAATTTTTATCTATGGTATAATATAATTACTGTTTTATCGATTTAGTAAGTTGACAGACAATGATAATTCAATTAATTTCATCGGCATTTTAGTAAACCAAATTTGTCGTTTTAAACGCTTCAATTTGGTATTTTGAAACTAATCAATGATGATATTGTATTAAGTTTTTTTTTTTGCTGGTGTTTGTAAATTTAATATTTTTAGTTTTATTAAAGCTACTGTATGTTTGACATTTAAACGTTAAATTATACAATAATTAAAATTTAGTAGCTGAAATGCTTCGTTATTTTGTTTTGTTATCTAGAAGTGCAGTATTATAATTCTATATAAATAATTAGTTTAAAAGCAAAAAAAAAATTAAAATTTTTTGCTGGTCTGTTTTAATGTAAATTGCTGAATTAATTAAATAAGACGTTAAACTAATATTTTTAGAAATAAACAGCGATTTTCTCTAGAAACAATTAAATTATTTACAAAAAAAAAATCAATGAAAACTAGAATAATAACTAAAATACTGTATAAGAATGAGTATTGTGTTTTTGGTAAACAAGACTTGCCCACAGCATTACATTACCTAACGGTATGACATTTAACATTAACTCAAACAAATTTAAAAAAAAACAACTAAATACGTGGGTTGTATACGGTATCGCCGCAAATGCATTATACAAACAACAAATAGAAAGAAGAAAAAAACAATGTCAGAATTACGCAACATCAAATCAAACTTAAATTGGCGAGAAAAATTATAAAAATAAACCAGCAATATGAAGAAACATTTTAACATTAAATCGATACCATATATTTCTCTGTACGTAATTTAGAGACCGATTTTTTCCTCTTCTATTTTGATAAAACAAACGTTATGTCTTTACATTTCATGTTTTTATTTGATTTTTCAGTATATAAAAAAAAAAAACATTTTTGTGGGCTGATTTTTTTCTTGTGGAAAATACATGATGCATGAAAGTGGTTGTGATATAAGAAATAAGTAGCTTTAACAGGTAATTTTCTAAACCGGAACACTTTTGCTCAAATGACACCAAATACAAATGGAACAAATTACCATAGGAACTGACCAAATTCAGTCTCGTTACTTTATTGAAACTTTTCGTTTTCAAGACAAGAAATGAAACGGAAAGAATCTCCATTTAAAGAGACCAGCTTTATTCCAGTTTATTTATTGGCACTGTAAAAAAAATAAGTGATCCAAGTTCGAAAATCACCCGAAGCACTGTAAGATAAAAAGTGAAAGATGATGGAAGTGAAATGTGGCTGTTTAACCTTTCCATCTGAAACCACCAACGTCTTTCACTCTTCACACATCATTTTTATGATCTTCTACTACTCTTACACCCCCTCTCCCCCTCCCCAAAACACACCAACTCCTATCATCTCAATCCTTGAATCCCTCACTATTACAAAATAGATTATTCGATACTATACTTAAGTCTCCTCGATATACAGGATCACGAATAGTAAAATGTCTGGCATTACCAAAATGCGTCGATATGTCTGTCTAGCTCAAAGCAGACCGATTATATTGGTCCTAAAAGTTGAATAATTTACAATAATATTCTATTTCACTTCCTCAAAAATATAGTAGTCTATTGTTAATTCTATGATTAGGCGGGCAACTTTTTCCAGTACATATTGATTGAATGCATTTCAAATATCGAAAAACGTTGAAAGTTAAATTTGTACTATATAATTTACAAAAGAAAAAATAATGGGATCATTATATACTGCACTACAGTACAGTTTCTGTCAATTTCTGAATTCTGTGGTGCCCCCTGTTCCATGAAGCTTAAAGCAAATGCTTACTGTACTTGAAAGTTATTTCAACATTTAAATACAGTACAGTACGTTATTGAATTAATAATTAACGAGAATGCTCATATTTATTCTCTAAAACGCTTTTTATAAACGGTGCACCGGTTTTTTTTTATTTTGTGGACAACAACATTGAATAGATATCCGACAAAACCAGCTCCGTAACTAAGTAACTTAATGGACAGAGACAGGAGCTTTATTTTGTTATACAGTAATATTATGCAGCATCAGTTAACCATAGCAACATGCGCATTAGTGGTACCATTAAAAAGATAATTGAGTTTCCTTTAATTTAATGTTATGTTGTTTATATTTTAACTTTGCCAGGTGAACACAGACATATGAGTCATTTAAAATACCGATCAATCATATTAGTCGCTTTAAATAATTATGACATCAAATTATAGTGTACTGTAGTGTTATGAATTATTCTGCAAAACTAGTAAACTTCTCAAAATAATGCTATAAAGTATATTGAAAAATGCCATATTTTCAGTAATAGAAAATGCTGTTATATAATACGCCTGATTTGCCTTTGTAACCAATAACTCGTTAATAATAACCAGTAACCAACGTCTCGTTTATTTATAAAAACACCCTATAAGGGTTCCAAATGATAAAAACACCCTATAACTTAGATTACACTATTTTTTAATTTCTTACCTATGTTCACTGTATTGGTTCCTCTGTTCTGATTATAACGTTTCCATCTCAAATTTGGAGTCTCAGCCTTTCAACCGCATTTTAACAGTCTATTCTGAAATATTAACAAAAATTAGTTAAAATTAGTCAAGTATGCATTTTAAAAGTACTGTACAGATTTTTTTTAAAGGTATAGTACCGTTTTTTTTAAATGAACTGCATTAACACAACATGCACTAATTATAGAAAATCGGCTTTTCCAGATTAAGTCTTTTACATTATATGAAGACCTTAAGATTTATACTACCGAAAGGCGCCTCGGAATAAAAGATCAGACATCTGATTAATTGATTTAATACGATTTGTCTGGAATATTATGCAGCATTATTTGCCAGCTGTAATTACGTGTTGTCAAATTATTCTTTGCATATAATCTGCATCACGTACGTTTCTAAGAAGTACATCAGTATATGTACGTTTGAAGAAACAATAACAATTTCAAAGAAATGGCCGTAATCTACAAGTATTATTAACAGATTAATAATTTCGAAAATCAGAGTAAATAATAAATATTTGTTAAATGCTCAATTAGTGTCTATGTATTTATCTTGATGCAGACTAAAAGACTTGAGCTAATGCCAATTCGTATTGTGCTTTTTAGACAATACAATCGATTTGTATTTTAAAGAAAATATAAATGTTCTGGATTAGTTGGCTGAACAAGACAGTGTTTTCTTCAAAATATAAAATATTTACAGATAGGATATTTTTATTAGGTACAGACAATTTATTAGTTACACTTTAGATGTTACCTAATGTATCTTTAATTCAGTCATATTTTACTTGATTTTAAAAAAATATGTAACCTTAGATCTGAAACTTGGAGTGGTTGATTTGATTGAAGGCTATTGGACATTTCCGTTAGCATTCAAAGTTGATAAAACCATAAAAAATTCACAGATAAATCGATAAGTACTTTTGATAAACATTTTAAAGTCTCTAAGGAATTTCTGAGTGATTTTTGCACAGAAACTGACTTGACTAGAGATATGAATAATAAGAATCGATTTCTGCCAATGAAACTGAAAAATAATTCAATAATTTAAAAGAATAACTTAAAAAATTAACAAAAAAGTTAGACAAAGCTGTATGCTTTTTTTAATAACAAAAATTAAGTCTCCACATTAATTTGGCATGTTTCTGCATTTTATATTGCAAGTCAACTTAGAAAATTTGTTACAGTCGTATATTGACTGTATATAGCATTGCATATCCATACAAAATACTTTTCCACGTTTCATTAAATTGTTTTCTTCTATTACATCAAATTATTATGCTGTTTGTTCATAATTAAATTGGGAACAAAATACTCGATGTTGTTTACTTTAATTAGATTATTTGAATTAATTATTTAAAATTAGATTTCCTAAGTTCCTAATAGTCAAACAGTTCATATATTTATTCAGCCAATTCTGTCGTTATTCTAAGAATTGTTGATTCATTTTCATAGTTGCCGATAACCTCGGTTTATAAATCCAATTAAAAAAGTACTCAAGTTGTTGTACTCATATTTTATACACAGAATACAGAAAGTACCATTACAAAAATATGATTGAGTCTCATCATATTTATAAAATTATTATTGTCTCTGTATAAAACTAAAAAAATATTATTATTCTGTATGAAACTAATTAATCAATAAATTTACTTTATTTATCTCAAATTACTTCCCAAAAAAATATTTTACGACGTCAGAACTTAATAAAAATATATCAAACTTATAGCCGCCTCTGTAACAATAAGTCTCAATAAAACTAGTACTAGCGTCAATTGGCTCTCAATAATTAAACAAGACTTATTTACTGTGCAAACATTGATATCAATGTTTATACTCCAACCTATCCAATCGAACCTAATTAAGTTAGCCTAAACATACCTTTATTACATGAGCAATTGTTGAGAATTAATCGACGCCCGGACCAATTATCGTAAGAGATTATTGATATTGTTACATGTGAAGAAAAAATAATTTCTGTCAGGAGATCTGGCGTGCTTTACATTAAAACAAGCCCCTATGCCCTTTGAATAAAATGGTTTTCGGGGTGCGTCTCTTTAGAAACGCTCAGTGAACCTCACGAGACTATGACCGTGAAATAAGCTCCGCCCCTTGAACTTCACCGTTAAGAAATTGTGGTTGACAGAGTGAACAGAATCAAAGCAAAAGATTGAAGGTAAATTCTACAATAACAATCATGTCAACACGTTATTTGCACTCTTTTTATATTAAAAAAATTAATTTATGCTAAACTTAAAGACAAGAACCAATATCATAATAATAACAAAAAAATTATCTGCATGAATTCTGTATTTAAAAAAATTTATATTTTCGTTTACCGGTACTAATTAAATGAACGGTAAATTTTAACGTACTGATAAACACTTCAAAGTTTGAGTTAAAATATCGAAATCTGATAAAATGTTTCGTAGTGGTGTTGCTACGCGGAAAAAACAAAGCATTTGTAATATAATTTTTTGTGGTTGAAGTGAACTAAAATGCTCGTTCATGGAATAGGCAGGTACCGAAAAATTCGTCTGCTCGTGCAGTTCTAGTACTTTTTACATCTAGGTGGGTAAGTGGCTGCTTTTCTGTTCTGTGGATTTCAACGTGTACGTGTTACAGAAATCACTCAAATGGTATTGCAAAAATGAATGAAAGTGCGGGGAAAACGAATGCAAAATCGACGAATATGCATCAAAAAATTTCAATGCCCTACGAAGACGTTTTCGAGCTAATCGAATGGTATCGGGTTCGACCGCCTTTATGGAGTGGCAACATCCTTGACAAAGTGGGAAAGAAAGAATACAAAGCATCAATAACTGACTTGGTCATCAACTTTCAGTCTAGAGGAAAATTTTACACCGGTAAGCATAGAACAGTATTAAATTGACACAATACCCATTAAAATTGCACCCTGTTTGAATTTTAGTTGAATCACTGAGAGAAAAGTTTGCGAATTTGAAAAAGATATTCAACCGTGAATTTAGACGTGTATTAGCAAGCATCGCCGAGGGTGCTGACAAGGTCTACGTGCCGAAATGGGTCTACTACGACCAACTTCTTTTCCTAAAGGATACCTATCAATACACGGCTGAAACCCAGAATCTACTTGATTCCTTAACCCACAGAGATTTCAAAATGGATGTAGGAAACAATGTAGCTAGCATGAGCATTTCTATTTGAATTTGACATTTCTTTAACTGTGGTTTTGCTGTGTTGTTACTAATAGCATCAACACCCAGATGATGGGTACCCTACAAATATTAATTCGAGTGTTCTGCCCGAAGATGGTAACGTTTCACCAATTCCAAGCATTGCTGTCAGTGTCAGTTCACCTGAATCACCTGGTGTAGCATCTACTTCTGAACACTGTGCTGCTGGAGGTATATTTAATTACATGGTTTTAAAAATATTGTTTGCATCAAACATTCAATGATTATTCAGAAGCCATTAATGGTTTATGTAAGAGTTAAACTGTCATGTTATGCATGATTTAACTCAATACATTTTTGATAAGATTAAACTTACGTGCATTTTTTACAAATGTCAACTTATTTCAAATAAAATAATCAGCTTTGTTATAATTTATCATTGGAAACTATCGTTTGATTAATTTGACATTGCTTGGACGTTTGAACTTGCATTTGAATGTTTTGATAACTACATAACGATTTTTGATATTAAGATAAGATCATAATTTTCTAATTTAATTTTTTTTTTGTATTTTTACAGTCAATGGATTGGCTAAGGATGAAGAATTGAATGGTAAACACTATTTACTAAGCTTGTATTTCCCCCAAAAACTTAATGTGGTGTTTGTTTTATTAGGAAGTTCAATACATCCAGCTAAAAGAAGAAAATTATCTGAAGATAAAATAGGAGATTTAATAACATTTCTTAAAGATTGGCAGCAGCAAACTAAGAAGCATCGCAGGGATGAGGTGGATGCTTTCACTGATTATATTGGAAATAAACTTAGAACATTGCCGGAAGGATTAAGAGCTCATGTTGAAATGGAAATTCATCAGATTATTTATCAGGCGATAGCTAGTCATACGAATGTATGATTTTTTACCTTCTTTCGCGATTATTATAAGTCCAGTATTTATATTTTCTAATTTTGTTTTTTTTTTTTTGATGAAATTTTTTTTTGTTTATCGAATAATTTCATTGTCCATTTCAAAAAAATATTACAATAAATTCCCAAGATTGATTCATATTAAAATGTACACGTTTATTTTTAAGGGGAAAAGTCTAGAAATTTTTGGATTTGCTTTGTATTCAGAAAGGTAACAGAACACGGTCATTACTTATTGAGGATGTGAATTTTGTTTTCCTGTTTGTGATATTAATTATTTTAGTAAAGTTTCATGTTAATCTGCAGTCGTTTCCCTGAATTTAACCCATTTAATCTACAGTCGGTCAACTTTCTAATGACAATATACAGTAGTTGTTTTCACTATATTTCAACTTTAAAACATGTGAAATGGCACATCTGTCAATCAAATCGATCTCATTAAGTAATAAAAAGCACAAAATAACTCTATAAAACAAAACTCATCCATGACAAGATAAACTAATCATAAAATTGAGACGCCATCATTTTGCGGGCTTTGCAACTTTCGCCGTAGAATAGCAGATTATTAATTATTGCATATGTAGCTTATAAGTTATTGGATTTTTTAATAGCATGCATACAAAAGAAGCTAGATTATCGTTTATAACGGTTTCGCTTACTTATTTACTATTTCAATTTACCTTAAATCAAAGTCAATCAATGTTGTAACGGTACATGAAGTACTTGGGCGACGACACAGAAAAATGGCGATACTTTTCATGAACGTCAAAGGTTGTCACGAGACAACACATTCAACAAAATATTAAACGGAACTTTAACTTTAAAAAAATTATAATATGCCGTATAGTGTACATATAATTGACCGATGAATTGACTTCCTTGCACTTTTGTTTATACTTTAGTAGTTGAGTCACGTTTTTCAACTTCGCGGTTTACTGCTAATCGCGAATAACAGCGAATCCATATTTTCCGCGTTTCAACAATATGGCGTGCCATCCATAAAGCATTTTAAGTGGTTCTAGGGGTATATGACGCCAGGCATATGACCTCAGGAAGATGTCGCACGGAACATGCCCCACAGAACCATGACGCGAATATAGGTCATTTTTGTGTAAGTTCATCTCCCAATTTAAACTAACCTAATCTAAACGAATTTAATCTAACCTAACCTATGTTAATCAAACCTAACATCATTAATTGTGAAAACGATGGTGACTTATATTTGCGTCATGGTTTTGTAGGACATGTTACTGGCTTCATCTTCCTGAGGTCATATTGTTGGCGTCATATACTCCGGATACCATTTTAAGTGCATCTACCATTAAACCATTATTATAATTATTATTATCTATTAAACTCAATGTTATAAGTTATATCTCATCTTTATTAAACAATTAAAATCATTTAACTTATAAATTTATTCTTCTATTTTGTGGTTTCCTCTTTTAAATAAAATGATTATGCAATTCATGCGTAAATGACTTGCCATACTTTAAGATTGTAATTGTAAACATTGCTAAATAACACAATATTCACGATGATTGAAATTTTTAATTTGTTTATTATTTATGAAATCAATCATTGTTGTTTATTTGCAAGGTATAAATCCTAGTGTTTGTTTTTACGTTGAGGTGTTAAATTTCCAACGGTATTTTGCCTATAAATGACTAAGAATGATCAAAATGTCATCACCTTGAAGTTCTGGGCACGAAAAGCTATCTATTAAATTTTATGTTTACAATTATTATTAACATGCTTACTATATTAAATTTTGAAAACGGAGAAACACTTAACCATTCAGTAGTATTAATTGAAGGAGAAACGATCGATACATGGACTAGCATAGAAGTGAAAGTGGTCAAATGCGAGGAGAATGGTTCAGCTGGAACCGATCAGCTGATCAGTTGTTGGCCTATTGTCAATAACCGATTCAAAGCTCTAGTGGACTTGCATTTAGGTAAAAACGAAATTCACTTTGTAAAAGACTTAAAAATTATAACAACTTTAAATTTAACTTACATTCCATCCAACAATGAGCGTTTTATACGGCTGTTATATGTTGTTTGCAAGGATGACCTTTACTCTGGTCATTTCCAAGGTCCAACTGATCAACTTTGCACCGAAACTCAGGCATTTAAAAAGATTATTTTAGCAGCTAAATTGATCCAAGCGTTTATTTCCGAGTGTTTTTATCGTCTGGGGTTAGAAAGAAGGACATTTAGACTGGAGTTAGACTCCAGTAATGGGCAACCAATATGTCATCGATTTGTCTTGAAAAGTATTGCGACCGAGCAAGCTCATCAGATGCTGCAAAATCAGTTATGGAATTTAATCAAACAGGAGTTATCTACTGATAAAGTAATGTCCACATCCGGTGACTTGTGTAAATTTCTCGCGTTTATATCGTTTACTCGATATTGTAATAGAAACGGTGTTTGGCCAAACACACATCAAGATATTATTTCTTTAACCAAAAGCCACTGTGCTCTTGGAGGTGGTGGTTTAGCTCTGATGGGTACAGGTTGTCTTCATACTTGGCCAAGCACCATTGACGAAGTGCTTTCATGTTTTACAGATTCCAGAACAGTCGACCGATTAGAACTTCTAGATGATAGTGCTTACAGGTAAAATCTCCATCATTCTGCTTTAAAAAACTGAACTTTATTATTTATTTTTTAGGAGAACTTACTGGGCTTGTTTTTCAACTACTTTTGGTGCTACTTGCCATGAATTAGGACATACATTTGGTCTTTGTCACACAAGTGATGGCATTATGGCGAGAGGATTCGATAATATGCATAGAGTGTTTACAATTGAACCTACTAAACACGGTAACGCTGAAGCCAAATCATCTGCGAATGCTTTTATAAACCGAATAAAATTACATAAAATTATGGAAACGGAATGGTCAGGGGCTTGCTGGACTAGGGAAACTGCTTTATGGCTGTATTACCACAAGTAACAATTTGAATTTGGTGATTGTTGATAACTTCAGCTTGAAATAAATTTGAAATTACTGCTAGATGGTTCAATTTCTGTGATAAAACGTTAAGTGAAACGCCGACATTTAATGGGTAAACTTGTAAAACTAAGAGAAATTTTCGATTTTTAAATTAATTTAATCTATCAAAATCTTTTATAGTCATGACATTCGTGCCAGGCATGGAATTCGAGTGATAATTCTTACTGAAACTGAAAACGATGCCATCGGTGAAATAATAGTAAAGTTTTGGGAATTTGTTAAAGAAAGAGGACCACTTGTATTTCGTCTTCCAAATACCCATGAAATTACTTCACTACGGAATAAAAGATTAATGGTTGTCGATTCTTTTGGCAACACTTTAAAAGTTAATATTTAATAAATCTACTTAAACTATAATGTTGTAACCTCGATTTCATGCTTCTGTTAGCAATTTAGGATGTAAACACCGTGGTTGTTTCTCATAGTTTTTTACGTGAACAGTAAACAAGTCCATTACATCGGTTTTGAACTCTGAAGGTGTTTCTTTCAATCCTAAAATTTGCAAACATGAAAATGTACGTGTCATTATTGTCAAAGCATTTGACTTGCCTGTGGCCCAGTAATAGATATCCCAATCATTTGAAGGCGTGTTTAACAAACTATCATACCAGTTTAACTGCTCAGAGTTAAATGTTGGTAAATATTTGGAAGAAAATGTGCTAAAGAAAAACAATTCATTCATTTAGAAATCGACAGTAACGTTTTCAGGCAACATCTCTTTAAATTCTCAAATTCTTTAACATCGATGTAGTTAGAATACAGACAATTATTATTCCATATACAGTACTTAAAATTGTGTTATAATGAATTTAAATAATTCGATTTTAACCTTAGTAAAATGCAGTTTTCCAGCATCCCTCTCTTCCTGCTCTGATACTGCAATCTTTTACGTTTTATTTCGATTGATTCAGAAGCTTCATCGTGAATTTTATACGTTGAATTGATACAAATACGATTTAATCCTACAGCTGCCAATCTACCATGATAAACTGAATGAAAAATTCGCAACATTTTACAATTTTGATGTTATTAATTTCTAAAAATCCCGATTTAAGATTTTCTCCGAAGTTCAATAAGCAAGGTATGTAACAAAGTATGGTATGTAAATCTGCGCAAATATAGTAAAAATAAACGACGTCATTATGACCTTTACATTTGCCGTAAGATGATGCAAGTCTGCGCAGATTACGTTGTGCGCAATAAGAAACAAAATATGCTATAAAAGAACGTAACATGTTTCAGTTTTCATTAGTGCAGACGACAATTGCGCGGGGAAAAAATCGTCGGATGTCACGTGTTTATCTCAGCTGTTTATCGTTGATATAAAGCAAAAGCCCGGTAGTTCAATTACCTTTTGTAACTGGTACATTTTTCATTCACTGTCATCAATTTAATTTTGTTCAAAATTATAGGTTAATCATGTTTAAAATGTTTATGACTAATTTAACTCGGTTACCAACGAAGTTAAAATATAAAGTGCCTTTACTCTCGAGTGTTTGTCAGTGCTCGAACGACGCCGGTAAATTTTTGCTTAAAACATTGTTAATTATAATAATTTATTGAAAACTAATTACTTGTAATAGATGATTTACAAAATCGTTTAACTGGCGAGTACGAGAAAAAGCCTCCGAAAAGTCCCGATGACATGCAAGAGATTTAAAATTAAACAAAAATTCGACGAGATATGCATGGCTAATTATGTAAATTTTCTTGCAGTGTAAATGTGGCTTTTGTAGATAGAGATGGAGAGCGAATTCCAGTCGCAGGAAAAATTAAGGATAACGTTTGTGCTCTTGCAATAATTAATCAAATCTCACTCGAAGGTAAATAATTTAAAGCAATCTTATCGTTTTAAACATGCAAAAAGATTAGCTGTTGCAACACTTACGCAATCATTTTTACAATCAGCGTAATCAAGTCATAATTTTGCCATTGCAAATTCAAACTTTTAAATTGCGATAAAAGTCTTAATTAATTTGAACAGTATTTACGGTAGTTAAAAACAATAATCAGATCATTAAATGCCATAAAGTCATCAAATTTATTTAAAAAATATCAAATGATTAAAGTTTGTTACCCTTTCACCAAATATAAAACTTGATGCTTTGGTCTTTAATCTTAATGTTTAGAGTCCACAAAAACTATTACCAATATGCTGTTAATCTTTGTGTCCTTTATTTTTATAAGACTAAAAAAAAACTTTAAAATTTTGTAAAATGTTTGGTCTTTTGTAGGTGCGTGTGGAGGTAACATGGCTTGTGTTACATGTCATGTCTACGTAGATGAAGACTATTATGATAAAATGCCAGAAATGACTGAAGCGTATGTATTTTTTAAAGTGCAATATCTTGATTTGAGGAGGTTTACATTTTTGTGTATCCACTTTTGCTTAACTGCTTTATTTAATGGTATTCTAGAGAGGAAGATATGTTGACTACAGCAATGTTTCTAAGAGAAAATTCTCGTCTTGCTTGTCAGCTGGAGTTAACTAAAGAAATGGAGGGTGTGACAATATACCAACCAAATGCTTCTAAAAATTTTAATGTTGAAGATTATAAATCTGGTCCTGGTACAAAGTGATGGCCCTCTGAATTATTTCCCATTTCGATCAAAATTTGTTCCTTGTTTATTAATTATAAATGTATTTTAATTAACGTTAGTTCAATTATTGTTTTCAAAATAAAGTAACACTTTTGCATTAATCATTAATTCATTATAGTATTAGTTTCGCCAGAAATAAGGGTTCTGTTTGAATCTTCTTTGAAAATTATCAAACCACGTCTGCAACACATTAAACGGTACAAAAGTTTCGGTTGGATTTGGCTGCATGCAGGCTTGAGTTACGGCAAAGGAGGCCGCATAATTGTAAAAGCTTTCCAACATTTTGGTCGAGAATTCTGTAAAGGAGTCCAAGTGTGATGGAGTAGCTGAATCAACTGGAGTTTGCAGAGCAATATGCGGCAAGGTCTCCACTGAGATTCCAATCTGGGCCACATGACTAACCGGTTGCATAAATGGATGAGGACTCGTTTCATCTGTTTAATAAGCAAAACAATTATAGGAGTATTTGTATATACATACTTTAATCAATTGATGATTTGTACAAGAATTAATTTATGAAAATGCTACTTTCCTAAATTGAAATGAGTAACTATTAATGTCTTATGCATTGTCTATTTTTTTAAAATATGATTAACATAATGCAAAAAATAATTCTTTATGATCCATTTTTCATTCTTTTATGTGTCCAATTTCTAACACTGAAAAAATGAATTGGATGTAGTTTTGCAAAATCAGTTTTGAGATTTATAAAACTATCTTTTCATTCTTGAAGTGGCAAATAAATACTGGTACCTGTACTGCATATTATAAAACGATGCTAAATGGGGCACATAAACCACCATGAATTTATGCTCATTATTTGAATACATGAAACATTAAAGCTGTCTTAATAACTGCGTTTAGATGTCGTGAAACTGCTTGGAAACTTGAAAGCCACTGGTAATTAATTAAAAAATTGTTAAAAACAATAATAACCTTTCTTTAGATTTGCAATTTTGAAAATAACACTTGGTTTTTCATTAGAAATGTGTCCTAAAAGCTGCCAGGACATTGATCCGCTTGACAAATCAGGCCAGCCAAAGTAGACTATGAAAATCAGGAATATTAATATACAGAACTATAATATTTGACAGCTTATTTCAGCGATTTAAAATACAGTCCTAATTTTAATATTATATCGTACCTAAACCTCCCATATTTTCAGGGAAGGGTTCAGTTCCTGTCATAAACACCACCAAATGCTTAACATCATCCGCTTCTGGTACGTTAAAAAGAAATTGCGTTTCTCCAACTCTTTCAAACGTTGTTTGAACCTTCAATTGAAATTAGTTCATTTAATTTCTTATTTACATATAAACTCTTAAAAATAAAAACTTGCCAGTCTTCCTGAAACCACAACGCCAAACATGATGTTACAACCGTTTACAACATCAAAATGAATAAAGTGAAATTTGAAATTGCTAGAAAATTCGATAAAAGACTAAACTACCCTGTATAAAATTAGAATAGAGACCGGAATTAACCAAATGTAGCTGAAAGTTGAAAAAACTAAGTTACTTAGGTAAAGTTGAAGTTGTTTTCAAATTTATTTTTTCAGTTGGGATGAAATAAGACAACCAACTTCACTTAATACTCCTTTTATGAAAAAAAAAGGAACACGAATATCAAACGCTTTCAGCTTATTTAAAAATATAAAGATAAATGATTGACAAACTGATAGTGGTTTAATATTTATTTGTATTTATGATGAATAACCGTGTGGTGACTTGGGGAAAGAGGCGTTCAAGTATCGATTGTATACAGGTAAAAAAACAGATCTAGAAAAATGTAACTTTGACTGATTTGGTCACACGAGGGCGCTGACGCTTATCGGAGGACTAATAATATTATTCAGCGCCTGGTTACAATGTAAAATAATGTTAAGTTTACTAAAAATAATACCAGGTAATTATTTTTTTTGCCAATAAAATATTTTAACTCAATTATTTAATATTTTTACCTTTGTTTTTAAAATTTTAAATAAATTATGTTAAATTAAATTAATAACAATAATAATTTTTAAAAATAATTGAATGCGATTTTTAATGAATTTCTTGTTGTCAACGTATAGAAGTGGCCTTCCGTCAACAGCAGCGCACCTGGTAGGCATGTACGGCAAAAGCCTACATAGAAGCTCTTGGTGTTTTCTAACCTAAATAGAATCGATTTTTCTTGTGATCATCAAGGCACATGCGCATTCCTTACGAAACAGTGGATTCTCATTAGAAGTGGACGCTGAGAGTTGCGGGTTGAAAAGGGAGTATAAAGGAAAATGAGGTATTGTAAATTATTTGATAATTTTATATCCGAAATTATTAACGAGCAGTTATATGAAATTAGCTTAAATGAATTGAAAATTATATATTTAGTTTACTAAATTTGTAATATTGAGGGTCTTTTGCTAAGTATCAACTAAATGTGGTTAGGCCTCGCCATGTGGCAACGTGTAACGTGGAGAGGCATCTTTTTACCTACAAATCTATCAGAAACTGTGATGTCGTTGCTAATGATTTATTTTTGTTTATTATTATTTTAGTAATTTAAGACTCCAAAAGCGGTTATCTGCCGCCGTTCTTAAATGTGGTCGTAATAAGGTATGGCTCGATCCCAATGAAAGCAACGAGATCTCCAATGCTAACTCAAGTAAGTCGCCATCTTGTGCTGAAATTTATTGTTAAGTTTATTTGCACGGAAAAGTAATTGTGTTTGTTTTGTTTAGGACAAAACATCCGAAAATTAATTAAGGATGGTTTGATTATTCGTAAACCTGTGGCCGTGCACTCACGTGCCCGTGTCAGGAAGAATGCTGAGGCTCGTCGCAAGGGACGTCATATGGGTACAGGTAAAAGGAAGGGTACTGCTAATGCCCGTATGCCCCAGAAGATCGTTTGGATCCGAAGAATGAGAGTTTTAAGGCATTTATTAAAGAAATACAGAGACGCCAAGAAAATCGATAAACATCTGTAAGAAAAATTGCTATGGCTATTTTGATAAATGTTAAATATAAGACGATAGTTGCATTTATCGAAGTAGCTAAATCTAATATATGAACGTAGAAACAAAAACTTATCATTTTGTTTTTACGAAGGTATCACGACTTGTACATGAAAGCGAAAGGTAATGTTTTTAAGAACAAGCGTGTATTGATGGAATTCATCCACAAGAAGAAGGCCGAGAAAGCCAGAGCTAAGCAATTGGGGTACATTTTTTATTTTTATGATTTATAGAAATTTTAAATATTAATTTATTTTTAAACAAATTACAGTGATCAAGCCGAGGCCCGTCGTCTTAAGGTTAAAGAAGCTCGCAAACGCAGAGAAGAGAGATTGCTGCAAAAGAAACAGGATTCATTGCAAGCTTACCAGAAAGAAGATGAAGCGGCCAAGAAATAAAGTTGATGGGTACTGGCATCTGTAATAAATTGATCGCTAATTTCTTTGGTAAAATTCCTTAAAATAAAAAAAAATTATTACTTTAAAGGTGTAAGCATTAAATTCATCGTTAAACATTCGTATCGTTGAATTTGATTGTTTGATACAGCACTGTTAAAAGTCGTTAACCCAAGTTTGCACCGAATTGAAGTATCTTTAATTTGCATAATTTATTTTGTAACTTTATGCTTTGAAAGCTTTAAAACTTTGAAAACTGAAAAACTGTCGACTGCGGAAATCTGCAACATCATGAAACATTGATAGCTTTTTAAAGCTAATCACTTGTACATTTTATTTTTTGAACGATGCAAGTTATAACAGCCATCTGATTCGATCATGGAGATTACTAAATATACTTTTTGACAGCACTGATGCAAAATTATTCTTAAAACAACATCAAAGCAACTTGTAGGAACAGAACTGCATAATACAGTAAAGTTAGTAAGGGTATTCCTGTACAAAAAATGATTTTCAGAAGGATTTCTGGTCTCTTCTTGAAACTTTTCAATTACATTCATTTATATAGTTTGTAACTATTGGAGCATAACTAAAAAAAATAATCAATTTGCATGCTTGCAAGTTAATTAATGACTTGTTATTGTGATTAATGTTGTGAAGCCAATTTTAAACACGCCCAGAAACATCGATCATTGGCAAAAATCGATTTTACAATACTATCACAATTTCAATATCGATGTTACAGTATCGAATAACGTATCAAAAGAGTTTCCCAGAGAAATATTTTGCTGAATTAAATTTGGGTGGTCTTTATTATTCAGCTAACCAGTTATGTTACCGCTGGACGTTGGGTAGAAGAGCAGCGACTCAGCTGATGGAAGAAAATTTGCATTTACGATATTTAACTGATGTTCAGAAATAGAACTTCATTGCAATACATGTCATCAGATCAAGGTACCGTTATTCTATTTTTTAAATTTTTTTTTCTAAAATGGCATAATGCGGATAAGCATAACATCTGATAAACATGCTAAATTTGAAATTATATTAATAATAGTAACTACAGTAATAAATAACGACAGGCAATGTCAGTAGTACTGTAAACATCATCTTTATACAGTAGTTTACTGCATAAAAATGTCTTGACAGATTGAGATGTGCACGTGTACTTTATTGATTTTTTTAAATGATGCTATGCAATGGAAATGCACAAAATGAAGGACACTCACTTGCCTTTTGAGACCTTTATGCACTTGTTTACAGCACATGATAGTGGCCCTGGAACTTGTTTTTATACTATAGTAAATAATTTGACAAAGGAAAATTGCATCTGAAAATTTGCTCTTTACAATAATATTATTTTGTGTGTGATAAAAGTGGGTCAGTAAAACTTTTGAGAGTCATTGAATGATTCGCACTTTGGTTTTGATTTCTTACTGCTAAACAATTAAATGAGCACTTTTATTATTATTAAAAAAAAACATACGGTACACTGTATTCATTTACCGTATACTATGCCAAGTAATTTTATAAATTGGTTTATTACATTGCCAATAAGGAAACGAGACTAAATATTATCGGTTTCTATGACGATTTGTCTCGTTTATTTATTGTCATGAGAACAGAAAGTGTTTTAAGTGGGTAAAATCACTCGGTATACTGGTATAGTCATTCATGTGTACAACAATTACAGTATATTTATTGCAAAATGTGTCAAGTAATTTTTTAAGCTTATGAAGTCATTTATTGATTTTGATGGACCATTTTCCTAGTTACTCTTAGCAGAATAAAACGATGATAAATTGTAAATAAGTTACGGTATAAGTTGTCCTAGTGACTTTGAAGTTTTTAGTATTATTTATTCATGAAGTCTGATAAAACAATGCCAAGTTAGTCGATTGTACTTTAAAAGTTGGAGGGTGATAGACTACTGACGATTTATCTGAACTGAAAAAGGTTTTAAAGAGGCATCATTTATTATCTGCAGCTCTGCTGTCAATTGCATAAAAAATAGGGTAAAAATACGCCTGTTTTTATTTCACTTGGAGTAATAAATTTCACACTGAAAACGCTTTCTTCTTGGTACTCATACGGCACTTGCTAAAGCTAATTTCATTTCTCAGTCGAGGAAAACAAACAACCAGGAACAATAAAAAAAATAGCTAATTTGAACAATGGTTTGCATGCATTCCTCTAAGATAAGGAAATAAATTGTCAGAATGGTCTGTTTATTTCATTGTTTAAGAAATTTCTAATAAGAGACATACAATACGTTTTGATGTCATGTTTGCTATGTGGGCAGTGCACTTAAAAATACTGTAAGTAGATTGAGTAATTAATGTTGTTCATGTCGAGACGTTATTATCTTACAAAATGGATACTGTTATTTACTTAAATAATAATTACTAACTGACAACTGTCATTCCAGATGAGTTCAACAAAATATTTCACTATACCGGGATGTTTTTCTAAGTTAATACACTGTTTTAATAAAAAAAATAGATTTATAATCTTGCCCTGGAGATACAATATAAATAATAAATGAAACTAAATATTACTGGTTCCAATAACAATCTGTCTTATTACTTTTTTGACGTAAAAAAGCGGTGTTTCAATTTAAATAAAAACATCTGGTATAGGCTTTAACATTTAATATACAGTAAAATTAAAAATTATGAAAAGTAAATATTATTTTCAGTTACCCTAACTACGAAAATCTAATATTGGAATGCAATAACAATAACATACTGTAAATTAGGGATTCCAGTTGGCCATGAAACTCGAGAACTATTGAAAATTGGTGCAATGGTATAAAAAGCGTAGTAGCAATAAAATTTTATCGTTTATATTACGTTTACTCTGTCAAACTACATTACGGATAAATCTTGAAGCAACCATTCAGCTCTGGTACTTTATGTTTACTTTACTGACAGTAAAATCCTGTGACAAGTACAAGTAAAATCTGAGAATGTCAACGGTCATATTGCGTTGTTAGAGCAGTGGTTCTCTATTCTTGTCTGGTCATTAAAGTGAGTCTTGTTAGTACTTGGATACCAGCAGGTGCTGTTGACATGATTTTAATTTGAATAGGGAAGTTTCGATTCAGTTTCACTGAATTTAATATTTTCAACAGTAAGTTTATTTTTCTACTTAATCACTTATCAAAGTCTGTACTGGCCACTAATTGGGCTCGTAATAGCTTTAACTTGAGTAAACTGGCGAGAACTAGTGTTGTGTAACTGTTAACAATATCCATTTCTAGTTTTATTTTACTGTGTATACCGTTTATAAAATTAAATATTACATCATATCATGTTGAACTGCGATACTTTTCTTTGTTAGTTGTTGATCATATTTTATAATTTAAGAAAATAATGAAAACTTTATTGCCAAATAACTTACAGTAAAAATAAAACCATAATAAACTGTAGTGATACTGTACTGGAAGCTGTAATGGTTTGATGTGCCATTCCCTTTGACATTTAAAATAAGTTAATAACTAATATTAAAAGATGCCAAAAGTGAAGCGGTTTATTTGTTTTGATGACATTGAAATGTCGTTTTACAACCAATATAAATTCTAGCAAGATTGAAGGAGAAGTTATTAGAAACTCAAAACAGTGAATCCAAGTTTTAAAAGTACTCGAATATTATTACTTCATTACAGTATTACTGGAGACTTATGAGTAGTACAACCGAATTGATGTAATATTTAAACAGTCTATGGGGCAGACATAAAGTGGGCTTTTATAGTACAGTATTTGGATTTTGATTTATCGATATAGTTATAAAGATTGAAAGACTATTTTTGGATACTTATCTGCATACGACAAAAATACTTTCATTGATATCAAAATTATTCCAAGTTGACATGTATTGTTTGCGACAACCAATTTTTTTTTGGATTTACATCAAACTTAATCATGATGGGAAACTAGAATTGCACTGACAGTGACAGTCTGGATTCTAGAATCTAGATGTCTGAAATTGATTTCAGTTCGTAATCTATAATAAACTCTAGTTTCAACCAAGTTTAATTTTAAACTGACGTTTAAGATTAGTTATTACCGTTACGAGTGCATTGATATGAACATACAGAATACCGGTACGATATTTCTGTAAGGAGTAATACTCAGTATATCAAGAATTAATTGAGAAGGATTTTTCTACGGTGATGGCTCTTGACCTTTGAGTTATTGTCAAGTTGACTAATCATAATCTAAAGCTAATAATAACTTGTAATATGATAAAGAACAACTAAGGTATCACCAAGGTACACTTGGATATTAGTTATTTTTTTTTTTGTTTGGACAGGTTATTTTTGCTGTAGAAAATACAGTAGATATTTGAGAAAAAAATAAACGTAATGCGAGTACAGTATTAGTAAACTTTATATAAGATCAGATTATTTAGGTAATGGCATCAACTTTTTCAAACAATTTTTTTTTTCCTATATTTTTGAGTATTTTACCTAAATAATGTTTATTATTTTTCACTTACTTGATAAACTTTTGAAATGTATGACGAATGTTTTCAATTCAATGGTTTAGAAACTAGTGGGTCCATTGACAGGCTGAAATGAAACCTCATACCGTAAAATTTTAACACCTTTACGTCAACTTTAATTGTACTTTTAAGTATTGAAAATATAAGATGTTAATTATGTCAGACTCCGAGGATGATGAAGCTTATTTTGTTTGACATTCTTTTGAGATTCGTGACACCGTTATTTTCTGTGCCACTAATTACTTGTTCGTTTTCTTTTAATTGATAATAATGCATTAAAACGCAATTAATTAATTATATTTCATTTTTAGATTGAGCTATCAAGTTATTAGCTGCTCGGTTCTATCGATGTCTCAGTTGGAAGAAGAATCTTTTGAAGCAGTCTGATTTCATTCAAATACTCGATATCTCAGTAATTACCGTGCTGTCATTACTTAATTTGCTATTAAGTACTTTGCTGGACTTAACCGCTGAGTGGTCGAATTCATCGTAGATTTTCAATCTGCGGTATTATCGTAGTATCTTCTATTTATAATGTCATTTAAAATGCAACATAGTCGTTCGTCATCATTTTTAGCAGCTATGTCAAAGGTAACTGCTAAATCAACACTGATAAGACGTTACGCTTCGTTAAGGAAACTAGAGAATGGTAGGTACTTCATTTTATGTAAATTGTAATTACATGTACTTAGTAGTGTTTATGATTTTGAACAACGTTGATTTTAAGAGACTAAGTAGTTACAGTATAATAATCCTAGTTCTTTTTTGAAACATTTGACACACATCCTAAACCATAAATGAGATGTTAAAATTTTATCTTTAAGCACAGATTAAGTACTGTGCATACCAGGCGAATTTATAAAGTGGAACCCCATTTTACAATGTTTAATAAGAAACTAGATTAAAACAGTGCCAAAAAAGAATAATAAAAAAGAGACTAAATATTATAAGTTGTCTAGATTTTTTCTTGCCAAGGAGAAAACAAGTGTTCCTATTTAGAAAATTCTTGGATAGTAAAGTAATCATTATTTTAGTAATTTTAATACTAAAAGTATATTGCATGGTGTTAAAACTTTAAATTTACAGGGTGATTTCTTTTTTGTTTGAATTTTTATGCAATTAATTTTATCTAATTTATTTACATTATTTACTTTTATGTGATAAATTGACAACCAAATTCTTTTTGAATTCAGTAGTCGATTAGTTTATCTGTGTCGAACTTTCAGTGTTGAGGAATTGCTGTAGTTATAATTTATGGTTGACGTTAATGATAGTAACACAGTCAATAAAATCTAACACATAACATAATTTTTTTTTCGTGCAAGTTTTTGGTATGTTATTTTATTTATATGATTTGATGTTATTTTTTGGTTGGGGCCTTGAAAATAAAATAAAAATGCCAATATTTTGTCAGCTTAGTTTCTTGGTGATACGTTAAAGCTCATTAACCGGGCGTAAGTTATATTAAGTTTACGGGATTAATTATTAATTTGACATTGAATTATAATTAAATTATTATTATTGCTAAATTCATTTGTCGGAATTTGATATTATGTACAGATATGAGGCATTTTGTCGCTCGTGATGCGCTTATTTCGTTAACTGTTTTTATTGCTTATCGATGAAAACACGTATTTGCTCGATAATATTATCAAGTAGGCGCAGTTAACAACTCTTCAAACGGATTTATAATTTAATATTTGGTTTTCGTTTGTAGTTGACGGGAGAACGAACACCAACATGGCTGAACAGGAGGTAATAATTATTCATTTTTTACTTTTACTACAGTATCTTAATTTGTTGTTAAGCATGGAATTTTACGTCTGGAAACTTTTTAGATTTGTATTACGTTTAATTTGCACTTGTATGCTATTGTGTCATATCATACTGGTGTATGACAAATTTATTTATCTTAGCAAAATATACAACTGTAATACAGAAGCTTGAAAAATTAACTGGTAATGATATATTGACTATATTTGTTTAACTACAGAAACTGATCAAAATATTTTTTTTGCATTCAATTTTCTTACTTTTTTTGCCTAATATTTGATAAATTTTGAAGATAATAGGTACCATATTATAAAACAAACAAAAATACTGAATGGTAGTGGTTGGAGCCGATATCTCAGCTATAAATAGTTACATTTTATTCAAGAAAATTCATTATTTTTGCACACTGACTGTGTAGATATTTTACAAAATTGCAGAATTTTTGCATACTATTTTATCTTATTAGGCAATTTTTATAGTATTTTAGCTTGATTATTATCGTAAAGTATTTAAATTCTAAATTGGGTTAATTAGTTTTTGTCTGTCCTAATTGAGGAATAGAATTTACCGTTATATTTACATTTGTACAGAATATTAACTGAAGAAAGTTAACAAAATGTTTATGTCATGAGAAAGTATTGAACGAATTTTTATCATGGCAAAAAAAGAAACATCTTGCTACGAATGACATTCAAATACTAATTGAAATGTGCGAAATTCTTCATGTTTTATTAGCAAACCATGACGATTTGTTGATGGCGAAATAAGCATTTTTCTGTATTTAATTTTCTGCTTTAATGGCATTGATGGTTTGATTAATTCGACTATAGTAGTTTGCAACAGTGTGCATATATAGATGGCTAACTTTAGAAGTGTTGCAACGTGGATTATATTATTATCTTATGTTCATAACGATGTCAATATCAGGTAACAACTGTACAAGTACAGGATTATCGCTTTCCAATTTTGTTATCTACAAGAAGCTAAACGATATTGGTTTTTATTTGAGAAAGTAAGGTAGTAAAATCAAATCGTTAATGAATACCGTATCTAAAAACAAGTTTTGAAAATAACAGTTGATAAAATAATTATTTATCAATGGCACTTGAACTTGGCTTGGGTGTTTCAAATATATATTTTATTGTATATTCGTTTTTAGTCATAGCCTATTGATTTTTACAGGAAAGTAAAAATGCAGCGGTCGATAAAGCGATGGAGGCAAAGTTGCTGGAATCGGTCAGATCAACTCTTGAGGCTTCAGGTCTGCTGTTCAATAACAAAGCAGGAGCAGCAATGGCCAAGCTGAAACCTGGGTGAGTTAAAAACATAATGACCATTATATAAAAAAGAATTGACAATTTTATTTATAAAATTACAAACTAGATCTACCAGCGACATCTATCACGCCATGGGTTTTGGCATCATGCATCTTGTTCAAGCTTTTATGAGTTTTGATCCAGTACGTACACTTGAAATTTGAACATTTCTATCAATAAAATCTTACTAATGTATATTAATTCTAATGTAGGCTGATATTGAATTAGCTCTGGAAGTGTTAAAACAATCTGATGAAGTTTGCAATGCAAAGCGTCGCAAAACCACAGTGACAAATAATATGGTCACAAAGATGGTTGTTCGACCAAATTATAATAACTACACTGAAGGTAGTTTCTAATTATTACTTGTATTTGACTGGAGTTTATTTTGAAAATTTGCTTGGTTTTTTAAGAGGAGTGTCACGCTGAATTGTGCTATGCCGAATGCCTTCTGTTTCGTGCCATAGTCACTTTTATTCAAGATGACAATTTTGTTAGCTTTATTAAAGGCGGTCTGTGGATTCGTTCGTGCTTCCAAACCTACAAGTTTGTATAACTTAGATAGCTATTATACGGTTCTCATTGGCCTCATTAATGAAGTTATTTTTCTCTAGAGCTTGTGCTGAAATGCTGGAACATCGACAGTGGAATAACAAAGTACTTAAGGAAAATTTTCAGAGCGGTGTTTGTTTAGGAATTGGAACTTTCAATTTGGTACGTTAAATTATTAGTTAAAATGTCAAAATGTAAGTTTAAAAATATCTCGTAAATTAAATTTCGTTCTTAGATGATATCTGCTTTGCCTAGCCGAGTTCTAAAATTGCTAGAATTTGTTGGATTTTCTGGAAATAGGGTAAATCTGTTTGTATATCATGTTTTTGTTGGTGTTTAGCTATGTTTTTTTTTAAATAGGAGTTGGGTATTCAGAAATTAGACGAAGGTGCACGCTTGGAAAATTCCATTCGAGGCGTTTTCTGCTCATTGATCATCTTGCTATTCAACACTGTTCTTGCCTTTGCATTAGGACCAGGGAACAAAAATTTTACTTATTTAGATACAATTGTTGCTCCATTACTTAAAAAATATCCATCAGTAAGAATACTTATGTCTTTAATTTCTAGTTAAAATATCAATGCCTGGCTTAATTTTTTTAGAGCACTCTTATTCAATTTCTTGGTGGACGATACGAAAACTGCAAAGGAAATATTGACGTAGCTACAAAATACTTGAAAAAATCATTGGAATTCGAACTCGACTGGTCTAAATTTAAACATTTCTCTCACTGGGAAATTACTTGGTGTCACATGTAAATGTCAAATCATCAAATTTATAATCTCAATTTTGTTTATATCATTTTAACGTGTATTACGTGTTGTCACAGGCTGAATGGAACTTTTCGCGAAGGAGTTCCTCACATTGAAGTGTTGATAGAAGAAAATAAATGGTCCAGAGCTACTTACAGTTTCATTAAAGCGGCATTGATACTTATGAGTGAAGATATTACTGAGAAAGACAAAGCAACTGTTTTGGAGATAATGAAGTAATTTACAAATCAGATTCGTTTGTATTTTAATTATTAGTAACCGATTTTGTTTTTGGATTGTTTAGACAAGTTCCTGATTTGAGGCTGCACATAGCTGGAAAATCAATTCCTTTAGAAAAATTTTGGTGCAAAAAGGCTGTAAAATATGTCGACCAAGGCAATTGGCTGCTGCTTCCAGCATACGTAAATATTAATAATTAATTTTAGTGACTGATAGAAGTTTGATGCATGATAGATTTTTAATCCTATACGTTGTAGGAAATGATGTACGTGTGGAATTATTTCTTATTTCTCAAAGGACGAAATGATATTTTGAGTAAAATTATTGGAAAAATGGATAAAGCTATTGAGGATCTAAACAAAAGAAAAGGTATGAAATTGACAATTTCGTTACTGTATTGATAAGGGAACACTTGAGTCATGATGTGAATTATTCTGTTCTAGATTGGGAATATTTTGGTGACAATTATTGCCTTGCGTTGTTTATCAAAGGGCTTTGCTTAAAATATATGAACTCACCACTTTCAGCTGAAGAGTGTTTCAAGGAAGTTATTTTAAAGTAAGCACATGCTTTATCTACGTCGATAACTTTTTACATTGAACGTTGATTTTTGAATTTTGATAACTAAAACACCTTGAGCGTTGTGTGTTGTACTGAATATTCAGTGTACATTGTCAAGAAATTTGTAATGAAAACGTTTTTAATTGCAGGCAGAAATCGCTGAAAGATGATGTTCATTTATGCGCTTGTGCTTCCCTAGAACTGGGTTTGATTTGCACTGAAACTGGAAACTATCCAGTTGCTCTTCAGTGTTTTGAAGCTGCCAGGTAAATCTACACGCATTTTTTTTAAATAAGAACGATATAATACATTTATTTACTTAATTTTAAAGGGGCGAAAGAGCATTTTTCTTAGAGTTTCGAGCTCATTATGCAAATAATGAGGCTACAAGACTGATGAAGCAAAAACAAGGTGGTGTTAGTCCAGGAGTCTATAAAGCCTTCACTGACGAAGATACCAAGGACGATACCCGCCTTTAAAGTAATCCATTAGTTTTAAATACTAGTCACAATATACCGACTATGAAATTGATTCAGAGATTCGCAATTGTATATTTAAATTGTATTGTAAAACGAACAAATGTGAAAAACATGTATTTTAAACAAAAGTAATTTATAATTTAAATTTTAAAACATGTGATAATATATAAAGAAAAGAAAGAATTATTTATGCAAATATTATTGCATCGAATTTTATCATTAAATCTAAAATAAAATATTCAATCACACTGGAATTGTAATTATCATTTGTAATATTATAATAACAGTACAGTTCAGGTACATACACATAAACTGAAATTCGTTTTGTGTATAAGATTCGCCAGACCATGAAACGACAGCTTGTAGAAAGGTAAACAAATAATATTTTTTAACATTATGGTATAAAATAACATTAAAAAAATACATGTTAAAAACGTAACTTTTTTTTTTTGTTGATGTTTTCAAATGTTGGCAGAAACTGTTACCAATTTAAACTTCAAAGTCATTTCAATTTTCATTTATGTATACAATAATTTTCGATTATCAAGGAAATACTGTATCTACGAATAATATTTGTTTAGCATAATATTTGCATTTAAATGTTTATGAACATTTAAACTTCACAATTTTTCCAAAGTAAATTCCGGGTATAATCATATAAGGAATTTTTTATGATTGCCTTTTTATTAATGTTTATAGTATTAACACTGACTTTAAAAATATTTGTTATTAAAAGATAATTCCGATAAATTGATAAAAATAAAAACAAGAAAATATTCATTTTTTCATACTATGTGACGTCATATAAAATAACATTACACCTGAGTTACGCATCGTAAGCGTTACACCTGGCTGAAGAGAGCAAACGTCGGGCGTCGCCACCTAGCGTTAAAGAACAAAAAGGTCGATTTAAAATGGCTCCTCGGTTGAATGTTAGATTGGCTGTTGGCAGGAAGAAAGAGTTGTTTTAATTATGTATTTGTGTATTTTATGAAATGACCGAGAATCCAATTTCACCTCGCACTGGATTATTTAGTTGGTTAAGACCTAATCACAACGATTCGATTAATTCTAGTCCATTGCCCTCAGCCGTTGGGACTGTTCCACCGAGCAACAACGAGACAGTCGTCGACGAAGAGGATGATAATGGCAACGGTGAGTTTCTTTTTCACTCTCGCTTTGTTTTTCTCATTCATCTTAAGCACAATAGGGCCGATAAACTCGTTCAAATGCTATTCCTGACAAACCCACGACTATCTAAAACAATGCTTAATGAATATTTATCTAATTTATTAGTCAGCATTTTGGGTATAAACGCTGCAATAACTTGAGTGATTTTGAGACTGTTGGAATTGACTTTTGAAAAACACTGTTGAATTCTGTAATCCTAGTTCAGGTGGCAGGCCCTCTATTTACAGTGTAGTCGTTACCTCAAATTACCACGTAAACTAGGATTTACACGAAATGTTGACTTTAACACAAGTTTTAACTACGCAAATTGGCTTTTATTTGTACACAGGTAGATATTATAATTGTGTTTCTGAGAATGCCATCCAATTGCTTCATTTTTGGTTGCTTAATTGTGAAAGTAATGTTTAATTTCGTGAACTTTTTGAATTTTTGCTCAAGCTGATTTAATAGGCGTGTAAGTCATTTAGGTGGCGGAAATACCACTACAAAAAATGTTTCACAATTGTATAGGGAGACAAGAGAGAGCCTCCAGAGTCAACCACCTGTTCATTTTCTATTCTATCACAAACTACAAGAGGGGAAATATAATAAAGTATAATGTGGAAACATTCAAAACACCTTCTCAACTTTTTGAATTTTCTCTTTGGAAAAAAGTGCAAGTGTTGGTGTGAAAGTTTAAAACTCGCTTCTTTCAATGGGAAAAAGAGAGAGGTAGAAAAAATAGTGTAATTGTAGGTGATTTGTAATTTTGTTTAAAACAATCATGATTATTTGTTTAATGTGTGCAGTGTTATATAACAAGGTTGAAGTTGCCTGCTCTTAATTTCTTAAAATACTTTGGGGTTTTTTTTTGGTTGAAATTACCGTATGAAGTGGAAGAAGATTAAGATAAACTGATTTATCGTTAATGTTGTAGTTTTTAAATTATCTTTGAAGAGCTTGATAAAGCTGTTCAGTTTTTACCTGCTCGATGCAGTCTAATAAATATTAAAACTTAAAAAAAATCTATCAATTTATTGAAATTTAATTGTGGATAATTTAATAGATGACTTAATGCTTCATATCTTGAATGGAATGGCATATAAAATGATAAAATGTAGTATTATACTGATATAATGTCAAGTCATTTGGTTTTATTATTACATTTTATTATGTAATCTGTTTCTACAAGTTTACTCAGGATGGCGCTGTTACATGGGCTTTGTTTATGAACTTCACTGGCATTTTGTCAACTGTACTTTCTTTCAAAAAAATACAAGTTGTAGTAAAGACATTGTCCTAGTCGCCAAATATGGTAGCAAACAGTGCACCTTTAAAGTTTGGGCCAAGCACGAGTTTGTTAGCTAATAGTTAAGTTTATAATTATAGCAAGTATTCTCTTCCAATGACTAATCATCATGATTTAAGACTTGAAGCACTAATTTAGTTAAGTCCCTAACTTTAACCGTTTGTAAGACTGAAAATTTTTCAAATAATTATCCCGAATGTTATAGCTAATGTTTCAAAACTTTAAATCAAATGTCTAAAAAGATATTTCAGTGTCTAGACAGATTTTAAATCTCATATTAAACTAGACACTAAATAGAGTGGCACATCGATTATTTAATAAATTAGATACATGATTGTATGTCTTCAAAGACTGCCTTTGATTATACAGTAACGGTAGTAAAAAATCTAAATTAAATGTCGAAAGGCATTATTAAATAACGTGCTTTCTAGAACCAACGTGATTGAATGACTCACAATGCTAAAAATGACCAGTCATTCATTAGTGATTAGTAAGCAGTATAAATTTTAAATTAAGCACTTAAAAACTGACTAATCTGAGTTAATTATGAGTTAATCATGCTCAAAGTCTGAAAATATTTTCTTTTGAAGTTATTGTGTGACGTTACAGTAGTTTAATGAATTTGAACGTTTTTATTACCGGTCAGGTTATGTTTGTGAGGGTATAGAAGAGTTCATAACGTGTGTGTGTATTTATGTATTTGTTTAGGGAGTTCATTTATAAGAAGTGCTGTTGGCAAACTATAAATTGAAATGGCGGATTGCCATGGTAACCAGTTGAATGACTGGGCTCATACTGTAATTTCATAACCGTATTGCAATAACAAACTCCTTACAGTAGTTGGTACTGTTTTACTTTTTTTCTCTCTGTAACCAACGAAAATTTGGTTTTGTATTGCTTCATATATGCAAGACGGCAGTGATGTAAATGAAAAATTTATGAAATTTAAAATGAAATTTTTTATGCATCGAATATATTTTTTTAAATTTGCAATTTAAAGTGTAGCTCTAAGGATGGAAAATATGGAAAGTTAAATGTGTTTCTTTTTCATTTTTAAAATTTAATTTTCCATTTTGGAAACGGTTACTGCTTTACGTTGGTAATGTCTTACAAGTTTATTCATAGTTTGATAACTTTTTTTAGTTAAAAATAATCGATAAAATCAAGATATGAAAATGAAATGAACAGAAAGTTGATTTAAGCATTAAATAATTCATAAAATGTCAAATGCAATCAAAACACGAATCGTTGAACATACAAGGTGATTTACTAAATTAGAACTTTTTAAGCCCAAGAAAACAAACGGGACAAATCAGTATTGGAACTGAAAAAACAGTACAGTATTCCAATCTAGAAAACACCCGGTATAAAGAATTATTAAATGCTTGTTATCTGACGATACAGTCACTGCACTTGCTATTTATTTTTTATTGATCAAACCTGTGAATAAATTCTTACATGCTGTAAACTTCAAATTGTTACAAACGACGCAGTTTTTTTAAGACTTCTACAGTACAATATCATCTCAACTTTCTCTTTATTTATATGCGAAACTGCAACACTTTTTGTAAGTGCAGAGCACTAAAACTTAAGTATCATAACATGTTACAATAATGCTTAAGATGGTTGATATTTTATATAACTTGTATTATATTTGTCTTCTGACTGTTTTATTACTGTGATTTATGGTGTGTCTTTATCCTTTTTATAAAAATGTAGGTGGTTTGGTGGGTTTAGAAAGATGTTACGTGGTTGGATGACAAGTATTATTTATATAGTTTAAAACTTTATAGACATTTTTTAAGAGAAGATCTGATATGAGGTAGTGTTATCAAACTTGAATGCTGGTTGTGGGTGGTTTTAGAGGATTTTTTTGACTCCACCTCATTTGTTGAGTCATTGGGTACGAAACAAGTAAAACGGTTTTGTGTGTTAATGAGAATCAATATCAAATACCATTAGTGGTAAAAGGGTAACCAATAACTTGTTAAACTTTTTGTTATAAATCAATTTATTTTAATTTAATGTCAGAAATTATTCAATGGTGATTTGGACCGTTTCTTTCTTGTTACTGTTTATAGGAGAAAAAAAGTGTTCCAGTTACAAAATCATCCGGTATAGTAACGTTACTGTAATAAAAAGTGGGGAGTTACTGGAACTGATTTACATTTAGAATATTTTTACCAAGTTAATTAGCCATTTGTTGTTTTCTAAGTGATTGTCTGAATTAGATGACTATGTTTATTAAATTGGCAGTGTTGCTACAGAAATTACATCAATGCATTTCTCAGTCAGTGTACTTTGGAGAGGTCAGTACTTTCTTTTTTTTTACTTGCTGCTGGCAATGTAGTGTCCAATATGTTAAGTTGTTAATGGTGCTATTAAGTATGCCTCATTGATCAAAAGCTATCAAAACTTTTGATTGCTTTTGGGGTGATCTCATCGTTGTATGTGTTTACGTAGGATGTGAATGAATAAAGAAATTACTAGGCGGTGGAAGCTGTTGAATTTAGTTTAAACACAGTTCTCTTTGAGTTATACTATTTTACTTTATTGCGAAATAAATTTTCATGCCCAAATGTAGGCGAAAGTCGTTACTTGTTCAGCTATGGAATTAAGGTTATACACTTGTACATTAGCCACCTAATGTCAATATTTTTGAATGTGCAGTTACTCTGTAAATGTACATAATGTTTGATGTGGGAGTTCCATGTATTGCAATACACGTTGTGTTTAGGCGGAGTACAGTATGTACTGTAGTTATTTATGCTCTAATGTACAGTGCATTGTATAGCAATGAATAAATGCTTAAAAAAGTCGATAATAATGTACAGTGATTACAATGAAAATAACAACAATGACGCATGTACAGAGCATTGATTGGGAAATTCAGCAGATTCACACTAAAAAAAAACAACAGTCAGAAATAAAATGTTAACAACTTATATTCTTGGAGATGGCAGGAAGAATCTTGTTTAAAGAGGAATCTTCTATCTGTACTATCTATATCTTCTTGATTATCATGTAACAACATGTTTTTAAAATTTAGACAGTACCGGTTCACGTTTAACTTGTTTTTTCTTCTTCTAACTTTCTTAAATTCTGTATGGTATTAGGAAACAAAAATGTTTTTAAAGATTCTAACTGTTGTTTATTTTGACAATTTACAGTACCAGCATTAGTCTCTTGCACCCAGCTTGTTCTAGATTATTTAAACTGTTTTCTTTTTTAAAGTTCAGTGGACTTTTTATTAATGTGCTTTTAAAAGATAGGATGTAACGGTCATAATTTTCTAGCTAAAAAAATCATTTTAATTAACTTTAAAAATCGCCATACGCCCCAATTTAATGTATAGTTCCGACACAATAGTGGAAATATTCTCTGCATTAAATTTAATGTTTTGTAATGTCATTTAAACTTCGAAACGTTGCCATTACCGTTTATCGTTGCTTATTGTAGTAATCTGTTGGGAGATGAAAATGCAATTACAGTGGATTTTTATTATTTTCTATTTGCGGTATTGGCATCGTTTTCAATTTATTGTTGAATTTGATGTAATGATGCTAACTTTATTTGCTAGATCATATTTATTCCTACATAATCTAGTGTATCTCGTTAATGATCATTTTCTCAAATAAAATTTCTATTGCAGTTCATTAAATTTGATGTTAGTGTTAAATTGCTAATTCTACGCCATACCGGGTAATTGCAATTACGTGGAATGGATTAAATTTCATCAAAAATAAATGCGATAATGTCTAGATTTAACTGAACAATTTGAGGGGCGTAGTTTTGATTAAAATTATTACAAAGAAAGCCCTCGGAGCTGAATTAGACTAAAAGAAATGATGGCAGTCGCAATAAAGTTTGGTTTATGACATTTTTAGCAATTTAGTTTGCATGTTTAATGAAATATTAATTCTACAGTTTTGTGCTTTTTATTTCTTTCACATAGCAAGGGCGGTTATTAGGAAATAATGAGAGTTTGAGAATAACTAAATTAATTTTTGAAGTGCAATAATACAGTAGGATGTAACTTAGTTTAGAAGTTATAGAAAATTTAATAAAAATGTAGATAATTGCAGATCATTCTTGACTTAAGATGATTTTTTAAAAGGAAATTTCAATACACTGGAAAATTTTTATGTTTAATACTGTATTTTGACTGTAAAGTTTAGGAAACACCAGGAAAGAAAATTATGTTGCTACCTTTGGTATTTTTTGGCCTGCTCAGCATCTCTAAAGCTTAGAAACAAAATACAGTAGATTATTGCTGAGATTGCATTTGAAACTTCAGTAAAAGTAATTTCATTTTACGGCGCTGTGGTTGGTACTGTATCTGGTAGGCAGAAATGATTGGTATTGGTTGTCTTTTATGATTTGAATTATTGTTTTTGAGGTTGGGAAAAAAAGCTATTATTAGTCATTGGTTACCAGGAGGTTTTAACTTTTGATTTTACAGCACACTGTATTTGTAAGTTAATAGCTGCTTGTTTTGTTTGTGTTATCGACACTTTCACCTAATATTATTAATATTATTTTATGCGTGTGTTGGTGTTAATGGTTTTCCCTCAATCAATTTTCATTACGTCTTTACCCTTGGTTGAAACCAGTTTTTTTTTTTTAGTTTTACAGTTTAGAGAAGAAAAAAACCACATTATATGTTTAAGATTAACTACCTAAGTTACAGAATCGAATGTCCAGGTGATAACGAAATTAAGAAAAACAAAGTGTGTAGTTTTTGCCACCTTTAAGTACATAGTCATTAAGAATTCAAGGTCGAAAAAGCAGTTTGATATAGTACTACAGCATAAGAGTAAAATAACTTTTGTATTAACAGATACTTGAATTGTTTTCTTTTTGCTCAGTACTACTTGTTTGAACAATCAACGTTTTTTCATTGTGTGGTTACGCCTTGTTTATTTTTTTGACATGTAAGAATGGAACCAATGAGTGCTTAAAAGCTTGACATTAATGCATTTTTTATTGGACATATCATTTGATTTCACTAATTTTTGACAGTACTGGTACTTTGCTGTACATTTTAAAACGGCTATATGTTAATATGTGTTTAAGATTGATGAAGAGTGTTGTGAAACAGCTGTCGCGTTTATTTAATTAAACGTATGACGTTACGGAACTTTACAGTTTATAATTATTACGTGTTAAAGTTTTTACATGTTTAAAGTTCTGTAACTGGTTAGGAGTTTTTCAACGTTGCGTAATGCGCTTTTCCACCTTGTTGAAACGTGATATTGCATCTTATGATAAAATGTCATAAAAATATTAATTTTATTAAGTGACCTTGCATCATCATCATTATAACTTCAAATTGAGTTAAAATTAAGGAATATGAGGTCTTTTCTTTAGTAATTTTTAATTGCACATTGAGTAATTTTCTAAACTAGAAAGTATTATTTTGAATGTTTTCAGTGCTGATAAAGAAACAAGATTTAAATGGTGATTTGTCTTATTTCTTTATTGCCATGAGGAAAAAGATACAATAAACACAAGAGACTAAACTTTTATCAGTTTAAATGGCGATTTGACACGTTCCTTTCTAGTCATCAATAGAAAAAGTATCAATATAGAAACGAGACTGAATTTTATCAGTTCCATGGGAAAACAAGTGCTCCTATTTAGAAAACACTCAGGTATAAACAAAAGTTTTTTTTTACTGAAAATTTCTGTTTAATCTCTAAATAAACAAAGATCTTGTTACCTTTTTATTAAACTTTCTATTATTTTAGAGAACGCTTCAGATGTGGTACTATTAAATTTAGTTGCAGTTTTATCGATACAAAGTATGAATAAACTTGCTTCACGGTCACCCGTGGTTAATTTAGCTAACAACGTTTAATAATTCGGTCTACTTTTTTGTGAAACTTAATTTTCTTTAAAATTTATACGCTTTTTTAAATATGCGTCTCACAGCGATTTTAAGGTTTATTTAAAACAACCGCAACATACGACAAAATCGTGCGACACAATGTGCTAATTAAATTAATATAATCTTAAATTTAAACAATCGATATTGTGCTGCTCAAATCAAATTTAATGTATAAATAGGTTACTGAGTTTTGAATTTGTTGGTAGCTACTGTGCAGCCCATTGTCTTATTGAAAAACAATAATGTCGCAATAATAACCAAGCCCATCCCATCTGTTGAAATCAATTTGAATGATTTCGAACTCCCCAATCGTTTAGAGATCCGCGTATCTTGTCATATGCTACTTATTAACTTTATTAACTTACCTGCATTTAATTGGAGCTATTATATTCTAGTGCACAGGTGATTTGAGTGAGTAAGACGTCATTTGGTGCATATTGCTAAGAATGGTGCCAAATGATAATGTGAATCGTGTGCAGTGTGTACTCTCTTCAAAGCTAGTCTCTCTCCTGGTTACTCCTTAAAATGGTTTTTTCATGTCAGAAGATATAATCGCCTACCATGCCATCGGAATGCCAATTACCCTGAAAGCACGTGACTTTTCTCTCAATTAAATTACTTCCTTTGTCCATTGACATGGTTTGCACATCGTGTCTTCAGTCCACCATACAATTGAAATCGTTACATGGATGAACTGAAGGTTTGAAACTTTGCTGCTGAATCAGTTTATTGAGAAAATAGTTTTTTTTTTGTTTTTATAAGTTTTGAAACGTTAGTGAGTGTGTGCAATGCCCGTGGATGTGGGTACAGTGTATTTACAACGCCAGCTGGTTATTATTTTGCTTAGTTCTCACGGCGAATGAGTGTGTATGTTGGGCTAAAAATGATTACTGGTATCGTGACTGCGAGGGAAGCAATTTTTTACAGCCGTGATTGATGTTGTGTCTTCGGCTATAATCTCAGTCTAAGTCGTCGACGGTTTTTTTAATCGTTTGTGCACCAAAATAGATTGGTGAACGAAGTTGTTTCGACATAGTTTTCAACAACCCCATACTTTTTTTAACCGTACTTGGTGTTTTTATTCACTTTTTGGAGGATTTTTTTTTAAAATTATGTGTTCTTCAACTCTGCGCTGAATTTTTGCCACGTTGGAAAACTAATTTTGGATGTCTAGTTAATTATGATTTATGTTGCTTAATTTTCTCGTGGATTTACTTTGAATTTTGTGATTGTACTTTTTTTTGTGTATGTGTTGTGGATGAGCAATTTTCAACATGTCGCGTGGTCGTTTGGCATTTTTTCGAGGTGAGTCAGGTTAGTTTTTGCGTAATATTTTGATTCTGATTACAACACCAATCATTTATTGTAATATAGACGTAATTAAATTGGGCTTAAATTGTGTGGTGTTGTCATTTAACCATTTTGCCGAAGGTGAATGGTAAACAATTGTGTATGTTGTTAAGAGGCCATCGACCGATCTGAATCTGGAAATGCACACTTTTTTTTGCAATTATTTTTACTTATGTCACGTTTCAGGTGTTCGATTGTTAGTTGGTACTGATAACCGCATTTTTATGTTGCGAAATGAACACTGAGTACATAAGTACTAAAGCAAGTTGTTTTCGGTCTGATGATCATTCTCTTGTTTGATTTTGATCCCAATTTCCGGCTGCAGTTTGATATGTAATGATCAAAAGGAGTTATTAAATGTTGCTCCGGAAACGTCTAGGTTTCACAGTAATATGTATAAAAGTTAATATTTATTGTTTTATTAATGCTATTTGTTTTCTTTGATTTATAGCCAAAAAATCTAATGGTACTTTGAAATCAGTGGGAGGAAGTACAGCTTCATTTAATCGGTCACATTCAACCGAAAGAAAAAGCAAATTTGCAGCACTCGGACGTTTATTTAAACCCTGGAAATGGAAGCGGAAGAAAAAGAGCGAAAAGTTCGAAAAAACTTCCCAAGGTAACTGAAAAAATAAATTGCCTCATAAACGTAAACACCAATCAGCTGATTGGTTGTTTAAACGAGTTCATAATTACTGTGTCAACAATTAACTTTTCGGTGGCTGGTCTTTATTCAAACTAACATTTCTTCTTGTTTAAAATTTATTAGGAACATTTTTAAAGTTAATTAGAACGCCTGCTGCATAATCAATAATAATTAATTATAAGCATGTGTTTAATTTATTTTATTTGAAGTTACATAAACTGCAAAAGCTACTTGTAATTGATATTACAGGACAAAGTTTGCATTGCTGAATAGTGCAGATAAATTTTATTTTTTTAATGTATAAGTAATTAAAGATAACGACTATTCGTCTCTAATTACGGATGTTTCGGTTTAGTTTACAGATAGTTCTCGAAATTATTTGTAGTTGTTACGTTTGTTGTACTTTTTACCAAGTAATGCTAATTGATTTGTTTACTTCTTTTATTGTAAACATTTCTGAGTTACAATACAGTATATAGGACAAAGTTAATGCTTTACTTGCAATATGCAGTATTCAGTGTAATATTTAAGTGTGCCTAATAAATTTTGGTTTCTTTCTTGTATTTTGTTATTTTGAATTGTATAAAATGCGTAAGAGGCATGACAGTAAATTTGCTTGCTTTATAATACATATTATTTTGGAATGAAGTGCCGTACTTAAACATTTATTTATTTTGGCAAATGGTTTGAATGTTGAGCCAGAAATGAGAACCATGTTTTTACTTACCTTGAACTCGTGAGAGTAAAACTAGGGCACATGATGAATCACTGAAAGCCTCTGAACCATTTTTACATGCTGAATCTTCTTGTCTAAGGAACCTCTGATGCTCTAAACTTCTAAAAATGTTTTTCTTTTGCATTTTTGTAAATATAAATCAGCCTAATTTCATGTAATATTGTTTTTGTCGATTGTTTTCAGCGCTGGAGCGGAGAATTTCTGTTCGAGCGAATCGGGAAGAGTTAATTCAGAGAGGAATTATACTTAACGACGTGACCAATGCAGCTCAACCAACGACAATCAATTGTGATGCAATGTCACCGCTCATCATTCCTACTACAACTAATGATTTAGGTAAGTCCAGTCATGTACTTTAATTTTCTAGATGTAAGACTTGCTGTTGTAGCTTTTTATTTCTTGAAATGTGTTTTTTTTCTTTTTAGTATTCAAGGTTTTGCTATTGAACAGATACACACGCGCGCTTAACATAGAATTTAGAGAATGTATTTCAAAGAGTTTGTTGTTAATAACATTCATGAACTTATTTGGCTCATCTAATGTTGTTTTGAAGTGTATAAAATGCAGTAAGAAATAACTTGGCAACTTTAAAGGGTTTTAGTTTGAAAATTTTATCTTATCACAACCTCGAAGTGTAAAGAGTTTAAGTTGAAGTAAATTTATAGTAAAAAAAATATCGTATATGGGGAAGCGCAAAATTCCTTACAGTTGTTGATTCATCGCTTGAATGTGATTTATGTAAGTCGGCCTTGGCGCAGTTTTGGCAGAGAAACGAGAGAAACCTTTGGGCGTGGTTTTAATTTCAAGAGTTGTTTCAACTTCGGATATAATATAATTTCCACTCAATTCAGCGTTTTAATTTAAGCGTATGAATTAATATCTTAGTTTGCATTTTGAGAATTGCATTGGTTGTGCTTTATTTAGTTTTTGTTGCTGGTCTGGCTCTCTCTGCGTGGTGAGCACTTTAAATATGAATTCTTGAAATATGAAGCATGTGAAAGAAATATGACTTTGATGTTCAGTTTCTATATTTTACTTTTATAGTGGGATATTTTGTTATAAGAGAAAATTCTTGCAATTTCCCGAGGGAAAATGAAATGCGAGCTTGAGACAATGGTATTGATCCAGGGTCGTGCTGGCGTGTAATGATTTGTGTGATCTTCAGTGCAGAAGTAGTTGTGACGTTGCAAGGAAGCTTAATATGATATCCAATGATGGATAACCATAACACCTTGATACTTGTGTAGTTTTATAAATTTTTTTGTTGCAAAAGATATGATTACCGAGTTTGAATTTCACACACTTGTTATACTAATGGGTTTGTTTCTTGTATTTTTTTATACGTTTTTTGCACATCATCATTGCATTTTTAGTTTAACAAGTGTTTTAAATTTTAACGTATTTAATGGCATCGCTCTAGTTGATCATTTTGGTGTAACTTCATAATCTTATGGATAAGAAAATGTAATTTTTCCTTATTTTGATGTGATGTATGGAGGATTTTTGGCGTCATCATATTTATACAGTATATTGTAGGTTAATATTATTTAGTCACTAGGGATTTAGAATTCAAGCAACTTTATTATATAAATATACTGTAGCTGTTATTTTTATGAGGTTTTTACGCATAAGTAAACAGTTTAAGCTGGCAAAAAACTGACTTTAAAAAGGCTGACTCGTGAATAGTGAGTCACTATTTTTTTTAGTGGTGACAGACTTTGTCAATGACATGACGTAAGTCGACTTGGGAGTTTTTTTAAAAACTAAATCTTGCTGTGGTTAATCCTTAGTAACGAAGAGACAGAGTAAATACGTCGACGTGACGTTAGTGCGTATAATTATGGATACTAATTTGCTGAATACGTTTAATTACGATCATTTGTTGAGTTAGTATTAAAAGCATTAACACGGGTCTCGTTAATTTCCATTAGTTTTGCGCAACTCATCCAGATTAGTTATTTGTCACCAATATCTAAAAATCAAATTTTTTTCTTCTAGTTGTTGTGTCGTTAATAACTAAAGTTAAGCGGCTTAGTTCTGGTTACACGTGGTTATCTTTCTACGGTTTACTCTAGTAGAACTATAATTTGTATGGGGATTAGTGCTGATCAAAGCTTTAACGACCCACCAGTTTTTATTTTAAGCCAAATTTGTGTTTCTTGAGGTTTATTTTAAAATTATTTATTGCTGGTTTTTAACTTAGTCAACAAATTTAGTGTTTGTAACGACGTGTTTAGCTTCAAACATAGGTGAAGCACCTCGGGTACTTAGTTTGATATGACGTAAAATTGATGAACTGTAAGCATGGAATTTAGATCTTAATTTTACGTCATGTGTTTATAATACTGTAATAATCACTCAATCGGTGAAAATATTGTTATTCATATTCAATGTATTATTTGGTGCTGAATACAGTTGTAATCCTGGGTGGGTTCACTCTAACTGAAAATGTGATTACACTTATTAATTTTTATAATTAAATTAATGTTAAATTAATAAACTGAAAGCGAGCGAGAGAACTTTATTTAGACTTTAGACTAGCCACCTTATTTAATCTAACTTAATCTTTTATTTAACATTTCTCAGATCAACTAGTACGCAGTGAAACGACGGCTACTGTGTGTTTAATGAATTTATTAAGAACTGTCAGGTTGTCTTTTGCAGTAATTATTTTCACTTTTTTTGCTGGGTTTCGAGGTAACTGATTCTATAAACTAATAAAACAGTATTATAAAGATCGGGTTCTCGTTGCTATGGTTAGTTTGATTAGGTTTATTGTTTCAGTAAGCGTTTTTGTACTCAAGTTACAGTTCTTATAACTGGTAACTTTTTAATTTTTTAGCTACTGTATTGTTACTTTTACCATTATTATTTTTTTGGAATTGTTTTGATCATTTAAGTTACTTGGCAACTGTAGATTTTAGGTTATTTTAAAGTTGTGGTCACTACTTTTTTTTTTTTTTTACTTTTAATTGGTAATAAATTTTAGGTCAATTTTTTCATTTGAAATGTGTGGTATAATGTAATTTTGGTTATACTGTATTTGCAGTATTGGTTTCATCTTTTGTTGAAGTCTTTTCTTTTTTGGCAAAAAACCTTGGAACATAAGTTCAATACACTAACGTATGTTTACAAGTAAAGTTTAGTTTCAGAAGAAAGTTGAAATTTTATTTTTAATAATAGTTTCTGAGTAGCACTGGTTCACGTATGTTCCAATGTGACAACATTTTCTAGACATTCTCCATACGGCCATACAGAACTAGCTTTCATCTAATTTATATTTAATAAGCAACAACACGTTTCTACTAATTACATACTAACCTCATTATGTGAGTCACTTGTCCAACATTTCTATTATGATTTATCTTGGCATTCAATATATTGACTAGATATAGATAAATTTAGCTCTGTAGACTGTTGCTATGTAATGATACTGTTGCTAAGTTAGTACAGTAGTTAGTTTTTTCTTCTCCTAAAATACAGTATCTTTCATTTCAATGGCAAAATTTATTACCACCCGTAACTAGCTGCGTTCTTTTAAAAAAATAAACGCAAATTTCAATATAAACAAAAAGTTATGTAACTAACAATGAAGAATAATAGGGCCTTCTGTTCTCAACAGTCTACCCACACGACAGACAAACGATATACACAGTAGATTGCTTTAATCATAAAATTTTAATCTTGAAAATGAAAACTTGCACAATACCATTCAGTATGTCAATCTAGACCAGTGGTTCCCAACCGGTGCTCCGGGGAGCACTAGTGCTCCCCAAGCCCTCTGAAAGTGCTCCCAAACAATTATACAGTACCTAAAATAACCATCCTTTTTTTAATTTTTTTACAATTTTTCAAATTTTAATAAAAATTTCTACAAAAACACTTGTGAAATGCATGCTAATAGATTTCTGTATTTTATCATCAACACGGTGTTAGTGCTAAATGTACTGTATTTCCTTGTGGTCTAATTTATGTTAGTTAGAGGGCTGTTGTTTGGGATCTTTTGTTGCATATGTTAGTTGGTTTTCTTTGCATGTACCGAAATAAAGAAGGAAAAAGCAGACCAGCTCTTGCTGAATGACCTTAATACAGTCCTTGACTTTAAACCCCTGTTTCCCAACGTGAGGTACATGCCCCACCAGAGGGCATTTCAATTGCTAAAATTTTAATTGAGGGTGCTCCGCAAAATTTTTGTATTCAGAAAAGTGCTCCGCAGTTTAGAAAAGGTTGGGAACCACTGATCTAGACGTTACAATGTTTATACTGAGAATGCCATTCATTTGCTACTTTTGATATACAGAATAATAAACAAATGACAAAGGTTGTCTATTTAAGGGTACTCATTTTTAAGTGATAATTATAAACGAACTATATATAAGTTCAAGTAACAATATTCTCCATATCGAGTAAAAAATAGTAATACGGTATTGAATGCAAAATTTAATTATGATGTTGATCATACATTATATAATAACTCGTATTTTGAAATTTCAATGATGTCAAGGAAGTTTTCATTGAATTTAGTTGAATAGAATTATTGACGTATTTTTATTTCAGGGTGATCATCATATAGGTGTTCATATACCGAACAAATAGCTATTGTAATCAATGAAATATTGCCATCATTATCCTATGATCATACTGTATTAAGTCTTTTTCCTATGATTAGTTGGAAAGAAACATTAGGCCCATATATGTATATGAACACAGTAGAGATGAACTTTTTGAAGGAATTCTTTTTAAAAATTTTTACTTTAACGCATATAGTTTAGTTTCGTATTCTTGTTGGTGATGGAGAGTATCACGCTTGTTACTCAATCGTAACGCATGGCATTTAGCCTTCATCCTCAAAACTTTTTTTGAGTTTTTTTTTACATTTCAAGGGAACAAACTACTGTGACGTCGACTTTTGAAGCAAAAGGTATTGCTGAAGTTTAGTTAGATGTTGAGGGAAAAAATATGTTTGAAGACTTTGAACATTGCCAAGTGTATTTATTCAAAAACGAACGCTGTTCAAGAGCAGACGGTTCCAGGTAAAGGCAGGTTATCGGTAAAGGAAGTCGATTGTTTAATCGTTGGAAAGGATTAACTTCAGTTGGTTATAAAGCAGACACGTTCATGTTTATTTTTTGTAATTTTTTTAAATAATTAAATTACGATTGGTGAATGTCTAACGTGTGTGAATTAACCATGTTACCAACGTACGAACATTATGATTTTTATCGGCATCGTGTAAGAAGACGTTTGCGAGATGGATACTTTAGTTTGGATAGTAGAAGGGAGTCTGCCTTGACTACAGCTTTAAGACTTATTCAAGGTAAAATGGCCTTAAATGTTCTTCATTGGTATGTTAAGAATGGGCAACATTTAGTCAACAGTGTTTGATTTGATGCCAAAAATGTTACAGTATATGAAAAGTTGAGTGAGCGTATTGCCTTGAAATATTTGTAATTACTAGTTAATCTGCTATTGATGATTTTGTTTTTTTTTTATTGGGAGAGAAAATGGTGTAGGCCATGGCCAAATATGTTTAGTGTTTTGTTTAAGTGAAAGCTCATTACTACAGAAGTGTTGCAGCTCTTATTGACGAGGAAAGTTTTAACAATTATGTTACCGAATTTGTGGGGAATTACTAGAAAATTGGTTATTTAAGATAATTTCGGGTAACACTACAATTCTGTAATGACAAGGAATGAGAAAATGCAGTGGGTGGCACCATTAAAGTTGAGATGTCAGCATTGTTGGAAAACTTTTATGTAAAGTTTGCTTATGTTTTAGTAGAGTGAAAAATGGAGTAACATTTGCTTATGAAGTTACAATGTACAATATTTACTGTGTTTTAAAAGAATTTCATGATGGGTGACAACGATATCGCTTGTAATGTATAATTTATAATTCAATATTGGAAATTTATTATGTTCTGTCGAATCTGTCGTGTCATCACATTTTTCTCCAGTTTATACTTTACATAGCTTGTTTGAAGATTTACAATGTTGAGGAAACAGGTGCAAGGAATTCTTTTGTGTCTTTTTCTATAAATAATTCAGAGCTAAAACTTATAAAATAAAATGATCATTGGTAGGAGAATAAATTCGAGCTACTGACCAGCTGCAGTTTCTTGAAATGTTTTTTATTTGGGTTCAGATAAACTTGTGATTAATTGTAAATTTGAGTGCGTCTGGTGTTCTAGTAAAACTTAAGAACTAAGAACGAGCATCTAAAGTTACAAGAAGACCTTTAATTTCGTTTCCTAATTTCGTCTTAACAACAGTACGTTTCTCGTGTTTATTTTCATGCTCTTCATTCTTCACTTAACAAACTACTTTCGGTCTTCTCTGAAACTGCTTACTATAAAAGTTTCAGTCTGGCAATTATAAAGGGTTTATTTATTAACCATTAATGATAGCTTACAGCCGTGGTTGTCAGCACTTACATTTTTTAATTATATGCATAATAAGCAACACTAATAATCTTATTTAATTATTTTTGTTCGACCATTTCCGAGACGTAATTTTTGTTAAGAGAGTCATTTGATATTTTTCATCTTTTTCTTTGTATTAATAAAAATGAATTAGCTGTAAATAGATTAGTTCGGTATAATGAAGAGCCTTGAGTTTGAAATTTTTTGTTGTTGAATTTATGATTAAGTTTAATGGATTTTATAATGACGAGGTTATTCACTACATTTGAAGTGCTTCTTCAGCCTGTACTCTAATAGATGTGTTTTCATCAGGGTCAGGGTCAGTTTGCTTTATATGGTCGTAAGAGTTGAGGGTGACTTTTATATTTTCACAGATGAGAGCCCAAAGGCTGTTATGTAAGTTCTGGCATCTAATATTGATTGGATTTTATAAAGGAACCACAACACCTAAACTGTTTTTTAATCTGTTTCTTAATGTAATCGCCTTCAAGCTAAACTGAAATCTCACTATTGATTATAGATTTTTTTTTCATTATAATTTATAACTTTGCAACTATTTTGGCAGTCTTTTATGCGTGATGGAGGCAGTAATCTCCATATTAATTATAAAAGACGAACATTTAGACTTTCGCAACACTTTGTTTAATGAAAAACGAATTATCAACATCAAAATGCCACAAGTAGACTTTATTTGACTAAATTTATCTGTTGATTTTAATCACAGCGCATCTGCTGTCAATTTGAAACAGATTTGTTTTATTTAAATTAACTTCCCATGGTAAACATACGAGCGCATTATGAGAAATTGGTTCTGATTAATTATTGGGGAAACAGGATGTGCAATTTGTTTAGGGAGGGAGTTAGTTTATTTGAATTTGTAAAGATTAATAAAACATCTGGAGCATTTTGACATTTTTGTGTTTTTAGTTCATTTAAAAGAGGTGGAGTGACTGCAGTGTAGCTAAGTGTGATTGAATAATACACTGCGAGATAAATGGCATCTATTTTAGTTCGCAAACAATAGGAGATAATATAGGTGCTTTTCCTAATGTGCGTGACTCGTTTCTTCATAACAATTTGGTAAAATTTCAGCGTTAGGGACTTTGATACAAGAGACAAAATCTTATTATTTGTCGATTTATTTTGTTCACTACCATCTGACACTGCTTTAATCCGGCGGTTGCAACTGGTTGGTTAATTTGTGTAATCTTTGCTTCTGTTTGTGTCGGCTTAGCCATTATATCTCACGATTTAGCTAAGTTAGATACTTGTTCCTACTGATTATGTTCTGCACTTGGCGTTTTCATATGTAATTTATTGAGCAAATTACACTCTTAATATCATATATTATTAAGCTAGACACATGGCAGTTTTGTCACACTTAACCATCCATGTACTTTGTCAGAAATATTTTTAAATGATACTGTGTACAAGCACGGACTTAATGCATTTTTGCACATATTAGTACGTGTATGGAAATGTGCAAACTTTTTGCAGAGTTTTAGTGCATTTGGGTATATTTTGTTACATTTTGTAACCCTCTGGTATAGTGCATTAACCGTGTTTCTTGTTCAATTGTGTAATGTTTTTTTTTTTGGGTTTGATTTAAGGCATTTTCATAATGCTAATGACTTTTACTTGTGCAGTCCCTTACAGCGAAGTTTTATTAGTTTGAATAGCTTTGTATTAGCGTATTGTTATACAGTAGTGTAAGCGTTGCATATTGAATTGCTGGCTGTATTGTATCGGTTTAACATTTTTCTGCTATAGGCCCTATTATTTGCAATGTGACTTGGATAAGAGGCTAAAATCAATGAGGAATGGTTGCTAAGTGGTAGGCAAAGATTGTCAGCCATTTTTTCGGTAACTGAGAAAATTTTTCGATGAAGTAAATTTTTCAGTTCTTTAATGTATTTTGATGTAACGCATGAAGCTTTTTGAATGGAAGCTCACCTGACTGACATCACCACCGGAATTGGCCTATATTTTTGATGCCGATGCTTATCGATCGCATGTCGGCATCTGTCGCTCGCAGTCGCGTCGTTGACCGCCTGGTTCAGTCAGTTTCATGCTCAGAGCCACTGCCACTCGTGAGTAGCGACGACAGCCAGGGTAGTAGTGTGAGAAAGCAGATTAGAGCGATCTTGCTGACATTGCCTGCAACTTTAATTTTATGCTTGGCATTTTTTTTATTTTATAAAATATTCACTGTATCATCGGTTGATGCGAGTGAAGCTGACGGCGTAAAGTTTACGAGAATGAAGTTATGAAGGTGATAGTGTCAGATACATACGGTCGGTGGAAAACTATCTGTATCCGACTCCAAAAATGAACAGCGGATGGGTCCGTGCTCGTCCACGTTTATGCGAAGGACTTCGGCGTCGTCTATTGACGAGGGTGAGAGTGCCTGTCTGTCTGCTACTTTGCAATTTTAAATCATAATAATTATTAGGATTTGAAATTATTAAATGACAGTCAGTCGATTTATAGGCTAGTTATTGCGTTTAGACAAAAACATATTTTACAGATGAAATTTAATACCAATAGATGCATATTATTTCTTAGTTTTTTAAAATTATTTTGAAACATTTTCTTTATAATTTAAAGTAGTTGAGTTATTTAGTAATTTTATTTCTTATTCTTAAGTATATTAACGAAGGTTACACACAGTTACTGCTTTAGTAAGACAAACTTTTATTTAATTTTTAATTCTGAAATACAAGTTAATTAATTTTTGTACTTAATCTAATCATTCGATATTGATCTGATCTGCAAAAATCACATTTATTCACTTTAGTCAATGAATGTCAACTTATTTAAAGAGATTTTTGTGTCTTAAAGCCAAATTCAGTCACCTGAAACTAATTTAAAGACTAATTCATCAACCAGGAAGCATATTTACTTTCTTAAAATTATGCATCAAATTCATGCAAAAGAAATTTAGCGCTTTGAATTCAATTTTAACGCTATTCTTCAAGAATTATGACACCAAATATACCATTCACTTAATTAAAATTCCCATTAAGTTATAAGAATTAGTACGGTATACCGATTTTATTCTGAGATGCCATCAACCAGTACGCTGCTTCTGTAATTTGATTTTATTGCTACTTACTAGATGTAATTATTAAGTAAATAAGAGTTTGTTATATTAACAAGTTCGATTTAATAACTTAAAAACACATTTTTATTGTTGTTGGCAAGTAATTGCTATATTAATTTTACGTGCGCTTAACATTTTCAGTTTAATTTGAGAACTTCCTGCTAAATCGATTTTTGATTGTTAGATTCTAGTTGCTAGTCTATACTAAACGTTATTGGTCGATTGAATCGCAAATTGTATGTATATTTATTTTTATAGGGGTTTTTTTTTCTTGATTTTATTTTCTCATGGGAGATTGTTTTGATATGCTGATTTGATGTGTTTACTGTACTTCCCGGCAGATGTTTGAGAATGTTTCTTAACTCTTTCTCTACATTGTTGTACAACACGAGTGTTTGTATCTGTTCAAGTTAAAATTAAAACCAGAATTTATCTGAATATACTGTGCAACCCTGAGTTAATATGGCTTAGTCTCTCAGGATGAAGTTATTGATCGGATCCATAGATTTCATGATTTCTGTATTATCAAAGTTTAATTAAATTTGTCGTATTTTAAATTCGGTGCTTAGCAATAGACAGGTAGTTTTAAGAAATTGATAACGTTGGAATACAGTGAAGTATGTATATAGCAAAGTCCAAAGGATGTTCGTTATATCCGTATTTTATTTTTAATTTGTTAGATGAAGTTTTAATGATTTATAAACAATAATAAAGCTTTAAAATCAGTTTTAAAATATCAAAAACTGAGATTAAATCATTTGACGTAATGCCCTTTTATTTTTATTCAAGCATTATTAATGAACTTCAAAAATAAAATGGATCAATTTTTGAATAAACTAAAATATAAAAACACATTTTGTGATTTAAAAGACATTTGGTTATAACCATGAAGATTTTCAACCGAAAATGGTTAAAAATACTTTTTATATCACAAAATATTTAACATTAATTGAATTGTTGGTCAACCAAGAACTCAAAAAAAAGTTTCATTTCCGAAATTTTGTTTTAAATAAGATTGTTATAAGCGTGCCTCACTGTATTGTTTATTTTTAATATGACTGAGATGCTTCAGGCTGTTTCATTTAGCTTAAATGTCATGACAACTGCGTTCATATTGATCTGCCGGCAAACTTTTATTTTTGTTATTTCGTACTGTATCGAATTTTGTCGCCAAACAAAATCTAATATGATGAAATTTATGTAATGTTGTATTACAAGGGAAAAAAAAGTATGCTGTGGATAACTTATAGATTAGAATTGAGTTGCACAAATTGATTTAGAATTATTGAGGCTATTGATGGTGTCACTTAATGAAAAACAAGTAGTGAACCGTGTCCTCATTTTTTTTTCTCGGTGGAAATAAGGTGATAAATTCTGTGCGTGGAACTTATTTAACGAACATGGCAATTATATTTGCTTTTATTTGCGGATGACATGATTTTCTAATTGATATAATTGCTGTGTTGAACGAGAAAGTTAATGGATATATATTTTTTTTGTTTTCAGAACCGATCAAAGAAAATAGTTTTGCTGATCATGCCAATGGCTGTGTAACAATCGACCATGGAAAGCGAAATCGTCCGCTGGATTCGTTGTTGTCGTCAACCCATACACAAGATGATTCCTCATCGTCTTCGTGTTGCCATTCACCAACCATCCCTGTTGTACCCAACAACAGCCCTACTTTAACTCATCCTCAAGTCGATTCGAACAATTCCATGTCTCCAACACAGAAACAAGCGACGTCTTGTGTCGTCAGTGAGTATACCCTATTCAACGAATTAATTAAATTTGATTTGATATCTCAAAGCACTGATATTTACACTGTAGTGACGCCTGAAGTGAAGTAAATTGCTCTTGAGGAGCCCTTTCAGTATAGGAAATTTAAGTTAGGAGAACTATCCCATTACAATTTTAGATGCCAATTAAAATTGAGGAAAGATGTTAGAACTTTTACGATATTTGTTCAGAAGACGGTAGAATGGATTTTTTTTCGTTGATTTAGTAGGTTAAAATAAAATATTAAATTAGTTTTTCTTTAATATTCTTTGATTTGAAAGAAATTTCTGGAGCTTCAGGATGTAAAAGCACGATCGAATTTCATGCACGTTAATCAGAACCAGTTTTTTTCTTCAGTTTGGTATTTTTGCAGACTTTTTTGTTAATTTTCTGTCTTGAAAATATTTATTTAGTGTACATATCCAAACAAAAAGTAGCAAAATGTAGTTAGTAAAGTTTCCAAGAAAATAGCTTGACATTTACTCTTATTATTTAGTTATAACCTCAGTCAAATTTGATATTTTTGATCTAGTGATTTTCTAAATTGCAGCACCTCGTTTTTTGTATGGCAAAAAAAAAAATTGGGATAAATCGCTATTAGAACAGATGAGATGTAGTCTCATTCTTTATTGGCTCTGTAAAAGCAAGACTTAAGTGTTCCAATTTATAAAATCACCAGGTATATTTGTTTAATTTTATGAAAAAAGTACTAGCGTTTTTCAGTAGTCTATAATAGAAGAAATTTATTATCACGTAATTCTTAAGCCGCCACATTAACGCTTCTAGAAATGCAAGTAAATCCTTTTTTTATATCAAGCTTTTCTTAATAGAAGCACGATGTTGATAAGTTGAACCTACTGGCCGAATCGAAATCACCGATTAAGCCAAACTTAGTAAACCTTCGTATTTATTATTAAGCGTTCACAAAAGTCTTTGCAAATCTTATTGTCTGTCTTATAATAAGCTGGTAGCTTATGGTCATCATCTTAGCTGTTTGTGTACGGTACGAGTAAATCCTTAGTATTAAACGTAAAGAAAAAAGCCTCATCTGGAAACTAAAGCAAATAACTGTTCGTGCGTGCAAATGGTTCTCCCAATTTCTCCCATTGGTCTAATTTCATGAAAGAACTAGACATCGTGACCAAATGCAAAATTACCCCAGTCGATATGTGACCTAAAAGGAAATGCAGTATCGAAATATTTACAGCGTTACTTTGGAGTCTCAGGAGATAGTTTACTGGGTAAAACGAGGATTATTTATGAACACCGATTAAGGGTTCCAAAAAAATTCTTAGCTGTATTGATATTCGTCTGGAAATGCAGTTATAAAGGGATTATTGGAGTTTTTTTATTAAGTATTTCGCATAGAATACCTTTATCGCTTTTATCAATTTGTTGTATGTTTTGTTAGTTTTTGGGGTGGCAATACATTTTCAACATTTTGGTAATGGTAATGTAGAGTACATGTAGTAACTTAATAGAATAACTTATAACGGTTTATTGTTGCTAAAGTATAGACATTTTGCGTTGATTTCTGTTGATGGTACATTATTGATTTTCGTGAATATAGGTTAGGTAGCAAGATCCCATTGCCTTGCGTGAATGTGAAGTTGTGAACTACAAACACAAATACAACACTGAGTACTGTACATTAAAGTGCATGAAATGACATCAATACATGACAGAATGAAAAGCAGCACTACATGTGGCTACAGTTGCTGGTATGCAGCTTCACATACTTTATAGTGACTGCAAAACTGTCCAATAAATTTTCTCCTCACTAGTTATTGATTATTAGATTACAGTCGATTACTAAAAAATGTTGGAATGTAAAGAAAATGTTATTAACTAACTTAATTCCATTTTTAAAAAGATTTGGAATCGGTTCAGTTGCAACTCGCACAGCTTTGGGAATCAGTAGATTGCGATGTAATAATTTATTTAGTTTGATTTGCCGTACACCATTGAATGGTTTTCTTTTTACCATTTTGTTTGCATATATTTATAAATGATGTAAACGCTATTTATATACAGATCGATTTGCGTTTTCTTGTTTGTTTATTATGCTAACCGTATGTAGACTTACTGCTGTTAGTTACTCAACGTAATTAGAATCACTATACGGTATTTCCACGTCGAATCTGACATCGAGTCGGTGAGGCACAATGTAATTTGAATGCACATTTGAAATGAATGGCATTTCGTATACATTTACTTTGTGGACAGGTTCGTCGTGGCAGGGAATATAATCGGGTGTGACTTTCCACTTAACTAGTTTTCTTATCGCATTACTTAATCATTACTAGATTTTTTTTAAGTTAATTATTACGACTTTGAGGAACTGTAGGTACAGTAAAACTAGCAAACATAGTGAAATTTGTTAGTAACACATAGCCATTTATTTGCTACAAAGAGTATGGTATACTTCATAAATTTTTCATTCAGTTAATTGTTTGCTTGTCGTGTGGGCTCGACGTTTTTGTGATAGCATATTCAGTGATTAATAATTAAATACAACGGTTGTTAGGACTTATAAAGTTTTCATGAATAAAGTTGTGCAAATAAAATTTGGCGCATGCAGTATGTTTGGTATAACTAACTGAAGTATTAATATGCAATATTTTATAGTTTTAGACCAGACAGTCGCCAACGTGGAGTCGACGGTTTGCCCAATTATCACCAATAAATCATCTTCGTCGTACACCAACACTTCCAGTGGCAGTTCTACTTCTCATTTTGAGTATACGTGCAGTTCGTCTTTCATCACTTTTGGTCACACAGCTTTACCAAGTTCTAACAATATTCATAGTGCCAGCAGCAATGGGCATGTGACAGATAATTCACCGGTTGTAGGACATTTATCAACTTCTTCCTATGTTAGTGATAATGGTGGAAGTGTGGTTTTAGTACAGACTTCAAACGGTCCATTATCTCCACCATGCCCAGATGTTTCGTCGCCTTCTCCGCTCAGTCCTATTGCACCACCACCTATGTTTAGTGTCAATATGGTGCGGTGTGACTCTCCTATGCCTGTAAATACGGTTCGACATAACGGAGACGACGACGACGAAAGTGACGAGGACGAAATTGATGATGGTGTCAACGTTGATGATAGTTCGGTTGATCAAGAGGAAAGTGAAGTCGATTCGGCCGACTATTCTCTATCACCAAATACGCGCTATCCGCAGCCTGATCCATCAATTGACACCACATTAGTGGAAGTGATCCCCGCGAAAGAACCACTTTTACACGCGGTGCCTAAGAAGAGCGCTTTGAAGAAAAAACCTTGTGCGACGCCGCCACTAGTTAGACCAGTGACACCTATAAAAAGCACAGCAAATAATGTGACTACAAGTACGGTGACACTGTCTGGTAGCGGTGGTGTGGTCACCAAATTTCCTCAGGTGACTAGAGTTGGGTCAACTCCACCACCTACACTGCCCAAACCAGTTCTCCTACCTGTTGTTCCAAAGCCACCTATTGCAGAAAAGAAACCATTAACAGTGCGGCAAGACAGTCAGGCTACACCGAGGTCAGTAAATATATATATTTTTTGCATTGTTTTTATAAAAATTTGATACAATTAAGAGTCTTGGTTTGGTGTGACATGTTTGTGAAAAAGTAACTGGATGTTTATATAGATTGAATCGTAGTCAGGTATTCCCAACGACTGATGCAGCGGATAACAAGGAGAACCGACCAACAATTGTGATAAACGACGGTGAAGTTTATCAGAACGGCCACGTACCAATGAGGGCATTTGAAGGTGACGATGACAGCGACGACGACGATGATGATGACTCCACTGATGAACAACGTAAGTAATATTGAATGGTTATACAGCATAATTTAATGAGTCATTCATAATTGAGCATCCTGAATTAATTGTTAAAATTACAGTCATAAATAATCATAACATCAGATACTGTATTTTATCTTGACGTTAGAGTTATGAAAATTTAAAGACATTACAATTTTAATAAATTCAATGTCAAATTTAAATTAATTGCACTGTTACGTTAATTTGATTAGCTAACAAATGTACAATAGGTGATTAACTACTGTATTTAAAACTGGGTATATCAAGGAGTGAAGTCTAAACAGGAAGAAAATAATCAAAAATAGTGACTGAAAATTTGTAAATAAACTAAGTTTAGTCCTAACTGTATTTTTAGTTTATTGCTGATACCAAAATAACTTTGTTGACAAAGAATTATTATTACAGTATTTTGACATATATTATTTTAGGAATAAATCTGGCAAACTAAAAACTTGTTTAAAATAAAGAGTAATCAAAATTTGGGCCAAGAATGATTGATATTTATTAATCGAGCTTAAAAGCGTGTTAATAACGTTATTTTCCACTAGTAGATACAGTAATTGTTATTTTCGGAGATTTTTTTGTTGTTTGAAATTTTCATGAGAATTTCTTTAAGGATTTTTGATTTATTAATTGTTTTAATGGTCTTTAATTTTCTTTTAGGTCGATTGGCAGCCAAAGTTGCTCGAAAAGACAGCTTAGCATTTAAGCTGAGTAATCGTCCCGATCGGCAGGAACTAATCGAACGAAACATCATTCGACTTCAATCTGAAAATGAAAGGAGAGAAAGTCGAGAGACTGTAAGTGTCCGTCTGGATCGAAGACTCAGCTTAAGACCTACACAGAAAGAACTTGAACAAAGAAATATACTTAGACGTAAGACATTTATGCGTTGATGCTTTTAAATTTATTATAAATTTGCTGTTTAACAATAGAGCAAACTCCGGCCGAAGCAAAAATGGAGAAGGAACAAAAGAAAAGAGTTCTTCTGAGAAAGGTAATAAAACAAGCTCAAATTCTCACCAAACAAAGTTTCATTTTGATTATTTCAGCTGAGTTTCCGTCCGACAATTGAAGAATTGAAAGAAAGAAAAATTATACGGTTTAATGATTATATCGAAGTAACTCAAGCGCAGGATTACGATCGAAGGGCTGATAAACCGTGGACGCGACTGACCCCTAAAGATAAAGTAATACTGTTTTTATTATTGTGATAATTGATTCAATGCATCAGATGTTTTAATTTTGATTATTTGGTTTATAGGCTGCTATTCGTAAGGAGCTCAACGACTATAAAAGTAATGAAATGGAAGTTCATGAAGGCAGCCGGCATTTGACCAGGTAACCCACATAACCAACAAATTAATATCTATTTGGCTGGTTATCAGTTGCGTACACGGGAAAGATTCCGAACTTGAGTGGTTCCAAACTCCATAAGAAAACCTCTTATCTTTGTCAACTCAATAACGACGTGTCTCGTTTTTTTATTGTTTAGATTTAATACATTTATTCATCATTACGACAGTTTGCAGCTACAATTTCACAAAACCATAATTTGCTTTTCTACAGCTTCTATTTTAAAAATGAGACTGAACTAACTAGTTTTTAAATAAACGAGGCTGTGTTATATGTGGCTTTTAATTGATAGTTTAATGGATTTTCGAGGTTTTCTTATGAAGTAATTCTCTGATTTACATTAATTATTTGGAATCCTGTGAGACGTCACTGATATGCTAGTCTTCACTGTGTAACTCTGATACTTATTTTACTTTTTTTTTGTTTTATTAAGATTTCACCGGCCTTGAAATTTTGATGTAGTCATCAAAATTGAAATTGTCATGGGGTTACAATAATGGCTGCATATGACTATGTGGTCTCTGTTATAAAAAGGTGAGATGTACCTTAAAGAAAATGTGAGAACGTTTCATCTTCTTCTGTAAATTTACTCGTTTATGCACGCGATCAGCCAATACACGAACTCAGAAAAAAATCTTAAATACCGTGTCACAAATTATTGTATCAGTCTTTGTTATTGTTGTGCAAGAAACGGGCAATTTGCAAACGGTTTCAGTGCCGGTCTTTAAACTTTAAAGCACGTTAGGTTCATCTTCTCCTTACATTGGAAGTCGTGCTAATGTTTACAGGTTTTTCTCTAGATTTTATTTGATTGTACGAGTATAATCGTTGATCGTGATCTCGGCAGTTTACGTTGTATAATGTTACATCGCGTTTTTCGACCCTTTGACCATGATCATGCCATTCTATTCCCATTTCCCTCTCTCTAAAACCAACTTTTTACCAAAATCCTTTGAAGAAAAATGTTTAATAATGCTTATAAATATATTATATATACAGGTATATTTAGACAGAGTTATGGAAAATTTTTAAGTTTCGAGATGTGAAGAATAAGATTGAGAGCAGTAGTTTGTAATATATTCTTTGATAATTCTTGCAAGGAGTTTAATTTAAATTCAAGGAATGATACATTGTCAGTGAGTAACTAGCTGAACAATTGGATGTTTGTACATTTTTTTATATTATACTATATGTCCCGTATGCGTTTAGGTAAAACTGAGAGCTCAGCTTCCACATTTGTTTCTTAATTGTAAATTGTAATTTTAAAAGAAATGGAACAACTTTGATCACAACACAATTTTTTTTCTTAAAAGGTGAACAATATATTTTACAATGATGAAAAATGGTATTGGTTGAATTTTTTTCTGTTTTTATATGAATTTTTTGGTGCTGTTTTTATTGAAGTGATCGTGAATCAAAATTGATTTTGTTTTGACCATTCAGTAAAAATTGTGATAATATTATGCAGAAATGCGATATTTTGAAATCAAAACATGATTTCATTGTACTTAGCATTGCATTTTTAATACCCGTTTTGAATTTCTGATGTTATCTGAACTTGATAAGCATTTTAGCAGGTTATACAATATTTGCTATGAAAAGTTCCAGCTCTTTGCTTGCTCCTTTTTAGAATTGTTTACAGAACCATAACCCATAATAATCAATCTTTTAACTTCTCAGTGCTGGATCTTTTCATGTAAAATGAAAATCTTTAAAAAAAAGTTTTTTTTTAATTATTGTTTTATTTTTTTTGGATAATCTTATTTGTTATTCACTTGTAATGTCAAGCACCCATTTTACGCCAGTATTTTGTATAGACACCAAAATTTAACTGAAGTTGTTGATCCTCTCATCCACAACAGTGATGCAATTTTTATTATTATTCAATTCTTGTGCTTCTTGTACAAGATCTAAAACCCCATTCATCTTTCTTCCTTCCCGAATTCCCTCACCAAAAAAGTTCTTTGTAAATTTGAATAATTGTGGGAATTGTTTAATGTTTATAATCATCTTGTTAAAAGCGCTTTTATTAATATTATTGTTCTATATTCTTTAAAGAAGGGTGGTAATCCTTTTAGTTTATTTTCTATTTCTTAACTTAGATGTGTTTGTAGGAAAAAAAACTTCTTGAAAGATCTCCTCGTTTAAGTCGTAAAGAACTAAAATTTAAATGTTTTTTTGTGGCCCTCTCTTTTTGATTTATGTGCAGATGTGAACAAACGGTCGTATTAAGTTACTAGTGTCGATATTTTTGTCGATTTGGGGTTAATTAATACTGTAACTATTAAAAATAATTGGAAGCAAGCTTATTTTTCCTAATGTAAGTTCAATTTCCACATTTTACTATTACAAAAAATAAGTAAAATGGAATTATAATAATTTTTCGTTGGCGTTTTCTGTGAACAAGATTCAAAACGCAATTCGTTGACGAGTTCTTTAAATAAAATTATGGAACTTGAATTATTATTATTCATTTTTAAATTAAATTATTGTGATGCTGTTAATACTTAATTTACTGTCTCATGTAAAACAGCAGGGTGAAAATCAGCTGTTGCATAATCATAAATCGATCATATCGATTCATTTCATCAATAATTCTTAATTATGCATGAACAGTCCAAGTTGTAAGACTGAAGGATTATAATTACACTGCATCTTGACGGACAGTTATATTATTCAATAAGCGTAAATGTAAACAAAAAAAATGTCAAATTTAAAAGTTTTTAATCATGACATGAGCAGCGAAGTATAGGAAGAATCGATCATATCGATATTTTGCTGTTATAACTTGTGTTTAGTGAAAGTGGTTCTTTAATGATCATCGAAGTTTTGAGCTGTTGTTCTTTTGACGAAAAAATACATCGCTGTAAATGGAAGCATCTATTAGAAAATGTTTAAAAGAAATGTTTATATACTTACGAAGTTGGAGGCGGACATTCACAGTGTGATGGATAGTGGAATTTGTCTTCATACGTCATGTTTGTGATTGGATCAATCCCCAAAAAGTTTGCGTTGTCATATCTTTGCTCACATTTAGTCGTGAACGTTGACGGTAAATACGTACCACAATCGGTTTTTTCATCTCTGTAAATTAATTGGCTCAGTTAACTTTGAAACAATTTGAGTTATATAATACCAACAAATTGCAAATGTGCGCGTCAAATATTTGAATTAGAGTAGGTGTATTGACAACATATACCCATGTCGTTTTTGCATATGGCTGGACTACTCTTGGAATCAATCTTTGTTTTCTTATTGGACAGGTGCTGACAGCTTTGTTCTCTGCGTTAAAAATCATAGTTATTAGATTTAAAATGGTTATCGGTAAATTGGAAATCACCTATTCGCGTTGAGATTAAGAGATTACCGCTGTCGTCAAAGGTAATGTTGGTTTCAGATGTTTCATTGGCTGATGTTCTTTGGGTTAAATAAAGACTTGGATCTTGATAATAAGAAGACGACTTAAAAGCATCATCAACATTTTGTCTAATAATGAAAAGAAAGTGAGTACAAAATAAATCTTAAACTTTATATACCGTAGTGATTTTCTAAACTGGAACACGTTATTGCAAAACATAAACGAGACTAAATATTATCAGTTCGAATGGTGATTTTTCCCGTTTTTTTCTTGTCATGAGAAAAAGTCTCAATAAAGAAACGACTAAGTTCTAATTTAGAAAATCATCTGTTATAGTTCGGTTATTACTCTGGATAAGATCGGTCGATTTCACAGTATGTGTCTTTAGGATCAGTCAGACATGTTGGGTAACCTCCAATTATCAGTGGTCCTAAACCTCGTTTATATCTACTTGTAAAATGAAATAATTTTAGTTAGTATTCATACGCAAATGTTGGTAATTATTTTATCACCTTACACTAGTTCATTGGTATTTTTAGCATTTATAGTACCGGTACTGAGAACTTTATTTTAGCTACCGTTTCACTGAAATTTCATCTTCAAAGTCTTAACACTTCTAGTTTTTCATCGAAAGACTACTGTCTTTATCAGCTAATATTCAATTATAATACTGAATTTATAATTAAAATTAAAATTTAATTTCAGTAGTTTATATAAGAGTTTTGATATATACAATATATGCACACACATTTCAGAAAGATAAACTTATTCTTTGCCATATTTAGATGCAGTGAATTTCATTAAAATTAAGATGGATTTCATATTTTATAATCTATTTATTGTATTTATTTTGGGTAGGGGAAATAGTACTTCCTGGTTGACTAACCTGGTATTAATTTAACAACTTTAATAATTTTATTACTTGCATAAAAGTTGTAAAATTAATTTATATGTCAAAATGTCACTACAGAACATTTTGAGAATCACAATGAATGTTGTTGTGCATTGTGAAGTAACTATTAATTTATATTACATGTGCATTGTATTTGAAATTAAAATGCTTTTCAGTGTTTATTGTATACGTAAGACTTCATTAAGGTCCTATTATACAGTGTGAAGTGGAACTAAAAGTCGTTCCGCATTTTGTTTCTTAATAGATTGTTTAATAGACTTGTATTGGGTATTCATTTTGATCAAACCATCGAGAATTTATAAACGAGCATTATAGAAAATGAGAAAGGAACTATCGACGTTTACATTAACATGGTCAAATGATTTTTTTATATGGTACATAATTTTTAAATATTTTAAAAATTGCTGTGCTACCGGTACTTTACTGTACTGTTTTGTTTTGGCTGTCAAGTATCGACCTCAAAACTTTTATTACAATTATTATACAAAATTTAAAAAATACAAAAAATTATGAAAATCAACAAATAAATTGAATGTTATTTGACTTTCTCTTCCTGCCTTTTTTCTTCTATAGTGAAAGTTTTGGAGGATTCTATGTTAACTCAGCATATGAATGCTTTTTAAACATTCATATTATTTTTGTATGTTAAAAAAAGTTATTAGTAACGGTTGACTTGACATGCAAGTACTTTTACAGTAGCAAGTTTCTATTGTGTTTTAACTTATGTGTTGAAAGGTTAGCGACATTAGGGAAATCTACTTCATGTAAACTTTGAACTAGTCTTTCAAGTATCACTATATCATAACTACAATATTTAGCAAAACATGATTTTTTTTTGGTTAAACTTACTCGTTTGCACCATTGACTTCCTTGCTATTTATTAACAGAATCGTTGCAAATAAATTAAGCATAATCTGTAATTTAAATATCAAGTTGAAACACAAATAGTCTCGTGTAGTAAATATATTATTCGTTCATCTTACCATGTTTATTAATTATGCAGACAGACGTAGTGTTGATTTATAACAGTGTGATACAGTTGGCCATTATACAGTAAGTGACACACTTTCGCATTTTGTCATGTTGAAGAGAAGTCTCTTTTGGTTTGTCTTTTTTTACTTAATTGGCAAGCTATAATTATAAATATGCGTGAACAACCTTGGTGAGGACCTTTTATATTTTATTAGGTGATTGAGAAATGCCAACTGTAGATCCTGTCTTTAGCTTTAACTTAAAATATAATAGGCTGGTGTTACATACAGTACACTACGGAGCAACGTATTAGGTACGAATTAACTTATATGAAACAGCATAATAAATAATACTGTATTAATTTTAAATGATCGGTTACTGTAATTTCAGCTTCCACTGATATATTTGCTCATTAGTTAATAAAGTAATCACCTTTG
>JAAFCF010005931.1:4630376-4649416 GCA_013389785.1 Helicorthomorpha holstii
TTGAATTATTATTTTCTACAACTGCAATTAAGAAGCCGGATTTTTGTATTTGCAAATGTTTAAGCTATTTTATATGATTTTAACTGTATTATTGTCAGACAATTTCAGTAGCTGAACTGACATTTCAGTGGTTGTATAGCTAACAATTAATGCGTTTATTCAGTGTATTTTAGTGTGTTTTATGCTGAGTGAAATGCACAAATAGTGTGCTTAGTAAGTTGGCCTATTTTATTTCATGTTGCTATGTACAGCTTTAACATTATATGCCATTTAGAAAACTTACTATTTTTTTTAATGTTTAATGGTACTTTTATTATTAACACAAAGTCAAATTACATTGCAAATAAAAATGCACGGTATAATGGTCATTTATTGGTGGAAAAAGCTTATTTTTGAACTACTATACTGCCATTTCTGTCAAGTATAATGCTTATTATGTAAACTTCAACCGTAAACGTAACTTCCTACCTAAATTTCTTTTGAGTTTAACTTGCATAGTAAATGTATATATTTAACAATAATATAACGATTAAGCAGAAAAATCATCATTCACTTTCGTTTGTTAAATTTATTCATAGACGTTTTCCATTTTATCCAAGTTACCCAACTAAGCAAACGATATTGAATACTACTGTACTTTGCTCGCATAAGGCGATTTTTAGCTTAATATGTAGATATTATTAATTAAAATTTATATTAAAGAAACTCGAAGCAAATACTTACCAAAAACGATTAACAGCTGTTTGAAGGATAGATTTATTTGGATATTTAGTTGCTGTATGTAACCGCTGTGACTTGATGATTCGTATGACACTGCAAGTATGGAGAAAATAGAGGACTTGGCAATTTTATTTACAATTGCAGAATGCTGTGCAAACGTTTCTTTTATATTTGGGACATTATGACGCTAATGTAATCTACACGGCTTACTTTCTCAAATATAATTTAAGTGTATTACTGCCTTGGTCCCCAACCTCCCCTCTATGGACCGGTACCGGTCCGCGGAGCAAATGCTACCGGTCCCCAAAAGACAATTTTTTTCACGATATAATCGATAATATTGTAATCGCAATACTAAAAAAACCAGAATGCAGATTATAAAATACTAACAGGTCCGGAGGAAATATTTTCCCTAGTTTACCGGTCCTTGGTGACTAAAAGGTTGGGGAACACTGTATTACTGTACTTTCATCAGTAAATTGATGACAAACTGTTGATAAAAATTGACACAAATTTGTTTAATTTTTCTTGACTTTTACTAAGATTTTGCAAAGAATTAGTTGAAAAGAATATGTGGTAAAAGTTGCAAAAAATTAACCAACATTTAACAAAATTAATGTTCTTAAAAGAAGAAAAATGTTTATTTTAAATTTGGCAATATAGTCAAGATATCGGACAATATTAGGCTATTATCAATTAGCTAAAACATTTGCTAAATTTCATTCGCTTGGGTATGTTTGTATTGAATGGTTTCAATACCGACAGAATTTCCTTGAACCAATACTGTACTGTACAGTAAACAAACATGGCATATTATACAGTATGTAAATGCTAAGTAAATGTCTTCCATCTGGGTGTGGCATATTGTTAAAAATTGTTATATTTCAATTGTGGAAGTTGCAGTTAGATATTATAACAGACTAGTACTATGATTGAATAATTTTCACTAAACTGTATAAAAAAACTGGAAATGTTAATTTAACCAGGTGCAAAAGGACACGACAGATGACCAGTCACACGTTTAAGATTAACGTTAATAAAAATGCTATTTAGGAAAAAAAATATTTCCGTGTCTGATTCTCTATGGCAGTTCATAATTTTTACTTAGAAATATTTATCCATCATACGGTATTATTTCTTAGAAAAGTAATTTAACTGGAAATCCGTCTATGATTTCTTTACTTATTTTCGAGAAGTGTATTTTTGAGTACAGTATATGATTTCTTTTGTATTTTTAACTATAATTTTCAGTCTTTTTGAGATTTCAAAAAGTTTCATTAAATGTTAACAACCATTTATAATTATGCTGTTAAGTAAAGCACTGCAATTACTGTCATCTGTAAATTAACATGATAAAATCTCGTATAAAAATAATAATTGAATTAATAACTGCTTTTAAAGCTATTTTAGTTATTTGAACTCTGAATTAATATTGTAAAGAAGGCATTTTATCTGATTTACTAATTTAACTCTCAATTAACCTTAACACAAATCCATTACATTGAATTTACGATACATTTTAGATACAGTATATACTTTGATTTTTATTTTAAAAGTGTGGTTTTTTTTTATTATTATTTATTCATTCATTAATGGGCCATATAACTGTTAATATAAGTTAGTTGACACCCCCAACCACACGAATTACTAGTTCCTCTGGGTTTTAATAGAGTAAATGTGGGTGGGGGAAGAAGGCGAATTATTACATAAAATAAATTGTGTATGATACTGTATGTGATTGGCTGTTTAGATATATCACTGTGTATAAACCCAGTCATTGCGTATACACATACCGCACATGATTATGGCCTCGGCGGCTGTATTTTTTTATTTGAAAAGTATGTCCGTATATAGCTGTGTTAATTCTTGTGCCAAGGTAATTGTTATGTGATTGGCTGCTCACGTACCGTATATTCGAGTACTCTTTGGCTGCATTACACAAGTTAAAGGGGGAGTGGGGATCATAAGAGACAATGCCAGGAAAGCAGCATTGTTAAAAATGGGAGACCTGTTGGGAGACTAAGTATAATTTGGTTTCACTGTATACTATAATATTATAGACAACCTGTGCTCTCTTGTCCGTGATACTTAAATGAATATTAGCAACCGGTTTCATCATTTTTAACTAGGCAGAGATTGAAAAAGAAGCAAAATTGGAAGTGCAGAGTTGTGGTGTGTGTGTATGCGGAGGAAGAGAAAAAATCTCATTCTTTTAGTAATAAAGTAGGGAGGAGATATTACTTCGGAATTATCATTAGTTGCTGGAGGGGAATTTTTTTATGCAATTCACCCAGCCTTTAAACTAACATCAACAACTTTTTTTTTCTTCGCTCTTATTTGGAGGAGTCGCAGCTTCAAAATTAAAAGCTTATGTACAGGTGGTGGTAGCGGTTGTTGTTCATGCTGCTGCTCTTTCAGTGATTTTTTTGACTGTGTTTGTGTTCAAGTTTAAAACTTTTTTACGAACTTGTTTTCTTCTTTATGTTTATTTTAAAGACGAACTTGAGTAACTTCACATCACAAGTAGCGGGAAATTATTGCTTTATAAATAGACAGCGGATGTCCTTTAAATATTTTTGAGGAAATTATTATTAGATCTTTTGGTGCCCGTGATTTTATTTTTCAATTGAAATAACTGTGAGAAATTTATTTTATTATTCGATCTTATTGGGGAAATGGCGGATACTATTCAACACACTGATAATAATCGACCTGCTGCTGGAACCACGGTGGTGCATCCTGAAGGCGGTGGTGCACCGGCACAACCTGCAGCCCAAACTGCCAGCAAATCTAGGACTCTCAACTTTGAAGGACTGCAAATTAATTTATGGTACTTTCGTTCAGTACCAGGCATTTTGAAACTTATCGAATGGGTAAGTTATTTCACAACACTTATTTTTAGTTGCAAACGGGTGCATTAAAAGACATTTTCGATGCATTTTGTCAGTTAGAAACAAGAAACGCAATAAGTGACCTTAATTTCCCAAATGCAACTTAATTGTTTTAGTATTGGTTATATAATTATTAGTTACTGTAGTTTTTTTGTGCGTGGGTGGATGGGTATTGCATAGTTTTAACATATTAGTGTTTAGGTTAACCATAAGAAACGTAAATGGATTTGTTTGTGTGGGAAAGCAAAATTGCCGACGCCCATCTTACGAAACATTATAAGCAAATTCCAAAATTGAAATCGGTTAAGCTCTTAAATAAGAGGCAATATTAGGTAAACACCTGCGGGTGATCTCATCATTAAAAACAATGTAATTGCAAATAAATATAGCAAATGATAATGTCGACGCATTTTGAAAACTTTAAACCAATATTTGTAAAGATTAAGGCAGGATTTATGAATTTAGTAAGCTTGTTATTGAAACGTGTACGATTTAGTTTTGTAATTGGCATCAATTTAGAACTTATTAATTGTTAAATTATTATAAGTTGATATAGTAATTGCTGAAAAGGAGTATTTTAGGGTACATTATACAACCACATTTTTATTTTGTTAGCAATAACATTAAATGACAACCGCATGTGTGCAAATAATAAGTAAAACGTCATATGCGATGGCAATCAAGTTATTAAAACTATTGACAACAGCAAAACGATATTGAATGAAACACCAAACAAATTTAAGTTACCGTAATTTAATGTTTGAACTGAATTGGCATGTGTTTTTAACACAACAATTATTAATGGCCTTGATGGGAAATCGATTGAAAGCTTGCATTAAATTTTAAAATAACAAACATTTTACTTTTAAAACACTTTTAACTTCACATTAACTTATCATTTGCATCACTGCAGTTTTTAAAAATTGATTCTGATTACTGAAGTATTATTTATGAAGTCAAATTAAATAATCATATTACTCTTGCGTACAGTTACTGGTTGTTGCTTTTAAATTGCAACGAGGAAGAGATTACATAAACAGCATTACATTATTTACATTGCTTTCTGCCAAGCTGTAGTTCATATTACTGAATGTTTATTATTCAACTTGAAGTGAGCACGTATGAATATACCGTTGAAGAAAAAGTACACGTACACGCATTGAAATTTCTAAAATATTGTAAATTTTTGATGGTCATGTTTTTTTTTGTCAGGTCATTCACTCTCTTCATCTCTTCCCCACATTTTTTTGCTATTATTTTTATGGTGTCTTTTTTTTTTTTTTTTGACTTGTGATGGCAAGCAAGGTGCCTTCCTCAAACGTTTCGTAACTTTTAACGTAAACGGTCGTCTGGTCAAACCACTAATTACAAATTTTAGCTTTAAAAAAAATTCAAGTGTAATGCAGTTCTCTTTCGATTTATCGAAATGGATAATGTTTAAAACTTGTTTATGCTCCACCCATCATATACCATAAATACAGTACATGTACTGTATGTAATAAATCAGAACTTTAATCACACTTGGTTGTGTTTCCCCGTTCAGTACACGTCGTGTACATAATCATATATTTCTAATGTCCTTAATGTTTAATTCCATCCAATGAGAGTTGCAGAGGGATAAACGGTTTATTATACTGCAGGATCAGTTTTGACACACACTTGTTGCCAGGCATTGTAGCATAAGCTCGATATCATTATTCGCAAGCTTTTTATTAATGTGATTAAACTCCAGGAGAAATTGGTACTTTGAATGGGAGGAGACGGGCACAAGTAGTACCAAAATGATGAAAATACCTTACTAAAATATATTTAGACACGCACTGGCAGTGGATTATTAAAGTTGGGCGTAAATTGTAATAAATAGTTGATAACTGGAATTGTTGGGAGATAATTAAGTAATACGCTAATTAGTAATTAAATCCATCGGCCATGCTTATCAATCAAAATTTAAGTACAGTACTTCAACTTGTGTGTCTGAAACTGAATACTAGAAAATAACGATAATAAATGTATGCACAATGGACTATCTCAGTTGTATAAAATAATTGTTATGAAATGTATTATGTACAGTATAGGCTTTAATTTGTCATGTAAGAAAAGTAGCATTTTTAAATGTAATATATGTTTAGCCTATTTTTATTCAGTGACATGACTTAAAATGAAAAAGATTTTATTATTATTTTTTGAGCTGTAGCCAAGTCCAAACTTTAATTGAATTCAATGAAATGGGGCCATCTGGCACTTGAGTAGTAATAGCTTAAACAGGTAGTACTGAATTTCAGATGTTTACAACAGAAAATATCGGATAACTACATGTACTTCTATCTGTAGATGTACAAGTATTTGTAGTTTGTGAAGTTACTGTGAAAATAACATAAATATTGTAAATTAGTGGAAGGTGTAATAATTATCTGATTTAATTGGCAGATTTATGATAATTGTTTAAGGTTTTTTTGCGGTTGAAATGTCAAATTCAGCTTTATTTTTTTTCTCATTACATTTATAGCAACTGCAGTCGGTAGTTGCCAAGCGTGGCCTAATTTATGACATTGACCGGTGTATTGTATATCTAAAAGTATCTGGTTTTTATGTAAAAATACATGAAACTTCATTTACATTAACTTATCTAACATGGCAGAAAGTTCATCTATGTTAATGTAATTAAAATTATAATAATTGTTTAGCGTAACTGGCTCTGAAGCACAATATATATACTGTATAACCGGAACTACGATTGAAATAAGTTAGTTTCTTTTTTTTCTTGGCTTAAATACAGATTAATTTTAATTTGAAAGCATTTTTTGAAAGGTTGCAAACTACTTGGAACTTCATTAACTTGTATCCAACCGGTTTATCTGCTATTTGACTATTGTTAAAAGTCGCGTACATGTCGTAATAATAATAATAACAACTAAATTCTCTTACTGAAATTTGTTTGTTGTTATAGGAAGTTTTTGTCTTGTTCTTAAATGTTTTGGCTGGGTACGTGTGTGTGTGTGTGTGGTTTTATTCAAAAAAAAAAACATCCGGATCTCATTTGCAACAGCATGTGCTTGTATAATTTGCCGTTTATTTTTTTTAACCATGAATATGAAAATAGGCGACGTCATGATAATATTGTCATTGCATATTTTTAGTTGTATACGTATGTACTTTATGTATGAAGAAAAAAATTGTACATAATGACATTAGCGTTACAATTACCAATTTACGTGCTTGTTATTGTTTTAAAATACACCAACGAACTTTTTTCTATGTGGGACAAATTGTATAAGAAGTTTCCAGTCGTTGGCGATGAAAAGTACTCTCTTCAATCGGTTACTATTGTTTTTTATTTCCGTTTCCTCCTGTATTATGTTCGTTTGATCATATAAATAGGAAACGAAGGTAACGGCATCTATTGTGTGTCACATTATGAGAACCAGATTAGCATCTTATTAAACAATCGTTACATTAATTTTTTTTTTCGTCTGGAGAGCGAAATTTAACGTATTCATTAGTTAATGGACGAATTAAAATATATGCTGTATAATAATATGAAGGGGGAAGAAGAATAAATAAAAAAGATAACTATATCGTTTAATATTATCATTGTGGCCTATGTTTGCAAGTACAGTTAAATACGTTTAACACACAAACTCGGTTAACACAAAACTATTATGCTGTCCTGACTAGAAAATAAGCATAATCATACATTTTTTTTATTTTAGCACTAAGCAAAACTTGCTTAACACGAAACGATTTTGCTTAAGGAAACAAATGCATACACCCACGGCGAGAATGTGTTTATAAGTTTTTTTTTTAAAAGCAAATCAAAAATAAAAAAAAGTTTTTATAAAAAAAATTTAAAATTACAGTTGTAAAATTCCATTGTTTTTTTTTTTTTTTGTAACATATGTAATAATTTGAAATGTAAATTGTGAATTTTGTATGATGTACTCTAATAACTGTCATTTTGGCAAGTGTACTGCATCATTTAACACAAAATTTGTTTAACACGAAGAAAAATTTCTGTTCCGACAGTTTCGTGTTAATCGGTTTTCATTGTATATTTTTATGCAAACATTCGTTACATACTCTAATTGGTTTATAAAACTTAATATGATTTTTAAAACACAATATACCGGTATTTGTTAATATAAAACACAATCAACAGTTATAGGGATAATTAATTCAAATATTTACATGAACACTTGTGTGCTTTTAATAACTTTTAGTTCATTTATGGTTATTTTTAGTACTGCACATTTATGTCCATCTTTAGTGCCTTTTTATGTTATTACGTAATAATTACAAAATATGACAAACTTGATACTTTTTTAATATACTCGTAGAATAAACTTTGCAACGAAATTTAATGTTATAAAAGTTTTAGGGTGTCACTGGGCGTGTTTGTTGTATTTTCGCGTGACAAATATCCAAATTATAGTTGGTCATTTGAGACATCTGCTTGAATAGTTCATTAAATATTCTTCTATTCACTCAATAACAGCGTAAAAATGACTCGGAATAAAGATTATATTTTATGTTGTATACAAGCATGCAGTCAAAAAAATTTAATGTGAATTTGGTGTAATCGATTGGCCTTGCGCTATTTTTCCAAAGGCTCCCATACTGTAGTATACGAGTTACAAGTTAAGCAGTGTATAATAGTCGTTGGTGATGGTGGGGGTAATGTATTGCGTGATTGAGATTTTTTTTATGTATTGAGCATTGTATACGCAATTTACAACACCCACATGGTCAGTCTAATTGCTAAAAGAAGCGACATAGCCCCAAAGACTCGCCCTTACTCAAATTAAAATACATACACGTACTAACTTATAGATTATTTACCTTGCCTTTGCGTGGGAATTGCCTTTTTACATGGCGTGTTTTGTAATTTTTTATCAAATGTACGTGGCATTTTTTCATTTTGGGTTTTTGGTAGTGTTGTTGTACTTAAATATCAATATATTGAACTTTGATGTAATTTAGTGACTTTTATGTTAGATAATTGAACAAACTAATGTGTACTACGGTAAAAGGATTGAGCACTGACAACTAAAATATTATTTTTTATTTAACTATATCCGCCTTCGAGTTAACTAACAAAAATTAATGTTGGGTGTGCTGAATGACCTTTTGGTTTTCGTGTTTTAATCGATTATTTAAGTAATGTTTTTAAAGTTTGTTTTATTATTATTGAAAAAATAATCAATTTATTAACTTATTTAATTTAATAAACAAGCCAGTGTGTCTTAAGCTTTTGGGCTTTGTGTTTTAGTGTTTCAATGATATATGAGATTAATTATTGTCGTATTAATTAATGTTAAATTCGCATGAGTAAAAATGCAAAATGGTTTCATTCACCTTGCGTTATTTTGTAATTTGTGGAGGTTTAAAAAATTGTAGTACATTGTCATGAAATGTCATCTGAAGGCAAAACTTCTATAATAGGAGTTAACGGTTCTCTGAATTCAATAGCTTTATTTATTTATTTTTTTGCGTCATAATAACAATAGGCGTTGACGTTGTCACTGATTGAATTAATAATTTTGTGGATTTGCAACATGGGCTACATTCACCTTCATTCGCTATTGCTATAAATAACTTTGACTATTAAAAAAACGTGGTTATAGTCATTAGTTTTTCACAATCACGTACAAGTTAATTGTCTTGTTTTATGCAAACTAATTACTGTAAATGCTTTTGGTTTTTGACGGTTTTAGGTTGAAAACAAAATAACGCTAACTTATTTAAAAATCGTGCGTTCTAATTCTAATTTTGCTTTTTTATGTCGGAAATTTAATAGCCAAATATTATCAGCAAAGTTTCCTGCTGAAATAATATTTTGATGACTTTTGATATAATGGCGTTGTGCAAGACAGTGTCTATTTTTGGTATAATAAAATTGAAACTATAATTTATACTGGTTTTGCAACTGGTATGGTAGATGATTTTCTAAATTGGAACACCTTTTTTAATGACAATGACAAGTAAACGCGTGACAAATATCCATTCGTTCTGACCAGATGTATTAACGTTTTTTCATTGGCTTTGTGAACAATCTAGAAAATCACCCGGTATTTGGCAACATGCAGCCGAAATTATTATAATTTTAGTCAACCGTATTATATGTCAGTATTTCCAACTTATTTTTAATCCAATTCAGTGCAATAACGTGTTTTTATTACCTAACTTATACGGTATCATAATTTTGTCAACTTTATTACAATTTTTATACTAATTTTGTATTGTCATTTCATTATTTTATTACTTTGTTAACACAAGACTTCTGAAAAATTTTCTTAGTTTATTACAATACTTAATAGAAGTTTGAGAGTCAACTTAAATTTCATTTTTATTATCTTATTGTTTTATAATGATATTTAATCTAATTTATTCTTTTATGAAAGATTTATAACCATGAAATAAGTTAAATCGTTAAAACAGATTCCGGTCATTTTACAATGTTAAAAAAACCGTTGTTTTTTGTTGAAGAGTAATAATAATAAAAAAAGTTAGTTTTATTAAAAGGTGTTTAATTTTTAAAAAACAGGGATGTAAATTTTGTAGATTCAGAGCAAAAATGTAGGCTGTTTATCTCTTTCCAACAACTTGAATGTTGTTTCAAGGTTTTTTTTTTCTACAGTATCTTGTAATTGCATTTTTTAAATCTTATGGAGGAAAAAACTTTCAAGTTACACAATGAAAATATGCTCCATCATTTTTAATGTTAAAGATTTCCTTTTATTTCAACACTCAAGGACATCAAACAACATGTTAATCAAACCGGTTTTACTATCTTCATAACAACTAAATCTTTTTAGAAAAATTCACATATCTAATTCAAATGTTGTTTATATTATTGTGATGACCAATTTACAATTTAATTGATGCCATAATATTATTTTTTTTTAGGTGTTTGGCATCGTTTGTATTGCCTGTGCGTCACCACCAGTGTTTGACGCTGGACATTGGTTCGTCTTTGTAGCCGTCTTCTGCTTCATTTTCACATTCATCTGGGTCTGCATACACGTATTTTCATTAACTTCCGTCATCAATTTACCATGGCTTCTTCTGGTAAGTTCAAGGCTATACGAAAACGATTTTTGAAATAACTTACAATATTATTTAATGAGTTAATATACAGTAACAGTATGAAGCTGCAGATACTGTACTCGAATCAAATTGCTGTCATAAAATGACATTTGAAGGTCTTTTATAAGATTATTGAATAATAGTTAACTTTAAATTAAGCCATTTTTAATGAAGTCCAATTATTTTCTTTATTGTGGTAATAATTAGCTTGTTTACATTTTAGTTACTTGTAATGTTTATTTTTTTATTTTAATTTTTGTTTGGAATTTTGTACATTGAGTTACATAATGTAATACCATAAAGTACTGTATATTGCATTTCCTTTTTTAGAAAGAAAATTGATTTAAAGTTTATAATGACATTGAAAGAACTTAAATATAGTGTCGTTATTAAGGAATGTTTTTGTAATCGAAAATATTATAAAAGGATTTCAGTTCTGGTCTGTAAAATGGCTTAAAAAACATTTTAAGTAAGCTTAAAATGACCTAAAATTTGTTCAAATTGACCTTAAAACCTATGAAAAATGTGACAAGACTATTAACTTTAAATGTGATATCTTGTCGTTATAACTGAATTAGACTGTATTGCTTTAATTTAGTAACCAATTTATAATTTCAGCTATTTGATGATTGAACTACCGTATTTAGTTTGTTATAATTATTGAAATAGACATTATAAACAGCTTAGTAAACATTTAATTATTATTGGTCATCAAGGTCAGATGAAGTTGTTTTTATAAATTGCATAATATTGGCCAAAGTAATTTTCTTGTTCGGCTATTTGACCAACTAACCGCCATTGTACGAGAGGGTTATCATTGTTTTTCTAAGTTTAACCCTGTAACATTTTTACCTAAATAATTTGAATTTTGTAGACACACCGATGGACTAAAATAAAATTGTCAAAATTGTGAATCGAGGACAAGTTCAACAAACAACATTATTACATTTACACTTCCTCTAAATTTAAAATTCCATCTTAGTTTTTTTTATATAAAATTGCAAACAGACTTTAATTTGTGGTCACTGGCAATATGCTAATTCACATGCACCAGATATTTTTATTTAAACATATATTTTTATTTGTCTATTGTGTTTCTATTTTATTATTAAGAGGTGTTAGCCTACATATCATCATCCCAAATCAACAAAAAAAATATGTCAAAATGATTACATCAGAAATGACTGATAATATCAAACTTTTTCAATAACAAATCTTCCCATCAAATGAAATTTTATTAATAAATAGAAGATCTATTTGCATGCTGTGATTTGAAATCGATTTTTAGTAGTAAAAGCAGTGATACAATTTTTCATTATTTTCTGGTGCATTCAATTTTTGATTTTATATGCACTTACTAAGTCATTTAAATTTGGAAGTTGTATTATTTTGGATTGGGTTACTGGTTGAAAATAATGGGATTGTTAGATTATAATGCTGGTGCAATTTATCTTAGCTAATGGTCGAGAAAGTTATTACGAGGCCAAATGCTATATAACTTTGAACTTCCTGCTAATTTTGTAAGACATTTGCGATCTTTATCAATTTCCGATTCACATGTCTAAAACTTCTTAAGACGGACCTTGATACATTTGGCAAAACAAGTTATTCCCCACCATTGTATGGGGATTAATCATGAGAAAAATCACAGTTTAAATTTGCAACAATTAACAACAACCTCATCGCAGACTTCTTTTACTTACAGACTTTTTTTTGACTAGTGCATCAGTGCAATAAGAGAGCATGTGGCGTAACATAACGAACATTTATTTTAATATAATAATTATGGTTATTGTAAATTTGTAAGTTTTTTATATGTCTGGTGGAAAAGTTTATCGGTTATAAATTTTATATTGACTACTTGAACTTTTTCTATTCCTCTTTTTTTGACCGTGCGAACTACAAAGTACTTTTTTCTCGTTGATGTCTTTCATAAAAAATACCCTTTCTTTATTATTAATATGACATTTACTTATCATATTGAGGTTAAAAGCAATTATCAGTATCATGTCACCTTATGTAATGTAACCTTTTATGTTTTATGAATCGTAATCGTAGGGCAACATTTATCATGTGTTCAAATTACTATTTTTTTTTATATAGGAACTTGGGTATACTTGCTTGGCTTCATTTTTTTATTTTATTGCTTTCATCGTTCTGCTGATTGAAAATACCAAATGGTATTACAGTGCTGCCCACTTTCCTTGGACATTTTATTTCATTAATTTCGATGCTAACTATGCCGCTGGTGTAAGTAATTTATTATTAATTATAATTAATTGTACTTTATTGACTTTTATTTATTTATTTTGCAGTCTTTCGGTATTTTTGCATTCATTGTATACTTGATGGAGGCTCTGTGGCACGCTAAAACATATCTGGACGTGAGGCGATCATCGTGAATTTCACCGGACACAACAGCTCATGAAGTTATCAATTAAATAATTATTATTTTTGTTTTGTTTTACTCCCTTTCAGAAATGGAAAGACAGGCTTATGGAAGTTGTTATATGTGTATACAGTAGGAACACATTAATGTAGCTTGCAGCTTGTAACTACGCTAAATAATTTTATTTTTAAATTTATGTAAACAAATATACAACACACTTCTCCCCACCCCTTCTACATAATCAGGGGACACTTGCACAAGTAAATTTAGCTGATTTTTATGTACACTATATGGTGATTTAAGAAATGTGTTCACATATACATAATGGCGATAAAGAAACGAGAAAATAATAGTGTAAACAACGCAAATTATTCTCATTTATTGGTTGGAAATTTTGTCACTGAAAAAAAGAGACAAATATACAGTATATGGTTAGCCATGAAATTTATTTCCATTTATTTTATTTTTTGCTAGATTTTACATGTGAACACATGTCTTTTAACCACTTCGTACCGGTATAACACCTTAAAAATACAAAATTTCAAATCAAAAATCTGTTTCACTCTTCCTTTAAATAATATAATTTTTTTTATTCTAGAGACATTTTATAAAAACAGCAAATCAATTATGTGTAAATATTTATATAGTTTTATTTTGTATGATAAATATTCAGATGTAGTTTCTTCTGGTTTTTTTTTTCCTGTCAACAAATTGATGTTTTTCATTATAATTTAATGTGCAATATAAATATATGTTTCGTAGAAATAGAAGTCACAACGAAATAATTATCGCATTTCGGTAAAATATATATTTATACAGTATATTATAAATTTATAATGTATCGGCAAAAAAATGTTTCTAAATAGTAAAAGATGCGGCCCATTAGGCGATTATAATTGCTTTCTTACTCGAATTTAATATTGGGACCTGGTAACTTGGATTTAAAAAGTCTTTACAAACAAATATTTCCAAGCGTATACTTAAAATTGTTTTTGTTAGTTAAAATGATACATCAAGTACAATAATTGTTTTTAAGTTTGTCAATTTTTGAAATAGAATTAAATATATAAACAATTTTTTTACAGATAAGTTTCATATTTTTCCTGAAATCGAGATTTGTTATTTGCGAAAAGAAGAAAGTACCGTGAATATTTTGATTAAAACAGGCAAGTACACTTGTACTGTAAAACATTTACAAAGTTTTCATAACAATCATTACAAAGACATTTGACTTAGAAAATAAAGCGTTTTCAAAAAGTTCCATCTGAAGATTCAGGTTAAAATGTAAGTACTAATAAAATTTTAGCAATGACAAAAACATCTGATCAAGTTTAAATTTGACTACTTGGCACACATTTAAGAGTTGTAGAGTGTAGACAACAGAATTTCATCTGCTAAATTAAATAAGTCAATTGTTAAAACTGGTGCCAATCGTTGGTCTGTTTAACTAATGCTCCAATGTGACTCAAAAAATACGTTAATATGCTTGTACATCCTCATAAAATATTTAAAAGTTTTATAGAAACATTTTGTATATAGTAAAAACATTAATGCAAATGTGTAGCATAAAACTACACACATAGTTTTGTTTTCTCCTATTTTTGCATGAATATAAATTTGTAGTCATGGAAACGTACATTAACCTATTTTGTTTCTAACGCTACGATGATCAGTCACATTTCAACTAATCCTATAGAGCAGTAATTCTACAACAGTATTTTCCATGGTAACATAACTATGTAACATTTCTAGCATATACAGTAAATGGATGTACAAGTTTAACAATAAGCGAATACGGTAGATGAATTTTGATTGTTTTTCTCCTATGAGTTTCAGACAATAAAATAGGCCCTGTATGAAAAGATACCAGAAAGTAAATACAGTATCGAATTTGTTAGTCCCATAACCTGAAAAATAAGACAAAGCATTAGTAAAATGATTTAAGATTTTGAAATAAATCAACAAAGTTCTAGTAATACTATAAGTTACTTACGCCAGCTACTAATTTAGGTTCATAATCGCTGTAATGCTTTCTTTCGCTAATCTTAATCGTTAGAGTAAGTCCTGCACTCAAATATAGTATGAATCCCACCAGATGATAAAGATAGTGCTATCAATTGCAATAAATTAATTGAATTTATTATATACGTTAGGTGTATTGTACGTAAAATGCATAGAAAACTTACAAATGTAGTTTTAGATAAAAAGGTGGGCGTTCCGACGGAAATAAGACAAGAAATAAGCATGACAGCTGTGGTAATAAGCAAGCTGGTTGCCACCATCATAAAATATATTTCATAAGAAGTATTATAATAATTTTCAATGTAATAACCCATTATCCCCACACAAATCACATTGATTATCTAAAAATATAATGATAAGTTTAATTATAAATTGACACAAAAGAACAATTTAAAGTGGAATCCAATACATGTAAAGTAGACTCTACTTTAAAGTGGATAAATTATTTTTTATTGTCAAATGTTATATGGTGGAAACATAAAATTTGGTTCTTGGGAGATTGAATTTGATCCTCAAGATATTAAATGGTGGAAACATAAAATTTGGTTCTTGGGAGATTGAATTTGGTCCTCAAGACATTAAATGGTGGCGTCAACTTGTCAAGACATTAAATTTGGTTCTTGAGGATTTGGATTTGATTTTAATTTTTCAATCCTTGGTTTCTAGGACATAAAATGTAGTTCCTATGACACAATAACTTTGGATGATAAGACAAATATTGATTTCAACATACCAAGTCATTAAATTTGATTCCTAAAACATTTTATTTAAATTGTGATCAATTATTACTGTTAAGATTTAAAAAAGATAGTTTATTGTAATCAAATTTGATTATTCAGCCACTAAATTTTGTAAAATTTGTTTAGTTCAACAAAGTATGGTATCCAAGCTTGCCAATTTTGAATATTAAACTTTCATTTTAGTCACACATTTATCGGTTGTCGTAAATTTCCATATATTGTCGTATTTGAGGATTTATATCCAAAGTTTGGTCATAGGTTTTGCCATAAATACGATCTCCCCTCTCCAACCGTCTTCAATTGTTTACTTTTAACGATATTTACCGTCTCAAAAAGTTTAAGTATCCCAGCAATACTTTTGAGAAAGCCAATGTTGAGTATCATGGGTGTAGTTGAGGTAGTTGTCATAGTTCTGGTGATGACCACATTTTGCGACATTTTCAATTTCTTGAAATTCAACAACCAACTGAAACGAAAACACCTTTTGGAATGAAATACAGTATAAGCACCGGTTATACAAAATCAAAAATACATATAAAATGCCGGAAACCTTTGATTTAGACAGTAACGCTAACATATATTTTTCCGGTTAAAGTTTACCTATGAAAGATAACCGATTGTAAACTTACCGTTCATTGATTTTCGTATTTGATTGACGTATTTTGGCAGGACTGGTTCCCAAGATCCAGACACTGTTTTAATCAGTTTGTTTTTTCCGGAGAAGCAGTTATTTTTCTCTACGTTTAGATTTTCTAAAACATCCGATTTGCTGCGTGTAAAAGGAAACGAATGGAAAGGTAGATGCAACTAAATATGGAAACGCCAGTGAGTAATCCAAAAAGAGCTTTTTTATTTTTATTACGCTTTGCTTCTACAGTGTATTACGTAAGACCACTCCCACGTAATATTCTCAAGTGGAAACTAGTGAGCTATATATCAGTGACCTACAAAATGTGACACTTATGTTGATGTTGTGCATCATCCAAACTAGACTGATGGAGCCTAGGGAACCCCAGTTTTGTTTACCCCATTGTAAATACTGTATCGATCCAAAAGAAAGATTATATGGCGTCGTCTATGTAATAAATAATTGCATAGCGCCAATATTTGAAAATATCTTTCAATTTAAGTTAAAACAGGCTCGTTGAACGATATCACTTGAATTTCCTAAGTCAGATAGCAAGATTTAGCGTACAATTATTAATGAATACTGTACCAATAAAAGTTGAATACCAGTAACTGCGCATTTAGCTCTTCAATAAACTCTTGATACAAATATTTATTCAAGTTTTCAATGTCAACCGGTTGTGTTACTGTTAGTTTTTCTAATATTATTGAATTAATGTTTCTAATTTTAATTATGTTAATTTGGTCCGTAAAAAGCCTTCTTCCCCATAGTCCTCGAATAATAAGAGTTTTCAATGAAAGTGAATAGGGATCAGCAGTTACGCTTTAAACAGAAAAGACGTTTTAACAAGCCACCACTAGGTGACAGAACTTTATGGACAACAACAAAAAAATGATCAGCCGTTACGCGTAGATCAGTTAGAAAATAAAAGTAGTTTTAATGAAAGCGAATGGCGATCAGCAGTTACACTTTAAACGGAAAGGAAGCTTCAATTTTCCACTACTAGATGGCAGCTCTATATGGACAACAACAAAAAATGATCAGCCGTTACGCGTAGATCAGTTAGAAAATAAAAGTAGTTTTAATGAAAGCGAATAGCGATCAGCAGTTACGCTTTAAACGGAAAGAAAGCTTCAATTAACCACCACTAGATGACAGCTCTTTATGGACAACAATAAAAAAATGATCAGCAGTTATGCGTAGATCAGTTAATAAATAAATGTAATTTTAATGAAAGCGAATGGCGATCAGCAGTTACGCTTTAAACGGAAAGGAAGCTTCAATTTTCCACCACTAGATGGCGGCTCTTTATGGACAACAACAAAAAAATGATCAGCAGTTACGCGTAGATCAGTTAGAAAATAAAAGTAATTTTAATGAAAGCGAATGGCGATCAGCAGTTACGCTTTAAACGGAAAGGAAGCTTCAATTAACCACCACTAGATGGCAGCTCTTTATGGACAACAACAAAAAAATGATCAGCAGTTACGCGTAGATCAGTTAGAAAATAAAAGTAGTTTTAATGAAAGCGAATGGCGATCAGCAGTTACGCTTTAAACGGAAAGAAAGCTTCAATTAACCACCACTAGATGGCAGCTCTTTATGGACAACAACAAAAAATGATCAGCAGTTACGCGTAGATCAGTTACAAAATAAAAGTAATTTTAATGAAAGCGAATAGCGATCAGCAGTTACGCATTAAACGGAAAGGAAGTTTAAATTAACCCCCAAAAAAACAGGAAAATTTTTTTGAAGTCAAACTAATTTTCTGTTGAATTCAACGTAAGTTTTGTTGAATTTTGTTAAGATTAGTTAATTAAGATTTCTTTCAAATTACTGTACTTGCTATTTAGATGTTTGTTATACAGTATATTACTAGATGGCGTAATTAAATGTGAATGTATCGAATAGGTGGCTGAGTCGGTTAATATTGAATGACGTGCTGTCTGTCATTTTCATGTATTACGCAGTATGCTGTACGGTAAGTAGAATTAAAATTACAATAACGTAATCCGTCACAAATATATTTGTTTGAAATTGTAAGTAGAAGATTTTGATTTGACTTGGGTCTTTTAGTCGGGTGCATCAAAGTCGGACGTTGTGTTCCATCTTGTGAAAATTGACTTTTAAGCTGAGTTGCTCATACAAAACGAGTGGACATGGATTTAAGAAATTTAAGAGACCAGCCCATAAAGGTAATGATAAACCAAGTTTACACGATAAAAACTATTCTGCATTTCATTAAATGTTGCGTTTGTTAGATTCCAAATTAAAAAAATAAAGAGTAAAGACGGACGATAATTACAACGAAGACGAATATGGACAAGGCGAAGACGTTGATACAGATGACAAAAACCTAATACTTCTTGGAGAGCCAGTTATCGGTAAAAAAATATTATTAGCTAACTTAAATTTTAATATGGTAACTTTTTTATGATGTATTGCAAAAATTACTGAAAGATCCATTTGTTCAAAACTGCAGGTTAAGAGCCAATGTGGACAGTGAAGATGTAACAAAAGATAATTTGATCATTTCGTCGTCTTCAGGTGATCGGTCTTTTCCGGTA
>JAAFCF010005931.1:4671359-4831686 GCA_013389785.1 Helicorthomorpha holstii
AGTTGGCGATTAAACCAACTCGGACACACCGGAGAAGACGAATGTTACTCTCTTAATAACACACTATATACTTTACTAAGAAACATAAAAAAAAAAATTTTTTTTTTAAATTTAATTTTTATTCAATTTGTTAAAATTAATCAATAGCTAAAATGTAATCAATCAAAAGCATTTTAGTTTTGAAAAAAAGGTTTTTGTTTAATTTTCTAATCAGTACAGTATGGTAGTTTTTTAAATAGCCCCTGTGCAATGGCATACATTGCATACACCCATATTAACCGATTACAGTTAGTGACCAATAATTCAATTACTTTACTTACCACCATTTTTTTTAAAGAAAAATTTGTGAATATTTACTCATTTAGTTTAATACTTATTATTGTATATATTTCGTACGACATGGAATGCAATGTACTGTATTTCTTCCAATGCCATCCGAAATACTGTACATTAACCCCATGATGTAAAAAACTGCTTTTTTATAGTAGAAGTGGTATTTGAGTAGCCAACGACATTAAAATGATCGACTAAATTAAATGTTACATGCAAGGTAATGAAATTATCTATCGACTGCTACCAAGCACATGGCTAGATCTCTACTGGTTCCCAAATTATAATTTAAAAACAAACTAAATTTAAAATTATACAAGCCAAATTTGACTTTTAAGTTAGTTGCCAATATTCAGTATAACGTTCAAGTTACTTAAAACACATTTTGTCAAATTTTTTGTCGATAATAGACATTTTCATTTGGATTTCGTAGAATTAAGGCCAATATACATTTTCAACAACTGTTTTTTTTTGGCATTTTTTACTCAGTCTTAAAACATTTAAATTTTAGGAAGTTTAAATTAAGACCACTGGAGTTACATTTTTACGGAGCTCCACCATCGATATTTCTTCGAAAAGCTTTTAAATGGTTTGAATACGTAGAAGTCACATCTAAGTTTTGTAAGAAACAAAACTGCATTTTATTCATAGATGGCACAAGCGAATGTTAACAATTATTTATTTATAATGATTATCGCAAAAAGAAAAATATAATATTATGTGAACAATATGAGTGCTGATCTGAATATTTCGATGTAATTATAACATTAAAAGATTTATTAGAATCAATCAATAAATCACAGGATGTAGCATTGGTGCGGTGGTTTTCATGTCTGCTGAGATTAAAAGTTTTGAAACTATGAAAGTACAACTAGAGTTACAACTCCTTTTGCATTTTTTAAAAGCGCGACCGCATCTTCGTGATTTATTCCTTCCAAACTGATGCCGTTAACCGATACCAGCTGGTCGCCCCTCTTTAGACGTCCATCGTCAGCAGCTGCACCCTTCTCAAACACCGTTTTAACGTAGATGGGTAAATCACCATGGCGACTGCCGTAACCCCCAACTATACTAAATCCTAAACCATCCGGACCACGCTCTAATGTTATAATTTTTGACTGTGAAGTCAAACTAAAAATAAAAAACCCATTATAAACTTTAATTTTAGAATTTCAAAAGTTGATCATAGTATTATATCGTCGGCCTCATAAGAAAACTTCACATCTTTTCAAATATGCATTGAAACTAATACAATCTGATCTCGTATTTTAAAAACAATAAAGAAATGAGACAAACATGTATTGAAAACAACTTTCTTGAGAAAAGTAAAAATAAAGTTTTTCTTATAAAATCAACGATAACAACGATTAACATTGACAAGCAAAACAAAAACACAAACAATGGGCATTCAAATTCAGGCAACTTCAGTAGTACCACACAACACTCACTTTGAAACATAAAAGCTTACCAAATGTCAAGTTAGAATTTTCTGTAAATCTTATTACCCAATTTATTTCCTATCCCACAAAATGGTTGCAGCATAGAAAATAGGTTTCCACATATTAAAATTTTAATTTTAGAAAATAAGAAACATAAAATTAATTTACCCATCACTTTTTCCATTGGGTTTCGGGCTTACATCACCAGTGCTACTTCGGCGAGAAACTGCTTTTAACCTGCCTATTTTCATATGAATAGTCCCCATCGTTGTCTGCAATTTTACAATATCAAAATGCCAATATAAGTATTGAAGTACAGAAACAAACAAACAAAACCATATTTTTGAATGGCATACTTTTAAAAGAGCTGCAGCTTCTTCTTGCGTGGCATTTTTCAAGTCTCGCTCATTCACCATTAATATTTGATCTCCTTGCATTAACCTTCCATCGGCCTCTGCTACACCGCCTTTCACCTAATGTGTCATACAATTATCTGATTATGATGGCACGAATTTGTAAATTTGTTTAATGTAATGAACGAACCACATCAGATATGTATACTCCAGTTCCATTTTTACGTCCTACAATGCTTAAACCCAATCCTTTACCGGGTTTCTTGGTAATTTCGAGTTCAAACACGTCGTAAATGTCATCTTCATTCGCGTGCTCCTCTCTGTACACAACCAATTTGACTTTTGACGGCGTTTGTCGCAACATTTGAATGGCGATGTCATGCGTTACTCCTCGAAAATTCTCTTGGTTAACCTACACATCCAATTTTAATGGTTATTATCACAAAAGAACTAAACAACATCAGAAAAATTCGCAACTCCATCGTACGTAAACTAAGAAACAAGCAAATTTTCATGGCATCAAGTCAGTTTCTACTTGTTTCTTAAAAACCAGTAAAAAAACCAAACCAATCTCCATCGCAACAACTACAATTTAGTATTGTTTCTTTAGTAGCAAATAATAAGAGTTACGAGGTTTTCTTTATGACTTTATTAACCTCTAAAATTTGATCCCCTGGTCGTAAACGCCCATCTTTAGCAGCTGCTCCATCTGGATAAATTTCATGTATAATAATTGAGCCCTTAATGAAACAGAAATTAATGTAACATAGAAAATCAAGTGACAAGTATTAGCGACTCTTAAATACCAGTAATGTGTCTGATCCACCGACAATACTTAAACCAAGGCCCATTTTCTCTTTGGATATTTCGATGGTCGTTTCTTGGCCTGGTTTAATCTCACAGATAGCTGGATCATTCGCCGGATCGTCTATAGGCGGTAGTTTCGAAGACGTTTTTGGAATTGCAGACGATTTTATTATTGGCAGTCGAACAGTTGAATATGGCAATGTTGGTGATTTAGATAATATTGAACATCCGTTTGAGTGGGGTTTTGGTGAGGCCACCAGTTTGTGCATCATAATGGAAGATTTAGCAATACAACCTACAGTACAAACAAAACTGTTAGTTTTTAGAAAATTGTTGAACTTTGGTTTGTGTGTGTATATGCAGTTTTGAACTTTGGCTGTCGTGATTGTTTGTTTCGAAATTTGTGGGTGTGTGGTTATTTAACAGTTGGGTTTTGGTAACCCTGATGTACTGCCGCTAGTGCAGTTGAAATGGAAACTGTCGGATGTAAAGCTTAGAGTCCAAGTTTCTGTAATGTGTAAGGGCTGTTGTGTTTTGTAAAGCTGTTGTGCTGCTGTAGTGATTTAAAAGTAAGTGTTCATTGTCAAATTCGTAGTCAGAATTTCTTGTACAAGCATAAACTATAAAAAAGCTAAACGCAATTAGTCCAACTTTAATGTCATTTTAAAAACCTGAGATCCTTAATAATTGAAAGCATGGAATAATTTAAATTAAAATAAATAAATGAATAATTAAAAATGTCAAATTATACTCACAATTCATTGCAAATTAATCCGGTAGCAAAGCATAAATTCACAAAGAACCAAAATAAACAAAAACAAATTTTAGAAAGCAACAAAATTATTAATGAATCATTATGAAACCTGAATTTTCGTCTAGCTTATCAGTTTCCACTCTCTCGTCCACAGGTCTATTTGGATCATAAACTAACAACCGGATATTTCCTTCCGCTTTCTTCAACGTTGAGGCTACCTGAATAGCAAAAATAATTTGCCATAAATACCATACTTAAGTTAAAAGCAAGACTAAGAAGTAATTAAATCTGTTTCATAAGGAAACTTCGTAACTACAGATAGAAACAAGATTAAATCAAAATTTGTCTCATTTCTTTATTTTTATTAAAGAAGCGAGACTAAATTGCATTGGCATCAACAAATATTTGTTCTGTTTTATATTCTTAAAAGTTTGAGTTGGTTTCAAAACCGATTTGTCTTGTTTCTTCGTTAATTGTGCAGTATAATTAAGTTATGAAGCTGACGATAACTAACTGTTTCATAATCAGCTCCTAAGAGATCTTCATCATTGACACGAAGGATCATATCTCCAACGACCAAACCGGCCGACTCAGCAATGCTTCCCGGTTGCATATCCGAAATGAACACGCCCTGACCAGCTTCTGCATGAGTCCCTTCCATTATCATAATTCCTAAACCCTGTGGACCCTGCAGTATTCATCAAATGTTATTCTGGTTTATACACATCACTTATTCATATAAACAAAAATGTGAATTTTTGATGCAAACCTTTTTCAACGAGACTACTCTTGTGTTCTTGAATTTGGCAAGTTTATCAGCAGAGCTCTACAAAATGATAACAAATAAACGCTTAATTAATTATGCTTTATACCATTATCCATTAAAATACACCGCCAAAAACTTTATTACGTATGAAAACCAAACAAAAATAATCATAAAATACCTCATCGCCTAGTTTTACAGGGAATTGCGTGATGGGCTTGACAGCCATTTCATTAAGTGCTTCCTTCCGCCTAAACACAACCAACAAAATGCAATAAAATTATATTGCTATTACTATACAAATTCACATATACGACAAAACTAAACCAGTAAAAGAATTTGTCAATGAGAATATCAGCGGAAAAAATAAAATGTGACGATTTATTCCAGCTGAATGATTTTTGAAATCGAGAGAAGAAATCATCAAAATGGCTATGTGCCAAAGACATTTCGTTTATACACATATATTACACATGAAAGAGTGAGAAATAGAGAAAAATAAAAAAAGCTAACAATGTGTTTTGTGTTGAAATAAATGACAGTTACCTCAATAGAACCATGCTGACAATACTGCCACTCAGACCCTTAATGATAGCCGACGCATTGAGATGACATCGTCCGTGCAGAACTTGCCCATTAACTTCCAAAATCTCATCACCAACTTGAATTCTTCCATCTCGGAAAGCATTTCCAGAGGGACATAGACCAACAATGAACGTGTTCATTTTTGTTCTGTCTTTATTTCCCGCTAGACTGAGCCCCAATCCATTTGGTCCTTTAGGAATATCAATCACCAAAAACTCCCCTTTCAAATCTCCAAACTTCTTTCGAATCTTTTCTATTTCATACACATAAGTGACCACAATAAATTGTAATGATAAAAAAGTTGTTAATAAAAATAATTAAAAACCAAAAAAAAAAAAAAAAAATCACAACATCTCAACAAACACTTTCAGTTACTGGCGCTGTGACTTTTATCTAATTGCACACAAGGTCATCTACCATTATTGAGTGTTTACCAAATATTTAATTAACTATTGTTATCCGCAACTTATTTTTGCACACATCCGGTTTGTGATTAAATCCTTGATACACAGTAAATGCAATAAAAAAAGTACACCTCGTCCGTACCTTCAATGCAACTGCTACTCCTGTCCGGAGTGGTACTGCTCATTGGTCCATTGGCATTGTCACTGCCGCTTTTATACAACATTACTTTATCAACTATTTCTGGGGTCAAATTCCCAAATGCTGGCGAAATTGACGATTCTAAGGCGCCAGCTAACGCTAACTGATGACTGGCCATACATTGCACTATTATTGGTACCCGCAACTAACTATTTTTTAAGAGGAACCAGATAATTTGGCCTCAGCTACTTCAAGAAGAAGAGAAAAAAAAACAACAGATTTTCAAATTACTGCAACATTTTCCCCCATTGAATGTATACTGCATTTATCCCAAAATGTCAACAACAAAAATTCAATTTCTTTTTAATTTAAAAATATCTATGATTCTGATTAGCTGGTGTTTATTACCACTACAAAGTCGATATTATTGGTGGTTATACTGTACGTCTAATAATTAACACGCTGTTATCTTCCTTATTGCCAGCCCAGAGTGCAACCATCCATCTGTGTACTCTGCGAACACTAACCGGGTTTATACATTTGGTGCAGTGTGCACTGTGCACCCGCCCTTATTAACTATCTTTCTAGGCTTTACAATGCTACAGCCGAGGATTATTATCGTCTGTGATATTCGCGCATATAACAACACCACCACCGATACATAACCACAAAAAAGTATCGATTCTGAACGACTTCCCTTTCAACCGTTTTGCAATAGACTTTTCCACCAACGCAAACATCGACTTTCCTCAGACGTTGCAATGTTGCGCTCGTGGCACTTTAAACTCCTGACATTAAACGCAACCCCCCAAAACACACGACATTACGCAATGCAGAAATAGCGCATCCCCACCCATATACAGTATATACGGTATATTCGCCTTTTAGTAAAGACGAAATAAAAAAAACCCCGTTTCCAGATGGTAATGTTTGAATCATTTGCCAATAACGAGACAATTGCTCAGAGAATAAATCTTTTACGCCTGATAACGTTAAACAAATGTATAGCGGGTAAATTTCGAAACTGGAACACTGTTTGGCATGGAAAGACAAAAACGGGAAAAATTGCCATTGTAACTGATAACATATATTCTAGTTTCTTTATTAGCACTTTTCTCATTGACTTAAAAAAACGAGATAAATGGTAATAGAAACCAATAACATTAAGTCTGGTTTCTTTATTGCCACACTATTTTTCTCCATGCTTAGATATAAAAAAACAAACTGCATTTGGAACCTATGTGACTAAGTTCCATCAGTAAAGTAATAGTTGTGTTCCAATTTTTAAAATCACCCGGTATAATCTGTGTGTGTGTTTTGACATAACATATACCAACGTAATTGACGCAAATGAAACCGCAACTATAAATGACAAAACGTTTCAATTTGGAAAATAAATCGCCAATAAATAAAACCAGCGCTGTATAATAAAAATTCCCAAAACACAATAATATAAATGCCGTCATGATTCATTATTTAAATTGACAGTAGAAAATAATTTTAATCCTCTTTTTTTTTTTGCTTTGGTTCAAGTATTTGTAACAAGTGACACATTGGATAAGTAGATTAATAATTTTCGCGTCAAACATGTTTTTTTCTCTGTCTCGTTTGCCATCTAATACACAAAATGGAAATGGAACTACTCACTTAGCCTCTGCTCCGTTTCACTGTCTTCACCAGTGACCATTTCAGTGGCTTCATCAAGTCTTTCAATCTGTCAATTACAAACAAATACAATTAATTACAATAGCCTCTTCATACATTATGGATGAGATTTAGAAACCAGATCTACTAATGCACAATGACAATAAAAAAAATAACTCCCACATTCAAAACTATAAGATTAATTAAAAGCAACGACATAAATAGATCAATGAGTTATTTAAAGAACATACAAGTATAATCCATTAAAACTGCGCCACTGTCCAATAATACATCATTATTATAATTAGAATTAACCAGAGAAGTCTTTTAAAAAAAAACTATAGTTAAATTTAGCCAAACTTTATGATTTTAACTCAACAATTTTGACAATACCAACATAAAAAACTAAATTTCAAGTTTTAAAAACAAATTTAATGACTCAAAAAATTATTTTTGGCGTTCCCATTACGGAGACGCACCCATAATCCAATCTGTTAAAAAATTTAGTTGGCATTCGTTATAATGTAAATGAAAACATCGTAAAACCAAAGTCATTACAAAAGTTGCATTCACATGTTAACCAAAATTAAACGCTAAATTATGCAGTACGCAATTTCAGCTTTCAAATTGCAGCTCTACTTACAGCATTCGTACTAAAATGTTAGAAATGCCATCTTCCAAATTCCTCAAATTTCTAGCTTGCAATAATGATAAATAACACCACGTCTTAAAAGTCATTTGCAAGCATCTTTTAACCCAATTTAATCTTTGTACCTATACAGCATAATATGACGTTACCTACTGTACATTATGCTGTGCAAATACAATAAGTAAAAAGAGACGAACAAGTAATAAGTATTAATCCGTAACCTTAGCAACAAAAACGTAAGCAGACACAATTACATTAAAATAGAGCCGAAATGGATTATTTAAAGCAATCAATTTCATGTGTATTCCGTCATCCACTTATAAAAAAATCTCTATCCAAAATGACATTATGACAAGCAACTTTCAAACTCGGCTTTTCATTTTCGATAACATTAACCTATCAGCAAATGTATCAAGAACCATATTCAAACAGATTTAAAAGCTAGCATTGCAAAGCTACTGTGATGGCATTCAAAACACAGATAGACACTTAATTTTAACTGTCATGTGCAGCAGTTAAGAATTTGTCTAAATACTGAAAGATATTGAAATGTCAAAACTTACGTTTTCCAATTCTAGCTCTTCATCTGTTTTCTGGAAACTGGTTTGAGTTTGCATATCCATTTCTGCTTCTTTTATAACGTTAAACGATTCTCTTCTTCCTGTAGAGAATACTTGACTCTCAACTGCATCTTCACTTAAATCGTGCTATGCAAATTATAGACATATAAAAGCGTTATAATAGTAATAATGATGATACTGAAAATTAGTAGTATTTACCTTTGAGTCAGCTTTAGAAACGGCAGCTGTAATTGCATCCATCGGAGACAGAGAACGATGCACAATAGTTGTTTCTAACTGATCACACGGGGTTTTTGGAGAAATACTAGTAGATGAGCTTTCTTCAGATTCTTTAGGCTAATTAATAAATAAATCAATTAATGTTAAAAAATCTTTTAAAAATTTATCTAATATAGCATACCGATTGAACGAGACTTTGAAGAACAAATTGAACTGGATTTCTGGATTTCTTGATAACTTCAACTGCTTTTTCATGTGTGGCGTCTCTTAGATCAACTCCATCAACCTAAACGAAAATCAATTTATAGATTATAAAGTAAGGCGCGGCTAGGTCTTTTAAAGTATAAATAGCAATTACTTCAAGAATCCTATCTCCAGTCTTCATGGTTCCATTCTTTCCCGCTGGACTATCTGGAAGGACGTTTTTAATAAATATACCTGTAATAGTATTTGTGGAGGACATATGAAACAGGTCCACTTTTCCTCCAACTATTGAAATCCCTAGACTACGATTTGGTTCGCGCCATAATTCCACCGTTCTCTCTGGACCCCAAGCTTTGGCATTAATAACCGTTCGACCATGAGCAACGGCGATGGCAGCACTCATCGGCGTAGTTGGTGACGTTCCAGGAGTTGGCATCGTCTCCGAGTTTAAACTTAACGTTTTGGTGGGAGACGGTGTCCTTGTAACGTCAACAACACAACCTTCGAAATTACTGCTGGACCCTTGACGACGACTGACAACTGTGGAAGCACTTGACTCCGTTAAATCACTAATAGACTGTGTTTTTTCACTTACGGGCACTTCAACACTTTTAGGACGTTCTGTTACGCGCACATTAAGCTCTTCTGAATCTCTGGAATGAAGTTCAACGTTTGATAAACTCGAACGAACTTGAGATTCATCTATTATAGCCGTACGCAGCAACCGTTCTGCAGCTTGTTCAGTGGGTTTGACAAGAACGGTAGCAGAAGACACATCTTTTTCATCTTCATCATCACTGATAGAAGCTGGATTAATTTCAGGAGAACTACAATACACAGCAGTTTCTCGGAATTTCCAAGAAGTTAAAGGTGAACGCCTGGTGGATGGAGGAGTTGGTGGGGCGGAGTCACTACCGTCAGTCTCATCAGGAGTTCCAGGAAACAGTGGTGAGCTATTAACAAACAATGACAATTGAAATACGATTTATATTACAAGATGACACGTTATATTATGCAAATATCAGTGCTACAATCTTACTGTCAGCAGCCCAACTTGACAAAATAATCAAACTACAGTATAATGCTATAATAATAAAGAAACAATAGCAAAATCTCAGCCTTAAAACACCCGTGCTAAATTGCTAATGCGTGCCATCATATTGTTAGCTCCTACAAAGCCTATAAATATAAGCTTACGATATGAAAATTATAAAAGCGTATAGTTGTAAATGAGTGATATAACTGTAAGAGAAGAAGAAACAGAAGAAGAAAAAACCACTGATGATCAGCAAGACCATGCAAGTGATTTATTAAAAAAAAAAATATGACAAAATGAAAGAAATACCTACCGGTAGTAGTTTGGAAAGATTCTGTTAATGTTACGGTTATTCCGACGATGGTAAATAACGAGAAAACAAGAATAAAAAATTGTATTTTAAAGCTTTTTAAGTTTAAAAATATTTAGAAAAATGTTATACCAAAATCCAAAAAAGCAAAAATTGATCAGAATTTAATTTCAAAACCCCCAACACTCGCTTAATTCCAACAATACGTACTGTATTATAACAGATTATGCTGCTGAGCCTTTCTTTAAACAATATACAGTAAAATACAATTATTATATTACTTAATCGCTTTAATTGTGTGAAAAATGCTAATAATGTAACTTAAATACTGATTAAAATCCACACTATTATATTAATTAGACATAATTGATATAACATTTCCTTTACTGGTTTTTGTTTGCTAACGTTAAAAATAAATAAAGCACGTTTTTCGAGCAATTAAAGGAACTTTCACTAATTATAAAGTTTATGAGGATTTTAGCTAACCTCAAAGTTGTCGCTTCTTAAAAAACTATATACTGTATATTTAATAATTTTATGTATGCAATTAAGTTTGAAGTGCAAGGCTGATCAGCACTGCACCTAAACGGTCACACCTTTTCATATTTTAAAAGTTGCCGAATAATAGCTGAAGATACCAGACCTTATTGACAAACTTTCTGCCAATATTCATAGGTGCTTTGATAATCAAAACATAATTTTTTCTAATCGTACTATAAAACAAGTAGTTTTAAAAATCTAAAATAACTTGGAGCAAACGGCACCTGGTAGCCCTAGAAATAACTTCAACCAATTTTAAAACGATAATCGATGACAGTTTTGAACATTTCTAAATAATTATGAGTAAAGTTTCTCATTTAAAACTCAAAACAAAGTATCAATCAGTCATTTCTTACCTCGGTGACATCTGTCGAACCTGAGTTGGTGTAGAAACAGTGTTCGATTCTGCTTCATCTCTCATTTGCATTAACGCCGACTCTCTATACACAGCAACATCTCCCCATGGAATATACGTGATACTAAAATTAAAAGAACAAACTGATAATAAACAAACGTCTCACCCGGGAACATATTTATAATTTTTCAGACACTTGATAAACTTATGTTTATCGTGTGTAAACCCCCGAGAGACATTTAAAACAACATATAATATTGGATTAAGTACCTAACATCCGTACTAACTAGCTGCGTTCGTCTCATTATTGATCGGCATTGGGAATTAGTAATCCGACGCATACTTTCATTATTAACAGATAATACATAATCTCCAACTTGAAGCCGTCCATCTCTTTGCACCACACCACTTGGGACAATCCTTCGCACGATTGCACCATTAATTCCCTTCTCCACAACTTCCAATTCCAAGCCTAGAAATAAAACAATTTCATTAATTCGCTCTCCCTTTTCTGAGTTCTAATCCGGTGTTTTTTTATATACAGCACAACCAATGTTACCTAAACTATCACTTCCTTTTTTCAACCTAATTGTTCGTTCTAAGGCTGCCGGCAATGGAGGAACTCCACGCCATCTGGAACCTCCAGGAGACGATGGCATTGGAGACATACAAGGTGAAGGCGCGGGTGTAGAACGTTCAGAACCAGTGATGGATTCCTCGGTTGTAAGAGTGAGAATCCTCTCATTTGATGGCATCTGTGCACTTTCAATTAGGTCTTGATCACTGCTGATGAAAGCAGACGGCTCAGGTTTCAAATCTGGGCTCCATTTCTTTATTCAAAAAGTCAAAGAAAATTATGTTAAAAACATGTTATGCATATTAAAAATAATAATACAGCCATTCGTAAGCTTCTTTAATATTAATAACGACCTGTCTAATATGATATCAAAGCTTATATAAAAAATTATTAAAATATATATCCAAGAACAGAAATAAAAGCCTAGCCAACAAAGCAATATAATTTAATCCGACAAATCCCATGTCATAAAATGACATCATTGGATTTTTATGAAACTAAATAAACAAACATAATGCCAGCTATCTACTTAAAACAAATGACATTAAAACCTTGCTCTAACTCGTAAAGCGGTTGAAATGGTGAGCGATTCACAATAAGGATAAGAAAAGATTTAAACAGCTGTGGAAATAACAAACCAAGATGAATTAAGATATGCCACATTAGTATTTTTGTGCAATAAACCAGCTAATCGAAAATGCTATCTCACCCAATATAAATAGTAATTATCCAACAAGAGAACTGACCCACACTGACCTCAACATTAATCAACAACAGTCCAGTACAATAAAGTACAGACCATCACAAACGATAATTCCCATACATAATTATACGTATGCATACTCCTTCATAATCAATATTAACAAACGTGGCTTGATATGATCAATTCTAACAGGAAAATAAAAATTAAAAGTCAAGGAAGGTCAAAGAAATACCCATTTATAGAACTGATCAACAACATATAATCATGTTAATACGGTATATTGCATTATTAATAGATCTCAAAGCTCAGGTTGCATCGTGCATGCGATTATCACAATACTTATTTATCCTACGCATACATTTCGATGCAAATTAGGCAGACAAAAATTTCACATTAAATTTAGATTTTAGAAAACCTTGAATCTAAAATTATAAATGACTTATGCTAATGGAGAACTATAAAAATAATAAAAAACTAGCATTCTTTCTTCTATGGTAACTAAGGCTGTAACTTGTGTATGCGGAGTTCTTGCTCTTATACAAAATCAATAAAAGCTCCTCAGTGATAATTTAAGTGTCCAACTGTTGAATAAGGGACAGTGATGATTTTCACAAGAAATGTAATTGAGACAAGATGTCAAAACGCATCAACCATAAATCAGTAATGACATTCCTACTTGCTTATTATAGATTTTCCAAAATAAATCAAATAATGTACGTCATTTTAAATCATCATAAAACTACAAACATTAAGTTCACTACAATAGTCGTTCATGACTTAAAAATCAACGTCAGATTCAGCCACAAAGAACCACATTTTTCAGGTTAAAAGTAATTAAATCTAAAAGTTGATGAAAAAATTAATTAAAGAAAAAACAAAAAAAAAAAACTAGATTTTATGTCAGTCTCTCGAAAGTAAAAATCTAATTTTAATGATCACTTTGATCACAATTTTGTATTCTAAATGTCAAATTCAATCACTATAATGCAACATTAAAAAAAATCTTAAAAGGCAACTTGCATCCTTAAAAACCAAATCTGAAACTTTAATGACCAATTTGTAAATGCCTTAAAAGTTAAATTCAGTGACTAAAAATACCATTGTTCATATTACTAAGTAACATAAACATTAATAGCAAACCTCAATTCATACCGAATTTGTAAAAACCTATCGTGCTCACGACAGATTTAAGTTATTAAATTGTGCTTTCCAATTTGTTAAATTTAATAAAGAACCAAAATTAAAGTATCGTTACGTCATTCAGTGAATGCTTTTGTGTGGCACATTTAAGTTATGAAGAATAAACAAACGTGTTCTCAAAAAATAATAAAAAAGAAAGATAAAAATCAATAAATTTCATATTCTGTACTGAAAGTTATATCAGTAAATCTATTTAGTTCGTAATAGTCTATAATAAAGTATATAAATATCGGATGTATTTTTCTCTATATAAATATTGATAAACATTCAAAAGATAATTTATGGCGAAGCATTCCATAAATATTGTCGGTTTGTCGCTCTAATGTGAACGACTGCAGTGTTATTTGAGAAAAGTCTTTTCAAATACTGTATTATACGATTAATGCAAATTAAATTTCTTTATATAAAGTTAAATCAGCTGGAATGAAATCGTTTTCTGTTTTCTACTGTATAACAAAGCAACAAGATATTTTAATATAAAGTAATGCTTCAAAATGGATCGTTATTTTAACTAAAAAAAAAACTTAAAGAAATAAACAAAGTAATGAAAATCCATTATATATTAAAAATACTATTGTGAGATCGGGTCCAGAATAAACCAACGCGATTATAAAAAAACCAAAACTAATGAAATGATTCTAACTTTAATCGATGAATTCTGAGCCACATCCGCTAACATCAAACTAGATCTAACCGGTTTATATAACTTAAAGTCTAAATTGAATTATTTGTACTGTTTCATTTGGTCCTGGAAAAATGTCAGTTTGCAATAAACGCTTCTTAAAAATTACCTTAACAGATGCAAAAAATTGTGAAATGGCAATTCCAAAATGTTGAAAATAATACGCTGCAATGCTTTCACACACTGGAAATACTGACTTCCGATTGAAAACATATTTTTCCAGACCAGATCATTTGCAAAGACAAATAGATCTCTGTTACAACTGACAAAAACTTTTCTAACAAGAGTTTCATTGCCTCAACTAACATATGCGCACACATTCAACAAACTGTGCAAAACAAACATTTTCACGTCAGTAATGATTAAAACATATGTTTCAGAACTTTAGAATAGAAAAAAAAAAATGAATAAAACACCCGGTGCACCGTATTCTGTGCGTGTGTATACCCACTTCTGTTTTCTTTGTACTGTATATTTAAAAACTATTTGTATTTCAGTTAAAAATACTAGTTGATTTTTTTGTTATTTTTATTCTCATTACAGCTGAATTTGTTATACAGTATATACGTTTATGGCAACAGCAGATAGAGAGATCTGTGAAACTAAAAGTTTTGCTATCTAAAACAGTATTAAATAATTTATTTCATCCAGAATTGCAAACACCAGAGTAGATTTTCCACAGTAAAACAGCTCAACATACATCAGCTTAATCATCTTCAACACATTGTGTGCAATGTGTAGATACAAGTAAAAAGCAGCAGCCGAAATCTTCAGCAATTACTAACATTAAGTTCCCAACTCTAGTAATGGATGAAGCTAAAACGTGCTAGCACTGTGTACAAGTTTCTGCACTTTTTGTTGATTGGATAGCACCGAAAAAATATCAATACAATTTTATCGTATTTCCCGAGGATAACAAGGCACGAAAACACATTTAAGAATAGATTCGAATTAAAACTACAGTACAATACTAAATATAAAACCAACATTAAATGCCACAAAGACAATATTGACTGAAATAATACTTTTAGACTGGAACAGATTTATGTACATAAATTTGTAACAGCTCGATATGACAGCTTTTAGTAAAAGTTAATATTGAGCCTTATGTTAGAATTTAGTATTGAAGTGTATGGAATAATGAAGAATTTAATGCTACAATTAAAAAAAGTAATTAAATTTTGCCCATTAGAAACTTGTGAGCTATTTAAGATTAAAACAGAAGAACTTAGTAATACTGCACAATATAATAATTATTCCGTAATTATTTTGCATGAAATTGTCATAGCCAACTAACGTTTAGTATTAAAATCGTAAAATTTTAGTTTATTGTCCTGGACCACTAAAGTATAAATTCGGTATTGCATTCATATGACGATATAAAGTTATAATGATACAGTAATAATAAATAGAAGTTTCCTCTTCCTTTAACATTAAGGTATCAAGGTTGAGTGACTGAATTGTTTATCATCCGCCTCCAATATGTGACGTATAGGAATAAAAAAAAATACAGTCTATATAGACAATAAATAATAAGCTTCCAACGCAATGTTTTGCGCAATGTACGACCGCTTTCATCTTTGACATTTTGCAATTGAACGGGTAGGCTCGGTCCACAACCTACGCCATTAAGTAAGCCAAAGGCTTTCAAAGCGCAACCATAATCTCGGCATTGAAAATCGAAGAAAAACCGTAAAGATAAAGTTATTACAGAATTTCTTTTCTTACAACAACTTCAAACTGAATTGCTTTTGGATTTTGAAATAAAAAGCCACCGTTTAATCTTTGAAAAAATACAATAATTTCATCAAAATTTAACGAATTCGTGAATCATTCAAAAAGAGGATAAACACTCAAAAAAAGAAATCAAAAAGTTCGAATAAAATTCTACAATCAACAATGTTGGCAGGTAATGTTGGAAAATAACTTAAAACCATTCAGACATATCAGAAAGTAAGTGGATATTTTATTTGGTTGAATAACCAAAACAACTCAATTAGTAGAATTATTCCACTCGCTAAATTCTAGTTACACAACTAGATGTTTAATCGCTTGGAAATAATTTGATTAAAATGCAAATGGAAAGTTAAATATTTAAACAATAATTAATGATATTCTACAATATAATTTACAATAATTATTGCTTAAATACACAAGACGGCAATAAAATAAATTTAACGATATCAATAAATGTCAATTCTGTACCAATTACAGTATGTCTAACATCAAGCAGTAGCGATTCCTATTTTTTTGTTGAACAAACTTCAATACTGGGATGCAATATCATTAGCTCATTCCAATTCATTAATTCGATTTTTAAAAAAAATCAAATTCCAGTTTTCGTATGCAATACCTCAAACCTGCCTTTTGCTTTTTTAAAGGGACAAAAAAAATATAATGTTTTTTTTAACGATTATAAATGTTTGTTTTTTAAAATTAAAATTGTGGTCTCAGAATTTAATCACAACAGTTGCTATAAGTGAATTTCGTATTAAAACTTGCCATGAAATATTAATAATCAAATGACGTTTTAATGTAAATAATGTAGTTGAGAACGACATCCTATTTCAGTCATTTACAAGTACTGTACAGTGCTTTTATAATGCTCTAAAAAACAATTTTAATTTTTTAAACAAAATCAATTATTTAAATTTATTCACTCAAAAGATAAAATAAGTAACCTTAGTGCCTTATTTCAAGACTAAGTGTCATAAATTATTGTTCATTTTAGAATGAAAAAAACATCAATCGCTATATTCAAATTTAATGTCCAAAAAGCAAAATGATGTTCAAAATCATGTTTTGCCGCCTACAGCAAAAAATTACATTTTCTTTCTAAAATGCATACGCTAATGTTATTAATGTACAATAATATTAACTTGTTTTTCAAGCATATCAATTCCCCAGTCATTTAAAAATTACGAAGTGACGAAAACAGCACTGTGTTTACAAAAATAATTATTGTACTCTTACATAAGCTTAATTACTACGAAAACGTCAAACTTATTTCTATAAAACCGTAAGTCAGTCATTTCGATACATAACATTGAAACTATTTTACTTCACAAAAAATATCTATAAACATCGATCTTCATCTGCCATTACCATATTATAATCGTTACTAAAAATCACAAAACCATTAGAAAAATCAAATCATTCTTTATACAAAAACTTGCAAATTTGTTTTTCTTTTTAACTTTTTAAATGTTCCCATTATAATGTTTTACTGAAAAGATTGCAATCTTCAAAATAGCAATTACGCCATTAAGTACTGTATATAGCTGTAAATAATCGTCTAGACATTTGCGGAGTTTTAAATATAAACAACGTAAAAATTATTTCCAAAAGAGAAAAATTAAATTAGTCTTTTATTCAGCTGCAAAATAATGAAAGAATATAGTCTCTAATAACTTAAGCGTTAACAAGAAGCAAGCACTGAGACTCTGAGAGATAAGAAGACTATCGTAATGATAATGATACCGCTTATGGCTCAGATTAAGTCTGATCAACATTGTGCTTTTCTTTCATTACATTACAACTACACTACACTTTTGCCACTTATCAAATGCAAGATGGCCATCCGTTTGATAAAAAAATAAATAAATGACACAGACGGTGATTGGTTGACTAGTATACTGTAGTTGTGTGCGTAGAAGAGCTCCTTAACAGAGAACAATTTACTTTAATGAGGCCAAATGACAACTTCACAATCTTTAACCTCAACGACTAATGTCACGGACGTATCTCAAGACTTCATATAAACATAACGATTTAAAACATCTTTAAATTCTGCGCTATTGACTAATTCTGGCCAATTTTAATGCTATGCCCAATATAGGACAATATTTCAGTTCATCTCGCAAACTTTTATAATAAACCTGTAATTTGATAGTATGAGTAAATATTATAATCTATATATATAAAAGAGACTGTGTGTGTGTGTGTGTGTGTCTTTCTGTCCTTTATGCATTCCTAAACTATTCGTCCTATCGCTATGAAATTTTAGGACATTATTCTGTGTACTCAGACGAACCTATGGGTCTAAAAAAGTTTTTAAATTTTGTTAAAATTATTTTTTAATAAAATGTTTTAATTAAATTTTGAGGTTCGCGGGACAGAATTTGGGAAACCTATAGCGCCATCTTTTGAGCTACCGATAAAACTTTTATGGTGAATGCAAAAACGCAATAGAAAATTAACGGGACGGGTGAGAACGGGACAAATCGGGAACGGACTTCATAATCTTCGCAGCAAAGCGCGAACGGGACAGCTAGTTTTATATAAAAATGTCCATTATCCAGTTTTAGCATACTAGGATATAATAAACAATAGTGAATGCACATTAATTGATATTAACTTTTGTTCTGCTTTTGTAATTTCAATGATGCTTTGAAGCGCAAGCCAATGATTGTCGAGAAATGACAGTTTCATTTGTGAATATGACGCTCGCACGTCCATACTGTTACAATTGTAATCGGATTATTCTACAAGAAAATGCGACGATGAGAGTAACCTTGGCTGAAGTTACAGCTGCGATTCAGCTATAAATATATTTTCCTATCGATAAAATTAATTTTTGTCTTGCCACCTGGCATTCAATTTTCTTTTCTCTATCAAGTAACATACAGTAGAATGCGCCCACACAATTCAACGTAAAAACTTATTTTCCAATCTACAATGCAAATGTTATTAACTTGCTTAAAACTTATTTTTTAATAAAACGCCATGAAACATTTAAAAAAAAACTAAATAAGCGAAAGATGGAAAATGTCAAAAAAAAAAAGATTTTAGTGTCATATATTGAAATTGTTCTTATAATGAATATTCAACTTTTCCATAATATTTACAGTACAACAATATTAATCAAACAGCACATTGTAAAATTCGCTTTCATTCTTTTTATTAGATTGTGCAAACGCTGTAACGTGCTGGAGCCGAAAAGGCAAAGCTTGAGCTGAGTGGTTGATGGTTGCCAAGGAGACTATACCGACCAGAGCTTATTGGATATGCGACAAAAGCATCTATTCTAGGCGCTCTCTCTACTTCTCTAATCTAAAGCCCGTCCCTTCACTACTACATTGGTAAACTGTAAACGCTATCATTTCAGAACCGAAAGTCTGCCCAGCAGCAAGCACTACATCAACCAAATGGGAAATCCACAAGAAAAAAAAGGGCACGGATACACAATATGTACGAGGAATGAAAAAACGTAAACACCTTCTGAGATGAACATTCTGTGCGGGGTGCATCATGCATGGGAAAAAGTCATCATCACCGTTTGCTCATTTAAAATTTAAATTCTAAGTTGCCATAGTAACCCGATGTGCTTGCAAGTTCATATCGATTACCAAATGGACAAACATTAACCACAGAAAATCAACAGCTGGTGCTTCAACTGTAATGATGAGGTTAACTCCCCCACAGCTAAGTTACCCAAAGGACATCTATCAATGGTAAGTTCACAACCCAATTTTCTGTTTTAATATTTTATGCTAGAATAAGACTTTGTGTAGAAACTCTAAATTGCAGTGCAGTTAATTACAACTTGTTTATTAGAGGGTTAAGACCGATTTTTATCTTTAGGACGTCTATTTAACTAAATTGGTAGTATCCAGAGCCTCCCTCCCAACTGGGAATACCACACGCAGCAATTATTTATTATTATTAAACCAATTATAATATTAATAAAAGACGACTGTGTCGGGTACAATAATGATAAAATTCTTTTTTTAGATAATGATAAAGGGGAACAAAATAAATGAAAGGAAATTTCTATTACAATGTACAAAGGGAGCGAGGCGTTTACTTGTTACACTAAGGCTTATCTTAAAATAAGTCATGATTCCCGCTGATAATTTTATCATGTAGTGTTAGTCATCATCTTGTCACATACACACCTACACGCAAACACACTGTGAATAAACAAATGTACTTTTCAATTTTAGATAAGTATTTTTTTTTGTTTGTTTGTCACAACAGCTCATTGCATACATTGGATTTCCCCCCAGTAATTTCTATGTTCTTAAAACACTTCTGTAAATTAATACCGCTCAAAAAGTTTAAATATACTGTAATAAAATTTTATCTGCGTTTGAAAGCAGGCTATACATATGAGTAATACCAAGAAATAAAGTTGTTTTCATTGTTAAATATGGCAAATGTCAAATTTGATTGTTATATTATGTAATTGAAATGTCAAGGCGCTTTTCAGAATAACATAGGGCGAGGGCTCAAATACATATAAAAGTAGCAATAAACAAATAATAACTTCACTTCCTTTCATACAAGAAACAATGACCGTCAAACACGACATTGACGCCAATAAACAATAATTAGAAAAGTCCATTATAGATTAATTATCTGTTTAATATTGTGAGTGGTGTATTAGATTTTTAAGTCGTTCACTATCAATGGTTTTAGATCAAATGTTAGGAGAAAAGTATAACATGAAATAGTAACTTGAACTAAATTTTCAAACTACCGAGTATGCTATTTGGTAAAATTCCTATTCATAATCATAATAGAAATCAATGTGTGAAAAAAATCAAGTACCGTGTACAAAACTTGATTATTTTTTAAATACAGGGTGATTTTCTAAATTGAAACACTTCCCCATGGTAAAGATAAAATGGACAAATCACGATTGATAAGATTTAGTCTCGATTCTATATGGGACTATAAAGAAAGAGTTTTCAATTTAGAAAATCGTCAATCGTCTTTTTTATTTTATAATTATAATTTATACATGTCATTAAACCGATGAGACAAGAGTCTATGAAGCCCATTGTACATCAAATGGCATAAGAAATACACCATGCTCTATCGACTCTTTGTCTGATCTGGTCGTGACAATAATTACAATTGTTTTATTGATCAAATTTTGCATTGTACACAACGAGAAATACAAAGATAAAACACAACTTCAAAAATTTGCATTAAAATTATTGCTGGAACAAAAGTCAAACCATCTTGAATTTTTAAACTTAATAATTTGTATTAAAACAAGCCTATTTCATACTTTGCCTAATCTGCAGAACATTTGATAAATTGCCTGAATTTCACACACCACAACTAAGTTTTTTTTTAAAAAAAATTCCCACAAGTATTAATAAAAACGTGAAAACAAATTTGTCAAAAATTTCTAAGAAAAAAAATGTTTACCACTGAGAGTTGCGAAAATAAAAACCTTAAGTTGTTACGGTAATCAAACTTTTCTTGAAAGAAAAAAATGACGATAACGTTTCATTTAATTTCTTTTACGGTTGATTTCTACGGAAGAATTAAATGGAACGGAATAAGAGACGTATTTGCAAGAGGAAACATTTACAGTTAAGTACATTTAAAACTAGTTTCTAAATTTAATTAAAAACTAAAGCCGCCAAATAGACAAATAAAAAAGAAACGATAGCATAAATGAACCATCAAATTTGCGAAAGCATATTGCCTATTCAATTTAAATATTCAGCTATTGTTGTGCTTTGCAATTGCAATATTAAAATAACGATAGAAAAGCATAATTAGCAAGTTTACAGAAGAAAAAAATGTCAAAAGAGTATCACAAAATCAACGCAATTAAGATATCCTACTTTTGTTATCTTATAGTTTTTAGATTTTCAACCTCAGCTGCAGTTTTACTTAATGCGCAATTGCAAAAGTATAAAAGTATAGCATAATAAGAAAACTGCCAAACAACATAGCAAAACGATACAATTTCAAATGTTTGTCGTTGTAAAGAAAACATGTGGGCTCACTGCTTTTAATTGTTTGTGCTTTTCAGATGGGTTTGAAAAGAAAACGGTTTAGATACATTTTTCTTTTTTTTTTTTTTGGTTTGGACTCAGCAGAATTTGATCACACAAAAGAATGAATAGAGGAAGAGTTTCACGCTGTGATTTGAACTATTTACAACGACCAAAGTAAATAGCTGAAGGGAAACGGCCAACGCCATTTTATTCAACCCGAACCACCCGGTATGTATATTCATAGAAAAAACAATCAGTAACATTATTTTATTTTTACAGCATTTAAAAAAATGAATTTACTTTTGACGAGTGTCGTCATCCTGCTATTTTATTGCGTTTTTTAAAAGCTTAATGTGGATATCCTGTAAACAATCGTTAAATAGAAATTACATTAAGACTCTTTATTTAACCGTATTTAACCGTGTTTTGCCTTAAAAAGGCTTTTAAGACCAAAATGAAGGTCCAAACTAGTCAAAATTAATAATTAGAGGATGATATGTGTGCAGCACCCTGATTATCCATAAATTATTTAGTTACCCCAAACTAATTATAATTTTTAAAAGTGAATTCATTTAATTAGAATGTAACCTCGTATATAAAGTATAAAAAAATTAAAATTTAATGTCTCAAAAGTTCAGTCATTTTAGCCAAGGTTCATAACTAAACTAATAAGAATTGCAAGTATTAACCCCGAATACTTCCTTAAGCTTTTAATAAATTAACCAAATAAAATTTATTAAAAAATTCATCAAAAAAATAAAAATAAATAATCTTATTTAGAAAATCTGCAGTCATTTCCGTTAAATGTTGACTTTTTGAAGAATAAAGCGGGTTAAAATAATAAAAAAGCCGTAATTTGCTTCACTTCTAACTTTAAAATCCTCCTATTGTACAAAAAAGGAAATTAAACTATAAAATTTTCTTTCATAAAGTTTGTGGCAAACTGAGCACAGCGCAACATAACTGTTGAAATCGCACCATTGCGGCAAGCAAAGTGAGTTAGTGTCGCCATTTCACAAAAAAGAGAGAGCCTTTTATATATTTTACATACTACTAAAGTATATTCCCGAACCAAACGACACAGTCTATTAAGGCTGAATGGTAATAAAAAATGTCACCAACCATTGTCTCCCTAAATTCAGAGTAAGGAAAAGTTCGATCGAATTGGAAAAGCAAAGGCAAATGCATCCAATGCTCAAAAACCCGCATACATTGACGGCAATTTGTTCGTTAAGAATTGATTTTTTCTACAGGAAGCAACAGTGTTTTATAATACTGTTAAGGTTTGTTCTGCCTTATGTCAACTAAAAATCACTCTTAACACAAACGATGAACAGTATTTTCCTTTTATTGGCGCTCAATAATTGTACGAACTGTCATTCATTCACTTGCCAACCTCTTGAATATATGCATGAACAGTCAAAATGATATTCTCCACCTGAGACTTGAAAGACAACTTTCAACTTTAAGTGAGACCGTATACATTTTCAACGTTTATTTACTGTATACTGTAGATGTCAACACATGACAACGTTAAAATGCTAATCAACCAAATTGCTTTTAAGTAGATGCACTTTGTGAAAGTAGAAGAGCCAAATTTAATGGTCGTCAATCCTCTTTGATTTAAATATTTGAAGAGCATCGATATAAAGATCTTAATTAAAATGATAGCGTATTGTCACGCCATTATTACAGAAATCGATGTAGCTATAAGCATCATCTGATTACTCCACAACAAAAATGGTAACATTTTTTATTCATCGGGGTATTTTAGTAAAAGACACACCAAAACTTTTAACGCTATTAATTTTGCATAGTAATGAATAATTTATTAATGAATAGAGATGACAAGTGTAGTAGTTAACAAGTGTAGTAGTTCCGAAACATAAGTTAATGTATACATTTTACCACCGTTGTTTAGTAAGACATTAATTAACATGTCATTACAAAAATCAACTAATTACAATATTGAAGATAAAAATTAAGCACGTTATTTTTTTCACTAAAAAACAAGTTCAGTACTCATCACATACAGACACTAAATACCATGTCATATTATTTTTGAGGGACACTATAATTTAAATTTAATAGCTAAAAAAAACTATAATAATTACTTTGTTTTGTACAATATGGAAGCTGTACAATGCATGGTTCTTCAGACTACAAATAAATTAAAGTAACTCAAGCATAAAAATTTATAATCAGAATCGAATTTCGTGCCTCACATGATAAAATAGCTTCTCAAACAAATTCGTGAGAATCCTAAAATCCTGTCTTTAGTTCTGAAAGACATATTACCAACGTCTTTATCTATCAAAATAGGTGATTTTCTAAATTGGAACATTTTTACAGTCTCAATAAAGAAACGAGACTAAATCTCATCAGTTAAAATGGCTATTTGTCTCGGTTTTTCTTTTCATAAATAAAAAAATGCCAATAAAGAAACAAGATTAAATCTTATCTTCATTAGCAATGTTTCCCGTACTTATATTGCCATTACATACAGTAAATAAATGCTAATAAAGAAATGAGACTATCACATCATTTTCAAAGGTGACTCGCCTTCTTATTTTTTGTCATCGAAAAAGAAGTAATCCAATTTAGAAAATCATCTAGTATAAATTACATTCTATGGTATTTTATTAAAAATCTACATACTACAAGTCTCATAATTCTTTTACAACTTATTTCGCAAATTTTAAATTAACCATATCAAATTTGCATTAATAGAAATGTATTTCTTTATTAATAAACTTAATGGATTGTTAAATTAATAATTCAATTGCATTATTAAAATATAAAATCGATTCATTAAACAAAAATAATTAAACAACTTTTATAATTTGCGCTGAGCGTAAAATTTACACCAACGCGAAAATACCGATGAAATATTCCTTAGAAATGTTTAAATAATTTACATGAAATTTATTCTTGTGTGAAGTACTGGAAGTGTTTGAATTTGAAAAGCTCGCATCAGAAAAATCAATTTTATTGTAGCACCCCAACGTTGTTTATCATTTCATATATTTAAGTTATAGGCAATGCGCATTTTCTTGTGGTTTAAAAAAATATAACAGCATAATTTTACCGCAGTTGGTAATAAACAAAACAGTCACACAGCAAAAAAACAACAAAAAAAAACAAACTCGATTCATATCTAACTTAAGATAACGATGAAATGACAGCAAAGTTAATCCAATGGAAACCCAAGACCGCGACCTATAGACTCTTAAGGCAAAATAGAACCTTAATTCTTAATTAACATTAAATCAGCTCAACAATGTGCCATTTCAAAATATAAAAAAAATGGTAAATGATGCATGAAAAGTTGAAAACCTTGTTACTTAAAAGATAACTAAACTCAATTAAAAATTACGCAAAAAAAACTTGCTGTAAACAAAAATCAATATCTAATGTAACAGTAAAAGAGCAACAATTGATTACCATTGGATCTAAAGGGCCTTTCCTAAAGCCGTATAAAGAATTAGATTATTAGACCTCCCTTTATTATACCTAAAGCAGAATAGCCTATCCTAAAGCCCTTGTTTAATTATCCAACTCATGACCAAACAAAAAAAAAAACAACAAAGTAAAAGGTGGCAAATCGATTTTTTTTTCCTCAGGGTTTTTCCGCCACATCTCTAAAGATAAACTAAACTGAGCGCAAGATAAACAACCATTCAATTACAAAAGCGTAAAAAGTAATCAAATGCGAAAAAAAATTACGCCTACGAAACGCATCATCAACGATTTGAAAACAGTTATTACTTGCAAAATATGCAACTTAATCTACTCCACACTCTGAAAAACCCAATTGGACCATATTTCGAAACGAGATTCATTTTCATTTCTACTTTTATACATCTCATCTCTCCTTCCAACATATGATAATATAATGTTACACACACAAAGCAAAGTTTCAGAGCTTCAATAAAATACTCGTATATACACCCGAGTGAAATTAGATTCTGAATGGCTTGGCTGTCAGGAAAAGGAGCGAATCAAATCCTCGTGATTTATGTACAATTTTGATAGTGGGAGAAAGCAAAATGTTTCCACTAGCAAATTTAATGCTTCTTCATGAATAAATTGCTGTCTGTTTTGTTCAGCTAGTCATTTTTTTCAATAGGCGAATACATTTAATTTTCAAATTTACTGCAGAGATACGGTACAACCAAGGCTCACTTTTATAGTTGTTTATTGAACTGCGTGAAAATTTAATTTCATTTTTTAAGATGACATAAACACGTATTCATAGAAATTAACGATCTACCCCAAAACCCCAATGTCTTCATAATATACAATTTTCTGTACCGAGTGATTTTCTAAATTGTAACATTTCTTTTTTAATGACAGAAGAAAACTGGTCAAATCGCCATTAGAACTGAAGGAATTCAGTCCCGTATTGGTACTTCAACAAAGTGTTAAAAAGTGTTCAAATTCAGGAAATCAACCGGTTACAGTTCTATATAATAAGCATAAAAGAAAACACTGCTTTTGTTGCAATTTTCTTAAATAAAAAAAATTTTTGGCAGCGTTAACACGCCTGCTTTTCATTCCACATGTCTTATCAAATAAAATTGTCTTCTTCTTCAACTTCCATGTACATTACGCAAGAAAGAAAAGTATCTTCAATTATGTCAGGCAAATAGCATGTTTGTTTACAACAATTGAACATGCTCTTTATGACAAACAGTAAAGAATATAAATTGAAACGAGCATGAAAACATACTGTAATGTTAGTGTAACTTGATTAACATTACAACGTCACTTTCGCAGCGCACTATGGTTGACTAAAATAAATATAAAAAACCTAATTAAAATAGACAAGCCCATTTCCCTAAAGTTTATCTAATAATGGCGACGCATTTAAACATGAGTTTTTGCATAGAAACACCGCAGTTCCCGAATTTAGCAGTATAATTATCAGTTTAATGCGTTAAAAACGTCATTTAATGTACAATAGGATAGGATAATATAGTATTCCTCCGAACAGCTGGTTTTTAGTTGTCATTTTTGAAGACAAAAATATTTTTTTTTTTAAATAAAAAGCAAATTAAAACTCAATAATGGATTATTTCCATTTAAAACTATAAAAAATGCATTAAATTTTCAATTCCAAAAGTCATAAAGAAAGTCTATTCTCCATAGTAAAGTTATGCAATTTTATCTACTGTATGTGCATGTTCAGTTCGGTAGTGTTTATTATTCATTGCCACTCAGAGTTTATTGTTGCTGAAACTAAGTCTTAGTTTATTAACGTGTAGGGCTGATGTAATATACATGAGACGAATGTCTAAGGCCCAATACCGGGTAATTTTCTAAATAGGAACATTGGTGTTTACAATGCCAATAAAATAAAGGAAATAACTCTTATCAATTCAAGTGTTGATTTTTCCCGTCTCTTTTTTCTCATAAATAATTGAGATTATCGGGAGTTTCAACGGCGATTTGTTATCTTTTTTTTATAGACTTATGAAAAAAAGTGTCAATAAAGAAACAAAATTAAATCTTAATCAGTTCCCATGACGAGTTTTCCGTATTCCAATTTAGAAAATCATCCCATATAATATGTTGTCGAGCATTAAAGCCGGAAAACTGCACAATAAAGATAGCAACGCATGAAAATTCGTCATCCCAACACATTTCTCAAACTTAAATTTTTTTGTTGTAAAAAATATCTACAGTAAATACAGGAGATGAAAAATTGAAAGTCGTCTCAAGATTTAAACATCTGCATCGCCTTAAGTCTTTAAAGAAAATGTCAGAAGTTGTATAAATAAATGCAGTACTGTTATTTCAAACGAGATATTTACTTAGCACACCCGAATAAAAAATAAATGAATAATAAAAAATTGCTGAAGAAGCATCACTACCCTTTATCCAATGAATCAAAAAATATTAAGCGTATGCTACTTGAAACACTTTCTTGAGCGTTATTGCACATTTCATAATCTTAATTACTGATGATATACGATTCCATTAAAACGCTATAAATAGAATAGCTCAGTACGTGCATACACCAGTAAATCTTTCTTATCACACTACAGACACACATAAATTCCTTTAATAAACGAATAATTGGAAAATAATAAAATATCTGGCTCTCTATCTCGGTAGAACGTATAATAAAATGGCAATGCTTTACGAATTTCAAGTAGCCAATGCTACAATTCATTTCAAGCTTAGAAGTTACTGGTTAGCCTCAAAAACCAAAAAAAAAAAAAAAATCTTTTAAAATAAAAGCGAAATAAACTAAATAATAAAATTTTAAGTATTAAAAAAAATTAAGTTCGAGTTTAAGCCAAAAGTAGATCAATTTTATAACAAAAAATATACTACAACTATAATTAAAGTAAAAGTGCCGCATGTTAATTTACGACAAATGAAAAGAACATTATTTATAATTATTTTCTTAATTCCAGTAGGTGTTGAACGTAAATTTGTACTAATTTAAAAGTATAGTACGCCACAACACAACACGTAAGAATGAATTTAAAGGTGACCTATCATTTGCACAAAATATTTGATAAAATGTACAAAATCAACCACCGATGTCCAAATAAACTACAATAAAAAAGAAATTTCCAAAATCCAATTTGACACTTAACTCGATTCCAAACAACTTAAAAAATAATAGAGCGTATTTCAATCTATAGTATTAAATCCAATCATGATTTCAAATCCGCCACTGTACATGTTTTCCGACTTTGTGGTTGTTGTTCACACCGACAAAAACAAAATACTTAAAGAAAAAAGATAAGTGGTGACATAGACATATGAGCTCGACACACAACATCTGCCATAGTCTTCGCAAGGTTTTTATTTTGTAAAAAAAGAATAAAAGCTCGCCTAAATCAATAGTTACACCGACTGTCTCTCGAGCCTTAACCTGATTACAACATGGGAATAAGATCGATAATGCGTGCAAAAACATAAAAAAGCAGAAAAATAGTGATAGTCAAGTGCACACAAAGTCCAACGACACGCATTATATGTTCATATAAAGCCTTCACTGTACATCGTTATCTTCATAAATCGATCAATACACACTAGAACACATTATTCAGCTATTTCTTAACGCACTGCTTTTAACAAGCAGCTTATAACACGAAATATTTGGTACCAAAATACAAAACAAACGTTATTTGGTGATTTACAACAATACGGATCATAAATAAAAGCTCGAAAGAACTTAATTCAAGAATGCACTTCAGGAAGTATTTTATGTATATTTCTGAGACATATAACTTAGTAACTAATAACAACTGCACTTGCAAACTACTCTGGTTAATGAAAGCAATTTTCTTACACTTTGAATCGTAAAAGATTACTGTCGAATATCGTAAAAGTCTTCTTAAAGGTTCTCAGAAGTGCAAGTAAGCTTATATGCAATGAAGTTAACCATAAGTGTACCATTTTGCTCCGAAATAGCTAAATATCTTTGGCATTAAACGTGCACAATAGCATCTTAAAAAGACTTGGACGACACAATCCGCTGCCACCATAATAATTGCACCGACCAATAAAAGATAACAATATGAAACAGGATCCAATACATGAACGTAATCCCGCCACTTTCCATCATCCGCTCTTATTTAATGTAATAGCCTTTTTTATTATTTGTTTGTCTTCTGCAGTACTACAGTAGTATCACTGTCAAAAACGACTGCAACCACTTTACTACGACAATAACAAGACATGCCAGAAAAGTTAGACCATGACTTAACAGTTCGTGTGAAAATGATTAATGACACACGCTTACGAAAATCTTTTACAAATATCAGTTAATTTGCAACAACGGAACCGTTAAGTGATTGCTTGCCGATTTCAAGTAATTTAATTGAATACCAAACCGTTCTCAATTTCGCAAGTTCATTGTAGACATCCATTAAAACCCAGCCGTAATTACCACCAATAAAACACTTTGCATATTATATTACTTTTTATGATATTTATTATTATATGATCGCAGTTTTTTTTAAAATATATCTCTCAAATTATGTAGAGTCATTAATCACAAACTACAGCACTAAAATCGTAAGTTAAGAAACGGTAATTCATACTAAGATAAGCAATCTTGAACATCTTAGAATAAGACCGCTAGTATGCTTAATTGATATCAAAGTAAAACATTACTACGTGACATAAAAGTTTGAATATTCTCAAACTAAAAGTTGTTTCAAATTCGTACTGAAAATTTAGATGCATGATCATAAGAAAAAAAGGTACTTGTCACCAACAACAGTACTACGCAACCGATTCAGTCGCATTATTCGGATTTTTGGCTATTTTACTATTTGAACTAGAATTATGATTTAAAGTTGTACTCACCAATCCGCTACTCTGAGCACTGTCGGGTAGTGGAAGTGGTTTAGCAACTCCAATGCGAACAACTCCTTTACTGGCTCCTTTCAAAGCTTGCACGGCCTCGTCTAGGCTCGCATTTTCTAAATTGATATCGTTGACGAACATAAGACGATCACCAGGAATAAGGCGACCATCTTGTTGAGCAACGCCTCCCGGTACCAAACTACGAATCACAATCACGGTTTCTTCTGGATTCATTGGATCCTAATTTAAACGTTATATTTTAGTCACTGGCCACTTAATTTAATCCAGGAAACGCTTACCTGATAATCTAAAATGCTAAATCCTAAACCTCGATCGCCTTTCACTAATTCGATTATTTGTGGATCACTAGACCACATTGCCAGCCCAGTCAATGGCTCCAAGGATCTAGAGCGCATTTTACTAAACGATGTCTCAGCGTTACAACTTGATGTGGCTGCAGCTAAAGAGCCATCGGATTTAGCTTTAAACAGTCGATCAGGCACTGGCATCAAATTTTGTAAAGAGCCTCCATAAGTGGCGGCACCAGATGAACCAAGAGGTCCAGGTCGAGTAATCATAGACATGTCATAGGGTGTTAAATCTGAGACCGTTGAATCCCACTGAACTGCCGATTGATTACTTCTTGCACAAACCATGCGAACATGAATAGGCAGCTCTTTCAAAATTCTCACAACGTCTTTGTGATTTAACCCATATAGCTTTGTCCCGTTAACCTAATTCATAAAATATTAATTAACAAATCACTTTTCTTTTGTAATAGATGGATTAAACCTCGAGAAGTTCATCTCCGCTACGTAGTTGGCCGTTTAATCCAACAGGTCCGTTAGGCAATATGGAACGGATATAATGATGAGGTCTCACTTCCTGACCATCCTCAATATCTACAGTTCCTTCCAAACTAATACCAAGTTCACCTCCTTGGAATTTAGACAATTGTGCCACCTTAACAGGCAAAACAAGTTCAAATTAGACGACTAATTAGCTATGATTACTTAAAATTAACTGTTAAATTTTCAATAGAAACTGGAGATGGAAAAATAGAAAGGTGGAAATTGTTTCAAAAGTTTGTTACACTGCAAGTAGAAACGAGGTTTCATAAGAAATGAAGAATTAAGCTTGTATTCGTAGGCAAAGCATTATAATTTCAAATAGATTATGCAACTCAAATAGACATATACAAAGATTAACTGTGTCAAAATAATTAATGGACCGATCCTTGTAATGTTTTATATTCGCCAGCATAAACAAATATTTCCATAGCAACGTTTCTTTAATAAAGTAAAACAGGTAAAGCAGCACTGCTGACATTAATCATTCAACTCGAATACGTACAATGAATAAGGAAAATGTTTATTTTCTAAAAACACCCATTTTGATTATTCAGTGATCTGCAATTCGCTGTGAACAATAATATTAATACCGATATTTCTCTAATGAGCTAACAGCTGAATGATAGCAACGTACATGATAAATTGCATGCAAAGTGTTATCCCAAAAGTAGCAATAAAGTTCAGAATATGAAGAAATGGCAGGAAAACGTAAATAGCTAAAATTGTCAAAAGATGCTAAATACTGTAACTTGATAAGATGATTACAAATCTTCAACATTAATATTCATGATAATAAAAGTTGCCTTCAAACTGACTCTGGTTTGTCTTTACTTACAAAGATAGTATAATCGGATCCCATGATTTTCGACCATTTCATCTGGATGGCTCTTTCGACTTCTGGCTCCAAAAATGGTGCATCTGTATCGTACAGTTAACCTTTAGTTAAAATCGTAAAATTCCAAAGTAGCATTTATAATGCGAAAATACCGTAATGGTCGTCTATTTGAGCGTTCAATTCCTCCAAACCTGCTACTCCATCGCCAACATCAGAAAGGTAGGTTGCTGCTTCTGAAAACGAATGTGACACTGGAAGAATTGAATCACTTGCAGAAGTGGATGGAACCAGATCGTTACTTGCAGCTTTAGAATTAATAAGCACAGTTTTATAATATGTATTTAATAATTTTTTACTTAAAGATTAATATCATACAACATACCGATAGCTTGTTGAAGCTGCTCATATTTTGGACCGCGTAAATATCGCACTAGACGAAGACGAACCACTTTGCCAGTATTGCGCAAAACCTCAACAGCTTCATGATTTGTATATCCCTGCAGGGAACGCCCATCAACCTGATAATAAATGAATAGAAATTAAAAAAAATTACAACAAAACATGTTTCGATTATTTTACTTCAACAATTTGATCGTTCAGTTGGATACGCCCATCTAAATGTGCAGCACTGCCAGGAGTAATGTTTTTCACGAAAATTCCAGATATTTCATCATCTATAAATAAACAAAATATTGAGTTAAAACTATTTCAAGCATCATTACCAAAAAAAAGAAAAGAAAACAACTAATGTGTCCACTTAAATTGTGATTAAACATGAAACTAATTGTAATAACAAATTAAATCGATTTAATGTTTTTTTTTATAACTATACGACTTAAATTGAATATTAAACTTTTCATAAAACTATTTCATATATGTCATTATCATAAGTTCTCGTTAGTACTCTTAAATAAACTTTATAACACTCATAAACAGTTGACTAACTGTTAAAGCACAGACATCAGCACACGCCATTAGAGGTTAAATGATCATTTTGTGCATCTGCACATTTGACACTTTTATGCAAAGACATTAAATTAATGGATGGGAAACACGCAAAAGCCTTTTCATAAATCAAGTTATATTTAGAAATTTACAATAGTATCTTCACAGCGATCTCTTGCTATGGTTTCATTAAATTAAGTACTCATTAGTTCTTGCCAGTGACATTTCACGCAAAACATAATTAATAATTAAGCAAAATTTGCATTTCATAAGACTCAATTATGTAACTAACGTCAATTTAAATGAATCCTGACGTAACTAACAGCCAAATCTACCTTTTAACATTTCTAACTTCACAGATAAATAAACAGTAAACTATATTTACCTGCACCAGATCCTTTTTCACAAACATAACCAGCGATCGTTATACCTAAGCCCTGTTGACCTTTAGTGAGCTCTACTTCAAACGTTTCCTGGTTAACAACAGTTTCATCTAATGCAGCCATTGCAGAATCGATCTCCAATGGAGCCTGTTTTTAAAATAATCGTATATGCTGTTTAAAAACCCTATAAAAATGCTGCAATAATATTTTATACTTACATGCAGCTCAATGTCTGCTTCACCAACCGGTTCTCCTGATGCTTGATCAAATATGAAATGTTGGCCATAAACTTCCAAATTGCTGTAAACTGAAGGATCAACAAATCCATTTTGACTAGCAATCAACATCAGGTGACGATCAAGTTCTTCAGGATCATTTAAAACTCGTGTTGGAACAATTGGTGCGTTGCTATGAATAGTCTAAAATAACAATAAAAAAAAACACCATGTTGTTGATTTAACATAAATCGTATTATACAATATTGCTTATACCGCATGCATTTGATAGTCTGGAGAACTTGGTTCGAAAGGTCTAGCAACTACTAATCTGACATAGCGACCAGATTGACGTAACACTGAAGCCACTTGATCAGAACCCATGCCTTTTAGATTAACATCTCCAATTCTTAAAATATGATCACCACTCCGAAGCCGCCCATCCTAAATGATCACACAAACGCATCAAGTACCTTTCAAGAGTTAGTATATAATTAATTTCTTAAACGATTACCTTGTCAGCTACATCTCCAGGAATTATTGTTTTTACCACAACACCAGTACTACGACCGCCTATTATGCCAAAACCGAGACCAGGACCTTCATTGATTAGGTCGATAACCTCAACTTGTGCCCACTCGGTGTTAAGCTGGAATAGAAATAATAAAAATGTGTATCTGGCACGCAAGTAGCATTAAAGTGAACAATTAGACACCGTGCTGGATCTACTCATTATGTATCTAAGCAACCTAAGCTATATGTAAAGACAAAAAAAGATGAAAGATTTGGTTTCTAAATATAAAACTTTGTGGCAGGGCTAGGTTCATTCGGAGGGTTAGGGCTTCATTTGTGATGATGAGATATTTAAAATCGTACAATCAGGCTAGTCAGCTAGTTGCATATCTAACATTTGTTAGATTATGCGAAGTAATAAAATGAATAAACAAGAACTAACCATGTCCGAAGCTTTTGAGCTGACACTGACAGCTGAAGGTGATCGGTCAAGAGAAGCTGGAGGGGATGAATCCGAAGGCAGAATTCCACCACGAGCAACTGCCAATTCCACCAATCCTCTCACCTGCTGCAGAATTCCAATAGCTTGTTGATGAGAAATATTTCGATCCAATAACTGGCCGTCAATTGCCAAAATTTGATCGCCTTCTTGAAGGCGCCCGTCCCTATAAAAATCATACAAATTAAATTTCTGCGGAAAACTACGAGTTAGAAAACCAAAATAAAAAAATAATGATGTGATATACAACTGTCAATTAAGGATAATAAATCGCTATATTATACTTTTTCATTTCGAGTTTAAACAGCGTACATGTAATTTTGGCAAGCATTATCTTTTAAAGTGATTTTACTGTTTTATGGTTCTTAAAAATTATAGCTTTAAGCTAACGTTATGTGAAAATAAGAAGCCCTTATATCTACTTTACATTTGTCAACTAAAATGCAAAATCAAATACACTCATACATGTTATGGATGCGATAAATTTGCACATTTGCGTCGCTAGTAAAGAAAAAGCGTCAAAGAAAACACGAAATGTACATTATACTGCATGTAAAATTAGAAACGTTTCATACAACTGCTGCTTCAAATTTCCTTAATAATAAAATGATTTCAATTTGCGTTATATAGCGCCGTAATATTATATTTTACCGACAATGTCTACACTGTATAAGAGAATTTACTGATTAACGACTGCCAAGTTACCAACCATTTTTAAAACGAACGAAAAAATACGTTAGCAAAACGCTTTTGTTATTACTTTTAAAAAATGAGCAATCGACCTGATAATAAAAACGGTTTCATCATTTATCAAACATGTTCACATGGCAAAATATACTGTAGCTATGTACGTGCAAATAAAAGCCAAGTGTTTTGAGACGCAAAGCAAAAAAAAATTGTCGATCCAGAATTCATACGAGTATAACAACATGACCTCTTTTTGCAAGAAATGTGGTAAAAAGCCAAAATAAAAAATAAATAAAAAGCCTAGTCAAACGGCAGCAATGAATCAAATTTGATGGTTGCATTTCAAACGATCAACATTGAGTAATGGAAAGCCATTTACATTCCTATGGCTATTTATGTTATCAAAGGTGTCATTCAATACCAAGAAAAAAAACCTAATTTCTCTTTGATAAACTTTGTACGAGAAAATGTCAAGATTCACATGGGTATTGTCGCGAAATACAGTAGGCTTTAAAAGGTTAAATGTTAGTCGACAAAATGAAATATGGCGACAATGAGATGAGAAACATTTTCATCAAACTGTACCGACACGGAAGTGAATAGAAAGACGTTAATCATTTGACCTTTTCATGTCCAGTGTTTTTAATTAATAGCAAGTTTGTTATTTCTTAATGGAAGAATAATGACAGTTTACCTCAAAGAGTGCTCGAAGAAGTTTCCGCACTCTGATTTTATTTTCGTGTAAGTAAACAATAATATTGTATAAACAAAGTACAAAAACTTTTTCAAGTACCCTCGAGATACATTACAGTACAATCCCATAATTATACCATTACACGGTTTACACCCGTCGATCATGACGCAAACTCACTAATTACCGTAATGATATTAAATCAGATACAGTACTACCTTTTTGCATGTTAAAAATACAGTACAAACGTTTAAATTAAGTAATTTAATCAGTTTCATGCATTTAAATTACTTAACAAAAATATATAATTAAAATATGTATAGTATGCAGCACAATATTAATTAAATTATTGTAATAAAAAATATACTATACTGATCTTTTATTTTGCTGCAAAAGTAAGCAAATAAATACCCTATTTACGTTTAGCATTTCATTACTAAGATTACATTAATCATTTCTTTGCTTTAGTTTTAACGTTGTTGGAATATAAAGAGATCTGCAAATAGTGAAATGACATGAAGTTATTATAGCTTTAAGCGTAAATTTTAATTATTATACAGTCTAATCGCTTAAGTCTCTAGCAGCTGTGTAGTTGTGAGCTGAACACAAATGATAGAAACAACCCACTTCACGGTAATTAAAACCTTAAATGATAGCCACAATGTTTCTAAAATCAAACAAGCTACTGTTTTTATTACCATAGCATAATTACAAAAGATGATTAATACGATTCTATCACGGAGAATAATGCCAGAATTCAATTAGGAAATGAAATGGCCATTCCGTTAACAAACCGCAAGCAAAATCATAACCCCTGGCGTAATTGGTTTGAAGTGCAAGAAAAACATACTCGTAAAACCGTTAAAAGAGACGCTTTTATGACTTGTGAACACTGAAGACGAGTTTTACTTCATCAGCCAATATCACTAATAACTTGATCCGTAAGTATGCCATTTAAAGTTTGACATAAACTACTTTAAAACTGTTAAATTATAATAAATGTCCATACAAAACATAATTCAGTATCTACAGAATAACTTATACCAAGAAATCTGAAATTCTAATACGACTGTGTAAAAAACTCTACTCGAATTTATTACATTTATTGAAGAAAAGTGCTTTTATGTAGTGCTAATAAAGAAGATGACACAAATTTTGTGATAAAAGTTCCATTAACGTTTTTACGAATAAGCAGCATATATAATAGTTTTACTTTTAAAAAAACTGCACTCAATAAAGTTCAGTGACTATAAAACACGAGTGAATACCGACAAATTACTTAAAATTCCAATACACTGCGATAATAAAAACAAGTAAAAATAGCTTTAGTTAAAATTAGCGTGTTTAATGCAATAAACTGTCAGATTGAAAACTAATCTCGTGTATAAAGTTAAATCTCAAAGAAATACACGTAAGTTAAACCTATTCAGCAAAACCACAACAATCTTGATTACATGTTGATTATATTTCAGAAATTTTGCATTTGAGTGCAGTTTTGAAACAACCAACTTTGTTTAAAACCAAAACCAAATGTATGCAAACCCAGTTGACCAAACCATTTTCCACAAATCGTGTTTTTTCTATCTTGTATGCAAATCTACCTAAGTATACTTTTACAAAACAATCCATTATTAATGTTTGCATTAAGCTTTCTTCAAAATAGCACTACCGAGCTACATTATGATTAATTGGAAATTCCAGCAAAGAATATCCATTCTCCAAAGTATAATAAAAAGCCATTTTTTTGGATGAATTTAGATAAAATGTCAACTAAAGCACGTAAAAGTGCATACAGCTTTACTGTAAATAACATTTCTCACGAATCTACTTTATATTCTATATAAAACTACCGTAAAGATAGCATAGAAAGGCATGCAAGCAAGAAGAAATTGAAGGAAGCAAAAAATCTCTCCTTACTCTTTAAATAGGAAAAGGAAAAAAAATCGATTTGGATAAAGTTTTAAATAGATATCTATCGCTTACGTTTTAATACATATTGAAGATCATCCTACTTCATTCAAGCGCTTAAGCATCAGCTGTGAGATGCAAATAATTCCATATTTAATGACGGCCATTGTCATTTTTATATCAGTTTTGCCACTCACTTAACTATTTATTTTGGAAATGATGCTTAGGTTTTCATTTCAAACGACCAAGATTAAATTATGAGCGACACTGATTAAAAGATAAAAATCCACGCTGGTAACTTAAATGTTAATAAAAACAGCTAAGAATATTATTCCAAAGGCATGAAGACGTTTTTGCAGGCTTGTAGGTTTTGGTGATGGCTTATATAAATCATATAAACGACACGCAGTGGTTCAGAAAAGCATAAAAAAATAAGAGTTAGAGAAATATCAAAAAAAGGATGCAGGCAGTGCTGGCAAATTGACAGCCATCAACATGGTCTAAGACCATTTCAATCACGCGAGATAAACACACATACATACAGTCAGTAGCTTTACTCCCAATAAATCAACATATGACACGATTAAGGCGCGGCTGGGTACTACATGTGGCGCCCATATAAAGCCGTTACACATTTGTTACGCACTGCAAAACCATATAAACGTTATAAACGAGCGTTTTCCTCTCATATTCCAAGTTTTTAATAGACAAAAACACAAGGAAATAATGCAACATTCCTATAAAGGTTATAATATCATGGTCCACTAACTGACAGCCAGAATGATGGTTTTCGCCTCCAACGCCAAATATTCCTCATCGTCATCCACATTCTCATCTTTTCTCGAGATCAAAAAACACTTTGGCACTTGGGGTGGCAGTTTGAAAAACTTGATTCTTTACACCACCACTACTACTTTTAAATCTCCACCGAGCTCTCACATAACCGCAAAGACGTGATTGCATTCACCATCCGTTTTGGCACTCACACACTCACATACAGATGCCTTCAAACAAGCAACCAGTCACTACAACGGCTACGTCAGTACTAATCGTTGCCGTTGCTATGTTTTCTGACGCGTCCATTGTAAAACACGGTAACACAAACTCCCCCTAGTCGTATAATCGAACGAGAGCGTACAGAACAAATGGGGCTGTCTCAAAAAACACAAGCAATTCGGACGGCGACCTGCTAAAATCGATCTGTTATCGAGGAAGTAAATGCGATCCTCATTTCAGATAGCATAAAAATAAAACAAGGATTTAATTCTTATGAATTCCTTCTCATTTTCGTTTTCACTCGACTCAACAATCAATTACCGCGATAAGACACTTCAAATTACATTGCACTGTACACATTCACTTAAAGGACCAATTTGAAAAACGATATATGCGAATAGATATTCATGAAAACGACTCACGATCATCAATTTCAGAATTAAAACCCAAATATTAATTTTAAAAAACTTAAGAACAATATTATACTTTATAGAAATAGGGCTTCTAATCAGTTAAAAACCAATTTAAGTACTCTAATATTCCAATCTAAAATTTTTAACAAATTTGTTTATTAAGAACACAAGATTTCGAGCTTATTCTAAGTTTTTCTCAAGAAGAGTAGCTATAAATATTCAACAAGAAATCTAGTTAATACCTAGTCTAGTCAACTAAGTGATTTACAATTCAAATTTAGCATTTGTCAGCAAGCTTTTAACCATTTTGTAAACGCTTAGTTTGTAGTACTACTTAATGCCGCAACATCAAAGACCCCATTTAAATTGTCAGTATCATCAAATCATTTAGTAAATGCCAACTTCTTGACGTTATCTAATGTCTATTATAGTATAATTAGTTATCACAAAAGACGCATGCGCAGTTAATTTCGTCTTTCTAAAAAATAAATTCACATTTCACGGCTGTTGAACAACTGGGGGTTTAAAAATAAAAGCAAAAAGATGGATTTTAAAATAGAACTTTTCTTCTATAGCGGCGGTGTTATTTCTTAAATTTATTTCAAAAATAAACAATTTTCAGGTCGACCAACAAACATGCATCAGAGAAAATACATGTACCATTTCTTTTTTTAGTAATACTGTATATGCAAATGTAAAATGTCATTCAGATACAAATAACTTACAATGCTATTGCAAAGCTCTTTATATAAAAAAAGCTTCAAACAATGCCATGTAAAAACGGATTAAAGAGCTAGTACACCTGGCAGTGACTCCGGGTTTACTAGTCTATCTCCATGGACTTCGGAGAAATATTTGGCACACCTTTGAAATAACAAATATTGCATGTATTCTATCCTGTAAAGCATAGGCCTATTATAAATGGGAGAGAAATATGAACAAATTTTCAAATTGTTCTGCGCTTGAAATGCCTTAAAGCAAACCTCTATGATATACAAAATCCACTGTGTAATTCTATATTAAGAAACTCTTGCACCCTTCCCACCACTATTTTAGTAGGTCAATCCGATTCGCATCGATCAGCAAAAATCACTAAACAAACAGCATTTACCATCTCAATGATAGAAAACAAACAGTTGCAGAGTAGAGCAATTGATATACTTGTAGGATGATTAAATTTTAACACTGAATGTGTCGTATACCATTTTACAGTATCACTACATTAAAAATGTCAACCTCAGGAATTCCTGTAATTAAAATTCCTTCCTATCCCCAAGCATTAATTCTAAGTTACATCGAATGATGTTATTTGCATAAAGAAGAGAAGAAAAAGAAAAAAAGCGTGATACTTAATGCTTAAAAATCTAACTATCGATTAAAACAGCTTGTGCCAGTAAGTTACTGTAGGTTAACCAGGCTAAATCGATAAATAGCCAAGATTAAAGTGCGCATGACAATGCAACATAAATGCCACTAGCAAAATACGGTACTGCTAAACTGTATTCATCGTTCCTGACCCACTTTTTCATCTCTAATAAAATTTCACCTGTGGTCTACTCTTTACGCTCTCTCTAACATTCAATTCAACGATATTATACATTTTTGGAAAAAAAGTAATTTTGATACTGAGACTGAAAAGAGTCCAAGGACATGTGAATGACAGATGCCGGTGTAAGCGCTTAATGCCAGATATTGTATCTGAATGTATTAACACCTGTTTCATTGAATGTTGCAGAATTTCTATAGGAATTGCGCTCGTAAAATAAAGTTTCATTGTTGGTCATTTCCCCTCCTCAAAGAATCGATACTAGCAACAATTGTACGCCCACGCCCCGCTTTTCAGTAAAATATTGCTCTTTTGCTTATCAGACGCAAATTAGACAATGCATTAATAATGAATGCGTTTCCTGAGCCATTCATGTCTGCCTAGAACCAGCATAAAATTCCTCTACACACACACACAAGAAAAAAAATCGGTATTTATCCTATCACCATAAATCTACTTACAAAAATTTATCACTTAAATTCTGGGTAATTCAGTTTCGATAACAGTTGCCACAACTTCCAATTAACATTAAAGAGATCGTCAGCAACTTTGCTATTAGTGACAAATTCCCCCAATATCAGTGCCAATAAATTAAATAGAAAATCCAGTTGAAAAGGTTAATGCATATTTCAGTAGGTAGCCAGTCCATCGCATTAGCGATGAACCACATATTACGAGACAATCAAATAAGATGGCCAATGCGCACAAAATGTACAAGGGCAAACCTCATTTGATAACAAGTATTGCAGAGAAGCCGTTTTATGCCCAGGCAAGTACACAAACACTTATGATAATGGTAGGCGTCTTCTTCTCAAGTAGCCATAGTAATTTGATCTAACAAGGCAATAAAAGCGTTAGCTTCTTCTTAAGAAAACTTGTTAGAATACTGATTTCTAGTTTCGCACTGCAGTACAATCAACCCAATCTAGATAGCTAATGGTATACCTTCTATCGCTTATCGTTTTGTACACGATGTACGTATGCAAAGTAAAAGTAATAACTCAAAAACTTAAAGTAAAAACCAATGTCATATAATAAAATAGATGCAATAAGATAATATAGTGAAACATATAAAACATAAGTTATAAAAATCTGCAACTTGATACCTGTGTGAATTTTGCACATTCTCATAACAAAATCTAAGATCACATTTTAAAAAAAACAGGAACTACTTCTGGTAAATGTTTTAAACCAATTTAAACAAATTTGCGTTTCAAAAAACACGCCTTAAAGCTATATTAAATTTGCTTTATATAGTACAGTATATTCATGTACCAACTTAACCGTCATACAAAATTAAAGAGATATTAAATTTTAAATCAGCTACTACAGTTAATTCAGTAGTTGCACTTGCCAGTCAGCTACAGTATGAATACTTTAATTTAAAACTAGTGCATCCTGTTATATTGAGCACACAGATCACGTAAAGCTGCGACTAAATAACCAAAACATATCTCAATTGGTTTAAGCAACTTAGATCTCTCATGTGACCATAGAGCAGCGAATTATTATTGAATGAAACCCTAAAGTTTCCCGTCTACCACTCCCTGTGTATTAGATCACTTCACGCTAAGCTGATACAAGATTTCTGAACAGAAAAGAAAGTTTTATCTACTTACTTGCTGGCAACTCCATGTTGTTGAATCTCTTGGATAAATATTCCCAATTCCCCTCGCTGTTCGCTTTTCAGTCCCACAACACTAAACCCCAAGCTGCTTCCTTCTGGCTTATATAGCTGAATATTAAGCACTTCTCTCCCTTGGGCAGCTTCCTCCAAAGCTTGCTGAAACTCTACCGTGTAACAATAACCACCAATAGTCGAGTGTGACTGAAATCTTGGAATTTCATTTTCATCATCATCTTCCTGAATAACAAAATGCATGATGAGTGAATTAAGTTACCACAAATAATATCAAAACCATTAACCTTGGATTTTTGACTCAAAATTGGACTTCTGCCCAGTTTGTCTGAAAGCGGTGTGTGTTTGTCATCAGATTTTCCGCTCAAATTGTCAAATTCGTAGTTTTGGACGCTTTCCACACCGTAACCTGCGTCGAAAGGATCATCGGTCCTAACTGTAGGCGTAGGAACTCCCGACGGAACATTTAAAAGTAGCTCTCCAGTGTTTTTGATATCAAAATCCACTGGAAGAATGGACGGGTGTTTATGGAGTTGATGCTTAAGTTCGATAAGAGAATCCTGGATGTTTAAGATTCCCTTAAATACAGGGTTGCTGAGAACGTTAATAAGAGAATGAAGATCTTCGCTGGCTTGTGTGCCAGGACGCATGGAGTCTGTTCCTTCAACATTTCTCTGAATTCGCTCCAAAATATTCAGAGCTTGTTTAGCGTCTACGTTCAAAATACAAAAAAAATAAAACTTAATTATATGCCAACAAATTTAATTGAAATTACAAATTATATACCGTTGGCAATCGGCATGGCTTCTTAACGTGACAAAAATATGAACTAAATTCGGCACAACATCCAAAATTTTCAATGAGATCAATACTTGAATGGCTTCGAAAGATGACGGCAAAGAAGATCTGCGTTCATCGCTGTAAAGGAAACAGTAGACCAGACAATATCTAAAAGTAAAGAAAAAAGATTCACAATAAATACTTGGAACGATACAAAATTAAATTAAACGAAGCTAAAAACATGTTTAAACTCTCCCATGCAGTATAATAACGAATAACTGTTCGCCAGCGGCACTGCTGAAACTAACATGAAACTACCATTTTCTATGCAACTTTCCACTATACATTTAAACACAGTTACATCCTAACATAATATAAAAAAACCATTACTTCTTCCCGCATGCTGAGAGGGAAAAGCATCATCTTCCATAAAGGCTATAAACAAATTACGTCAGAAAGAAACTCTGGATCGATAGCCGAGATAGAAATCATAATACAATTCTCATCCTAAACAGCCCCCATAACATTTCCTCAATGCCCAGTAATAAAGTCTCTACCCTACCAAGTAAACGAGTTCTAATAATCTAACACTAATTACAAAATTCTGTCATAAGGATGATGTTACAGACACTACACTACATTAATGGTTCTAGCAATAAAGATGCAATCTAATATTCGTACAGTCAAGAAATTTTAAGATAAATTAGCTTAATTATAGTCATTAAATTCACTTTTGTATAACCTATTAAAGCATAATTATAAGATGCTTATTTTATACCCAGTTACGATTTCATAAATGTACCGATAGTCAACACTTTTAAATGTACAGTATCTACAATCACATTTTAAATTATATATTGTTGCACATTCTAGCATTTTTAAATTTGCAACACGTAATTACATTTGCTTTAAGAAAAATACAATTTCATTATATAGTCAAATTTTAAGACAACTTTGCAATTCAATTAAAAAACGAGACAAATCGGTATTTACGCCAATGTAATTCAGTCTCGTTTCTTTAATGTAGTAACAATAAAAGAAAATCGTGACGTTAAAAGGTTACGAAGCTGATTATATGATACAATAATAATTGATACAACATATTAGAAAACATTCTCAAGAAAATTACTTAAATGACCAATTTCATTTAATTTTTGGCGTCACTCAATTATTTTTTGCTGATGTGTAAGATTTCTGACTGACCAGTTAAGTTTTTTAACATTTGCAACTAGAATGCAATAATTAGTAGTTTAGTCAGGTGAAGTTGGTGAACTAGTTTATTTACTGGACGAAAGTTTGTCCAGTCTTCCTTCTTTATTATACCGGTAGTAGATTTTCATACTAGTCATTTTACTATGTTTTGATTTGTTTTCCATATGAATGACTACTAACTAATACTACTTTAGTATTTAACATAAATTCGTGTAAAACTGCAATACATTTACATGAAAGGTCAGCATATCCAAATCATAACAAATCAAATTACGGAACTTTTTCATATAAAAATTTTTAAAAATATTACCATAAATTTGTGCACTTTGTGTGCATTTATTAATATGCTGAAAGGGGCGTATTTAGGTAAAGATATCGTATTATGACCCCAATTTCGAAAGCTATTAAAATGAAGTAGCAATTTACTGCTGCTTTTAATCTTATTAAATCGCGTTACAATTAATAAGTTATTACTTAACGGCATTTTCAACAGATACGCATAATTCTTTGTGCAAATATATCATTAATAAAATATTTCGACCTACTACAGTGTGATTACATTTTCTTTTGTAATACAGTACATTGCTTAAAAAAACTGATCGACACACCACCAGCTGGAAATGTTTTGCTTCATATAGTAAATACATTTGGTTTCGCATCTAATGTTATTGTACAGTTAGTTATACATTGAGAAAAAAAATTCTGGGGTATATGCACTCGTATACAGCACATCGATCATTATAAGTTGGTAACAACTTGCAAAATATTGCCAATTAACAATCTATTCTTACATTTATTGTACTTAAATCATTGACGCCGAAGTGTGAAGTAAATACTGTAAATGAAACCTATTTCAATAAACAGTAATAACTTAAAATATTAAGCGGTTTTTATAAAGTTTAAGAGAGTTTTTGACACTTTAAATGCAGCATTTTCCAGTTTTATTTCAAGTTACGGTCACTGCTGCTAATTTTCTTCCTATCATATTTCTACAAATAAGTAGTGAATGTCAAGTCATTTGGACCGTTAGTGATTTGAAACATCTGCTATTTTAAGGTCATCTTTAAACTGCATTCTTGATGGCTAAGGTCTTATTTTTGTCTTGCTAAACTTTTAATGTACAGTATATCTTATTCTTGTTAGTACTGTTGGTAGTTTGTTCGCTTTAATACATTTGTGTTTTTTTTTCTTTTGGTATTTTCAAATTAGTGTCAAAGAAATCATTGTTTTCAAACGGTTTACTCGACGTTTTCATCCTTTTATAATTAAGTTTAGTGATCTTAGAATTAAAAGAAAAAAACTGTTTTCTTTGGTGAACAGCTGAGACTTTTTCCAAAATAATAAAAAGTGAAAACGGAATTTATAAAACAACGACTTACAGTAATATCTTATGTTGTTCAATATTATTTTACATCGTTGAAGTGCTTTTTGCCAAATTAGTTTTTTTTAAATGTAAAATAGATACCGGACTACATAATAAAAATTCTCACGAAACATGTTCAAGCGTAAATAAACACAGCGGTCATCTACGTCTGAATAGAAACGTTTTCTAATAAGAAAAGTCTTTTATAAAGAAGTTAATGGAAATACTCCAAATAATAAATCTTAACCACACAGTAAAAACAAACAAAATTATTGCCAAAAAGATCATCTTTATCGTAACTACTGACAGATAGCTTAAAGCTACAGTATTAACAAGTAGATTTTGCTTACCGTCTCCCCCAAATGTCTGACTAGATTCTAAGGAAATAATAAAGCCAATTCAACAGACCATACAATCTCATACCTAAAAAGTAACTAAAGTTTTAAACTAACTTAAATCCTGCGTCTTTACAATGACATATTTGGCACTGGAAGACAAAATTCAGTTTCAACACTTCCAATTACGGAATGATTGCATACAATGCAGTAGTACTGAGCTCTCAAAATGTTTTTGGCTTATGCATCGTGTCTAAAAGCCTTGAGCCAAATCCCTTTAAAGAATATCCATGATTTATTATTCAATATTCAGATATGATTAAGTTTAGCATTATTTAGTAAAAGTGTGCAACCCCATTCATTTGTGTTTGAACAGAATATTGTAAACCAGTGGCTGTCATTTGACAACACTATTTTACACCGCGCTTCATTCGCAACCTAATTATGTCGGAATTATCGTCTACGACTTATTATAAAACTCACCTTTCTGTGTGCAACAATTTTCCACGTATTTCTTGACAATTAAATCCGAGTATTAGATCTTGTAACCCGAATTTAATTTACATTTATACACAGTACTAAGTTTACGCGATGCACTTTCGTCCTTGGATCTCTACATCAGCGTCACGAAGCCGCAGTGTTGGCTTGCCATTTAACCTCTTAAGAATTTAAACAATGTTGCGGAAAACTTTTTTTTATACTAATTTATTTAATCTAAACCAGTGCTTTAAAAATTAATTATGTACCTAAAATATAGTGACTAACGTTATATAGATTATTTTATTAAATTTCTATTGTTGAATTTTTTCTACGGATTTTATGAACAGTGATGTCAAGCGTCATTCAACTTAAAAGGCGGGATATTTGAACATTTTCAAACCTAAACTACATTTTAAGTGCATTTTTGAGTGTTTTAGGTATAAAAAAAAGGACTACTTATTACTTTGGTATTGTAAAGAAATACAATTTATTTTCCAAATGAAAGACACATTTTAAATTAGTTAAACCTATAATTTATAGCTTTTTACCTCTCTGAGTTATATACTAATTCAAACCACTGTCTAAGTGCATCACCTAATACATTTGGTAGACTGTTAACATCTCGAATTATACAGTAGAAAGGGAATGGAAAATCGTCCATATAGGATTTTATCTCTAGCATCTATAAAATAACAAATAAAAGAATTTAATTTTATGCTTGATTTTACCAAATTTGTAATAATTATTACCTGTCCAGGCTTAAATATTGGCATCTTAATATCAAATATTGAATCCTAAAAAACGTTTTAAAAATATTTGTAATTTATGTAAATTATAATGATGAATGTTTAGTATTTTATAATTACCTTCAATTTTGGGTTATCTAAAATCAAAAATACTGTAAGTATATCGGCCTCCTTAGCCAGTCGAACGGAGGTCTTCACTTTCTCGACGCCTTCATTGAAAATGCCACGGCCATCTGATATAATAATTAGTAACTGAGCAGAATTGGAACTTCCTTTGGTTTCCATAAACGTTTTGACGGCTAAATCGAGCATCTGACCAATGTTTGTTTTTGTCTGATCAAAGGAAAGTTTCCTTAACAGTTGGGCGCCTTGGTTAGCGTTAAAATTCTGACTAAACGGATGAATAACATTGACAGCTTCTCCAAAACTTGCTACTGCCACTTCACCAGCTTCTAGTAGATTCAACGCTTTTGTAATCAGGGCTAAAGATTCAAACGCAAGCTGCTTAGACTCGTTATCCGCCATGCTAGAGGAATCATCCAAAGCTAACATAATTCGGTAATCTCGCTTATTCGGTCTGCTGCGTCTCAGCCAAATTTTATCTTTGCGAAATTGGCTAGCAATGTACGAAATAACCTACAAATCACAATTATAAATTAAATTACGATAAATTCAAGAGTTAAATGAATATATGTAACCTTTCTCATATTAAGTCTCTTTCCAGTCCTGTAATCGCCTTTGAATTTAGCAGCTACAGTTGGTTCCAAAGTTAGTCTCAATTGTTCACACAATTGCTGAGATAAAGGCAATGTCAAGTACTCAAGAACATTCCAAGCAGTTTCAGCTTCTTCTAAGCTTATCTTATTTAAACTATCAATTTCATCAATCGTATGTTTACGTAAATTCTGAGTTAAAGCCATGACTTCTTCTCGAAGTTTCGATCTATCTTTCGCAACCATACTATCGTACCAAAGTTCGACATTCGTTCCAGAAAACGATTCGGATCCTCTTTGTGCTCCTAACGTCAAAATCTTTTCTCCCTCATTCTCTACCTTGCAATTCTCGTCAGTTTCAACATCTTTACTATCTCGAGCCTTCATTTCCAAATTTGCGTCAGTCGAGGTTTTATTTAAAGGTGGTTTGTTATTCGTAGTTTCATCGTCATTAGGCTTCTCTTCTTCATCTTCCATCGGCTTTACATCATTCATTTCTTCATCTTCGTCTGGCAGTTTTTCATTAGTTGCCCGATGCTCCATCTGCTCTTCAGTCGCTGCATCCAATACTTGAGTACTGGCTTGACTTTGGTCTTGAACGTGACTGTATCTTTCTGCCATTTTATTCACTTCTTCTTGAATAGAGGGCTTTTCTTCTTCGTCATGTAATAAGGAATCGTCGGTTTTCAAGCGTTTATGGACTGGTTGATCAGTAGTACCTAAACTTCTCTTTTCATTTCTCGCACTCGGTTTTTGCCTTAATTCCAGTTGAGGTTCTTTACGTTGTTGTGTGCTGATATGCGAGCTTACTTTCTCGCCTAAATGACTGCCCTCGGGAGTTTGCTCCTGAGCTTGACCCGTCCCATCTTTATCAGTCTCATTATCTTGTTCATCGTCTATATTCTCTTCAGTACGAGTTTCAACTGCTTCCTGGTTTTCGTGAGAAATACTTTTCTCACCATTGCATGCATCGTTTGATTCACCTTTTTTGTCTGATGGCTGCGCTTCCTGCTGTGAATCAATTGAAATTGAAGGCTTATTTTCGTCAGTTTTGTCATCTTCGGTTTCTAAATCGTTTTCAAGATCTTTTTCAGCAGCATCTTGTTCCATTGCTAACAACCAAATATAATTAATATTCTATTTTTTAAAAAATAAAATCAAAGTTTTCAATTACGTTGGTCCTCCTTTTGCCCCTCTTCGGCATTTTTCTCGTCACTTTCATCTTTTCTTGCGTCCTCTTCGGGCGATTCAGTTTCGTTTGGTAAACTTTCATCTTCTTTCTCTTTATCGTCGGTTTCCATAACCTCGTCTTCTTGTTTACCACTTTCATCTTTAGTTTCTTCCTCAGGATTTTCGTCGTCGTTTTCATCACCTTCATCTTTGTCGTCAACGTCATCTAACTCCATATTTTCTGGAAATTCGACATCCTTGTCGTCTTGTTCATCAGCTCCCTAAAATATTGATACCGCTATTATAATATTCTTAAATACTTTTTTTTCATAACATTATTTACTTTGTCATCCTGGTTTTGATATGGATCTGGGCGATCATCATACTCTCTATCATCTTGCATATTGATATCTTTCTGCATGTCTGGCTCTTTAGATTCATCATCTCCAGCATCATCTTCATCGGCTGGATTTTGATCCTAAACATTCGAATATTTATAAATAAAAACCCTAATTGTGCCCATATATAAATATACTTTGTTGTCCTCCTTCGCAACCAATTTCGTTTCGTCTTTCATACTAGCTCCAGGTCCATCTTCTTCATCTTCGCTGTTCATTTCTTCTTCACTACTTCCATCTGTATCCTCATCATCGCTTCCCCAAACCTTTACCAAATAAGTAAATTTTAAGACAATTGTTTAATAAAATATTTCAGAAAATTGTCTAAATCATACCTTCTCATCTAACTTGTCCGTATCCTCTCCTTTAAGATCGCCCATCTGTTTATCCAATTCGTTTTCGTCGTCGCTTTCATTATCTTCGTCATTACTATCATCCTCGTTTTTGTCATTTTCCACATCATGCAATTTTCCATCAATATCGTCTGACATCTCAATGCCATTTTCTTCATCCTAAAATTGTATTTAAATAATAGAGTTAATGGTCACATTTCTTATAGCGACTTTAACGCAAAGTTTATATAAATATCATCGCTAAACTTGATAAGAATAAATACTTTCAAATCTTTGTCATCATTCTTTTCTTCTTCTTTCTCAGTTCCTTCCTTGAAAGCTTCATCGAGTTGATCTTCGTTTTCCAAACGATCACTGACATCTTTTTGTCCATCACCCTCACCAATACCACCGCCTTCTACATCTTTCAAATCGGTTCCAGGATTTTGGTCAGCATTTTCGTTCTCCATTTCAGGAGGCAAGCAAAATCCCTGCATAAATATAACAATCATGTATTAAAATTTCTAACTAATAACCTCATCTTTAAAAAAACTCTAACCTTTAAAACTAATTCAGTGAATATTGTAAGAAGTACACAAGTCAATTTCACAGTTGCGCGATGGCTCTTCACTAAAGACGTCAAGTGAAACTCGTAAATGCAAAGGTACTGCTTCAGTAACGGCAACGATTGGTAGAATAATCTAACATTTAAAAAATTACTTCACAAAAATTCATAAAAAAATGTTTCAAAAGTTGCTTACTTATCACGCAATTGGGGTTCCACATTAACTGATGAGCATTTCTTCCACTGCTTTAAAAGTTGCAAACATAAGCTGCTTATAGATTCCAAATTAAACTGAGAAGATACGTTGTCTAATGGCTCAATTAAATCGTTTGTCATCGAAAAGCTATCATCTAACTCTTTTTTACTAGCCGTTGCATGAAGCTTGTATACCTCTTGAATAGAATGGAGCAACTTTGAAGTTAAATTTGCTGCCGATCTCTTTAATTTGAATAAGATTGATGACGAATTTTCAGTAGCATCAATCTCTTCAGCATTTGCTATTAATAACACCCAGTTTTGAAATTTCGCGTGCTCTCTGTTCACAGATTCCTTTAAAAATCTCAGCACTTCATCAAAGTTAAATAAAGAAGTGGAATTTACAGTGCAACACTGCATTTCGTTTACAGAAATGAATAGATCTTGGTATGCTTCATGAAGGCATTCAAAATGGTTCCACGTATAAATGCGGTGGCTTTCATTCGCACGATGCAAATTATGCTCTTTAACATTCTTCCAAACCTCATTTACTTTCTTCATACAAGTTTCAGCCGAAGTCTCCACATTGGACCAATTGACTTGAGCGTTAAAGGCAGCTAAACCCTTGTTGTCGAAAGTCACGTCAGATCGCGTTTTAACCAACGTTAAAAATTGGCTAATGCCTTGACTAGATGTCGTTAATAAATCAATCAGGGAATTCTAGATTGATCAAAATAACAATTGCATTTGCCATACTGTTTTCATAACATTAAACTAATACGTTATAAAACTTACGTTCCACAGCTTCATCTTGTCCTGTTGAGGAAATATACCAACCGTTTCGTTAGTCGTACCGCCCAAATTGCAATCGTGCAAAATTGATCTATAAAAGAATGTATGATTAAACTTTATTACCGTAAATAAAATAACAATAAACTCGCTTATACCTTAATCTGTTTAAATGATATATCGCATTTGAAATTTGACTACGTTGCTTCGTTGAGATGCTTAGCAAATGTGAAGTAAACCCTAAACATCGCTGCAAGTTGGCAGGTCCAAGTTCCTACATGAAAAGTAATCTCAAAGTTAATTTAAAATAATCTTAATAAAAAAATATCGTTTGAGTCACCTTAGATGGAGCGCTCATGGCGGTCTGTAGAACAGCCATTTGAGACACTGCACGATAAAAATACTTTGGACAATCTTCCCAAGCCTCTTTCAAATGTTCATCCATAGGTAATCTATAAATGTCAATTTTTGTAAAATATTGTTTGACAAACTCAAGTGACAAATTAATATCTTAACATACTTTTCACTCAATTGACTCAATGAATCATCTACGCTGACAGGATTTATATTCATACTTTCAATAAAATTAGGATCCTTTTGACAAATAGCATGCCCTTTTCTGTAAGACACACCTATATAAAACATTAAAAACCTTATTTAATAAACCTGGCTAAAAATCATGCTTAAAATCTCAATGGATATCTGGTTACCTAGTTCCGTTAATTCTCGAAATAGATCGGCCAAAGCTTTCCTTTTTCTGGCATGAATATTTTTTGCTTCTGACTTTTGTTTGTCTTTGCTTGCTTTTCGATCAACTTCTAAACTTTGCAACTGCTTCATACCAGAAATGCAGTCTCCTATACAGATGAAAACGCTTTAACATTGATAATTAATCTGTAATATAATACGTTAAACTAACCAGTAAATGAATCTAATTGTGCTGAGTATTCAAGATATGGCGACTTTTTGCAAATTCTCAAACACAATTTGTTGCTTTTTCTCAAACATCGTTCAATCGGTTTTGAAAGAACTGTTGCAGTCGCCAACAACGTTTTTTCAACGTCTAGTAAGTTTGTTTCCTATACAAATAATTTTAAATTATTTACAAGATAGTACGCTAAAATAAAACCTTAATTGAAAATAAACTTACTTTATGTAAATACGTTTTGTAAGATGCAACAACGACGCGACTTTCAACTTGAGATTTAGAAGTATGCACCTCAACTCCTACATCCTTGGCAATAAATACAGAACTTGCTAACTGCATTAACGCTTTCTTAAATGCAACAAAAAATTTACTATAATAAATGACCACATTTGATTAATAAGAATATAATACCTCATAGTCTTTGATGTGCTTATGCAAAGTTAAATGAGACTTGCGTGCTGATTCTTTAACAGCCCAAAAATTAATGTCGTTCCAACGGCAAATTTTAACAAAGTTCTAAATAAAAATTTTTTTTTTATTTAACAAATAAAGTTAAATGTGTATTTAAATATTTATACCTTAAGTTCTTTTTCGATTGCTTTTCGCAATTCCTTCATTCGATTTTGGATGACGTCTTTAAACTGACTATAATACTGGACGACATTCCAAAATGTAGCCAAAATTACTTCTATAAAATTTTCAAAAATGTTTCATTTTAAATCGACATACAGTAATTAATAACTCAAAAAGAAATATACTTTGTCGGTCAGTGGAAGCGATGTATGCTAAATGGTAAGTGAAAGCTGTTAAGATATTCAGTCTCCCATTGAATTCTCCCAATGGAGATGTCTCCATTAGCTTTTTCAGACAGTCAGTAATATCCTCAATTGGCTGACGATCGGCACTTTTATTCTGCATAAACAAACATTATTTAATAACATTGAAAATAAATAATAAAAAAATGTTAACATACTCTTTCGCTTCTCACAATGCCATAAATAAAAAACCACCATTTGCTAGCAGTCTTGTATACTTTTTTCTCAACTTCGTCCAAACATGCCGACCAACATCTAAATAAAATTATAAAATAAAACAAAATAACATTAAAATTTACGTATTAGCTTACGATAGTTCTTGCTTTCTCCAAGTTAAAATCTGATGTGAAACAGCTTCTAAATGATTCATTACGGATACACCTTTATGAGCATTCTTTTCCCACTCCTAATAAAATTTAAAATAAAAATTATATTACATTAACTGCAGTCGTTTATAAGATACTTACTTGAGCTTGACCCAATAAAAGTTCAAATCCAGTAACAAATTTCATTAAAGGATTTGTAACTGAAAAGCTAAAGATTCGGTTAATAATCTTCAAAACCTATTAAATAACATTTCATTAATTTTCCATTTCAAATTCAAAAAAAAAAATTAAAACAAACTTGTAACAGTGACGGGTGATCTGGCCATTCTATTAAAAGTTCGTTAATACGCTGAGCAAAACTATGAAGAATTGCACGACAACCGACAACTTCAGGAACATTTGAATCATAATAAAAATTGTATTTTTTCGGTTTTTCGGATAAACTCTATAAAATCAACATTAATGATTAAAATCTGACATGATATTAAATATAAAGTATTCAATATTGATTCGTACATGACTAGAATGCAAGTTTTTCCTTATTGTTGAAGCAGCGATTAAGTGCCCACCAAGCAATTGTGCATCCAATGTATTATCTACACAAAATTAAACATATTACTTTCAAATCATTTGTATATTTAAATGTTAAAATAAATTAGTAACCTAATAAATTTCCAGTTAATTTTAAAATTTCTGCTCCCACTTGATACCTTTGAAGTAAAGGAGTCACAAAGTTGCAGGTTTCGTTAGCGATAACACTCGATTTATGCCACGAAAACTGAGTGTAATTCGAAAAGATGTTACAATGAATTTCGGTCAGCTCTTCTATGTCATTTTTAGAAATTGCTTCCGTCTCCTTTGACTCGATATTGTCATCTATCTTTTCGTCAATATCATCGTCGTTATCCAAACGAGAAATTGGCATTAGATCAGCAAATTCCTTTAAAAGATTTAAGTTAATTAATATTAATAAATAATTTTTAAAGACGCTTTTTAGTATTTTACTTCAGCATATGATGGAAACAGCCGTTTGATTGAAAGTTTAAGCTGTTTCTCGTCATCAATTACTTCTCCGTACTCTTTTGCTTTAAATTCAAACAAACTTTCCTTTTCTTTTTCGTCTTGCTCTCGTTTTTCATTTTGTCTGTACCATACGGCAGAAAACTCGCGCAAAAGTTTGTCCAAAAGTATAAATTCTTTCTTCCTCAGTGATGAAAGAGTAACAATTTGATTGATCAATTCTAAAAGTGACGACTTCATAAGATTTGATTGGTGATGATAAAATACTCGTAAATCTTCATTAAAAATGCTTATCAAAACATTCTGAACTTCATCACTCTGATAGTAACATCCAATATCAAAACAAGACGAAAATTCCTTGCAATCAACATTAGGAAACTTCAAGACTGCACCACACAATTTTTCTACACATCCAACTGTGCATATACCATCTTGCTGTAATTTCCGATTAAAGTTGTTAACTTCTTTTAATCGTAAATACAACGAGAATCCGTAACATAACTGAAAAGGAGAAACAGAAAATTCAGTATACAATTAATTTTTCGTTTTCTGTTATTTTATAGCATAATTAGCACATAATAATCTTACATGTAACACGCCAATCATGGATGGGCCTAATAAGTCTCGATAAGCCGGATATTCTTCAAGTATTCTTGGCACGAATTCACTCCATGATTTTAGTTCAAATTGTATTTGACGATTAACTAAAGGATCATATGACCCTTTAGACACTTCATTCAATATGGCAAAAACGGTCTTGTCAAGTTTTTCATTTGAACATACAGCCAATTTCGCTATATCAATCCTTAAAGCTTCATACTAAAAAAATATAAAACTAGTTAATCGGAATGATAAACTTTACCAACAAAATCAAACCTGAGAAGGTACTGGACGATATGTTTTAATAGCTGACAGTTCTTCAATTTTTAACTCGGTTGCATTTAATTCTTTTTGACGTCCCAAAATTGTTGGGTGTGCATTTGATAAGTTGTTGGTACCCATCGCAAACCAATCTTGAAGTTCTACGACTTTTAAGTCAGTCAGCAACGAATTTTGCTGTAAATACATACAATTATTTAAATGTTCACAAAATTAAAAGTATGATATTTATTAGTTACCAAATCCTGCCAAAATTCTAAATGCAGTTTGTGTTTTACAACAGGATCCGACTCTAAAATAGGGGCTAGCAAAAAAGCTTTAATGCACCCTAAACAAATCCAAGCCAACGCTAAAGCCATTTTTTTGTCGCTATCATTGTTTTCCAATCCATTTAAGCAGTTAACGTTAGAAATTAAACATTTAGTTATTTCCAAGTCAACATCACGCCAGATACAGCATTGCTGACAAGTAAGATAATGCAACTCGTCATTTGCACTATTTACACATTGACTGTTACTCCCTAAAACATCAGCAAGACACTGGTTCAACTTGCATAAAATGTTTCTCAAAGAATCAGCATCCGAATTTCTGCACACAAAAAGGTCATAGTTAACGGCTACACATGATGGAGTTAATCGATATATCGTTATAAGCTACTTACAATATTTCACGATTTAATGAAGGCAATAATTGAATATTATTCCAAAACAATGAACAAAGATCATTCAATGTGTTATTGACCAAGTCGCAATCCTTCAAATGGACTTGTGGTAAAAAACTCGAGCAATTGTTGTTACCAAAAATTACTGAATTATCATCCAACAGAGACGTTATTATGTTAGAACCAGTAATGCTATGGTGTGGAGCATGTAGAAGAGAAGCTCCCTGTTAAAATTAATCGATATATTATTGTCTTAGTTAATAAATACTTCTATAAAAAAAATAACTTACATAGTTTTCTAGTGTCTCGGACGTTTTGGTACTGTCTTTAATAGACGAAATTAAATTGAAATGTTCCAACTGCAGTTCAGCTATCAAAGATGAATCAACATTTCCGTTCTGTAAAATTATAAAATTAAAAATATAAATAATATCTTTATGTAATCAACATTCATACCATAACACTTTGCTGAAGTTTATGCAAAATCGCTAAATTCATAGCGGTGGTTTTTGAGCTCAACTCTCCCAAGAGTAACACAAACTTGAGTTGATCAGTAACTGAATTAATTTGAAAATTTCCACTGTTGAAATGTTGGTATATCTCACTGACAAATCTATGCTGATATAAAAGAAACAACTGATCATAGATTGGATGTAGCTGCGCTGACCAATCCAATTCCGCATCTTCTGAACAAAATTGCTCTAACTTAGAGTCACATTCGATGTTACAAATGGATTGTAAATCTAACTCAACTAAAGTTCAAAAACTGTTAGTAAATGACTTTGAATTTTAAACAACAATTTTACCTGAATTATTTAACAAAACGCTCTCCAAAGTACTTGAACGTAAACTTTTAATGTCAGCCTCATTCAAACTTCGCGAATTTATTTTCCTCTGAAGTCTATTAAATTGAACAAATAATTATAAAGATTAAGACTATAAAATAATGTAAAAAATACAATATAGTAAACATACTTCAGTAGTTGCTTGTATAATTCAACTTCACGTTCTTCTGAGAATGCAGCCGGGCTTTCAACAATAGTCAACAAATTTTCGATCACCCTTCCAACATTTTGCTTAAAATTTGGATTAAATGTATGCCACGAGTTCTCCTTTAGCTTCAACCTTTTTCTTAACTTGGCGTAAGGCAAACTCAAAGTCACAAAAGATCTACCATCAAGTCTTTCTGTTAGTCAAAAAAGCACATAACAAACATACACAAAAAGCAATACCCTCGGTTCTCAGTTTCCCACGAGGTTCCAAGTAAAACTGGAAAAGAATTTTCTACCATCCATGTCCAAAACCAGTAAATTTCCGTTTCAACGTCAGGAGTAAACTGTAAACCATATCCAGGGCGGCAACAGACATTCCAAAACTTTTCAACTCGAGATAATGCAACATACCACTAAAAATAACAAGTTTCCGTTTACTGTATTTGTAAAAACAAATACTCAAATATAACAATGTAACCTTTTCAACATCATCATCAGACATCTGACTGTTCGATGATAAAACGTCGTTGATACAATCCAACAATGCATTAAAAAAATGGTATAAATTTGCAATGTAAACATCAGGGCAGTTACTGTTACTCTGGAGTCCTATATTAAAAAGCAATACACATTATAGGAAATGTTATACAGTACTCATAAATCTAACTTAGTCTTAGTTGAACGTACCTTTTGATAACGCCCATGATAATCCCATTACCGACAAACATTTTCCTTTATTTCCATTCGTCAACTCAGAAGCAAATTCTTCTATTGCCAACTTAGTAGTAAATCTCAACATATTAAATTCCAACAGCACGCTTAATCTATCAATTAAAGAATTTTACAAATTTATACAATTTATGTAACAAGTAATAATTACTAACCTGTTTGCAAACATTGATAGAGATTCCATAGAGAACAATTCAGGTACATGGTTAGAATGGTATCGATAACGATCACGATTCCATCTTAAATCAAAAGGTATATTGTTGCTGTAATCTGTAATTAAATAACATAATCAGTACAATAATAACAATTTTTTTAAAAATAATATCTTACTGTTAAAAATCGTTTTGACGTCTTCTAAAACATCGTTAAAAGTTTCTTTCACAAAAGTATGACTTATAGTTTCCTTGATTAATTGAGATATATGTGATATTTGACCACAATTTGCTTCCTTGAAGACCGACTCAATCAGATTTTGCACATAATTAAATCTAAGATTGTAGTCAGAATATGTCGACTTTAACAAGAAAATTTTCCAAGAGGAAAGAACGCAATTTACAATTGACAAGTTTTGAAGTCGATCATGGCAATTAAATTTCAAAAATTGACACTCGTCCCTAAAAAAAACATAAAATTTTAAATTAAAACAATAAAAACATTTCTAAACAGGAGTCCTTACCAATTTAAGCTCGACATATAATGATACAACAAATGAACAAGTGCAGAACTGTCTGTTTTCAGTGCTCCTAACTCGGGAACTACTTCAAAATCGTTAGCAGATGTCAAAGGACTTTGATAAACCACATCATTCGTTAACTTCTTATTATTTAAAACCTCTTCCACAATATTTATTGCTAGCTGTATAAAACCAATTAACATTAAAGAAAAACCCACTGCTTTCAAATACATTACTTGTTTCGACTGAGCACTTAGTTGCTGACGACAATAAACATCAAAACAACTTTCTTTCAAAGCTTCAATTATATTATCTCCTTCTTGGACACGCTGTACAGTCAGCCGAGCTGCTCGCAGTAAATCACTAATAGTATATTTGTGGTAACCTAAACAAACAATACCGGTATCAACAATTTATCAATGCAATCCAAAACATGACCACAAATTTGGAATCCTTTAAATAACGTACCAGTAGAATTACTCTCTGCCATTTTATTGTGAATTTCAGTAAGCAACATTTGCACATCACAGCCAATAAGGTTTTCACTATCTAACAAAGTTTTTAACTCTAGTTGGTAAGTAGGAGAATTCGGCTAATTACATAAAAGAAAAACATGAAACTATGTTTAAAATATTCAAAAACACAACTAATTACCGATCGCTCTTCTAAGTAAATTTCGACTCCTCTGTTTCTCATGGCACGTGAAATTTCTCCATTTTTCGGGTCCATGGATAATATTAATCTGCCAATAAAATTTTTGTAAATTTCAGTAACTTATTACATGACATGCGTCAATTTAGTACCTAAAATTTGGATGCGGTTTGTAAGTTGGGAGTTTTCCGTTTCCTTCCACTTCTCCTCGCTCAGAAATAATTAGAACACCACCTGGTTCCATCAATCCGTTTAAACGATCCAAAATTGAAGGACTATTAAATTATATTTCCCATTATAATTACTGATTATTAACATAAGTGATAGATTAATATTACCTGCACAAATTCACATTATCAATTAGCAACCAATGTCCTTCTTGTAAAGCAGTTACTAAACGGCTGTCGACCCACTCAAAACGTCCACCATAATTTACAGACCCATCACGTTGAACTAAAAATAGTAGTTGATCCAATCTCGTCAACAAGTAACGTCCATTAAGTAAGTTATCTGTGCCAAATAATTAAACAATTAAGATATTATTCGATAAGTTATATAAAAATTTAAAACCATCGATTAAATCCAGTTTCGACAAAACAGTCTTGATATTTTCAATTTTTCTGATAAATTTGCTAACGTCTCCAACTTCAGAAGTTGCGTTTTCTTCATTACTGCTCAGAGAGTCGGTGTTTGACTCGATTTCCAGCGAATGTTTAATTTTTAACAGCTGTTTAGCATAGGTAGAGCTAATCGTCTTCTTTAGAAGAAGTTCATTCAATTTACTGTCGATAACACTGATCACGTCAGTTGTAATTTTTGATAATCTACGATTTAGATCGGCCTAAAACAATTTACAAGATTGTAAAATAATTCATAAATAGAAGATTAAAACCAGTGCTTTACTTGTTCAAATCCTCCTAGCAACTCCGTCGTGTCCATATCGGAATTCATGCTCAAAATTTCTAGTTTTTGATGAGCCAACTTGGCCAATAATGTCACTAAACTCGTTTTTCCACTAGCGTGAGGACCAACCAATATACCCATCCAATTCATTTCAATGCATTTGGCTAGTGACTGCAAAGCAGTAAGTTGTGACGGCAATACAAAAAGTTGCTTCGTTTCCAAAAATTTCGAACTGTGTGAATTAGCTATGGGAAGAACTGAGTGTCCAATTAACAGTCTTTCGCAGGTAACCGACAGTTGAATTCCTTTTTCTTCAGTAACAGTGTTCGATCCAAATATTTGTTGACATAATGCAAACACCTAATAAATCATCCACAAAATGTTTTAAATGTCTCTTGTTACAACGTTATATGAAAGATACCTGTAGTTTATCACTTCTAGTACGCATTCGATCAGCATAAATTAAGCCAACATATTCGTATGGGTAGTTAAAAGCCTGAAACATGTATTTTAAAATTATAAACACACATAAATAAATTTGATATAGAACAACGTACCTTATTATACGTTACGCATTGACACCATCTCAACAAATCCCTAAGATTGATATCCCATGGTCCACCATGCAAACCCCATTTTCCTTCTAAAACAACTTCACGGTGAAGCTAAAAATTGTACCAAATAGATTCAATATTTAGTTTAAGCGGCTCCTAACCAAATAATGCCTTTAACTTACAATATCATGAAACTCCACCATCTGATCAACAAGCTCTGATTGCAACTGAGGATACATGGCTTTCGTTATAAAAGAAAGATCTTCTTTCAAGAGTGGCTCCATAAAAACTTGAGTAAAACGGTTTTGAAATGATCGCGGTAAACCCTTTCTAGCACTTCCTTCATGACGTGGATTTTGACAAGCAAAGATCCGTCTTTTGAATTGTCCAGGAGTCTTAAAAGTTCTTCCCAGCTCTGGAATATAAATCTCTGCTCGATGATCAAGACAGGCATTTAAACCTTCTAATACTGATTGAGATGCTAGATTCAGCTCGTCTAAGATAATCCAATCTCCATTCTTTAAAGCAGATAACAAGGGACCATCTCTCCAAGCAAATCGACCTCCCTCGCCATCTTCCACAGGCAAATCAGCTCCAAATAAATCGCATGTATCCTTCAAAATACATTAAATATATTTTAATTCATGAATACTGAGTAATTTATGCAATAGTACCGTTTGATCAGATAAATTAATCCGCACTGCACGATGACCTGATGCTTTAGCCAAAGCAATTAATAAACTTGTTTTTCCTAATCCTGGAGAACCCTCCAACAAAATTGGTTTTGTCAGTTGCATAGCACGCATAACTCTCATGACATTATTGTTTGTAGTCGGCGACATCAAGTTGAAAACACCTTCCAAGCTTTCGCAATTGTATGGCCCTTTTAAAAGAATTTAAAATTTAAGTATTTTGCAAAATAATCAAATGTATATTAGCTAACCTTTTTCAATATAAAATGAACCCAAGCCATAAAGATTGCCATTGTCAACAACATTTTTTACACTTTCGCTTATTTGATAACAGAAATTCGACTTTACTAAAGATCGACCAGTTCCATGTTCAACTTGCTGTTTCAAATATTCAAACGCCTCTTCTCGAACACGATTTATTCGGGCCAGATTGAATGTATTAATATTTCCTAAAACAAAATACGTAAAATTAATATACAGAAAATTTAGATGACTATAAACATAAATTGCCAAATTATACAAAATTACCTGCTCCGACTGCATCAATAAATACAAGAAAAGCACCATGTACATAGGCGGTTACAGCATCCATAGGCACCAGCGCTTGATTTTCATCAACACAAACGTTGATGAAATCGACCCATGATAAGATGTCACGTATACTAATACCGGTGCTGCTTACAAAAAAAAAATAATTAAATTCAAAAATTTCAACTAAATTAATAAAATATAAATACCTAGATCTTGAATAGCTACTTTGAAACCAATCTACAAAGTCTACTACTGCTTTTCCAATACTACTAGCATCTTTAATTTGGTTGTGAAATCTCGCTTTTTCTATCAAATTGTGCTCAACAATGTTCACAGTGTCTAAATGACTATGGTGGTTTGGACACCAAATTTCTGTAAAACGATTTCTTAACGCTGGCGACAACTGTTATCATAGAAAATGTTTATATTTAAGTAAATACATTTAATAATTAAATTAATAAACTTGTACCTCTTTTTTCCCGTAATCACCACCCGGATTCATTGTAGCCAAAAACCTAAACGAGTTCTTTGCAATTAAATTAAAATCCTTGTCCGTTCCAAAACCTTTTTCAGCTAATAACAGTGTTCTTTCAGGTTCTAAAACACTGTTTAATCTTTCCAAAACGGAGTCGTCAGCCAAAGATATCTCATCCGCTAAAAAGAAATCTCCTTCCTTCATCGCAATAACTAGGTGGCCATCAACCCATTCAAATAAACGTTGCTCATCCGAATCCGTTTGACTTCTGACTGGTCGAAGTCCTCCCAAGAAATCAGACGCTTCAGAATGCATATGACAATTAGCAATATGCAATGGCTTCCCAGCTAATGCTGCCAACAGTTGGCAAACAGTCGTTTTACCACAACTAAAGTCATTTACAATTAAATATTAATGAACTATAAACAAATTTATATAAAGAACTTACCCAGTCTCTCCTACAAGAAGAACAGGTTCACCAAATTCTAGAGCTTGGCCAACAAGAACAGCTAACCGCCTCATTTGATACGTCCAAACAACGTGCTTAAAATCAGAGGGATGGTTTGCAAAAATAACTTTTTCGATGATACTCCTAACTGTTGGTGATGCCACGTCTAACGAAGCAGCAAATAAACAATCAGTGTCTACGCTACATTTAAAATTTCTTTTAATAGTTTCAGCTATTATAGCTGCTTCTTCATCCTTGCGTACTCTTCCAGCTAACAACATGTAACCTGGTAAACACACAAATTACAATTATAAGTCATACAACGTAACAGCTAATACTCAATAAACCCTCAAACCTTCATCTGCCAAATGTTGATCCCAACTATAAAACGTAGTTTCTTGTTGACTAGCTAAACGATATCTCTCAGCCCAACGGAAAAGATCACGTATTGTAATAAGACCCTGTTTACCAGCAAAGATTCCTGTACTAGAACGGCGACTCTGCAGAAAAAATTTATTTTCTTAATAACATGAAAAACTGCAATATATAATAGCAGAAGCACTACCTGCAAATCGTTCATTACAGACACCATTTTCTTGCAATACGAAGGAGGTAAGCTACACCTTTTATGCAAAATTGTTTGCAATTCATCTGAAGGAATTTCATCAAAGTGAAGCTCGATAAATCGATTTCGGAAAGCACGAGATAGCATCTAAACGTGATGGTAAAATAAATAACAGCTGTTAAAAACAATATAAGTTACATACTTTTCTTCCTCCGTATAGCCCGGGAGGATTCTGAGTGGCAAACAACAAAAATCGCGGATGTGCTTTCACCGTTTCTTGCGTTTCGGTAATAAATAGTTCTCGATTATCGTCTAGTACCTTAAACAATAATAATTAATAACATTTTTAAAAAAAGCACATTGTCAAAAAAAGTAAATTACTCGATTTAGAGCTTCAAGAACATCGGTTGGAGCTAAATTCAACTCGTCCAAAACAATCCAATATCCACGTCTCATAGCATCCACCAAAATGCCTAAAATTATATTAGAGAATAAGTCAGTGAACCAAACTAAAACTTGACTGTTACAAATTAATTTCATCTTATTTTACATTACCTTCTTTAAATACTAGTTGACCATTGTCGTCAGTGCAATAAGAACCAACGTACTCTTGCAAATCAGTATGTTCGTGATTATTTAAACGCACGCATTGGTTTCCAGAAGCGTCCGCAAGCCATTTGATCAAACTAGTCTTTCCTACTGAAGTTCCGCCTTGAAGAAGAACTGGACACGTTCTATGTTTTCATCAAATTAATAAGAAACGCAGTTATAATCAATATAAAAAGAAATTTCTTACCCGACAGAAACAACTCTAGCCAAGTTTTGCAAATTTCGTTTAACTACATCCGTAAGAATATAACTCTCCGATCGGTGGCATTCTTCCTTGCCTTTGGCAACGAGATAGCCTTCAAATTCTACAAAATTTTCCATATGCGGTCCAGTTTGCGGCTTTGTCGACACTTTCTTACTTTTTGATGTACCATTTGAACGGTTAAGAATGTAAGTAGAAATGCAGTTCTCAACTAAATCATGCGATCGACGATCTAATTGTGTTAAATAACTAAAACAAAATCCCTAAAAAAACAGATTAAGTAAGCTAGATGAATATACCAAAAGCAAACCAAATAAAATAAGTTACCTCATATAAGGAAGTCGACACATTTCTATGATGACTTCTAGATGCAACTGACAATGCTCGGCAAAAATTTCGTAAGCTACAAAACAATTACTTAAATAAAAAAAACAACTATTTTCCATTATAATGTTACCTAAAATGAGGTTTTAAACCACTTCCGTCAGTTAAAGTACTTTCTTTTAAACGTTTAATTTCGCTATAAAATTTTTTGATTCCTTCTAAGTGTTTATGCTTTACTGCATCTGTCCAACTGCTTGTCAAATAGTTTTCAATAAGTAAATTCAAATCTCCAGTTGATGGCTCATCAACATAAAACTCAGTAAATCTGAAATTCATAAATATTTTAGATATATAAACATTTAAATAGTTCATTTAGTTTATAATACAATTACCGATTTCTTAATCCAGGCGGAAGATCTCTTTTACCAACATCAGTTGCTGCGTTCATACAAGCTAACAAACGAAAGTTTGGATGACGTTCAACCGGTTTCAGTTCCCTATTGTCAATACAAAATTAACTTTAAAAAAATACTAGAAGTAACTTCAAAAAAAAGTTTACCCTTTTTCTAGTAAAAGAATAGATCCTTGACTGCTTTCTAAGATTCCACTTAAACACTCTAAAGTTTCTGCTGAAGCTAAATTAATTTCATCTAAAAGTACCCAATACCCTTCTTTTAAAGCCTTCACTAAACTCCCCTAAAATAAATCAAATGAATAAAATATTAATATTTATAAAAGTTTATGATATAAACAATGCATACTTCAATAAAAGTAAATCTCATCGACAATGGCAAATCCTTTATAGACATTTGCAACCTGTAAATTCGATCTCGAAGTGCCAACCACTTTTCCTTCAAATCGGGTTTGTTAGAAACTCTTTTATCGATTGCTTCATTGCAGCCGTGCATTAACAATGTAAACAGCACCGGCCATTTTCGTTCATTAAAAAGACGCTAAAATTTACAAAATTAATAGATTACAAGTTACAAGATAGAACACCGAAATTCAATAATAACATTCATTTAAAAGTACCGAAATATGATCCAGAAAGGTTTTATTTTTGCTAATGGATAAGGTTGCTCCAAACAACGCCCGATATTCATCGATTAAAACTGAAACCGATAATTTAGCATCTACAGGTTTAAATCTAAAAAAAAATAAGATATATTACAACAAAATTGAATTTGACTAATTAGTTAATAGAATTTACCCTCCAAGAAAATCAGATGCATCGCTCTGTTGATTCATGTTAATAACAACCAATTTCCGTCCTAATTCCCTTGATAGATATTGAACAGCGGCCGTTTTACCAGTTCCAGTTTCACCAACAAGAAGAACCGATTCACAATTGTTAATTGCTTGTCCAATTTGTTCCAACACTACAGAAGATTCTCTCGTAAATGCAAACGGCTGTTTACGTTCCCTGCAATTTAATAAAGATTTAAAGTTCAATTCACAACAATCAACATTTATCGTTTTCAGAAACTTACGTTCTTATTTTCAGAGTATTATCACATAAACGATTCATATTAACACGCCCGATTGAAACAACTTTAGGTAAAATGCCAATCTCTGGCTTATTTAAATCACAGAAATAATGAGCCTATAATGAAGAAAAAGGTCGATGTAGTAAAATGAAATATAATACAATAAAAATTAATCTTGTTAAGACCTTTTCCTGAGTTAAGTTCATTTTAGCAGCAATTCTTTCACTGACAGTATGCCGATCTTTCTTGGTAAAAAAGCAATAACAAAAGCAGTCTAAAGCGTCTTGAAAGGAGTTCATAACAGACGTATTTTCATCCGTTTCAATATTAAACGCCACTCGTTTACACCATTTCAGTAAATCTCTGTAAAATTAAATGAAGTCAGTTAACCAAAAATTCCTAATCAATGAACATCAATAACATTTACCTTGTTGAGAAAGTTCTTCCAATGTACGGTAAATCAGCATCTGTCCCTTCACTCATTAATAAATACACTTCGACAATTTTATCTACGCAATGTCTAAGTGCGGGCCATTTGCCTATAATAATTTCTTTTAATTCTTCAGCGGAAAAGGATTCAATCACAATCTTGGAAAATAATTGATTAATTAAATCAAGTTTTCCAATATGTTCATTGTTTCCCAACAATCTAAGTTAACAAAAAAAAAACAAATTCAGAAACTGTCATTTAAAATTACAATATTAAATTAAATGACCTTCTAGTAGCAAACAGTTGAAAATTTGGATGAGCTTTAACGTTTGTAGTTCGACCCGGCACAGCCATGGAGCGTGATTCCATCAATGGAATTATTAATGAAATAACATCATGAGGTGCACTATCAAGATCTTCAAGAAGCACCCAGTACCCTTCTTCAACAGCCTAGATTTAAAGCACAACAATTTTTAATAATACATATTTAAAATATGAAACAACAACAAAGAAGCTACCTTGACCAACGCTCCTGGCTGCCAAACAAATTTAGCACTACCCTCAGCACATTGATAAGTACCCAAAAGCATCTAAATGAAAATAAAAAATAATAAATAATTTTCGAAAATGTGAAAAAAAAAATCTTGATTACTTTGCTGTCAGTATGTTCTCCTAATTGAATTTTTAATAACCGATTTCCACAACCAGTTATATCAGCTAGAAATTCGACTAAAGCGGTTTTTCCACATCCAATCGGACCTTGAAGTAAAATTGGTAAACCACATTTCACCCCGATTGCTAAACTTCGGAGATTAGATTGTGTAGATGGAACTTGAATCAATTCGTTTATATCTTTTTTCTGCAAATCACATAGTTTAAATTGATATGCTACATACGAGTATAATAATAATAATTACTTCTAGATTTTCTAACTTTGAGAGCATCACTCCTGAAACATTTACAACATGTTCAGAATTTTCACAAATTGATGGCAGCCAATGCTTTGCATAATTCTTTGAAAATTGTAAATTTCGTAAAAATGTACTTCTGGAGTAGCTATCATCGAATCTACTTATACAAACAAATATTAGTTTGAAAATAGTTAACAAAAAGATGAGACATGGCATACTTGACAGCATTCGCGTGGATTTCATTCGTAGTAAAATGCTCACGAAGTAAGCGAGAACGTTGAAGTGGTGAAAAATTACATAAAGCTGATATACTTAAACAAGAAAACCTAAACAAATAAACGTTAAGTTGAGCCAAAAATTATAAATGATTTTATAAATGTTACCATTTTATCGTAGAATCAGAACTATTTAGATATGACAAAAGAAATGTCCAATCAAAAATAATGTTTGAATGAAACTGTTGACTAAGAAATTCATAGAATCTCCTGATAAAAATGCGATCGGCTTCTTGAGAGTTTTTCGTTGGACGCAAAATCTCAGACAGCCGATTTGTTCCGTTCTTTAGTGTAAAATACAATAAAAAACAATTAAAAACGGTACATTATAAACACTATGTTAAATATATAAACAACAAACCTCTCCTTTTTCCTTTTGGTTTGTCAAATCTGTGAGCCATTTCTTAACAAACCTAAAAGATATAAAATTCCATTAGAATAACTGCAATTCTTATATCAGCGGTATTAACAACAGTCATTCTTACGTTATTGCTACTGGAAATTTGGTACAAAGACTTAATAAAGTTGTAACCACTGTTTTATATTTTATTTTATTAACGGATTCCTTTTGGCCGTCTTTAGGCAAGACAAATCTGCGTAGCAAATCTGGAAGAACAGAACGAAAATGCGCGGCAACTCGTGGTAATAAATCTGGTTCTTCTGATAATAGCAATGACAGTTTTCTCAAACATTCATCTGGATCGTCCACATTATTAAACTAAAAAAAAGTTCACAAAAACGATTAATAGTACAGTATAATTAATTTGTTAACAAAAATTTAAAGTTACATACGTTCTGCTGGTAGAGTGACAACTTTGAATATTCCTCATTCACGAAGAATTCTTTTAAATCGTCTAAATATTCCATAAATAATTCTTTATTAAACTGTCCACTTAAAATATATTTTAATAACAATTAAATTATTAAATTCTACAACAAAACTTGCACCACACTTCACATGCAGTGGTAAAAACCACGTGTGAACTTTTTTAAATTGCAATACAGCGCACTCAGAGCAGACTACCTTCGCAGACGAGTGACAACAAGCGAAAACGTACGGATTTACGTAACTTTGCGGATTGCACCTAATGCGTCATTACGTAACTTGTATGTTAAGTATCGCCATCTAGTGCATGTTTTTATAAATAGCTATATTAGGATTTAGGATATTTTCAATTTCATAACAGCTGACTGAAAAAATCAAAAGAATTTGTTGTTTTTTTGTAGATCAAAATGTGAATTTAATAAACAAAACTGTTTATAAAAGTTGTGATTTTCAACATCAAATCTTTATATAAGTATTCCTGGCTTTTGTCGCACAAATGAGGGCTACGAACGTAAAAATCATTTACATTTGTCTTACATTTGTGATTCTGTCTTCTTATGTAGATGCGAATTTCACAATTGATTGCAATAATGTTCGTATGGGACAGTAAGTAACCTTTTTTCTTATTAATAATTGTTTAGCAGTGTACTTAATAACATATTGTTTGCAGATATTTGTGTAAGGACCCTGACATTGATCCACAAACACAACAGCCAAGAGGGTGTACTAAAGATGGCCATGCCAAGGGTAAAATACAATTATATTGTCATTAATTAACAGTAACTGTTGCTGTTAAAAACTCTAATAACTGTACTTTTACGTTTATAAATAGTTAATTGCACTCTTGTCGAAGGGCTTATTTGTAATAATACATTCTCAAATACTTTTGAAATGCAGATAGACTGTAAATACACGTATGTATCGTTTCTCTGAGCTGTACGATTAAGATTATTTTCTTATACAGGATTTTGTTTTTAATTAGAAATGGAAAATCTTTTGACACGGCTTTACTGTTATCTGTGTTTCTGGGAACATTTGGAGTCGACAGGTTTTATCTGGGATACCCTGCTATAGGTTTGATTAAAACTTTATAAGTGAATTGTAACAGTGGTTCTTTCATTGACTTCATATGATGAATTTACTGTTGTTGTAACTGAATTGTAATTGGTAATCTTACCAAATTTTGTTTTTCTTTAGGGCTTGTCAAATTGTGCACTTTAGGATTTATGTTTTTAGGTCAATTTATCGACATTATTCTTATTGCTACACAGGTAATTAACTTAATTCATACTCATGCAGCCATTATTATATGGAGCTTAATTTTCTTCTCCAGACTTTAGAGCCATCGGATGGGTCCAACTATATTATCAATTACTATGGTCCAGGAATTGAGATTCTAAAAATGAATAACGAGACGTATAAACATAGATCAGATAGCAACCGAATTAATCTCTATCAATTGTAAAAAATACAAATTATATTCGTTGCGAGTTGCCAATTCGTTAAGCATTAATTAAACATACATTTTTAATTAAAGCATTGTTGACAAATTTCGTCATCTGCAAACGATAATTCGATATTCATTGAAAATGAATCAAAATATTTAGAAACACTTTGACTTTTTTAATTTTTCATACAAATCAACTGAAATAAACACATTAAGTTATCACTTTAAAAAAAATTATGCTGAAAAATCCAAACTCACACATTCCTTATGCAAAATACAAAACGGCATCATATATTTAAACAGTAATCAGGGCTAGGATTTTTATGTAAATTCATATGGTTTTTTTCTGAAGAATATTCCATTTCGAGGTTCATACACAATTTCTATCCAAAGTTTTAAATGCATTTTTAAAATCAGGGAATATTCTTATAACAACTCCTTTCTTGTGATAAAAAAATCTAAAGATAAAAAAATTTAACAAAGAAAAACCAATGGCGATAGTTTCTAAAAACGGATAATTTTTCCATTAGGGAGACAATTGCCGATTAGCAAGATCATCATTTTTATTATAGACCTCGGTATTATTTCTAACTTTGTATTAGTTACCATTTTGATGTCTAACTGAAATGATTTTACACCTGGCGATATTTTAATGTAGGGGGGTTTTCATAAATTTACCGATTTTTAATGAAAATGTTTCCCATTTCTAAGAAAATATTTCAGGTACTTTAAAGGAATATTATTTTAATGGAATATTCTGCATTTTTTAAGGCATAAGAATCCTTGTCCTGGTAATAATAAAAGTCAAGTATGGACGTAATTTAACAACTAAACTGCAATTATGAATGACAGGCTGACGTAAGAGAAATCTATCGAAATTCATTGAGATCACTTAAAATATTATTCAATTATACTAAATTAACACTCAATTTAATCGTTAAACTTTTAGAGACGGCTTTAGAGATTATAAATTAAGCTTTTAAATACGTTTCTTCAACTTTGAGATACATAGGACGTTGGATAATTCGTAATTAGCCATTTAAGGTCATGTAACAAGTACTTAAATTCTTGATATTCTTACAATTCAGATCATTTGGTATTAAGATAATGTATTAATAAAAAATTAAATAATCACAACGCATATCAAATTTATATGTATAGTATTTTCTCTTCTTTTTTTTTTGTCGAAAAAAATAAGTTCGATTTCTTAATAGTTAGTCCATGTTTGAACATATGCTATGTATGAACATTTTGCTCCGTCGAGAAAAATAATTTCAAGTTCTTATACTTAGTTGTTCCATTTAATGGTGATGGTGAATACCAAAAGTCTCCACCAATATAGAAACAGCAGTAATAACAATAAATCCTAGAAATAACAGTCCCACTTTAACCAATCTATTTGGACTTCCCACTGGTCCCAGTCCCTCTGGAATTACATCCAAAAATGTCACTTGTACAAAAGTTCCTGCAGCAATTCCTTGCAAGATGGTACTGACAACATGACTCGTCCAACTTTCACTGCTACCGATGACGATCCCAATTACCTGACCTATATTGATATAACATTTTATTAAATATTACACCTGACATTTTGTTGCTGTAATATAGGATAATTACCTAATGGAATCAAACTAGAAAAGAAGAAAGCAATCTGCCACATTCGACAAGGTTTTGGTCGAGCAGACACCATACTTAATCCAAGGGCTAGAGCTATTAAACATTCGTGGATCCAAACACCGATAAACAGATTAATTAATGTGTGATGTTCATTTTGTAATCCCAATGCAATTCCTTCAAAAAGACAGTGAACTCCTAAAGACAGCAATAGGATACCCATTTTTACGCCAGCAGTTTCAGACACAAGAGATTCGATATTATGACTATGACCATGGCCATGGATATGAACATGTTCATGCTCATGACTATGACAATGGCCGAAATCAAAGAAGTGTACCGTGTTAGCCTCAGTATGATTAGGTTCACTCGAAGATTTATTTATGGACTCCAACTGACTCGTGTTTTCATTTAAATGCCCGTCGACATCCACTGTCACATCTTCGTCTTCATCATCTTTCCTGTCAACATTTCCACCGCTGGCAGCAAGACCGGTAGAAACCGTTCCAGTTCCAACGCCACTAATATAAAGTCTACCATCGTTTAAATCGTGATTGGCCGCCGTCGCATTATTTGGCGACGACCCATCAGTTTCCTTACTGTTTGAGTTTGGTTTCTTGCACGATTTGTGGTAATCTTTAGCACTTATAGCAAGCTGTTCAACAAACAAGGCCAAGAAAAATCCAACTAGAACAATAATTTCGGTGACAGGAATCGCCGTTGACAGATTTGATTCGTTGAGGAGTTTCACCGTTTCTATCCGAACTTCGGGAAGAAGTCCCACGAAAAATGTGGCCAGGAATACACCGCCGGATAAGCAGTTAGCAAAACTAATAAAATTTTCAAATTTACCGAAAAAGGATTTGCTGAACCACCTAGGTTTCCCGAAGATTCTAAATGGTAATACGGTAAAAATTAGTGTACTTAAAAACAAGCCAAACAGACATAATGCCTGAACAATCAGAATGTCCATCTTCCCTACAGACAAATTACCACTTTAAGTACAGTACTTGCCACAACACGATTTTCTGTACTGAACTAGCAAGTTATTAACCACACGAGCACGAGGGAAGGAAACTCAATAAGGTAGAGAACGCACGAGATCCCTCAATTTTTCTCCTTTGCTTGATTACTTCCTTTTACTTAAGTTATTTCCGGTAAACCTTTTGTAGCTAAACGCAACTGCTGATCTCGCCGTCACCGCATCAACATTAAAAAATAATGATTACCGTATTGTATTACGATAGTGTTTGATTATTTAAGTAACTATTAATTTCAAATCCAATAAAACTTCAAAATTGATATTTTATACTACAGCAGATCGGAAAACATTCATTAAATTACCTTATTTTAATTGGCATAAAATTACTTTTATTATTAGTTTTGTTGTAATGCAGTTTATAAGAATTAATGATATGATTACGCTATATTTACATGGTTAAAGTAAATAACGTAACCAGAATACAGGTGATTACAAAATTAATTACCGGTAGTAATTATTTTTTATTCCAATTTGTATGAATATGGCTGCCAAGCAATGCCGAGCAGAGCATCAGTTTGTTTACATTGGTTCTCTATGAAGAGAAACCTTATGCTGCTCCCTACGCTGCAAAAGCCTCTCTTAACGCACTACTATTACAACAAAATTTTGTTTAACGATAGCTTTAAAATTAGAAAAAACGTAGCAGAAAAGCAAAACATCTCTAAATAAAGGTATGCGTTCTAATTTTAAGTTTCAAATACGCATATCAAAGTAAATATAGCAATGATTTTTATTTTTTTAATAATATTTTCCAGCTGCTTTTATCGTTAAGAAAGGATATGTGTGTTTAACTAATCATAGACTCGTAGGGAAGGTGTTACAGCAACTTAAGCAAGTGCCACGCACATATGGTTGAACATGGATTGAAGTTAAACATAGATAAACGGTGAGAAGTGCTAGTATATTGGATTAAATGCTGGCGAAAACATCACGAACAGTGGCATTCTGTTCGGTTGCCAACTTTATAAATGCCGCCGACCGTATTATTATGCCAATAGCTGTAATCCCGATTGGGGATCAGTATCATTGGAGCCTTCATTTACAGGGATGGGTACTCAGTTCGTTCTCATTCGGTTATTTTACCAGCCAGGTATCATTTTATCTCATTAAAATACTTCAAATATAGAATGTACTAGATATGTTTATGTGTTGTTATAGATCCTGGGGGCTGATGCAGCCCGAAAATTTGGTGGAAAAAGAGTTTTAACATGTGCTGTATTTCTATGGTCTCTGTCAACATTATTGACACCTTTCGTTGCTTCTTCGGTCTATTTAGTCATCGCCACCAGAATTCTTCTGGGTTTAGGAGAAGGAATAGGTTTGAAATTGCTCAAGTTGCAGTCGTAGTGTGTGAAATTCTAAGCTAAATTAAGATTTACGTTAATTTTCCAGGGTTACCAACCATATTTCATTTATTTGCACATACCATTCCAGTTGAAGAGAGATCGAGATCTTTTGCATATTTAATGGCATTTGGAACGTTTGGGCAAACTATTGCAGCTATTGTAAGATTATTCTAAACTGATTCATGATCGCATTATAATTTTTTATCATCTTTTAACTCGTTATAAAGGTATGCCCGTTGTTGCCTTGGAATTGGATGTTTTATTCATTTGGAAGTTTAGGATTAATATGGGTCTTTCTGTGGGTATTATTATATCGAGACACTAGTCGAAATGAAGACGAGTTGCCAGTAGTAATTCCAAAGGTTATTTCGCTTCTTTTTAAAGCATTTCTTCTTTTTTCTGTTGCATGTTTAATGCTTATCGTACGTATTTACAGTACTCAGTTCCTCAGGTCTCAACCCAGAGTTGGTGGGAATTTGTAGTTCATTGGCCTCTTTGGGCAATTTATATTGCTCACTTCACAATGAATTGGTCCAGTTATATGCTGATGAACTGGTTACCTACCTACCTAGCTCGAAATTTAGGAGCTAATAAGGAAGATATTAGTTTAACAGCAGTGCCTTATTTCGTTAACTCGTTAGTTGGGATGGGTAAGTATGTGGTCTTCACTGAGGAAAGATGAAAACTAAAATAATTATTTTTGATGGCAGTGTCTGGTCATTTAGCCGATTCATTCATTAGTAGAAAATGGAGTGTGTTATCAGTTAGAAGGCTAATGACATGTATTGGGCTAATAGGACCTGGAGTTTTTCTTCTCTGCTTTTGTAATGTTAAAAGTATGCTGTTTGCTGTCATGTAAGTACTAGTGTAGAATTAAATAAACTTGATGAGCCTTTTTCATCGATGAATGATTGGTTTTATAGATTTGTTTCCCTATCAATGGGAATGAGTGCCTGTAATTCTGCTGGACATTTGTCGAATCACGCTGATATAGCACCTAACCATGCAGGAATAACATTTGCGGTTTCTAACACCATTGTAAGTTTATAATATGCAGCAAAATGTTTAACAATTATTGTTTTTAATAAGGCATTTTTCTTTTTAATTCTTTTAGGCTACGATACCTGGGATACTTTGTGGGCCACTAACAGCTGAATTAGTTACCCAGTCTCATGGTCGATGGTTCCCAGTCTTTGTATTAGCAGCGGGTTTCAATTTTGTTGGAGCTGTTATTTATTATAGTCACAGTTCGGCCAGTCAAATTTTATGAGCAACAAATGACTTACGACCGTTTTACATCATGCGGTATACTAAAGAAAATATTTAATAAAAGAAAACGTACTCTGTGTTAAGAAATATTGTGATGGTTTATCTATTTTAAAAAAGATGAATATATTAAGTATTCAGATTAGTTACAGTGGTTAAGTTTTAGGTTAACGATTTTGAGTTTGTTTGGAGAGTGGTTATCAATTTTGGTACGATGTTTAAATCTGTAATTACAATAATATCTTTTCTTTTATTTGTTTTTTTAGGAAAAATTAAATTATTGCTATTATGAAATGTTGCTGTTGAATCAAATAATGAACAAAATCGGTTAATAATCATAACTTGCATCAGATTTGTTTCGTGCTAAAAATTCGGATTATTTTTTAGAGCTACAGTGAAATATCTTAATTGCTTAAAATTTGTGTTTATTTTAAGATTTCTGAAAAATTGCGCCATTAATGAAACATCTTGTTTAAAATTTCTTTATAAGAACTAAGATTATTATAAGCTTAGTCAAGACTCAAAAGTGTACTAAGTTATAAGATTTGATCCAGAGTTGCAAGTAACTTAATTTTCAGAGGTTACTTTGATGATAACAACGCAGAATTTTTGAACTTGATGGATTTTCAATAACCTTCACAGTGAAAAAGGCATTTTGAAATATAACCTTATTGTGTGCTACAACTTCATACTGTAAGTTATGTTGAAATCGCTGATGCTATTCAGTAAACATAAAAGCAAAATGTTATTCACTTCATTTCGTTTAGATACGCTTTCTAAAAACAGTAAAAATCGTTTAACACAAAACTAAGGGAACCGAAATTTTTATTCGTGTTAAACGATGCATACAAAACATATACAGTACTCACCAAAATTGCCTTTATTAAAGTACATCATATTAGATATATTATTTACACTTCCAATTATTGTATATGTATGCATACATTTAGGAAAAAACAATGCACTGAGATTTTAACTTTTTGAAAAATAATTTGATTTTAAATTTTTCTTAATTTGAAATAAAAATTTTGATTTTCTTTACATTCTCGCCGTTAGGTGTGTATTTTGTTCATTTAGAGAAAACAAAATCTTTTTTTAGTGTTAGAAATGAAATGCCTATTCTTTTATCTGGACCACATTATTTTGTGCTAATCGATTTTTCATGTTAATCGTTTTCGCGTTAAACGTATTTCAATGTATCTATATTTTTATATACTTTATAAACAAGCATCGTTAAATAACTTAGATTAATTATTCTGTCTAATTAAACAAAGAAATAAAAACCAGATACTGTATATAATCCATTATATTTTTAGACTAGATTTCTCACTTTATTGTGTAACTCAAAATTCTTGCCTTCTAAAAAGCTATGTACTGTACGCAGCTGCAAATGGCTAAATTAAAATAACGGCAGTAATTATAATTTTTCATAATCAGATTTGGGATCAAGGAAGTTTATTTACAGTAATTATATAATACGTATTCATATATTCTATTATGCCCATAAGCATAATATTTATTTTAAACATTCAAAGTGTTCAACAAAAAAAAACTGACCAGAATAAACATGAACTTAAAAGTACTTGACATAAAATAATAATGATGGTTGGGTTTTCCCCTCGCAACATTAATAGATGTCAGTGTTCCTTAATAATGTCAAGGCCTAGAGGTGTCCAAGTTCAGCCAGTTTTCATTTTCCTATGAAAACTTTCGAAAATAAAGTAGGACTTAGGGGTAAATAATGCTGAGAATATATCAAAAAAAAACACTGAAAAAACATAAGGTGTAATTAAGAATTCCACTCATAAAAGTGTTCTTTTTTTTCTCTTGCTAATTTAATATTTAGCGGGAAGTATTAAGAAAAAATTTAAAACATGACAACACCCAAATCATAACTAACTTTAAAGTAACGTTTGACTGTACAATGCACCTATTCGAGATTTTTTTTCTTCTTTAACTTAATGTTTTTTGATCACTTTAGTTAAGAAAAAAAACTTTATAAAGCTTTGTCAAGGACAGGAAGATAAACGTCTTTTTATCGTACAAGGTATATAAAAAAATAAAACAACAGTTAAGTTGATTTTTATTTTAAAAAATCAGCGAACAAGGCTTAACATGTTTTTATTTTTTTAAAAAAAAATAATAATATTTATGTGCTATAAATAATAAAAAAATCAATAACGTTTTTATCAACAGGTTAAGGAAATACAGTATTAAATTATTTTCGATAATTGTATTTCTAATTTTTGTTGCTTGAAGTTTATTGCTAATACGAATTTAGATAACCTTAATACTAAAAATATTTTCTTTGTATTCCTTTAGATTGTTAGTTAGTCATTTGCCGAATCGACATAACTGCAGTTACAACAGAATAATGCGATTTATTGTATAAATATTTATAATAAATCACCAAGAACTAGTGCTGACCAACAGTTTGTTTACAAACGTGACATTCAACAAGAAAATAACATTAATTTTTCATTTCAAAAAATACTGTACAAGTTGAACTTGTTTTATCCAAATAAAACCGCTTTTTGTTCAGTTGAAAATTTGCAATAAGCTAAATTTATATTGACCGAGTTTACTAAAAAATTGTTGATTTTTATTTCATGTTTAAATTTATTGAACGGACGTCAGTTAATAAATAATAATCGCTTAATTGTTTCTACTAAAAACATTTAACAGCAACACTTGTTAATGGTGAAATCTCTAAACAATATTTCGAGGTGTTTTAATTATAGCCATAAATAATAATTATAGTATTGAATTATTCGCTTAATTAATAGAAACATGAATTTCTATTATTATTAAACAGAGCATACTTTATTAACGACCCATTTGATTAATTTTCTATTGTGTTATGGTATTCACGATTGTCTCAAAACAATAATTTAGATTTAAAAAAAGATTAATATTGGTTTTTTGTAATATAAGCACTTTTTAGTGAAGTACAGTTAAATATGGTATGCTTATAACAAAAACAACCTCATGATGATAGCTAATTTTGCTTGGGGCCTTCGTTATTGGACATATATTAACATTTCTCGAATAATTAACGAAATCTTCGTTATAGAAAAGTAAGTTATTTTTTAATTATTTTATTTTAAATTCATCTTGGATTTAAACAAATTGCTTTTTGTCTGGTTCAAATTTTATTATGAGAGTAAAAGATGAATAATTTGATAGTTTGATAACATATAAAGTTTTATATTGTTTGTAAATAATTAAAACCTCACTTTCTGTTTTTTACGGCGAATTTTGGTTGCAACATAACAAACCGATTTTGTCGGTCTCTTGAACTTCGGTATAAGAGGATTTTACTGTATTGGGCAAGTAATAAAGTAGGAGTATTTGAAATAGGTTCATAATTTCATAAGCTAAACTTAGATTTAGGGCTTCCAGCGTTTTGAGTTTAATGTGCTGAGTTGTTTTACGCCTTATAATCCTATTGACAAACATATTGTTGCCTTGAAAATTCACTGTTACTAAGACTCTAATTTCAATTGACTAATTAAATTTATGACTCATTAAAATTTACTTTTCTTGGGTCCTGACAAGCCGTGTAATTAAAAAATAAAATCAATGGCCATTGAAATTTTCATACTGTGTGAATATAACGAAGCTCAAATTACGTAACAAAACATTGAATGAAATTAATTAAGCGTTTCAAAAAAAAGTAGACCAAATCTAGTTTTAATTGGTAAAAAAAAATCCAAGGTCTTTTAGTGATTTTAAGCTTTATCGAAATACTTCAGGTATTATCTCCAGCGTTGTGTCACGAATTTTATAGTTTAATTTAATATTAACTATTAATAAATTGCAATTTCGTTTACTGCCAAACAGCCATCAAGAATATTAAATATTTTAAGTAACGTATTCGATCATTTAATGATTTAATTATATGTTAGTTCAGTCAAGTTTCATGATTTCAGATTTTAACAATGAAGTTTATCGCTTCAAATTAGTTCTCAAATTGTCAGATTTCGGTAACGTAAATTCAAGACCTTAAATCATACAATCCATTTTTGTATTCCAGAAAAGTTCCGTAGTGGGCTAAAACAAACTAAAATAAACTCTAACAAATTGATTTATAGTCTACTGTATATTCGTTTAGGATAATTATAGAAATAAAACGATTATTTAATATGTTTTAAAGAAAGTTTCCTTATACCTACAGCATGATATGTTAGTAAAAAACGTTGTATAGTGACCTGCAAACTCATAAATCATAATTACTATTAAATTAACAATGCAACTTAGATGTAATTTAATATGAGAATTTTCTAAGTAATATTCTTACTCAACGCCTTGGTGATTATGAATTAAAAAAGAGAACTAATTAAAATTTTGTAATAGTTCAATTTCTTTCACTTTTGTCTAAAACTCCAAGTATTATATCGTATTAATAAACAAATTCTTTTAGATTTTAAAAGATTTTAAATCCGACTCAAACCTTGAAATCAGTGCAACTAACTGTGGCTGACAAGACCTAACTTATTACAATATTTACTGTACATTGAAAATGAGCAGATGTTTCGTAAGTGTCTTTAAATGATATGAATGACCATAAATAATTAATATTAGTTTCATTAGCTGATGATGGTCTTTGCTGTTTTGGCGTTGGTTGCTTTGTTGCGTTCATCTAAAGCTAATCCCATTCCAGAACCAGACCCTGCTCCTGAACCTGAGGCTTTCTTTAGCGGCGGTTATCGCCGTATTCATTACGGAGGTTATGGTGGGGGTGTCGGTGGTTTCAAAGGTTACGGCGGTTACCGTGGTGGTCCCGAAGGTTACCATGAAGGTTACGGTGGCTACCATGATGATTATGGTGGTTTACATCGTGATTGGCACCGCAAACATCACCGTGGTGGTCTTGGCTACGGTGGGTATCGCGGTGGCCATGGCGGTTACCAAGGTGGTCACCATCTTTATTACAGAGGTGATAATTACCGGTATCGTAAAAAACATTGGGGACGTTAAGATGCAGGTTACAATACTACTTTTAAGGATCTTAAAGTCATAAATAACTACAGTACTGTATTTGACTGAAGATTTAATCAAATGAATTAAAATTAAGACAGAAATCTCAGCTAATTAAAACATTAAAATGTTTGATCACTTCTTCATTTATTTGTGTTTGATGATTAAATAAGGTAGTTAATAAAAACCTAGCTTAATAACAAAACGCCAATAAAAAATTATAAGTTCTCTTGAATAACCACTTAGATCTCAAATAAAACAGTAATACAATTGTGTAGTAGCCAGAAAACTCTAAATGATGTACAGTATTAATATTAAATTGCTAGTGCAACTTATGTGTAATTTTAAAAAAGAATTTTCCAATTGAGTCATATTTTTAGAAAACGTAACATAAATTACCATTTTCCTTGTAGTCAACAAAGCGTAAAAACTAAGCTTATGTCAGAGTTACAAGTTACTTATACTGTAATTTATAAAAATATAAAAAATTAAAAATTAAGTTAAGAAAGTTTATACCAATATTTTTCTGAAGAATAAATTCTAATAACGTGTTTGTTACTTTATTTTTTCCATTGTTTAAATAAAGTTACATTTTCTGTAAATCTTATGTTCAGTGGGTTTTCCTTAATTAATGTTTACTTATTTAATCTTAAGGAAAATTTGCCTGAAAAGTTCACATCCCTTGAATTTTGAGAATCGCAGTTAATTATTTGTATGTTAAGTCGTAATAATAATAATTATTAAAAAAAATACGTTATTAAATCGTAATTGAAAGTTTCAAAGCTTTGACTTCACAACACCGCTGAGTAAAAGTATAACTTAGCTCTAGAAGAGTCTTAAACCTCAAAATGTGCAAATTCATGGTTATTAAATTAACGGATTGCATTGTTGAGTTTGAAACTTGCATAGTTTTTACAGATCATAATAATATGTAACCCTTTGAAGAGGGTCGTGTGCATCGGTTGTTGATGTTGTAATCATTCGCAAACATCTGCACATCTTTCACCAGTAACGTCCTTTATGTAATTCTTTATAAAAATATCCTTTCTTCATAATAAAAATAAAGAAAAACAGAAATGCAATCGAGTTGTGACACAAAAACAGTGACTTTGCATTTTGCCATTTTCATAACAAAATGCAAAAGCCTTTTTAAATTTATGCCTTGAAGCTATACCATTTCAGGTCCCTAAACTTACAGTTAAAACGAAGAAAACGGGAAAAAAATAAATCAAAGTAAACAATCATTGATTTTTGTTTAAAACTCCCAAGTATAAATACAGGTCCTTTTTGTCCATATTTTATCATTCAAGCTCGACTTTTGCAATCATAGAAACTGCAGCTGACGAGAACTCCTAGCTCCTTAAAATTTTATAGTAAAAATGAACAAATATATCGTAAGTATATTTAAAAGACTTTCAAATAATATGAATGAACAATAATGATGTTTATATTGATTTATTTAGTTGATGGCCTTTGCTGCTTTGGCGTTAGTGGCTTTGTTCCACTCTACCAAAGCTGACCCCATTCCCGAACCAGGACCAGAACCAGAACCCGAGGCTTTCCCAGATCCTGAGGCTGATCCACACGGTCACCGTTATTACGGTGGAGGTTATTACGGTGGTGGAGGTTATTACGGTGGTGGAGGTCATTACGGTGGTGGCTATTACAGGGGAGGCCATCACCGTGGTTATTTCGGAAGACGTTAAATACAGGTTATAATAATTTTAATGCTCCAAGACACGGGTTAGAACGAAAGACAGAAATCACAATTAATAATGAATTTTAAAAATGGTTAATAATTCTGTTCATTTATTTGTACGCGTTTGTCATATTAATAAATGCTGTAAAATCAATTACCATACAAGAACGTTAATAAATCGATTTTAATAAAATGATAATTCAGTAGTTATGTCTCGGTTAAAAACTCACGATTAAAATAACTTTTAAAAGGACAATACAGTATTTTCCAATATTTGTTAATTCAAAATTATTTACTGTATATTTTTTTATAATAAGACAGATACGATTAACTTTAGAGATAGAGAGAAGATCTGCCATCTGAATTTAAAAAGCAGAACTGCAATAAAAAGCAAATGATGCATAAAGAAGCCTTTCTGGATGCTTTAAAAATCTTTATAGGATTAGCTTTTTGTTTTTATATTACTGGTCAAAATAACCAGATATTAAAAATAATACCTAATAATAAATAATATTAAAATTTAACAAGATTTAATCGTAAAAACAACGAGTAATTACCATCACATAAATGTGTAGTTAACGTCAAATAAAAAATATTTAAAATTAAACACAGATTTCGCAATAGCCGGCAAAAAAAACCCATCGTAGAGTATACAGTATCTAGTTTTGTTATAAGCTTAGCATTTCATATAAAAGACATTACTGATAAAAGATGCCTACGAGGAATTACAACATCAATCAAGCGTAATTATGGAAAAAATTATCATTAATTTGAAGGAAAACATTAAAATTAGTGATGAAAGTTTTCTTAGTAATTGGAACTGCAGAATAGAGTTACAAATATAGAATGTTTAACACGAAAAAAAGTATTATGAAAAGTTCACATTAATGATCACTTGTTAGCATAATCTATACATACAATATGCACAAATCTACTGTATATTCTAAATTCTAAAGACCACAAAAACAAAAATAATCAATGTCAAGGTAGTAAATCCTATTGACAATTGTATCAAAGTTATTTACTTCAACACTAAATATTTCATTAACCAATGTTGTTTGATTAAGGAAATCTAAATACTAAAATTCGCAAGTAACAGCATGATGCAACAATAATAATTAACTGCGCAATTTCTAAACTTTAGATTTAAATTCAATTTATTCGAATTATTGTGAAATTGTTAAATGAAATTTTTGACAGCAAATATTCAATTTCTAAAAAAATACATAAAGCTACTGTATACAGTATTTATTAAATTAAATACGGTATAACTTTATTTGGAATCTAATACTATTAAATGCAAATTTAAAATTTATTGATTGATATTGTTTAAATCAACAAGCTACTAATAATACAAGCATTATCTCTTAATTATTATTAACAGTTCCAGAATTGGTTGATAACGTTAATCAAATAAACAAATGATAAAAAGAAAGTTAGCTCTGTTTGATATTCAAGTCACAAATCTTAAAAACTGTACATCATCTACAGAATATGCGCAATCAGGGCATTTGAATGCAGCACGAGAAAAATTGCAACGGTGACTTTCAATAAATTTTAATTAAATAAACAAGTGTAAAAAAAAGTAATTAAAATCTTACTGACGAGACTGACAATCAAATTATCTGAATATGTTCAAATAATCTTAATTAAAATCTTATAACAAATGATTTTATTGGAATGGCGTTAAAAGTAAACAACAGTGACTTAACAGCAAAAATCAATCATATTGGCTTATTATTATTCAATGAGCACCAAGGACAGAAATGTAACAAAAAATTCAGATAAATAATATAACTGATTAAAAAAAAACCCTAGAAATCTAAAAACTGTAAAATCATATAGAGTGCATTTCTAAGATATTAAATGCATGACAAACGGCAGATAAGCAATCAAATAGATACTTAAACTCCACTGTATTATAATTAAATTATTAACAGTTACCACGCAGAATAGTTAATTTACACAAAAATAATTTTGTCAATTAAAGTATGCATTTTGACAATAAAGAAATGTTTATGTATTGGCAAACATTACCATTACGATTTTTCGGTTCAGCGTAAAATTACTTAAAAATACCCAAATTACCAATTCAATTTATATTACCATATTATACAGTGTTTAAATATTAAAAATAACGTTAAATCTAGAAGATCTTAATAATATAACTATGCTGACTTTAATGTGTTGCATAGAATATTAATAAATAAGTTATTAAATTTTGAGTAATAACGTACAAATTCAGCGTCAACGTAAAATGCCAAGGTTAATTTAAACTAACATTTAATTAATTAATACACATCTGCTTTTAGCTAGATATTCTGGATATAGCTAACGATGTTTTAACGTCATCAAACTACTATTTCCTCCAAAATTCCCAAGATTAAGTTGTTGAAAATGTAACCAGCTGTAAATTCATTTCGCCACAAGCTATTAGTATGCGCGACCTCACTCAAGCCACATAAATGTGGTTCCGTGCTGCTGCTTTTATAATCTTTTTAGTTAAACTTCTAAAAAATGTATTTGTCATACCCAAACACACACTACTCATTAACAAAATAACTTATATAATAGATATAATTTACTATATTAATACAACTAATTAAAAAAGAACGAAGCTAGTCTATAAAAATAAAATCCCAAAATCAATCCATGAAAAGTTTGAACAATTAATTAAGTATATTCATAAGTATAAGTAAATAAAAATAGCAAAAACGAAATAAATTGATCTATATTTCCATTAGTAATCCTATAATTTTAGTAATATTAAATTATTATAAATTTAATCGCTGCAAATGTGTAATTAAAACATGTAAAACTTATTAACTACAACAATTTAGAATACAATTATCTGAAAAAGTAAGAAATGTCATTAAATTTATAAGTCAATTGACAAGTTAATTAAAATACATAAATACTGATTGTTTTGATAAGCTAAAGGTTTCTATAGGTACTGAAAATGATTATTTAAAAAAAAATACAAAGCCCATTTTTACAACTACTTTTAACTTAATGTAAACCATTGAAAAATGTCAAAATAAAGTTTTTAGCTCAAATTCTAAAGTTTTACCATAAGAGAAAACACAAAATGCCCTACACCTGACCTGTGCTAACCTTGAGGATCTTCGTGGGAATCTTTTCAGGTCATTTCTCAACTCTACTTTTGATGATTTCATGATTCTTTATAAAATGAATATAAAAAAACCATCTCAAGGACTAAATAGGTGTTATTGGTCTAATTAGACAAAGAAAAAGTCACAAACGGTAAATATTACATTAAAACCCATCATTGTAAGCTATTACATAATCCTTCAAGCGAAACCCTTTGAACACGTGACCATTTTTAATGCAAAAAAAAGCCTTTCCAGAAGTATAAATAAAGCTGAAATTTTCTGTAATCACAATAAACCTGCAAAAACCTTAACACAACTTAAAAGTTTTATTGAAGATTTTCAAGTACTCAACTGAATCCGTCACAAAATGAATAAATTGGTGGTAAGTTATGAAGAATTATTATTCTCGAATTAAAACGGACATTTCATTTTTAAATACAGCACAGCGATTTCAAACAAGTAAAGTTTAATTTTAAAAAAACCTAATTTACTATTATTATAGATCATTTCTTGCTGCTTGATGGCTATGCTTCTGTTAACCAAAGCAGATCCAATCCCTGAGCCTGTCGCCGATCCAATGCCTGTAGCAGACCCAGAAGCATATGCTGACCCAGAACCTTATGCAGATGCAGATCCACATAGAGGATATAATAGAGGATATTATGGATATAATAGAGGCGGATATGGATATAATAGAGGTGGATATGGATATAATAGAGGCGGATATGGATATCATAGAAGAGGAAATTATTGGTAATTTGACGAAACATTCAGAAGAACAGAGGAGATTCCATAGAAAATTTGATAAAACTGACATAAACGATATACAGTACTGTACAGTATGCTCAGAATATTCAATCAATTAACACTTTCTAATTTTAATTTTTTAAGCCAACTTTGGCTAATAAAACTAAAGATTTTAATGATGTATTAAGTATGTACTATTACGCTTGTAAAAAAATTTCATTTGCATTAAATAAAACCAATTTAACTGCATTATAGATTTCTGTCTTACGACTTGTAAGCTTATCCATAAATTTATAATACGCTAATTATTACAAAAGCTTCGCATCTATAAAAATTTAAAAACTAAAAAAAAAATAATACACCAAAGCAAAGAGAAAATCCTATCTAAGCTTATTTTACTATGTGTGTGTGTGGAAGACTTTCAAAATTAATGGTTATATCATTGATAACTAAGGGGATAAAATTGTTTCTAAAAATAATTTGTCTGATTATGAAATCCAAAATAACATGTCCGAATATCTAGTTTCAACTAAAAAAAAATATTTACAGCCCTTAAGATCATGTCGTTACTCTCCTTCCCAACAAACACAACGCTGTCATCAAGCTTCTTATCTATTAAAATGATTTCAAGGACTACAAGTTTTTATAAGCAATTGCGGTCAGCATACACCTGATTTGACAACTGCTCACACGTGAGCATTCAGAATAGAGGTTTTCAGAAGTATAAATACAGCTCAAATTTGAAATGACCACAACAAACTTCCAGATCTTATATCGGAGATAACTTAACTGCTCAACAATTCAAGAATGAATAAGCTAGTAGTAAGTTAAATGTTTAAACCATTAGACCAAACAGGTCTAATAGTATACAAATTCAAAATTGTGCATGACAGTTTTAAATATCAATTTGAGAGACTGTGACCACTACCAAATAATGTAAATAAAATCTGGTTATTTTTAATTTCAGATCATTGCATGCTGCCTAATGGCTATGCTTGTCATTGCCAAGGCGGATCCAGTACCTGAACCAGTAGCGGCTCCAGTCCCCGTAGCAAATCCACAACCTGAACCTGATGCGGCCGCAGATCCTCACCGTCGTTATGGTGGTCACCGTGGGGGACATGGAGGCTATAGAGGTGGATACGGTCATGGGGGTTACAGAGGTGGATATGGTCATGGGGGAGGACATCGCTACGGAGGATACCGAGGTGGATACCATTAAGTTACTGTAATGACTTAATAATCGACTACAATTGATAAAACGGCTGGGAACGTTCGATAACTGATGTAAACATTTCGACTATTAACATAATATTATAACGTAAATTTAAGTTACTGTCGATATCACCTTATTAAGATGATTTCAAACTCCTAAATTGTTTTTTTAAGATTTGCTTTGTATGTACGCACTCATTGTTTTGTAAAGAAATGACATCATTTGCACAAAATAAAATCACTTCTATAACTAAATAGTAGTGTGTTTATCAGAAACTTAATTCTAAATGGTAAATCTAAACTCTCCGTAAACAATTTAATTAAACTTAAAGTCCAGCGCTAACTAAAAATTAACTCCGATTGAATCGGGTGTGATGATAACTACATTAATTTTAATCGGTTCCTAAATATAAAAACTACCTCAAAAATAATGCTGACTTTCTAAATACAGTAAATTTTCAAGACTAAAAGTTTAGCAAACGAATTCTAAAAGTATCATTCACTTCATGATTAGGCTCCTTTTTCAATAACAGATAATTGCTTAATGAATATGCTTCTAATTGCCAAAAACCAAAGTAGACTCATACGGCCCAGATCCAGCTTCGTCTGGATTCGGTCAATCTTGACTGATAAGACACAAATAGAAATGCTACAATCGTTATTGACATAAACCATAAATACCAACACAGTGGATACGAGAATACGAATTTATCCTAATACCAATGATACAGTTGCTATAAGACTGAGAAAGAGGCAACTGGTCAGTGGAAACCTTTAACGAAATTGACAAAAATGATCGACTGGTATTTCACCATAATTTCATAACTTTTAAGTAATCAATCATTTTTAAACAATTCAAACAAAAAAATAGCTAAGATTTCGCTGTAAATACTAGCACGCAAGCTTAAATACCATTTACATTAAACATAATCGTTTTGCTCGCAAAAGTAACGCAACTAAAAGCGCGTTTTGCATTCATTCACCATACAAAATATCGCTAAATTAAAGAAGTCAAGTTAGGGTATACCTACGTTGTTAATATATATTTTTAATTATATAGTAAATTCCTTACAATTCCTGCTTTACCTTTTGACTTTTTTGATAAGTAAGTTTAGGCAAAGTTTCAGTCCAAAATACCGTTTCATTGCACAGGGTTCCTCTACGCATTTCTGGATTTAACTTCAATTCCAAATAATTTGGATCTTTGTTAGTATATTTTTCCCACTTCAACTCTACGCCGTCAATAACAACGCTAGGCTTTCTGGAAATTATTATAAAATGAATGTTAATTAAAAACTTGAATATATTCAGTAAAGATTTATTGCTAAATACTGACCGCTTGCTAGCAAATGTTGTCCATAAAGTATTCATAATAAATGCCATTTTAGTATCCTCTTCGTTCATTCGTACAAATTGGGTATGTAGAAATGGAAATTGTAAAAATAAATCATCTCCATGAGCAGGATATTTACCTACAAGCAAAAGATCAAATGTCAAACATGCATGGTACATATTTTACGATGAGTTAAAATTGTAGTAATATACCAGGTGGTAGCTTAAACGCCTGAGACAAAGAGTACTGGTTTACGTGTGAAACAAGGTAAGTATAAATCGGGATGTCCATTTCTGATAAATATTCTACCAACTTTGCAGTGCCAGATTTAAAATGCATGTCAGTTATTAGCTATCAAATATACCAAGTCAACAAAAACTTCAAATACTTTCTGGTATACATGATAAATAATTACTTGGATAAATGCTTCATCAAATGATTCACTGTTTATCATGTGTGAACCAGTAAAATACTTTTCTTTAACGGCAGCATAAACATTCTCATAATTTGGTGGATTTTTCCATATAATACTTAAAACTTCAGGAACTTCATCCACCCGTTTTAGTCCACGTTCCTTAAAAAGTGACAAAAATTCTGTGAAAATAAATGTAAATTAATAAAGTCCATTTATGCATTAGTACAGTATAATGATTAATTTTTAACCTTTCAAAAAAGTATATCCTTCATGAGTATAAACACCAGTTATGAGTGGAACCGGATTAGCAATCTGTTTCTTTTTTAAAATACTTATAGGGTGCTCAGTAAGAAAGCCAGGTCCACCTGAGGGTTCGATTGTCGGGCTCCAATAATGTGGGGTAAACGTGGTCCTCTATAATCAAATTCTTATATTATTGTTACTTAAAACAATACAAACGTTGACAAACCCACCTTAAGTTTACGATCTCCATACACTAAATCCTGATATGACAATTTTCTAAAGCAATCGACCATATCTTTAGTATTTCCAGATGGGCAATTGACATTTTCCGCTACTTTTAGTGCTCCTAACAACGGGTTACTAGTAAGAGACCAATTTCCTACCAAAGTTCCACTTTGAGCAATAGCTCCATGGAATAGACCTACATGATTCCAAAACATAGTGTGCTAAATAACTTATATTTATAAACCAAATTCACAAAACGACTTTGAACCTTTAGACAAAGGAGATATTAAATGGTAAGTTACACTAGCTGATCCAGCACTTTCTCCAAAAATAACTACATTTTCCCGATTTCCTCCAAACTTTTCAATGTTTTCTTGCACCCATTTAAGTGCTAAAACTTGGTCCAACATGGCATAATTACCATAAGCATTTTCATCGCCAGTATTAAGAAATCCTATAAAATGTATCAATCAATAACAATAATAAATCGTTTATAAGCAATTACTAGAAGTAAAAAATTTCATACCTAGCATGCCTAAACGATAATTAAATGTGACTAAAATAACGTCGTAATCCATATATTTCTCTGGCGAATACATCGAATAAGTGCCACTACCAACGGTAAATGCTCCTCCATGAATAAATACCATTACTGGAAGCAAGAAATTTTTACTTTTTCTCTGGGGAAATTACAATTAGTTAAGTCAAACGTAACTAATCAGTATATCAAAATACCTCTGGTATGTAAACATTGATTTTTAAACAATCTTCATCCCCATCAATTCCACGTGTCACAAAATTGAACTGGGCGCATTCATTTCCATCTTGAGTGCCATCGTAAATATCGTCCCAATTGTCCACGGGTTCAGGAGGCTTTTATCGTGTAACAATATTATTACACTACATACAGTATTTATTTTCAATGTATCAAACCATTATTTACTTTAAAACGTCTGGCTCCATCAGTAGACTTTCCATAGGGAATTGCTTGAAAAGCATGAAACGATCGTCCGTTATAGCTCGTTGAAATTCGTCCTTTAACTTTGCCATTTTTAATTTTAACTGTTAAGTCTTCTTCAGTAATGCTAGCTCCAACAATGGAACAGCAGATGACCAGTATACTAATAAGCACTTGATCTTTCATGGCCACATCTAAGACACAGTATCAAAACATGCAATCGTGATAGCTTCAATGTTTGCTGTTGACTGAATGCACTTGTATCATATCTATAAAAAAAAATCAAATAATCTTCTTTTATCATTCAATTTTAGCCACTGATAAGTTGAGCTCTTTAAACCACTAACAAATAAATGGCAATATGCCACTAGAGTGCCGAATTGCCAAACATTTGCTCAATACTTCATAAGTAATAGACACCATAATAAGTAACATTTAAACTATAAATCGTTGAAGGACATATAAGCATTAAATACGGTGATGTACTTAATGTCTTTCTTGTGAACACTAATTAATTCTTTTATTAACTTTTCTTAAACTAATAATGCGATTTATTATACTGTAGTTACGGCAATGACTTTTTTCGAAATTAAAAACCTGTAAATACAGTACAAGTCAATGGAATGAAAATGTCAAACAACAACGTATACTAAACAAAGTTGTAATTTTAAAACACTTCTCTATTTGTGTATAAAGTGCCATAATAGTTATTAAATTGCTTAACTGTATTATGCAGTAATTATAATATGATAATTGAACCTAAAACAGCAAATTTAACAAAGACGTCGGTTGACTAGAATTTATCGATTCAAACACTTAAACGCCGGTCAAAAATCTCAGCTAATAATGATTTAGTCTTGTGTTATCTCAACCAATTAAATAAAACATCATTCAACTTTAAGTCATAAAGTAACTAATTATAATAGAGGGTATCTATTTCATATTTCATTCACTTTCTTCCGCACTATCTTTTACAACCGTGACCCGTCCAGAATCAAGTCAGACAATCTTCTCAAGTTACACTTTTCAATTAAATCCCAATTAAAACTCATAAAAACTTCCATGAAGTTATAAAATATTATTTAAATTTCATTAGTATATTTTCTAATGTTATTTAAGATACAGGTACAACCAACACAAAAAAATAACACTTCATGATATAATTTTGATATTGTGAGTACAGTATATTTCTGTGAATTCAGTTTACGTGTACGAGGAAATCGGAAAACTAAGAGTTTATTATACAGTTTATACTGTACAATACTATAACTCATACTTTTTGAACAGCTGTTTTTCAACATAAAGTTCGTTACAATAATTAAATTTCCGGTAAACATTAAATAAAAAAGCTTTTATCAATGATTAATATTTAGTTTTTTTTACGTTTCGTAATACCTTATATTGATTACACATACTTTTAAACACTAATTTCAAATCAGGTATCTTTTGACTTGGTAAACAAATCTCAATTAAAAACATAAATCAGCACAGATATCCGATAACGGATTTACTGTATTAAGTTTCATGTTAGCAATACAGTGAATTCTCGTTAACACGAACTCGACGGGACCGAGATTTTTCTTCGTGTTAACGGGGTTTTGTGTTAACGAACACATGCAAAATCTAATATATAATGACCAAAATGACATTTTTTAGAGTAAATCACATTGAGACTCACTATTTACATCATATTTGAATCATTATTTACATCATGAGTGACACCAAAATTAAATTTCAAAATATTATGCATTTTGTGCATTCATATGCATGTATGCATTTCAGAAAAAACAACGCAATTTTAAATTTTTTTTATAAAAACAAACAAAAAATGTATTGAATTTGTATTTGTTTTTATAAAAACATTAAAACTTATCAAAATTTTGGTTTTCTATACATTTTCGCCGACGATATATGAAATTTTTCATTTGGAGAAGCAAAATTTGTTCGTGCAAACGGGGTTTTACTTCGTGTTAACGAACAAAAAATGTATGGGAAAGCCTATACTGTAGTTCGGGACCGCAATGTTGCTTCGTGTTAACGAGAAATTCGTGGTAACGGGGTTCGTGTTAACGAGAATCCACTGTATATGGAATTACAGCATGTACTGTAATGTTTGCACTCTTAACACCAATATTTAAAAACTAAAAATATAAAAATTGGACAATAAAAAATATAAATAGCAGAAAATAATCCCCACATTAACCCTGCATACAGTAACTTCCTTAAAACATTCACATTGATTTGAACCGAAACTAAAAAATGCCAATATCATGAATCACCTGTTACTTATCCACTACACAAACTATAAATAGAAATAACAATTAACAGCGTTTTCATCAAGATTGATAAGAAACCCTTCAAAATCACATGCTTTTTCTCAAATTAATGACATAATATTGTCAAACATCGACATCCAGTACGTAATCAGGTAATCATACATATTCCAACAATAAAAAAACAGTTATGACGTCAATTGGTGTGATTTTACAGACGTTTTATCTAGAGCCATCACCTTATTCTCTATAAACACCGATAACTTGTGTCACCTTAATCACAATAGAAGTTATATAGAATAACTGTTGTTCCCAATTCACATTTAGTCATACACACACCGTTTCACTCCCAAATCCAAAGTTCAAAACAACGTCAATTAGCTTACGTAAACGTTTTCAAAGTATTCGCCAATCCATGAAATGTAAATTTCGGGCTAATCGTCAAGTTAACAGGTGACCAGCTGCCACAATATAAATATAAAGCAATAACATACAGTTCCATATCCGATAAAACCGTCATACCTCAATACTTTGTGTATATATATATTAAGTTTCACCATAAAGCACCAGTGTTTACACAAGGAATTCTTACAACGTCAACTCGTCTCACATGTCAGTCATCAGGTTTCAGTGTACACTAAACTACACAGGACAATAGTGAAAAAAAAAAACTAGTACAGTTATACTTGTTTATCACGAGGATGTAAGCGGAATTTTTCTTGTAATTAGCTGCGTTGTCTTGCCTTCATATTCATAGAGAGAACCAATGCATTTTAATCCAATTTACAAAATTTGAAATGACAAGCAAAATTATGAAAGAAAATTGCAGTTTCATTCAAAGTACAAAAACGATTTTTTTTAGTAGATACTGTATACAGTACTCGTGACAATAGTTTAAAATGTTTAGATAAATAATTTCGGCTTTTATTTGTGTTTGAATTTTCCAATGTTTGATGAAGACAAGACGTGAACGGTGTTGCACTAGCAACCTGCTAACCTTTTATTATTTTTTTTCTATTTCCACTTGACGGTACAGCACACACACACACTGAGCATTTTTACATTACTTCTGGACTGTTGACTGGATCTACTAACTTGTCACATATTAATATAAAGGTAAGACAAAATTATTTTAAAATTTAAACGCATTTGCTTATGCTTAATGTTTAACCACAACAAACATTCGATAATGTTGCACTAACTTCGGAGAATGGTGTACCATATCTTAAATATTTTAATTTTGCTGTTAATTATAGCTGAAACTAAAGTTGATCTAAAAAAAAAAAAAGAATTTTTAGTTCAATGTAACATTTTGGTACTTGAAATTCTACGTTATTTTTACTAGTTAGCAAAACACTTCCTTTTAATTAAAATATACTTGAATTCAGTTTTTATTTACTTAAAAAGGAGCAAGTGTTTGCAATGAGGGTCCTTTCACGATTTTTGAATTATTTATTTTCACATGCTTAAACAAATATAAAACTGAACAAAATAATATGGCAGTCTAAAGTTCAACAAGCAGATCACTATCTGTTGTATTTAAAAGTAAAAAGTTGGGATCGGCTAATAATTAGATTGTATAACCAATTATTTGATAAACTCGCTAAGAGTTAAAAATTCCAATTCAAGTTTTCTGTTTTGAGAAAGATAAAAGAACCGGTGAGATACATGGAGCACATTAAGCGTTAAAATTCCACTTTTTGGTATTTTTAATCATTTTTAAATTCATGCATTTCAATTTTCGATTAATAAGATTAAAATAATTGACGCAACTTAGACTTTACTTGTTTATTTTTTCCCTGCTAATCGTTTCTAAAAATGTTTGAAAATCTGAAATGATTTTAATGGGAGTGCTTCGTGTAGCTAAACAGACACTGGAAATACAGCATGTCGGTTTATATTGACAGAATGATGATAATGCAACAAATATCTTCCGCAATACTTTTAAAATGTTGACATTATTTTTCTAGCTCTTTCCAAAAACAGAATTCTACGTCAATTTTATCATTCAGCTCAAAAATATTTCTCATAAAACAAACAATGCAGAAAGTAGGGGAAAAAAGTGACGTTTATGTGACTTTTGATAACACTGATTAAAATTATCTGGGTACTCAACTCGACATTATTTTAATAATTAATGTTTCACAGAAAATTTTCCATTTCGATTAACTACTTTCTAATAAAAAATGTACGGACCATATTTTCAGTACAGTATTTTTCTATTATTTTAACTATTTTTTTTTCATTTTAAGAAAGTAGTTTCAATAAACAAGCAAATTAGAAAAACCCCATTACCAAATTTATAACACAAAAAATCACTCACAAAAAACATTTTCTAAGAATATCTGACTATTAATTTTCTATAGAAAAAAACTGGAAAAATTTCAAACTTTTTTATATACAGTATACTCGGGTGTCATGATGATGAGTTTACAATTCAGAGTTTTCCATAAATAAACATCTACCCACAATTAGCAATTTAAATAATTAAAATACTTTGATATCGAATAAATATAATTGAAATCAGAATCGAAGTTATTGAAACATACCGAGTCAAAAGCTTTCACAATAATGATTATGGTATATTTTACCAATTATTTTACTTTATAACATAACAATGTTTACCAAGTACAGTATACTGAATTCCCTAGAAAATTTAAATCTTTTGAAGACTTACAAATTCTTAATTTTATGCGATTCTAGTCATAACATTGTATTTTTTTAAACAATTTACCAATTTTACTATTATTCAGGGTATAAATGATCCTGTTAGCCCTCACGTTAGAAATAAAAAACAATAATAAATTTAAAAGAATTTAATTAAATTTCATTCGATTTCAAGTTCAAAGGAATTGTACCGATTCCACACCCACTGACCCAGTCAATTTAAATATTAGACACAACCGATTGACAATGATAAAAATCGCGATACAATATCTTATAACGCAAGTGCTTACCGTAAATTTATTTCTATACTCCATAATATTTGCACTTCAAAATCAGGTTATATAAGGTAATGGTAGCAAGTTTGGTACTGTAAATCAATCCGCACCACTCAACCACAAAGATCAACTTGCAAAAAGGTAAGTGACAGCATAGAAATACTGTACTGTATTGTACCCTAAAGGAAGTTTCTAAACAGTTAAGTGAACTTGACTTAACGGCTTTAGCATTATCAACATGACCTCTTTCATTAAGAACCAAAAAAAAAAAAAAAAAAGAAACGAAGTTTATTGCTTCCTATTTATGACTTTAACGCCAATGTGCAAATGTAAAGAAAATAATTATTAATAATAACAAAATAGTGTATGGCTTCTAAGTTCTAAGACCTGACAATGTAGTTACTGTAAATTTCAGCACCGCATTAATAAATATTTAGGCTAAATTAGGTTGAAATAAACCATATTAAAACCAAGATTCCAAGTCTTTATGGCCTTGATCAGCAGAAATATTATCAGTTTTCTAACTACAAGTTTTAGCTTCTGGTAAACACTACAAGTAACTTTTGAAATCGAAAATCAAGATGTGAAATTAATACTTCACACTTTGCTATCTTTTGCCTTAGTGATTTATATTTTAATGTAGAATTCTGTTTCTATTTCCCTTCCTATCTCTCTAATGTAATATGTTTACAAACTGATAATGATAAATTAAGTTAACTTATGAATGCTTGTAACTGCAAACCTAAAAACTGCATGTGGCCCCAATAGGAAATATTAAATAACAAAATAAAAGTTTCATTTCATTGCCAATCGATATATTATTTACCGATTTTGTTACAAAAGCTGTAATTACAATCATCAACTATATGATAATTCTCTTCATATGAAAAAGTATTTCTCGCAGCTGTTTCAACTTAAGCTATTAGTAGTAATTAGTAAAAAAACAAAACAAATGTGCTTGTACTCAATGTTGCAAATTGATGACGCAATTTCAACGTCTACAGTCTACTACACCCAACCATTTTTACTTGATAGTTAATAGAAATCAGTAAAATATTGCTCATGCACTGTACGATTAATATATGCGTTGGTGCTACAGTAGTTAGAACTGAAGATATACTCGGTACACAGTATCGCTGGAATAGGATGTGAAAACTTGTTATTTCATCTTTAATGGTATTTGCTGCCAAGAAAAAAATCGAATCTGCCAATTGTAAAAGCATCCATTTTGGCTTCAGCCCAATCATAAAACTTAATTAAAAGTTTTGCAAAAAAAGTCACACGTAAACCGTGAACAAGTGTAGCTAGACATACCGCCACAAGTGTATACAGTGAAACAGGAATCGTATCATTATGGGAGTATCCAGACAATGGCTCTAATGTTAATAATGGGATATTATGATCTAAAAACTGCAAGCAGCACTGGCGGGTAAGTGCACTAAAAATACTCAAAGTTCAATTGAACTCGCAGGTAAACATAACTTTGAAAAACAAATCAGTATGGCATATCATTTGTATTTTGATTATTTTTAAATCTTAATATGATTTATGCCAAGTTTTCACCATGACATAGTTGATAAAATTATTCTGATATCTGGTATTTAGCAATATTTAAGATGTTAACCAACAATGTAAGTTAGATAAATGATAAATTGGCAAAGACTCGTCTGGTGTGATGCCACAAGTTCCATTTAATCTCCAAGCAACGTTTAGTTGCATGAAAATTTAAATTAGTTATATAAAAATAACTTAGTTAATTTACAAATGCATTCTGCATAATCGAAAGGAGTGCATTTCTTTAATATTTCGCCACTTCCTATGCGACGTACGTTAAACATGGCAATAGGATATACGACTCCTATGTATGTCACGTACTATCTGATTTTTTCTCTCAATTCGCTTGCGTAATTTGAAACTAATTACATTCAACGTTTAGTGACAACAATGTTGCATTGCAAAAGCCAATAGAAAAATTGCTTTTAATATAACTTAATCGATGACTTAAAAGTTGCTTGAAAATAATGCGTTATACTAAAATTATTTAAAAAAAAACACCTGTTACTTTAATGTTAACCTAACGGTAAATGATTTACATAAGCATTAAATACCTAAAAATAAATGTTGCAATTCAAAATATAAAAAACCTTTAAACTAGCCCTCTGCATAGTAAAATCTACTATAGATTGATTGCCTGTTTCTATTTTAAAAGATATTTTTAAACACATTTTGTATACACACAACTTGCCATTTACAAATCAAACTTAAGCTTAAAAAAACCCAGAGCTTACTTAAGCTTACTCATCCACTCCTTTATTTACCTTTAACTTCAATTTGGTGGCATTCATGCAGCACTTGTAACAACAGCCAATTGCACACTAAAATAGAAAAAGCATTTAATATAAGAGTATTTATATGTGTAAACAATCAAATGGTTTAAATATGTTTTTAAAAAATTACAACCTTGGCAACATGCATTTCGTGAACATGCAAATCTATTGGCAAAATGAAAAACAGAAGTTAGCTTAGTAACATTGTACTTTAAATAAATTTGTTAAGTAAGCAATCTACTACACATCAGCAAACTACAGAAATTTATAACGATGAACAAAAACATTAGTTAACTTCCTATTGCATCAACCCAATGTTGATGAATCTACAGTTATTTTAGTTCAGCTCAGAGTTAATCAAATATTAAGCTTTAAGAGCTCCAATATTGTGATTTAGAAACCAAATAACGCAATTCCAATAGACGTTGTGATCAGGTTCTACATGATCTAGAATACAATGTCAACGACTAACCAATTAATCAATAGAGCAATTACTAACTTTCTGATCAATACAAATTTATATCTTGTGAAGGGTGCAAAATCATTGTCTTCTCAGTATTGTCTTATTCAGGGCGTCATCTTAATTAAAAGTTTTAATCCATAAAATGTTGTTTTTATTGTCAATTAGTTTATTAGTTAAAACATTTCTCTATGACATTTTGTGCAGAGCTAAACCGGATGTGTAGAAATTTACTTTTAAAAAATGTAATTCAAGTGTGGTGAGAGAAAAGTTAAGATTTCAACTTGGCCTTGTGATACAGTAAACATTTAATTTCAAGCCCTAACTATTAAAAAAACACTTAAAATACGCTCCACACTTGTACGAATAAGTAGTCCAACTGGCTTATTAGCAACAGTTAAGATTGTAAACGTCATAAAAAGCACATAACCCAATAACCACTGTAAATAACGTTGGCACCACTGCTAGCATAAAATACCCAAAAAGATCTAGTTTGCACCGGTTTTCTATAAAGAGCTAAATAATTTTGACGAATTATTTAAAGAACTGAAGAAATGGGCCACTCCTAAATGGTTATTAAACGAGATGACTTTAATTAAATAAAAACTATAAACAAGCTTTTATTAACTTATTCGTATGTGATGACTGATGAATCTTAGGGAATTGTCTTCTCTAACAGATGCATCATCTCCATCTGTGCAACCAATGTGGTAAACACAAATATTCATAACCGTACACATGTCGTGTACAAGTATGAATACTACATATAAAAATAACAAAAAACATTGCAAGCTGTATAACGCATCTGTTATGTTATCTTTAAAAAAATTTGTTTTTTTGTTTAGAAACCAGCTGACTAGATCGCATTGTTAAATCGGCGTAACACTAGAAGCAACCAAAGTTAATATAGTACATTTTCAAAGTAAAAACAATGGAAAAAGTGATTAAAGAAGTAACTATTTTAATTTTTATATTAATACTAAAGACAACTTTGTTGCTGATACTGTATTTTGTTATTTCAGTTGAAATTTCTGTGGGAGGATCATCCACCCGAGTACAAAGAATATTTAAAAACATGCGAAGAAATTCAAATGGCACCATTACCGGTGGCTTTTCCTAAACTGGCCAAATTCTTCCGTGTGGAAGGAGTTGTGTTACAGCATCTGCAGCTGCGAGGATTTTACAAGAGCCGGACATTTCAAGCAAGAAAAGATGATGTGTTTGTTGTATCGTTTCCCAAGACCGGTAATATAAACTATTTTATAGACACACAACATAATATTTACTAAAGTCTTTTTGGCAGGCACAACGTGGGCGCAGGAAGTTGTGTATTTGATTGGAAACAACGCTGATGTTAAAAAAGCTAAATCCGAAAACATGGAAAAGCGTTTTCCACTGCTCGAATACCCTCTAATTGACCACGACAAATATGACAAAAATACTCATAAAAATCGTCCACAATTTTTCAAATCGCATCTACCGTTTTCTCTACTGCCAAAAAGTGTACATGAGCAGAACTGTAAGGTATGTTTAGCTACTCTATATTTAGATAACAAGTTGACTTTTATATACTGTGAACATTTTTTTATACTTATTTATTACGTCTGACAGATTGTTTACGTCACTCGAAATCCAAAAGATACCTTAGTGTCGATGTGGCATTTTTATAAAATGCTTAAACCATTGTCGTACAGAGGTTCACTAAAAGATTTCCAGCAGCTCTTTATAAATGATCAAGGTATGCAATTTAAAATTAGTACATTTTTAATAAAGTTAGATAATTTGTAGTGCACAAAATAACACAATAGATTTTTTTCTACATTTTGTAAACAATATTTAAAATGTTACCCATTAAATAAAAGCCTTTAAAATTTACTTTTGCTAAGTTTCTTTAACTAAAACTTTTCTATATTTATATTAATAACATTTTAAAACAGTGTTATACTGCGTAACTTTTAATAAATTGCCTTTTATTTTAATTTTCAAGTTGCCTATGCACCATTTGCAAGAAATGTCATTGAATTTTGGGAACACCGAAATGATGCCAATGTGTTATTCATTACATTTGAGGAAATGAAAAAGGTAACGCTTGTTTCTAGAGTTAAGACAATATGTTAGTAAATAAACATTAAACAATAGAAAATATTAATTGTTAACTAAATACAATCTTAATAAACAATCTTGTTGTTTCCTCGACTCTATTGTCATACTGCATATGACTCTCTCCATACATTGATAATTTGAGATAAATACCTTTCCAATAATTACATTGTATTTTTTATATCTAATCTAAAAGTATTCCTATTTGCCTTTTTAAAAAAATACGAAGTTTGGCTTCGAAAATACAAAAGTTAGCCATTAGAAATGATTTTTTTTCTGGAAGTAAAAGAAAACAATTCTTTCAATAATCAATATATTGTATACGTTACAGTAGATAAACTTAGTGTGCATTAGTACTGTATAGTGTTTCAAATCATAAACTTGCTCTTTAACATTGTTTCCTCTCTTAATACAGGACTTGAAATCATCAATTCAGAAAATCGCAAAATTTTTGGAGAAATCTTTAACAGAAGAAGAAATTGATAGAATATCGCACCACTGTAGTTTTAAGAAAATGTCAAGCAACTCTAAAGCTAACTATTCGCACTGGAAAGAAAATGGAATGGTCAATAAAGATCAAAACTTTATGAGAAAAGGTAAAAAGAAAAATCAGTTACAAGTCTTGAGTGTTGTCATATTTGTTATGTAATCAAAGTGCAAGTTTGATTGGTGGTACTAAATTACAATATTTTCTAGCGGCGGTGAATGGTTGCGATGCTTTGTCAGCCGGTTTTTCTTTACTATATTATTCATTTCTATTTTTAATAACAGGTGAAATTGGAGACTGGAAAAACCATTTTGACGAAAGTGTGAACAAGATTATGGATGATTGGATTGAAAAGCATTTTGGGGACAAAGACATCACATTCACTTACGACTACGATTACTGAAGGGTTAAATGTTCAAAACTGGGCACTACAAAATATATTTAAAAAATATCTAAATGCCAATTGCAAATCCATAATTTGACGATGCTCAAACGAGTGATCATCAATGAAAGCTCTTACGTATCATAAACTGTCTAAAAACTTTAAAAAAAAAAAAAAAAGACAGTGAAGTCACATGTTCAAAAACATCATTTTGTAATCGCGTTGTAGTGGGTAAAAGATTTATTTATATTAGAAAAATAATTTATTTTATGGAAAATTTTGTGAATAAACAAGTAGACCGGTATTTGATGGCGGTATGCAACGAAACTGACACTCTTCTGTATATACTGTATTTTCCTATGACACAGTTGGACGTCGGTCGTCTGAAACTTCCATAATTACTATGTTATCAATTTAAAACGATGTCGTATACACCAATTAAATAAAATCATAAATTGTATAATACCACTTTAACGTTGAGCGTTTTGTGCTGGCTGCTGACGTGACATTTCCTGTTTCCATTCATTTTAATTAGACCGTTAATGCAATTAGCTAACTTTTTAATTACGCTAATTAGGACAAGTTAAACGTCATTGTTTTATCACTTAAAATAATTACATCTAAAGACACCGCTAAATGGATAACGTAATAATTTATTTCTTATTCGTCAACACTGGTTTGACATGGAACTAAAGTAATAAGTTACATCGTATACCAAAATGGCATAATTTGTCCCTACATGATATGCAATGCAGTGCCGAATTATTGTATCACTTGATATTGTATTAAGATTTTGGGATATACTTGTCCTTGTTGACTAAATTAAAACCAAGATTTAAAGTTTCTTTATAAATTGAGAATGTAAGTTTTCCATGTTTTCCATATACAAGATATAAAATCTGGTTTCACCGACAATACAGTATCTGCTTATTGTGGTATTTTATTGACTAAGTTCTTACTTAATTCGACATTAAGAGAAAACTAAAGAAGCTAATTTGCCAATATAACTACAATACCGGCACTTATTCCAGCTTACGGTAAACTCAGCTACTCCTTTTGTTCAATAAGTTAGGAAAAGTTAAAAGTTTACCGACGAATTCCAATTCTGATGGCCGATTAAATTATACAAAATCGATACTGTAAATAGATACACTGCGACTGTAAGACTTCTGGGTTGATTCACAGCTGTCCATATGTAGTATCAGATAATAAAATACAGTATAATCAGCTAACTGTTGTGAATGGCTACCATGACAACATCGACATCGCAATGCAGTATCACTGTCCGAATCTCTATCAAGTCTGTACAGTGCTAGTACATTCAAGTATAAGTTTACTGAATTTTAAATTATCTAGCAGCATTCCTGTAGTATAATACTATAAAATTTAAAGTGGATTTTACTTTAACATTATGCAGTTTTGAAAAATTACAGTATCAATCTTGATGCAGTATATCACCTGTTACTATTAAAATCGTACATTGAGGTGGGAAAACCCACTCTATTTACGCCTCAGAATCAGATGGGATGTGTAAATCAAAACCCACAAAAGTGACAAACCAAAACTCTGTTATGTAAAGTATGATCAGTATAGTTTTATGCTATTCATGCATCATTCACTGCGTTTACTGAAGTAGTCTATTCCTAAAAATAATTAATCAAATCTGAAGTTTAGCTTAAAGATTAATCATTAATCAGACTGCAGAAAGTAAGTTCATTTACTTAAGGAAGTTTAGATAAGAACTGCACCCTTTTGAAGTTTTCAGAAATCAATTATCAAAAGGTAGTGACAATTTCTTATGGTCATCCTTTTTTGATCATTTGAGTAACTTAGTTTGAAAAATGGAAATTTACTAAAATGATTCAAAGACGACGCCCATAAACAGTCGTTAATGTCTTTTAGAACTTCGAAAGTGTGCAGTCCTTATCTATAGTCGAAGTCAATGACGTAAACTATCATAAATACAAACGTATGTGACAGATTCTTGTGTTTCATTATCGATTACACATTTAAAAGTATTACCTGATCATAATCACTGCATAGATCTGTTTCAAAGGTTGATTGATGCGATACGTTGATGTAAATTTGCTTATGAAGATGGTTACATGAAGCACAATAATGACCAGTAACGACTCACAGTTACCACTTCACAAGTTACAGCAAATTTACTAATTAAACAATCGTTTCAAGGCCTCGGAGCTTTACGTTTACTCTCTAGCATCATAAATAATGGTAAATAATATCACAGAAGTCATTAAGAAACTTACTAATCGAACGTTAATATCCGCCAAACAAAGAAGCCAAGCTTACAACTGACAAGCCCTAGCCGCCGACTCAGCACCGAGCCGTTTACATACGCTAATTGAAGAACTAATTTCAGCCGCTACCAGGAGTAATTGATGAATGTTGAGACTCTCACAACTCGATTCCGAACAACATACGCCAAAAAACATTACTTGCGTACATAATTTAACCTAGACTAAATTAATTTAACACAACTATCCGCAAGTAGTTTTTGGGCGCAAATGATCCGGAATCGAGTTGTAAAGAACGCTCGTTTTGGGTCTTCTATAAAAAACGTTAATTTGTTTTAATGGATAATAATGTTACGGAACAAATTCCTGTTTATTGCGAAAAAAAAGTATATAAGAAGTATGTACGTTTAAACAGAGCCTGTTTTAATATAAAAGTAAAATAGCAAATATGGTAACCTGAGGCGTAACTGCTCGAAATTAATTAATAATCCAATGTAACCACATACATTCAATTGCATTATTGTAGGTGCAGCATAGACCGAAGAACAATAAACGACATTTTAAAGTTAACTAATGAAAATCAGCCGATTTAGCAGTACTGAAAGTTCACATCTTATTTGAGGTCAGTTGTAATTGTATAATGTAAATGATGTGATACGTTTTATAATCGATTAGTTGATCGGGTTAGGATGTTCTTTCTCCTGTCGGTTGAAGATTTTCATCACTGTATTTGCATAAATGGGAAAAATAATATTCTTTGATGAAGTTTTCAAGCATAAAATTCGACTATTACTTGGAAAATTTTATGACTTTGAGCTTAATATATCGATTCTCATTTTGTTTGCATCCATACGAGATGATCATATTAATGTTTTACGCTGCCATTAATACCAATCTTACTAATTTTCTTTTTCATTATTAAACACTAGATTGAAATGCATTTCTCCAAACGGTACATTAACGTTGGTAATAATCAGAATTCATTTAAATTCAACAGTAAAATTCTTTGGAGAATTGGAAACATAGAAGCTATTCTAAGCTACAATATACAGTAGTTATTTATAGATACCCAGTAGTAAGTTAATTAATTTAATAACATCGTGGATAATAACTATTGTTAATTTAAAAAACGAGGAATTCAAATGCCAGAAGCTTATCATCATAAAAAAAAGTTATGAAAAGCATGACTGTAAAGAATGCTCACAACACAACCACTTTAATTCATATTTTAATTATTTACAGTATCAGTTCAACGCCGATCGATAACAAATAAATAGAAAGCGTATAAAATAACAAACAACTTGACTACAATATAAAGAAATCAAATGCAAAATAAATATCCATGAAAAGTGTGATGCTTAAAATGAGACATTGAATATGAAAGCACAATTGGGCTTCTTCTTTTTTTTTTCGTTTTTCTTTTTGCATTTGCGTTTTATATCGATTAGAAATGTACACATACACTGTAATCATGTCAAGAGCGCATAATTAAATCTTAATTTCAGTAAACAAAGATAATTCAATACATTAATATAAAATGTCAATTGTCACCCGTCATCATTATTATTTGTATAATTACATCAAATTTATTTTAATTTTGTCTTTAATATTTTGCAAGGCGCATTGTAATTTTTACAAAGCAATACACATAATAAATAAAACTTGACATTTCCTTCATGAATTACTGTATGTTTACAGAAATATTTTTTTATCTAAACAATTCAGATACCACCGAATCAAAGTCAAATTTAAGTTACTTTATTTTTAGAAATAATTTTGATAATGTTCAAATGATGCAAATAATTCATCGACTTTAGCCATCAAACTGACATGCATTATCAATATTACAAAATAAAAGATTTATAGACATATTGTAGTATTATTTTTGTGGTAATGAACGATTTGACAATATTTTTTCAACCGTCTATACTCAAATTATTAATTCATCACGGTTGAAGTAATCAATCTAAAAATTTTAAATATTCATTATTTTATTGATTGAATGTTTTTCATTTTTGTTTTAATTCTCATTAAGTTGATGAAATTTGCATTATTTGTAGTGGAAATTTACAACATGATAATTGATTGTAAAAAGTAACATGTTTAAGTCGATTACATTCTTTTCATTGGTATACCTAATCATGTCTTTCGTGATGTGCCATTAAGAATTTGTTCAAGTGATCATATTAAAGGCTTATTTGATTAGATCGATTTAGTTTTTTTCAGATTTTAAGTGGCTGCCAAAGCACAAATTTAGCTATGTCTGAAAGCTTAAATAAACAGGAAGTATGTTTTGAGCCTTTGAAGGCTGTTTGTTACTTGATATGACAATGCGCTACATAAGAGTCATAAAAGGTATTTATGTTGTTAAAAATGTTAAATAAATAAATGACGAGAAATGGAATGGAGAAAAAATTATAAGACAAAAAAAAATACAGTATACCAATGAACATTATTAAAAACAATAACGCCAAATTATATATAAAAAAACGAGATTGGTAATACAGAAGTTCATAAAACATATATAAAATATAATTCATTGAATGGACCCTGTATTAGTAAAATGATATTTAAATCATACAGTATCTGTTTTTATGGTGCCAATTACTCATTTGTTGGGTATAAAGATGTAAAATAAATATTGTATAGTGACGTATTTCATTATAATTATGTAACGTTTAATTAAAATAAGCTAAAAAAAAGTCAAATAAATAATAAAAACGTCCGACGTTTTTTTGTATTGTACAACAATAATTTAAAAAAATAAATAACAACTACACAGCCATCGATTCAATTCAGATTCACATAAAATCAATTTTTTCCAACAGAATTTTGTATGGACGTTGAAAAAAATAAAATTTGAAATTTTTAAGAGTTAAAATTGTTTTTCTTGGAGTTAGCCAAAGAAGACCTATAAAGTAATCGCCAAAGTTGCGTCTGCTGCTTATCCAAAGGAAAAACAAATGGTTCGATTGTCCTTTTTCGTCGGATGATGGCCGATAGTTGTCGTTGTTGCTGTTGTGGGGCTACAAGGTAATCAAAAATTTCTTTGGCCAAAATGCTGTTGTTGTTGTCGTCGTCGTCATAATTATTGGCTGACTTAGCTTCCTGATCGTCGGCGTTTCTCAATTCCAACAAGTAGTCCGGTGAACTGGAGCGTTTACCAAATCGCATGGGCACTCTTAATTTACACCTGTCGCATTGTTCTCGCAAAGCATCTATCTGACATAAAAGGTCGCATCGAGATGACCCTGCAGCTTCCACAGCTTTACTGCAACCACCCACAATGCTCAACAAAAAAACTATCGATGACAGCGTTAATAATGAGTGCCCACTTTGACGTGACATCTTCATTTGTAAAGTCCAATAATAATTACTAGAGCGAAAACAAAAACAGAAAAAAAATAAAAACTAAATTACTACCACCATATAACACAATATAAACATTAGCCATATAAAAAACACAAGATTATATAACACGGCGCGGCATCTCATAATAACCTTAATTAAATTACGCCGAGAAATTATTGCACCACTTAGTCCATTTATTAAAGTTAAAATTACGTTGGGAAATGTAAGCAAAATTGCGAAATAACGAATTATTTTGTAAACTACTTAACCAATATTGTACCAGCATTAAATGAGACCTATTCGAAGTACAGAAAAAAGCAATTTAATATGCAACATTAAAACATCATAAAATAATAATTGCTTAATAAAATTCTATTGAAACACTAATAATTATTTTCTTTCTATAATTTTTATTATTCCACATTGTACAAGCTATGAACTCCATATAGTTAATATATGATATGAATTTTGGCTAAAGATAAACTGGTCAAAACCATCTAAGTCACAACTGGGGATTGAGCTAATTAGGAAGAATCGACTGTACAAGTACTGACCATCATTTCCGGCAGTGTTTACCCACAGCCTCCATAAAATTAATGGCAATTGGAGGTCTGGATGTATTAATTAGGGACATTAACTCGCTAATAACAATTAATTAAAAATTATTGAAGGGGAGCTCCTTTCAGTGATTTTAATTACACGTTAATGTTATCATGAATGTGGTCCTATGTCTTTCTTGATAAATGATCCTTCTATTTTAATTGTATTTTTAGTTACTTTACATACTGAGTGATATAAATGATTATTATAAGCTTCTATATTGTATACTAAAATCAAAGTTGTAACAAATTTTAACTCCAAGACGCAAATTACAAGCTTTAATAAATAAAATAACATATTTTAAACCGTAAAGAAAGATTTACTCGGTTAAAAATAGTACGTTTAGTGCCAAATCTAGCTATTAAAAGCCTAGTTTTGTTTCTATAAAGTAAAATTATGTCTGAAAGTGAGTTTCAGCGTACCCTACATATGGTATTAGCACAAAAAAATATTGGTATAAGTTACAGCTGTAAATGAATGAATGGAATTAATGACGTGGGTGTGGATAGAGATTAAAAAAGTCTTTTATATGTAACGTATAGTACAGATATAAACTGAACTTGTATACTGGCAAACTGCAATACACTTTCATATTAAGCTTTAGTAATAACTTATGTATGCGAAGTTCCCATTGGCACTGGCATGGCGACACTATCGTGGAACAATTGTCTCCTCCAAGGTGCTGTTTTTGTATTTGATATACGTTTAATGAAGTATCTAAGCGCGTCGACGTTAAATATTTATGACCTTACATTTGAATATCTAAAGCGAGAATGACAGATTTGCCATTATACCTGTAGTACCGAGCAAAATGACTCATTTCAAGCAACTTTGCACGAATGAATTGATGAAAAGATGGAATGTAAGCGTTATTTCCTCAGATTTTGCATTTCAGCAACAGTTATTTAAATTCTATCGAAAATAAATGGTAGCAGACTGCTGTTTATTTATTCATCAAATGCACCACTCAAAATTCTTCACTCAATTTGTCTTAGCTTTAACGATTTAAAACAACAGAAAGAGCAGGTGTTGTTTTCAATCATTCGCTCAAAATAATAAAAAAAAGAGTCAAATATAAAATTAAATATTATATTACCCAAATAAAAAATCACACGAAAAAAGTAGAATGGGAATTTTTAAATATAGTGTCATTTATTTATGACGCAAAACCCAAATTAATCAAATGTAATTTACGCTCAATTTAATACTTTAACTTTTAAAGGCGTAAAATCAGAATTCCAATGACTATGCCGTAATTAAACATGTTTCAAAATTGTAATTTAAATTTCAGTAAGTTTTTATTAGTTAATTTTCAATTGTCTGAAAGATGTGTGATAAATTCTCACTTTAATTTTTTTTTGCAAGTGACCGACTTTGAAGTGTGTATTTGTCGACTGCAAATTAGACAGAGTAAATTATCATGTTTAAGTAGTTCGTTGATATTTATTTGTGTTATTTGTTAATGAAACTCTGTCTTAATTAATTAAAGACATGCACTATCGACACTCTTTGTCAGTAGTTAATTTGCAATGACTCTTCCATCTATTCTGTATACAGCGGCGTTATAATGAAATTTTTCGGTCGGTTGGACGCTCTTTAGAAAAAGAGTCTGCGGCTTTCTATGAAAGTCATTACCCAGGGAAAGAAGACTTACGACCGTAATTAGGCTAATAATAACTTTCTTTTCAAACTGACATTTTCACAATAAATCGACTGTAAAATATCATTCATTCACCTACCAATAATTTATCAATTTTAACATGTAGTATTTTTATAGTTTTGTTTAATATGAGTAATATTAAATAACAACAATTTTGGTAAAACTTTTACTTGTGCATAACATAATAATGCTAAGTTATATTTATTTATAAAAAAAAAATTAATTAGATGTAGTAAATTTAATCATAATTTAGGTTCCGGATTCCCTAGGAATTGTTTCAATTGAAGCCTAACATAAATCATAATCATGAAAATATTAGATAAAATATGTAGCTTTATAAATGTTTTTGAAAAATAATTAAAAATAGTATTAAATACTCCAGACAAGTATTACAATAGCATTGAAAACAAAATTTCTACATCAAAAGTGCAATTTCAACCTCCAAGTTCCACTTAGACCAACAAGTCCCAGTAATAATTAAAAAAAACATATCTTTACAAATAAAATACCCTGGATACCTTCTAAACTAACTTAAGTTTATAAATGCCAAAGTTTAAATTCGTCGGTTATCTGCCTCAATGCATTTTCTAAGTTCCATTTACTTATTTGGATTATTCAGAATAAACTCCCCAAATTTTTTGTCACCTTGTATTGTAGGTTTTTCTATATATTATTATATTTGACACAGGAGAGAAGCTTTGTGAATGGGAAATTATCTTAGGGAATTAAATCCCCGTTGATTACGTCACTGGCCGCAATTCATTCACACAATCTAATACATTTTAGTAGTAATATTTTTATGATGGGCGCATACAGCAAATTGAAAAAAAATAAAAGCATTGCCCATCCTTATCATTGATTATTGCGTTGTACAGTAAGATTTACGTCGCCGATTTGACAATTAGGCTAAGATTAATTTCGAGATTTCAGCAGTGGAATTAGCACCCCTGAAGATTAAGACATTTACACTGCATTAGCAAAGACAAATGTTTAATCAACTGTGTGCTATTAATTTAGAAAACCATTCATATAGCATTAGACAGAAGTTATTATTCTTCACGTTATGCAGCCGAATTGCGCAATAAAGTGATATTTTTGGTGTCTAAATCACAAAAAAAGCTCTTTTTTTCAACTCTTTTTTTTTGCTAAGAGTTCAGTCAACTTGTCATGTGCTATTCAAATAAACATAGTATTCAAGTTGAAACAAAAGTCTAAGTTTTCAATCAAAAAATGTGAAAAAAAACTACCCATCTAATAAAATTTTAACAGCATCGAATGCATAAAATACGAAGTGAAAAAGCTAGGAAATCGATTATTAATACGTGTTTAATGTAAAATTTACGCTGGCTACAAAATGTAGACCAGCAAGTAACGTAATGTAGTGTTGTGCATGCAAATTTAAAATAACACTAATAATAGAGCAAGGTACTGTATCTATACTAAAAAGAATAGGATTTTTGTTGAATTATTAAATTAGAAATTCTTTGATGGTTACTGTCTGACGGCTACTTTTGCACTTTTTTAAAATGGCAAAGGCCGCAAATTTCGATTAATAATCGTCTGTTTTTTAATCCAGTTTGTCAGAGAGCCTTTTAATACAATATTTAATAAAAGTGATTGAAATACAGTGTTAGACTGTAGTAGCTATAATATATACAAAGGATTTTCTAAATTTGGAAATAAGTCTTATGTTTTTTTCATAGTGCCAATAAAAAAAATGAGAGAAAATATTATCAGTTCCAATGGCGATTGGTCCCAGTTTATTCTTGTAATGGAAAAAAATGTTTTTTTAAAATAGAAAATCATCGTTTTACTGTAGATGTTAGATAACTTGAAAAATAATAAACCAAACTCTGTGGATATCAATTCCACTATCTCTATGACAGTTAATTGAATACTTGGTAGCTTCAATTTAAAATTCAATAAACGTCTAATTTTTAAACTAGCTTAATGTTACTTAGAATTCTCATCAGCATAATACAAACAGTACATCACATCGTTTATAATTGTTGCAAAAAAACTAACTCTTACATAAAAATAATTTAATGTAACCAAACATTTTTAAGTTGATTTCTTTTTGCAAGTTACTTATGAAGCAAAATTTAAAAACGTCATCATTTAATTTGTGATTGAATTGGCCATAAATATTTCACCAGATTTTTAATTTGCGCAAATTCTAAGATTTTAAAAATAAGCCAATTGAAAAGTAACCTAAAAAAATAAGTAAAAATTCAAATAAAAACTAATTAATGCAAACACAAAAAATAACAGATTGTATTTTTCATAAACAAATCAATTAACATTTGTAATTGTTCTGCCAAACAAAAAAAGTCTTTTCAAAAAAAAATGTCATCAATTCAATGCTAATATTAGTAACTCCAATTATGACTGGATTACATTTGAAACTAATTACTCAATTTAAAAAACTCATGCATTCATCTAAATAGAAACAAAAGAAACTAAATCGCATATTAAGATGTACATAAGATTATCGGTCTTGCATTTACAGTATTCTCACAGGAATAAATTTAATTTTCTTCAATTTGAATGTAGATCAGCACCACATGTACGTCATCAAAGCTTTAATTATCTAAATCTAAATCCAAAAGCAATTTAGGTTTTTTTTTTTTTTTTGATTGGACGAAGAAGCATTAAATGTCACAAGTTCATATTTCAACCTAAACCTTATATGAGGGTCGCACGTACAGATGTTACTAGCCATAAGTTAGTAAATAAACACTCGTCCGGTTTATTATCAACGTTTAAACTAATTAAAAATGCGGTTCTGATATTATACAGTAAAACAGTTTCGATTAACTTTTGCTTTTTTCTAACGCAATAAATTCTTATAAGCATTTAAAAATTGAAAAATTAAATTTAACCAGTTTTCATTTTATGAACGGTAAGAGATGAAATAATTTTTCTGAAAATTTAAAATTTTCTTAAAATGAGAAGAAGCCGCTTGCCACCTTAATTTCCAATTTAAAACATCTTAAAGAAACCTTTAAGTTGTTATGACTCAAATTTCACCCATTTGACATATGCAATAAATCCTTTTAAAAAACTTTATAAAAAAATATTTGTTGCTTACCAAATGTATTATGCAGCTGGTTTAAAGTTACAAATGTCCTCTAAACGTCCAAATAAATATCAATCGTCACCAACAATAATTTTTCAATCACTTGTCGTGTATTGTTGAATAAAATGTGCAGAAATTGACGTAAAAACGTTGATACCAATATTTTCGATTGTACTTTTTGTTTAGTTAAACCGTTTCGACAGTGCTACAGGTGGAGAGAATAGCATTCAAATGCAAACTAAAAAAAACTTTTTCTTTTGTCCAGCATCCACAAACAACAAAGAGTCAATTGGACACACACCATACACTACTACCGGCACCTGAGCTATTTTATATATTTATTATTTTTTTTTTCTGATAGAACTTCAAGACAAACTTTACTTTCAACCACTCTTCACTGATGCTGTTTCCACAATAGAGCGACTAGCAATGTGCTTCACGTGCTTTTAAAGACGCCACCTGACGACATATTGAACTAGCTATATACCCTACAGCAAAAATACTCCTCCCTTTTCTTCATCCACCCCCACATCCCGCCCCCTTCTCCACTGAATTTACCACCCTATATTAACGCATCATCAAACTTTAATGTTCTTACTGTACTTGCAAATACAGTATAAACCTGAGGAGAAAAAAAAGTCGTGTGACGTATATGTACAACCATGCCACCTACATCCATTGGATGGACTGACATCACTTTTTCCGTTTACGTCGTCTATTATCATGATGTAGCTTATTTTATCTACATAAAGTTTCTCTTTTTTTCGAGAACTTTCTGTTTTTATTATCGTTTGCAATCAATGTGGTATTCGAGCCCAATTTGGAAGTGTTATAGGCCTTGTAGTGTAGTTGTGGTTCCACGGCCACATAGGAATGGGAAGGTCTCTCTCTGGTTTATGTTATGGGAGCGACGTATACAGCGTAAATCATGAATGAAACATCTCACACATATCAACTTCAACATCGTTAACTTTGTTACTCAGGATAACGTCACGTACATTGTAAAAACACGAAATTAGCTAAAACTAGTTTTGACTAGTAAAAATTATTTTTTGCTGTTGTTTTTTTATGTTGCAACGATATAATCGATAAAAAGGTTTATGATTTAAATTCAGAAATTCAATAATAAAGAGTGCAGTGTAAAAAAATAAAATTAAAAAAAAAATGTTTATAATTTATTTTAATATCTTGAATGCTTTGTAATAACTGTATAACACAAAACTAAGTTTTTCTGATTTTGAATTTTTATTTTAGCATTATATACTATATTTTATGAACAAAAAATGTTGAGTGACGTAGACAAAATAACAACTCGTAAAAAAGCCATTTTGGGAAATTTTTATTCTTTGTATAAACAACCCTTGACTGAGTGTGTTACATTCCGAAGATGAGTGAGAAAACATCAACAATATCAGTTCAAAAAAATAAACTTCTCAACAATCTAAAATAAACTTTTTTCATATACTGCAATCCCAAGGGATTATTGCATACACTTTGCAACAGTCATGTTGAATTAACTTAGATTAAATTGATTGTGCAGATAAGAAGTATAACGTTATAATAATTTGTCTCCAATTCGTACAGTAACTTATAATAAATAGCATTTTCCACATAACGCCCTCCGATCAATTTTCGTAAAGCTTAACGTTATAAATTAAGATCAAATTCATTTTTTTTCATCCTCATAAGTATAATTACACTTCTAATTACAAGCTATTGAATTTACTCGATCACCTGATACCTTGCAATGTAATTGATCTCAAATGCGGTACCACCTATAGACACGTGTAATAGGACACGACATGCACACCAAACTGTCACAGTGAAAATCTTGGTAGGACACTTCAGTGCCGAATTAAAGTGACTAATTAATTTACAAGTTACTTTAAATAACTTCTCTTAAATCTCTAGCCAAACAAAAAACTTTGATGTCCACTTGGTAACAAAATTCAGAAATGACTTCTAAGAAGTAAAATTCACAAAACACCAGACTTTCAAAGTATTAAATGCTGCTACTAACTTGATTTGTAATGTCAATGGTGCAAAAGACCGACTTAAAGTGAAAGAAGTATTAAATTACTTTACAGCACATTTCCATTTCTTACTTAATGGTTAAACGTTTTTAAAAAAACCAGTAATTCTATACAGTAAATTAAAAGCTTTTAACCACATGTAAATAATTTATTTTTGATCAGTATTCAGTTCATTACAACTTATGTATTTGAGTTTACAGTAGCTAAAAAGTAGCGTAAAAAACGTTTAATTTTTCCATTCGTTAATATTTACTCGTACTAATAATGTATTTAGTATTTTTAAATTAACTGCATTGCATCATAATTTTTTATAGTATATTTTCTCCAATTCATAAACATATTTGTTCATTTATGAGATCAAACAGAATTTTACTATGAAACCAAATTAAAATTCGCGTGAAATATTTTTACAGGAACAAATACAGAAGCCATATCAAATACATACGCCTACTGTATTACTCGAAATGATAAGTATCCGGAACTTCCGTGTGCTAATCTAACTTACACTTCAATTTTTAGAACTTACAGTATAACAAATTACAATCAACTTTGCAAACAGTATTTTATGCGTGGTATGAATGGTAACCGTTATATTTACCCAAAAGTGACTATTGACCCAATCCATTACCATTAAAAACACCAAGCATTGTTTTATACATACAATAATACAGTAACCTAAAAAAAACATAAGAGATTAGTATACAGATAAAATCAATCTGTCAACAACATGATCCAACTTTACATATACTCGCAAGCCACAATGTCCTTGTGATTTAATTACATTTTGGCATGAAGAATTATTACTTTGTTTAATAAAAGCAGTATCGATGTTAACTTAAAATCTCGTTAGAATGAAATGTTAAGATATTTACGGTATCACTTAATATTCTGATCAGATATACCGACGTATACAGTATTTAAATCCAACCCACTCGTTATTCAGTGCTATACAGTAAGCCTATATTTGTACTGAACTTAATTATTTTTGCACCGTTATTTCAAGTGCATAATGTAAAGTGAATGATCACAGCAAACGTGAGACATTGTATTTGACGTATCCGAGGACAATATTAAATTAAAAAGGTTACGGTTGCTCTTAACACCTAATTTCCATGCAAGTCATTTAATTATTACAAATATTGCTCACGTTTTGCAGGACCAAACCTTCCAAATCGTCTAAAAATTGCCAGACTTTTTACCAAATTTGTAATTATTAATTTTGACTAGTCATCCTATATGACTCAGATTTGTTCAGAGGGATTTTTTAGTCTCGTTTATTTTTTTTTTACTATGACAAGTAGAAAATATCGATTTCGACACGTGGAGAAACTAAGTTATTGTAAGTTGCAATATATGGTAAAAAATCGCCCCAAAATCTACGGTTATTTTCAGTGTGCAAAATGTTTAAGTGCCGACATGACAGCCGCATGTTCTTAGAAAAATAACCAAAACAAAATAATCCAAATAAAAGTTTGCACTTTTGAGAATGTACACGGAAATGCACCTAAGAGTACACTTCTTCGGTGACGGTTATAAAATCAAGTGTAATTTTCCACGATCGGTATTTTTAGTTATTACACAAATTGCATTCAGTATCAATCAGCTATTACAAACTTATAAATTTAGTTGCTGTGTGGGTGTTTAATTGCTTTCCACTGGATAATAGGAACCGCTGAAATATTAGATGGTCATAGAGCATGCAGCAGCAACAACTAATACAGTATACTCAGCAACATAATTAAATTTCAATGCAAGCATGAAAAAAAAAACAGGTTACGCAATATATTTAAGTGCTCAAACAAATAACAAAGAAAGAATTATTAAATAACATTCAATAAGATTGCATTCAAATAATTAATGAGTATTCATGATTTGGTCATGCAGACATGTCAGTAATCATGCAATGTCTTGACATGAAAAGTACTGTCAACTTCGGTTGCCATGGTAGAAATTGTTATTAAAAATATGCATCTGTCTTTTATTTCATTTTTCACATTATGACTGTAAATTACTGCAAAAATAATAATTGCCTGCTGTAATTATTAAAAAAAACTAAAATATTAAAGAAAAAGTATTTAACAAATAGCAATGGTCACGTAACAACACGTGATGTGAACTTGAATTTATTTGATTATGCAATAGTCAAGTCAGTAACGGAATGTCGATATTTAACAGAAACTAACTATAAATCAATTTTCCTTAAAGTAACTTTAAGATGTTTAGTTTTGCAGATTTGCAGTATGTACTGTAAGTGCCTGGTAAAATAAACTAAGTCTATTATAGCAACACAATACATACCAAATTTAAAAATAGAAGTAATGCCATTTTTATATTAAAGTCGTTCATGGTAATACACAGTTTGATAAATTTAAATGATTTAAATAATAAACAATGTCATAACACTACCGTCGATCCGTCTGATCAGCCTTGAGAATCTAATTTGGACTTGTATGACAAAATATTGATATTTGACGGCTAAATATACGGTAGTTTCTGCCTGGTAAACTTCACTCGTTTACAAAAAAGTTAAATCCTCATAACACTTAAATCGACACTAAACTTGATTTTTAATAGTTGAGATTTGGTTTGCAAAGTTATGTTACTATTTCAGACATGATAAAATGATGGGATCTCAATGCACCAAATTTCCAGCACTTTAATTTATTTTATCAAACTAACTTAAACTTTGTTTATAGAAACTAAAGTTTACAAAATAATACTATCTTAGCTTTAAAAATGATTTTATAGTACCTTTTATTCTACCTTTTAAAGTGCTTTTTTTTCTAATACATCAATTTAGTCCGTATATAGTGCGCAATATAATGCAAAATTTGCCTTTTAGAATAAACATTACAAAATGTATGTCATGAAAGCTAGTTTGTATGGTTCCGCAAATTATATACCAGTACAGTTTCAATAATTATACGACATATCATATTATCAATAAAGCGTGTGGGTTCAAAATTAAATGCCTAGGTTTATGACCATAACAAACATATCTAGACATACTGTATACTACATACTCACATATCTAATCAAATTTAATTCAATGCAATTTTAGGTAACCTAGCTAAAAATAACCAAAAATATACTGCACATGAAAGGCTTAGTCGTGTTACTTTAACTTATAAACCAGATGAGAAATTGCATTAGATTACATTTAAAATCAAAACATTCCAAAATAACACTAATAATACCATCACATACAAATATATGAGTTACTGTATTTTCAATATTTCGAAAACAAAATTTGAACTTAATAATACAATTTTATGTGGCTCAGTAAAAGCTTGGACTGAACATCAGGAGAACCAGAATTTAGGTCCTGACCATTACCAACACGTGCAAAAGATGATGGGGTTTTCATGCACCCCTCTTTCGACTGGTCCCAAGTGAAGATATAAATGGTTGGAAGAACAGTTGAGTCATTGAAAAAAATACTGAAAATTTGGAGGACGATATGTCTGAAAGCTCCATAAATACACTAAAAAAGTAAATAAGTTCAATTTCACAAGACTTTAATTTGGATTCATTCTTGTGAACTTTTTGAAACTTTGTTTTTAAAAATAAATTATGCACAGAGATCGAGCCAGTTAATTTTAGTAAAACATTTGTGTATGGTATTGTATGGAAGAACCGAGATGTTCAATTTCAAAACACCCATATACTCTTCTCCCATTTGCACGAAATCGACAACGACATGTGACGTTGTGTAATATAACGCACTGTGCCCATTCAGATTTTTCAGTAGCAGTTTTTATTGAAAAAGCAAAACGTGTATGTAACTCTGAATGTAACGAGATTCCTTAATATAACATCAAAACGAATGGCATATATTTAGTTAGAGTGAAAGAGAGAAAATACAAGTTTACTTTATATTCAAATATTCTCAAGTTTATACCAATTCCACTTTAAAGCATGCGTCAGCACGTCCATGACGACTTTTACTTATAAATTGAATTTTATAAACTCGTATTATGATACATTGTAGAAAATAAGTACTGCATATATAGAAATCACTCCAAAAGTAAATAAATTATAATTTTTATGAAGGCACCGAATGTTGTAAGATGGAAATGGAATTCAAATTAAATCCAGTGGTGAAGCAATGGGGTGCTGACCGCTCTGGATAACACCATGTTACATCAGAATTTGCTAAAAATAACTGAAAAATCTGCAGAAATATATTACCTAAATATGAAAACTACACTACAGAGCTAAAAATCGTCAAAACTTTATTAACTTGTATATATAATTAAATTTTCAAAATTGGAACATAAAAGTTACAATCACAAATCCAATAAAAATAAAAGACTATCAGTTCCATTGACAATTTGTCCTGTTTTTTTCTGGCTACTGTTTGTGCCCTAATTTAGAAAATAACCCTACATAGTCATTGCAGTTCAATGTTTTCAAGTATTTGACCATCGTTTAAATGAGTCAGCAATAAACAGATTTTTTTTTAAGAACTTCCACTTCAGCGTTTTGAAACATTTGGTGCGTAGGAACATAACTTTTTGAATCCCGTGTTTTTCGTGTATGTTAAGGATCAACCACTTACTGCCTACAGCTTTTTCAAATTTCTAATAAATGTACAGTATAAACTTGTAAAGTTTATACATTTCCCTCTTTCTGCGATTTTTTAGACGGTGTCATAACTAACATTTCAGGATAAAAAAGCAGCACCAAAATAAGAAATAAACAACAATCTGTTTATCAAACAAATTCAGAATGAAGCAATTCCGACGGTAATGTCATATAAATCTTGGTGAACGTTTTTCCTCTCTCTAACGATAAATATCTCTCGTTTTAACATAAATATTGTAACTATTTTTTTTGATATTTTTAGATGTTCAACTTTCAAGTACGTTCAAATGATTCAATGGCCATCGCAGACTATTAAAGCTTATTTTTTCATTCAATCTTGGAAGAAAGACAGTCACGTATTCATTATAGGAGAATGTATCATGCAATACCGGGTGATTTTCTAACTTGTAATTTCAGTGATGCAACAAAATTAAATGTAATATGTTCCAATGGCAGTTTCTTTCTTGCTAAGGAAAAAGAGATTGAAAATTTCCAACGACTATTTATTTTGTTTTGTTTTTGTTTTGCCATAAGAAATGTTTTATCAGTTTCAATATGGTGTTTTTCCGTTTCTTTATTTTTTTTCATGGTAAAAATATTTTCCAATTTAGAAAAACACCCGGTATATAAATATATAAATTAAATTTACTTATTTTTCTTAAATTCTCTTGTCATAACATTAAAAATTCCAAGCATACTGTAACTTTACAGTTCATAAACAGTACTTTTAGCTTTAAATTTCTGATTCTGCAAAGTTCACTGTGTTTCTATATCAAAAAAATACCAAAACTTAAAAAAAAACTCTAAACTAAGTTATCTTTCAAGCTTAAAATAAAGCCAGATTTAAAATGTCTACAAACTGTAAAAGACAACAAAATGTTGACAAATATGGAAGTTTGAATACATATTGCTATTTGTAGCGTGGATATTAAAAGAAAAATCATTGCAAAAATCTAAAACTTTCATTTCCTCGACATGCTTTTTTAAACAAACAAAAAAAATTACCCCAAAAGCACAGTATGCATTTAACACCGTTTGATATGACTTCCATTATCAGAATAATGCTAAACAAGATAGCCGAATTGTCTCAGGAACAGGATCAAGGTTAGAATAGCATAGGAATAAGAAATAAAACTACATTACAATACAAATATCGTTATGGCCTTATTTCGTGGCACTTTATAGGTCCATGCCCTTTATTATTCTTGACTGCACCTACCATTATACAATAACACTACGGTTACTGCGTCACTAGAAAATAAATAGCAAAAGTATTCTAGTTTAACGTCAAACTAAATTTCAGTACAGGTTTTTTTTTCTCCAAAGTATTTTGTAATATGATACTCGACAATTAATATTGCCATCAAGTAAAGAAACTTTTGTATCATGAAATTTACCCAAGTTTTTATAGCTAAATTTATTATAATAGCAACAATTAAGTTATACGTCAGATTCTGGCTACATTTACGTCAGTGTAATGTAACAATAAAAAGTTTGTAAATGACATAATTAAGGTTTATCCAGTGCGTGGTAACACTTCCGCGTATTTATGTAGTGCACGTATTCATGAAAACTGCATTATTTTGTAAGCAATGATAAAAAAACTTTAATAAGAGCAGAAATGATAAAACTACGAATTTTATGCTGAAAATGCATTAACTGATGAAGATGACTTAATAACAATTAGTTCTTCTAAAAACTAATTTTTTAAAACAATAAACATTTCATCGCGTTGAACAAATATTGTGTTTTAGTCCTATCAACTAAGGAATTGCTTAAAATAAGCAGAATCATATTTAATTTATAATTCTTAATACTGTATTAAGGAGAATTTTTAATTCGGCATATACTGTATGTTTGTGTATACTAAGAAGAACTTTTTTCCCATAATCAGAAACAAACAAGATAAATAGCCATTGGGACTAATAATGTACAGTCTCGTTTCTTAATTAAACATTTTTTATCCATGGAAAGAAAAACACAAGAAAAGTTGCTATTGATTTTTGCTATAAGATTTATTCTTGTTTATTTATTGAAGGAAAAAGAGAATTCCAATTTCGAAAGTTACCGTGCATAGCGTCACGATTAAACATATAATTAGATTTTACCAAAACCACACCCGGCTTTCTACATGATTTCTCACTTTATGATTAACAATATAAACATACAGTACAGTATTAATCTGTCACCGGCCCACATTTTAGTTCTACAAAGAGTGCTTCACGGCACAGTTTGCAAGTCTTGTACGTTTTTTCACTGCACCAAGTTAATTTGGTGACCAAATACAGTACGTATTGTATTTTGCAATTCAAGTTCAACTACACTAAATTTACCAAATATTTCTGTATTTGGTATAATTTTAAAAATGAGAATGCCTTGAAGCAGCATCTATTAAAAATGCCATCCTTATACAGTACTGCGATCGTGATTCCCTTTGACATGATTTTGAAATACGTTTTGTGCCTTTGCACTCTCGTTATCTCCCAGCGTGATGCGAGGGTGTGTTCAAACTATAATTGGTTTGTCAGTAACTGTATTTAGAAGCAACATAGATTTCCTTTACATATATCAAAGTTGTATTTCTATTTTTAAAACTGTAAATTCTAAGCAGTGACCGACAACATCCGCCGAAATATAAATCCATCTCACAAGTCAGCACCCATCATATTAGGTCATTAAAATATCAAGGCCGACGTGCCAAAAATTAACTAATTACTCGTACAATTACATAGACCAATCTCCCCATATAAAAACAATTAAATTAAGATGAATGCTATTCTCTCTAACACTCTTTAATTATGCATATTTTTGATTTAAATTGGAGAACTTACTCTAATTAGCATACAACCGGTGCATTACGTGGTCCACAACCAAATAAAATAACTAACAAACGTCCTTCAACGTTATCATCATTATGAAAAATACTAATGGAATCATAAAAGTTTTGTACATGTTACAATACCATAAAGTTTTAACTGACCTGTAGCACAATGCAAGTATTATTCTCATTTTGCACTTCCCATACAGTATGTACAATTACATTCCAACAATTAACTCGAAAAAAATTATATTTTCCCCCAAGGTTAGTAAAACCTTATTACGAAATGAAAAATATACGGGACAAGCAAATTAAATAACCCAATTACATAAGCCCAATGAGACCGAAATAAATTTATTTAAAAAATATAATTGGAGGAAAAACCAACATGGACTGTGTAACTTACTGTATGTAATAACAGTAACGTAACTTACTCGTAAAAAATAATAGTAAAGAAATCACTTAACAACAACCGTTAAAAATCACTAAGAAATCGAAATAGTAATCGCTTTTAGATGTTTTCTACTGACATTATTAAAAGAAAAAGATACATAAAGACATTATTTGTTAACGTCGTTTTATCGACTATGTCCTGAAGACAACAGTTCTTCAATCTTAAAATATCGATTAAAACCAGATGAAAAAGGTTTACAACCTAAACTGACATTTTTAGTCATTGTTGAAAGGTAATATACAGTACATATCTCTTTAAATCGTTTTTAATCGATCAATTGCACAAGTCAATATCTTCACTTAACATTATATAATTTTTGAAAGACTTTTCTACGCAGTTTTGTCTCGAGGCATTTAAGTTATTACAGGTTTAGCGCTATGGTACTGCACCATATATTTGTCTAAAAAAAAAAGTTTCTATAAAAATAAATAAACATTTGCTGGATTTAAAGATAGATAATTTACAAGAAAACATACTGCAGTTGTGTAATATTCTTACCGTATATTCCAATTAAGTAAAAACAACCACGATAAGTTATTTAGTAAACAGCTTTCAAAACGTAAAATTAACATGTGCGGTCCAATAACATTTAACAGTAACTTTAAAAATAGAAATCAACTACACAAGGAGAGTGCCTGAAATATTTATTGATAAAAATGAAACATGATTCACTAAAGTATTATTAATTTTGTAGTCCAGTTCAAGATCAATATAGAAAAAACATAAACAAATTCCCAATGTAATTTCGTAAGTTATTTATGGTTGAACTAGTTTGAATTTCATTTTTTCCCGGACACTGATTCAAAGATAAGGATTATATTTGTTTTGATATAAACTTAGAAACACAAGACAAAAATATATACTTGCTTTTTTTTTCCTGAATTATGACATAATAATCTAAATGCAAGATAAGAAATACTCCTACCATTAATATTATGAACAACACATTTTAAGTTTCACATTCATTCCATGTTTTATTTTCATTATTAAATTAGTAATGCATTTTTTTGTATTCAAGGATCCCTTAAATTTATCCCAGCCATAAATAAACTATGTATTAGTTTCACCATTTCCGTTACACGTCTTCTTGTTGCGACGCAATCATTAATTACTGTATTACAACATATTAAAATTACAAAGTCGACGGCTCATAATTAAAATTGATCTATAATTCAGTGAGAAATACAAGTACGGTACGGTATGCAATCAACAGTTTAAACCAACGAAATCCAAAACGACATTCGTCCACTGTTCAGTCAATACAGAAAGCATACTGGTACACCCACCAGCTCAGTACACCAATCTGTTATCATACAAAATAATTTCTTTGTAAATGTCAATGCATGATGGATATTAATGAGTTTGTTATCAGTATAAACTATCAGTGAAGTAAGCCAATTCAGTACATTACATTTATAAGATAAATAGTCGCGATAAATTCGATCATATAATTTACTTTTAGGAAATATTGCAGTGACAAACCCTGATACAATCTTTCAAAATAAGACGATTTCAATTACTAAAGAAATTGATTTCTTATATTTTGGGTTTTCATTTAACATTTCAACTACCAATGAAAAAAAAGTGGATACCGAACTAACATAGATCTAGCAGCCATACATGGAGACATTAAAACTCTATTCTGCCAACTTCAATAACCGTTAAAAATATTCAGAAAGACTTATGAAAACAGTCTATAACCAAGAATTTCGAGAATCATGCACCTGAATACACATGCTCCACGTTAACCCAGTTTTAATATTGCAACTTTTATCACCGTATTTGAACGAAATTTATACTTACTAAAGAATTACGTTTCAATTGGATACAACCATATTGTTCATCCATGATATTATATAGTACTCCAAAATAACTTATCACTAAAATAAAATACGGTACCTTCTATGATCCAAATTCAATTGTGTTTTCATCAATCTTCTTAAATTCGTACGCTCCACGCCCATCCATATGTAAAAAGTACTAAATTAACACCAAACAAAGAATAATAATAAATTCCACTGCTTATACAAATTCACACAAAGTAGCCATTACAGTAAAATACATTAGTTAAATCAATTGTTAGCGTTGCCAGGAAATGGGTTAAAATGCTTCGCCCTCCACAATAACACTCTGAGCAACACATGTTCAAAAAAAATTATTGTCGTAAGTCATCGTTTAAAGTGAGTTGTAAAGAGTAAAGTTGCACAAAATAATATTATTGTCAAAGAGGATTAAAAATAAATCCATCATGTAAGTAGTAACATCTACGTTAGCTAAGATTACGCAACTTATAATCGTGTAATTTATCATATTTTCCTTAGCTGTAAAATGGACAAAAATATCATACCTCATGATGAGCCCATAACGACTTTCTATGAGAAACGGTAAACAGCGTGATTCCCACCTAATTACAATAACCACAAATCAATATTAAAATTTTTAAATCACCATCTGTTTAAAACTAAAGATTACCTTGCGACAGTAGGTATACATTGAGCCTTCAACATCAACACTCACAGCACTTGTGCATTCGTCTAAAATTGCAAACTGAGGCTTGTGGTAGAATAATCTAGCCATCTACATCATAGAATAACTGTTTAACATACTGTTAACAAATTACAAAGCAAACACTCACAGCAATACGTTGTTTTTCTCCGCCACTTAATACATCAATCCAGTCTTGAACTGCTTCCCAGCCTCCTTCTCGATCCAAAATGTAGTTAAGTTGCACCTACAACCAATATTATTTTGGGATGAGTGATCGTATAGTGGCTGTCGGTCAGATATTAAAATCATACCAGATCTAAGTATTCTAACAAATCCGAATCGGAAATTCCTTTCTTAGCTTGATCCTCAACGGTATCAGGATAAATGATTTGATCACGTAATGTTCCGATCGTCATATAAGGCCTCTGTAATAATATAAAAAATATGATGCTAACCATTTTGAAAGTTACAAATAAAAGTTTCATACCTGAGGAATGTAAAATAATTTCTGGGGTAATGGCTTAGTCAATACACCACCAAATAGCGGCCAAAGCTACAATTAATTAATCTTAAATTATGTACTGCTTTGCCAAGTATTCTTACAAAATAAAATTACTTCTCCCAGAACTCGGAATAAACTACTTTTTCCACATCCATTAGGTCCACAAACTAGTACATTCATACCAGAACGGACCTGTAAATAACAGAAATGCAATTAATATTGATTAAGAGGTTTAATATATAAATATATTTTACCTCGAAATTTAACTCTTTAATTAAAACATCTCCATTTGGAGTAACTAACGGCATCTTTTCAAAACGTATCACATTATCTTGAAATATGATTCTTCCCCTTCCAGGAGCTAAATTTGATTTAGATACCGACGCACTTCCATTTACACCTGCACATGACATAATAATATTAGAAACAGAGGCTTAAAATAACAACCACTTAGAATTTTACCATTAACACTGGTTTTTAATTTAGCTTGATCGGTAACCATGGTACGTTCAAATTTGCCCTTTTTCAACTCCGCTAATACATGCATTAGCTGACTCACACGATGAGTGAAACTAAATCAAAAGATTACAGTGTTACGAGTAAGTAAAACATCCTGAAATTACATCATGTAGAGTTCATACCCAGCTAATCTGGTCAATTCTCGCCCGGCCAAAACTAAACGACCAATCGCTCCAGATAATTTAATTAACATTCGACCACTCCGATAATAATCCTAAAATGGCAAACTACTGTCTTGAATAATTCCAATTTAATCCTCAATTATTTCACTTACTTCTAATCTTTCGTTGTGAGAAAGTTTTGAATAACGATGATTTGGGTTTAAGAATGGCCGACTGATAGCTAAATATCCTACAACGGTTGCTACATCTAAAAAACAACAATTTAATAATTAAAAATAATGCAACAAAATGATCTTAATTATGGAGAGAAAAAGACGTACATTTGGCAATAATACTTTCAAACATCCCCAGAGCAAACTTAAACTGAATTGATTTTCTAAGGTGTCGAATCTACGTAAAATAACAAGAGATAAACATCAAATTAAAATGAGATAGTATAAGCAGTATTAAGATCAAATTTTTAATATAAAAATTACCAATTGCCGAAATGAATTATCCAACGTAACTTTTTCACGTTTGCTTCCTCTGTAGAATGCAATTTCCTCACTACAATTCATCAACAAAAGTTAATAAAAAAACAGGTTAAGATTTCATAAACTCCGACTCCTTTCATAGACTCCATTAAATCCATAAGTCAAACAGGTGTATACCTATTGACAATAATCCTTGAGTTGACAAATCGAAATTCACCTTCCAATCTTTGCTCAGATACTGTTAAATGACCAATTGGACGTCTAATATGTGAAAGAATGAATCCAGCAAACATTAGGTAAGAAATAAGCGAAACAGGTCCCTAAAAAATTAGAAAAAAATTTAAATAAATCATATTCCTTCCATAAAAGCCAAACTTCATAAATACCAAAGCTCCTAAACTTGATGAAAGTTTGCTTACGTAGATCATAATATCCAGAATAGGCTAAACGACACATTATTAAAAAAAGCAAACAAAATAACATACGATTTTTACTTTAGCTAGACTGGAATAAACTTCCGCAAAACTATCAGAAAACTTTTCAACATCCTGAGTCAACAGTTGATCAGCATTCGATATTCGATTGTCCAAGTTGCTCATTTTATAATAGGTAAGTTCACTATAAATCAATTTACAAATATGCTCAATGCTTTCAATTTATAGCATATTTAAATAAAAACCTACCTCATATATTGATCAAGAAGAAAAGCAGACAATCGATATCGGAACCGCAATTTCAATTCATTTATTCCATACTTTAACACAAATTAATAAATTAACGCAATTTATTACCCGATGAAGCATCTCAATTTACCTTTAAAACGTTATTGATTGAAGAAATCTATTTATAAAAACATTTTAAGTAAATTAATTCGCTACATACAGTAAATAAATTCATAAAGCAATTAACTTACGACTGGCATTGCAAGAATAAAAGCGCCCAAATGCCTTAGAAATTGACTACGGTTGTGACCAATGATAGCTCTAAATCATAAAAATGTATCAAGACATTGAAATTAAAGATAAAACTATTCTTATAAACAAATTTTACCTTTCGATAGATGTGCCATTGTTTATCATCCACATGTCGGCATATGTTCGTATTAACAGACAAAAAGCTACCAACGCCATATACATAGTCTAAAATGTTATAAAGTACATAAAAAACCAATCCATTAACATTTTTATTAAAACATGTTTACGTTACCTCGAATGACGCGCATCTTGGAATTATTATCTTTAAAATCACTAGTAATTTCCTGAAAAAAATAATATAGTTAAGTACATTTCGTGATAACCAGAGAAAAGCGTATAGTAAATTATAACTCTTTTTTTAGAATTGTATATTAAACAATCTACCGTATTTGTCGGTATAGCTAACTTATTATGAAGACTAAAGTACTTAACCTATTATTATTTTGCTGCTCAAAAATATTTTAATAAATGGATTTTTGTAACTAAGCCGACATACAGTAGATACCTTATGACCAGTTAATTAACAGCTGTTATTTGCTAATTATCTGCTTTTAGTACCCTCATTAGAAACGGCTACTGTGTGACATTAGTTCACAATTAACAAACAAGTTGTTGTTTTTGCAATGAAAGTAAGCACTATAAAATACCGGTGGACGTATAGTTTCAGTATTAAAAATGTTCCCAAATAATACAATAAAAACCAGGTGCGTCAACAAGTAAACACAACGACTCGATAAAGCGGTATAATAAAAGTATTTTAAAACGTGACCTTAAACTTTATCCTTCAACTTCTCTGACCACATTTCATATTTAAACAGTTACATAATGTAGTTGACTCAACTTGTAGAAGTTAGTGACCCTGTCTCCCTTGCTACTAGTTTTATTTTATTGGAAGGGCATTAGACATTTTTTTGCATGTAGAACTACAACCTTCAGCTTGAATTGGTTACTGCACTTGTGACCAGACTATCATTTTACTTAAATTTCACAAAGTTGAATGTTGGATGTTGCACCATGGTGTGCTGCAACTGTTGACTCGTTAAAAATTACTGTAAATTTCTGGTTTATATCTTTGATGACTATTAAATTAACAATATCATTCAAATCTTTTAAGTTTTAAATCATAAAAATAAATTTATAATAAAATCCACCAAAATATGATTAAATAATTGTCGATGATAGATGAAAAGATAATAATTTCGTTTAAGAAATTAGGAAATTCCGTAACATAGCATTAACAAGTAAAAATATAAAGTTTCAGATTTTAAAAGGATCATCAATGACATTTTATTTTATAAATTATTTCATACTAAAAAGTATAGTAATAATTTTGTATCCTGAGTATCTGCTATATATCATACTATTCTGTATTTGAGACTTTTTATTCGTTGAATCAAATATTGCCGCTAATAATTACTGCACTTGTTTCAATAATAAGCAAAACCAAAAATTAAATTCATAATGCACAAGTACAAAAGTGAATGATTAATTTCATCAAACAGTGCTACCGCGTACTAGTTTATACCAGTAAATAATCTAAATACAGTTTTAAATTCGACCTTGGCTTAAGTTTTTCATAAATACAGTATTAAGGCCTGAACTAAATTTCAATATTGTTTTTGAATACAAAATAACTGTATCTCATAGAACTATATTACAGTACTGTTATCGAGATTTCGTATATTGTGAAATTAATAGCATTACAATGAATCTAATTTAATTTATATACATAATTCCCCAAATTTATAATAAAATAAATAATGAACAATTATGGTTTTACTTAAAAAAAATATTAATCAAAATTACATATAAATTAATACAATAGTTAATTTATTCCAATTGCAAAATATTCTAGTATGCTTTTTTACTTTGATTAATACTGTACGTCATAAATAATAAGCTTTTAAAACTACTCGTATACTGAAGTAGTCATGACTTTGATTTTTGTTAAACATTCTCATTTTATCAGTAAGAACGCAAGACATATTTACTGTATAGACTAATCTCTAATCCTTCCTAGTAAAGATAAGCATGACATGCATTGACGTCTATTAGAAAGCAATTCACTCATTTTTATATTAAGTTATTTTGTGTTGCCTAGCCACAAAATACTGTAGCACTACTGTACAATATTGACTTCACGTCAATTTCAAACTCAAGTTATCAGTTTATATGCTAAAAACGATAGGCACTGTATTGACACTTGCCAACAGCGCAATCCAATAACTACACGACATTAATAATTACAGTAATTATAAAAAAAAATTACCTAAAGAAAACCTTGTCCAATTGAGCTCGGTCCTTTTTTTCAACTTTCTGTTCAATATAGAAAAAAATTAATTAGTATGCATTATTACGCAATAACAATGACTCGCCACTAATTTCAAATATAAGTTTCCTTAATGCAATTATTATTCATTGTAACTCAAAAATTAAAAAAAACCGTCTTTATAAAATAGATTAATTCATCAATGTTATTTTAATGACGTAATGTTTTGCATAAATTATTTAAAAAAACAAAACTAAGTTGTTGAGTCTAATACAACATTTGAAACATAAACCTTTTTAAATATAAAAGATTTGAAATTGATAGTCATGCATTAATGCAATGAAATTTAAAAACAATTTTATTCAACTGTGAAGCATTCTATGAAGAAATATGAGTGGTCGGTGCATTGTGTAAACCAAATAAAACAAGGCTATGAAATTAAACGAGCATAGACTTTGTGCTCACCTGCCCAGTTAAAACGCTGACTTCCTCCAATTTAGGTTTTCTAAAAAAAACAATAAAAAATAGTAGTCTACATCAAATTATACATTGTTAGTACAATAAAAAAAACTTGTAGTATGTTGAGCTGGTAATGTAAATTCGGTCAAGAATACATGCCCTCTCAGCAATTGGCACGAATATCGGACATTCAAATTGGTGCTTTGTAAATCAGTATGGTTTACTGCTTGTCAAGCATCTTATTATTTTTGTAAAAAAAAAATTACCGTGATATATCGTAATTTACAATGATATAATTTGCCGAAAAAGACTAAAAGACATTTGTATTCTTAATAATTATGTTAACATATAAAATCATAATTGTTGTAACCACAGTAAAGAATTGAGAACAACAGAAAAGGAATTTTAATGTCTAGATTAGCAAAGTGTTGGCATTATTATAGGTTATTCTCATTTCAAATTGCCTAGAAATATAGTAATTCAATAACAGCATTGTAATTTATTTATCATTCAGTAACATGTATTGAATGAGAAATTTAATAATAAAAAACACAGAATAGGGTAGTAAAGTGAATGGCTAAAAGTACCGGTACTACAGTATAATTTACAACAATACAGTATAATGTACATCTAAAGCACTTTAAGTGCTTGTTAAAATCATTAATTATTGATCATGCATATTAATTTCATAATGAAATTTATAGGTCGTGTAGTAAGTAATAAACTTAAATGCATTAAAACTGTTTATTGAATCTAGAAGACTATTTCTAGTAATTATTTCTGAATTCCTAATTTCCAAAGGCAAATACTGAAAAATAAAATTAACTTGTTTTACCTTGTACATGAATTACTGTGCCATAGAACGTATAACATAATGCTATCAATCTATATTTGGGTAACTTAATTTAAATGCACTAAAACACGCCTATAGCAATCTCGCTTAAAATAATATTTAATTTACAACGAACCATTTCCTTGGACAATATTCTCGGTTATATAAAAATGTCATGTAAATCTAAGATTTTTAATTGTAAAATAACATGATTACGTGCAATTAGAAGCTGGATATTTTTTCCTATTAACGTTTTCAACATCAAATGTATTCAGAGTTTTATCAGAACGCTATGTTTAAATATTTAATAATAAAATATCTCAGTTTTGTGAGTAAGTTTATTAATAAAGCTTAAATGAAAGTAACTTAATTATCATACAATATATTGTGTTGAATGCGCTATTGCGTTTATGTGCGTTTTTTGATTGCTAATAAAGATAACATTTTATTCATAAACTAAACTTTTTGAAAACATGTTTTGAAGGTTTAGAATTGTTTATAAACAAATAAAACTACTTTTTTAAAATTAAAAATTGATTTTGGTTGTGACAAAATACGGTTATAGCGAACTTATGTAGTTGAACGCTTAGATTTCGGTATAAACGTACTCTCAATTGTATCTAAACTGAAGGACACCCAATTATGTATTATAAGTTTATAACTTTAGAAAGTTGACAAGCAAGTAGAGCAGTTTCCTACTATTCAAAAGATAAGTTAATGTCATTAACATAATCCTGATTATGCTGGTATGATACATTGTTTACATATCCCACACACTTCCATTGTAAATATATTTGCACAGTTGCACACCTTTCGAACCGATTGATCGTGTTATTGATTGATTGAAAATTAACAGCAAGTAACTATTATCCTTGTTAATCTATGTTTAAAATAAAACACTTTTCATATATTTGTTGTATTAAATAAATCTTAAAAAACACGGTATTTGATTGAGTGAGAGCTCAACACTGAACTTGGTCAAATGTTTTTTCAAAAAAATCCACAGCTCGGCATGTACAGTACGTCGTTCGATAGTGTATCATTTTACCTCACACAGTATCAGCTCATCCTTGTAATAGATTACGTGTACATATTGATATCAAATTACTGTAAAATTGCTGTAAAACTTAAAAAAATTTACTATAAACACGTGCCTACTTACGTTGATTTTTTCGTTCGGTTCTTTTGGCGCATAATCCATAATACAACTCCAAGGGATAATCCACCAATTGCCACATTTTGCGAGTTTAATTTACTTAAAACGGGAGCCATTTCGCGATGGTGTTCGGGTTAGTTTAGATCTATAAATTAATATTACTATCACGCATTTTAAGTCTGCAATTTGGAAGTGGAAAACCCAAATACCCAGCAGAAGCAATTATAAACACCACCACCCTTCGATCGAATTCAATGCCGACTTAAGGATGATCAATGATCAGCGCAACAGTGGCACAAGTTACACAATAAAACGATCACCTAACAAAAAACAAGTGTAATTTTTTGCGCAAATAAATCTCATTTAAATCCTTGAAAATCTTTAGCTATTTAATAAATGTTTACTATAAACAAATACAAATAGAAGAATGAGATTTATCAATCATGACGTAATGCGCAATAACGATTAAATTGTGAGAAAATTATGCTGTACACAGTTTATATAACCCATTACCAAAACATTAAAATAGGTCGCCCTAAACAACTCGGCTTAAAACAACTCGTTTTCAAAATATTACTTGCGAACTAAATAAAATGTAATATAATATTACTATCCGCAAGTTATTATTTTGAGAACGAGTTGTTTATAACCGAGTTGCAACAAGCGAGTGGCTTATATCTCACTATAAAAACATTAATTTTTAATAAAACTGCCAAAAAAAATTTATATATCATTTTTTTTAATTTAATTTTTTAAGTGTTTATTAATAATTATTTTTACAACATTATTAATTTTTATATAACAAGAAAGCATTTTTTTTTTGTCAAACTGTACTCAATTCCTTTTTCGGTATCCGGAGTATATGACGCCAACAATATGTCCTCAGTAAGATGAAGCCAGTAACATGACCTACAAAACCATGACGCAAATATGTCACCTTCGTTTTCACAATTAATGATGTTAGGTTAGATTAAAATAGGTTAAGTTAGATTAAATTCGTTTAGATTAGGTTAGTTTAAGATTAGGTTAGTTTAAATTGGGAGATAAACTTACACAAAGGTGACCTATATTCGCGTCATGGTTTTGTGGGGCATGTTCTGTGCGACATCTTCCTGAGGTCATATGCCTGGCGTCATATACCCCTAGAACCCCTTTTTCAAGTTTGTGCTTATGCAATTCATCGTAACGTGTCGCTCTAATCGCCGCATTTCGTAAAAAAATAAACCGGGGCGTGAGTAAAGACAGGACGGGAGGAGTAAACAAAACCGACGATGACTAGCTCGCAACGTCGAGTTTCGTTAGTGACTAATCGCAGTGATAAGGATGTCGTGTTGTTAGTTCTAGAGAGTTGTTTGGTTTGTGTTTTTCTTTTTTGAATTTGAACTTCAGAGTCGAGTGAGAAGACACCTCAAAGTTTTATCCTCACCAGTGGTCACTAAATTGAAATAAACCGAAGATGAGTAACCGAACGAGCTTTCGAATTTCGGACGAACAAAGGGAGGAATTATCAGAGCAATTTAAAACCGTAGGTACAATTTAAAATATATTTAGAGCGAAGAATTTTTTCTATAATCGAAACACAGTATTTAAATATAATGTACTCTCACTTTTAACGCAACTGCTAAGGTAACTCCTCCTTGACTGAGCCTCAAGCTGTCTAGTGAATGTTGAAAGTGTATCTGACAAAACAGACCCAGGTTAATGGACCCTGCTATATTGTAACGAGACTGTTAGTCTTTTTAGAGCACTTGGATCCACTCCAGCATCACATCAAATTTGATATGATAATATCACCGGTTTCATAAGACAGTCTCGTAACTTCACAATTTCCTAATAAAGAAACGGGACTTAATTACATTGGTTTCCATGACGATTTGTCTCGGTTTTTATTGTTATAATGAAATGAGACTAAATGACGGCGTTTTCAATAGAGATTCTTGATATAATAACTGTCAGTACAGCACAGTAGCATAAAGCTTTTATTTTTTCTGTTGACCTAATGTAAGTGAAATTAGATTCGTCAATTAAAGGAGTAAACAGTATCAAGGAAAAGTCATTCAAAATGTCAGAGGTTGTAATTTGTTAGATCACTGGCTTAAACGCTTTAATAATATCATTTGCTTATCACACACGAAGTTGTAACCCAAAAACAACCCCCCTGTCAAGAGTTACATTGCAGTGTTATGGAATAAGAGTAACAAAAGAAGGCTTGGCATCAAATTTACATTTTTGAAATATTTTACAATCTACAGTACACTGTAGTATTGTATTGCAGCTTAGCGGTGTTTTAGCAACTCTGGCAACCGGATGGGTATTTATATATTATATGGGAAAATATTTAAATATCAATACACTGTAATTAGATGACAATATATTAAATTTTGTATAGGTTATTGGTATATTCAGGATCTGCCTAAAAATTCTTCTCAATGGATTTGTACTGTGTGTTAGGAGTGAATTGTTTTATGAGCAGGATGCTTGTCCGGTTTGTTTTTGTAATGTAAACTGAACGATTGTTAAAGTGGAACGGAACATTCCAAGTGTAAAACCGTTTATGAGCTGGATTAATTACTTACAAGACTAAGTGTTTAAATGCTGTAATTGAAATCGATAACACAATTCACTTATCAACGTGTCTAGTCAGTTAAATACGCCAACAGGAAAGTGTAAACTTTGTCATTTATTTAACACAGTATCTAATCAGAGTGAGTTTTCAACTTTACAAGGCAATTTACTAATTCCCTAGGCTCATTTTACTAATGACAGCAGTTACATTTAGAAATGTTACCTAATACCGTAATCTATAAAAAAATACCGGTAATCTAATTTCTAATTTGTTTCATTATTTTAACATGTTTCCAATTTCTTAATTGCATTTTACCATTTTCTCATTGGTGATATTTCACTCAAATTATACGTTCGAAAACGCAATTTAAGGGAGAAAACAACTTAAGATAAAAGTTAAAAATATAGGCCAGTTAATTTTATGTGTATTATTTGAACCAGTAAAGTAAGTGTAAGAAATCTTATCAGTTTATTTTGATTGACGTTAAACTTTAATCGTTAATAAGACTATTTTTAACTTTTTAAGTGCTTTTATAAAGATTTGTTTCGCTTCATCATTGCATAGATTGTCTCGATTAATTAATGTTTCATACCTCAATTTATTGCTATACTGTATTTTTGTTTATGGAATTATGTGAGTACCAGTTTTCACTAAATTCTGAACGATTTACTTTTGTTTTTTAATTTCATTTTGAATTAAACAGCTGGAGTACAAAATTTGGTGTGCACATCATAAACTCTGTTTTGGACATGGCAGTTGTTTTAAACTTGCAGAATCAAGTTTTATTTAATGTATTTTTATTGTGAATGTAAGCAAAAGTTAGGTAGGCTGCATTTGAACAAAAGCAGCGAAGTTAACGACGATTCTCTGTGGGTGCCAGATGGCATCTGCGAGGTAAATCACCTGAGAATCCGCCCATATGGCATTACATGTACACTTCAGTCTGCACCAGTGACAAATTGTGAAGTTTCCAACTTTAGTTCTGAAAGTTACAGCTTATCAACTCTTTCTTAACTCTGACAGTTTGTTAAATAAGAAATTAGTTTTTTTTTTGCCATTTATTTTATTCCACACCTACAGTATAATCGCTTGATAAATTGATTATTATCTAGTGAAACTGCATGATATAGGAGCAGCTACAGTATAATAATGTGGAGCAACATTCCCAAATGGCCAAGTGTTAAATATTTGACGCCTACATTTTTAGATCAAAATATTAGGTCGTTACTAATGCCTAAATTTTGTTTATATTGCTGTAGGTTTCGCTTTTGATGGGTGGGATACACTGCATAATAATGTTTTGGGTTTAGGAGTGGTGTCATTTTCGTTTGTTGCTGATTTACAGTAGCTGTTGGAGATAATATATTAAAGACTACTAATGCATTGAAATGAAACATTAGTGAATACATTACTTTGTTTATTATTTACGTTTTTTTTTTTTGAATCTAGCTTGTTGTGCTTTTCATGACGGAGAGTTTGCTTTTTAAAATGTTTTAATTATGTTTCTAAATTCAGTCGTCTGTAACTGCAAGTTAATTTGGTTTTTATCTTTTTTTTTAATTTTGTGATTAAGTCAACTGTATCATCGTTTTGGTGCTGATGACTTTGTGCTGGTGGTATTTTGAATGAAGTTAAACTTTTGAAGTCCTTTTTTTTTTGAGTCATCGTTTTGATATTTTAATTTTACTAATGTGTCATGTAACAGAACATGTTTCCGTAAATCGGTTGGAATGCAGACATTTTGCAAGAAAACCTCGTTTTTATTTTTATTATAATCGAAGTTTGTTTTAAAGAGTATTTCAATGTAGTTTTGTTTACTTTTCGGTTGTGTGTCAGGTACACTGGTACAGTATATCAGGTTGATTGTCTGACGTTGTGTTGATGTTTCGAAATTCCTCGATTGAGCACTGGGAGGTAAAGGGTGGAGACTTTCTAGGTGAACATACAGTATAAACTCGTTTTAACGAGTTTTTGTCAGTTTAATAACGAGCAAATACAATTGCTCATATTGGCTTTAGAATTTAGATGAAATTGTTTACTTATAGTTAGTCATTAACCGTTGAATGTCATTTCCATTCATAAAAATGCATTAGTAACATTTTCTTTAGTGTAACGACTTAAATGAGAGGTTAATTTCATGGATAATTAACTGCTGTACTGTTGATTTTAGTTTTTAACTGTAATACATAACACTAATATTAATCAGTGACCTTAGAAATCGTTTCCTTGTTTAATAATTTATTATATTAAATTTTAAACGCTTTAGACAACATAATTGCGGAAAAAAGTTCTTCTATTCCTGTAAGCAATATTTTAAAAGCATCATGAACTGTATACCGTATGGAAATGTATGTTTTAGTAGATTTTAAATTAGATTTAGTTTGTTGTTTTTATTACTGGTTTTACAAAATTCAGTGTTTTTAGTACTTTGTAGATTGTAGAGCATTTTTGAACAAGTGAAGCAGCAAATAACTTATTATCTGGAGCTTCCAGGTAATCATATTTTGTTTATTAGCAATTTCTTGGAATTTGATTAAACGTGCTTTGTTGTTGTTAGAAATTTTTTAATGGAAAATCCGGGGTTGTTGTAATGATATGACGATATTTCTTTAAAATTAAAGCTATGAATCAGAAGACGGTGACTCATTCTACGTAACTACTTCATTTAAAAATTATTAATTTTGAATTCTTATTGAATTTTTGTATTGTAAGGTTGGCATTATTACACTTGAGTTTTAAGTGACATTTATACAGTACTTACGCTTTTATAAGTTTATAGCACGTAACATTTTATTTCCTGTTTGTTAAATTGCTTGTTTGTGTAGTAGTGATATCCGGTTTTACTGTATTTTTAAACGGTTTTGGGATGATATTTATATAACGAATTAGCGATAACATTGTTTCTTCTTTATAAAAATAACATTTGGAACCTCTAAAGTTTCACAAAACTTGAAAAGTTTTTTCCTATATTAATCTTATGAGAATTGTTTTATAATGAATGGTGTTGGTGGTTAGTAAATTCCACATGGTTTTGTGGTCAAAGTCAGTACTTCTAACTTACAGTAGGTGAAATTGTTAATCGTGACTATAAAGTATAAAATTTAAAATTCTGTTCTTGAAAGCGTCTAGTATAAAAGTTCAAAGGCACGCCCTTTGAGTATTAAAGTTAAGGTTTAGTCATTTAATTTTACGATTTATGTTAACGTTACAGAACTTTACGAGAAACAGACCTTTCGATTAGCTTTGGGTGCCGCCTAAGTTTGATTTGTTACTAAAAAAACATATTTACTTAAAATAATGGTTAATCGTAAATTACGCATAGAGAAAACGTATTAGGAAATCCGTTATTTGTGACTTTGTGCCCCATGTGACAAAGTTATTGTTAGTTTTTGAAAATATTGAGCAAGAAAAGTAATAGTCATTACAAATACGGCATTTTGTTATGTTACCGTTCCTAATATTTTTAATTTTTTTTGACGTCAACATATTTAGGTGTGACTTCGTAGTTTTAATGGAGTCAGTGGGATGTTTGTAAATACTTTTTAATTACTGATAATAAATTACGTTATAAAATTGCTGAAATTCTATAATTGCCGACGTAAACTTTGTAAAGTTGAAACGTATTCGATGGTGACGTCAGTAAAGGTGGAGATAGTAAAAGGTTCAAGGCAATTGAAATTTGAATTAAACACCTGTTTCATCATCGTCATTTTTTGAATTCATATGAGACTTTATATTGTGAACAAACATTTGTCTGTTTTGCCATACAGCGTTAAGCATTTGTTATTTTCGAGTGGCATGAAATGGTTTTTAATGCATCCTTAACTATAATAGACGGTTTGTTTTATAATATTTTATTACTTAAACACTTTAAAGTTTATATCATTTAAAAGTACGCTACAGAAGCCAATTCAGGACTATAATGCGATCATGCTGAGGCATAATATTAAAATCTGCTGTGATTTTCAAATAGAAAATGTTTACTAATCTGCTGACCAATCTTGTACTTGAAACAAAAACTTTTTTTCTTATAAGAAAACGAAATTATGGGGTAACATGAAACTGTTTTCAATGACTTTATTGTTTGAATCAAACGATCTTTGTTGTCTAGTACTTTAATAAATGGTGAACTTGAGAAAAGTTGATTATTATGAACATCATTATAACTATGACATGTACTTATTATTTTACCTATACAAATGCTGCCGACCTACTGTATTGGCAATTAAATGTTATTGGTACAATTAGATACCTTTTAAATGTAACACGTGAAAAATTTGTATCGGTGAGAAAAGTTCATGTAACTTTCAAAATTGTTTGATAACTGCTATGATAGAATTAGTTCCATTAAAAAACAAAATGCAATTACTGTATACAATATACACGATTAGATTCTTATTATGATCACCTGTACGTTTTATTTTTGTTTTCTTGGCAATTATCCTATTATATTAATCGGCAGTCATGCAATAATTTGATGCTGTTGGTTTTCTTTGATAAAGAATTGTAGGTACAATACTAAATGATCAGTAAGGAAATAGCGCGTGTGTGAATATTTGTGTGTAATGTAATATTATCTAGGGCCGGAAATAATTAATTTGAGATAAAGTAAATGCGTTTTTGTGATGCTTTTTAGGTGAGTGAGATAATCTGATGAGTTTAAATGGAGACGTTGTAACTTTAGGATTGTTTACTGTAGTAATTGCAGCTAATAATCTTTTACCAGTGAGCATCAATTAATGATGTAATATTGCAATTAGAAGAAGACATTTTGTCATTTTACAGTACTTAATTGTGATTTTCAATGGTTTAAATATGGGTTATTATTAAGAAGTTGTTGTGATTGGTTTTACTAAGTTATGTATTAGGTTATTACATGTCACACAAAATTTGATACATGAAAGTTAAAATCAAAATTTATAATAATAAATTTAGAAAGGAAGTTACATTATCATGTTATCTTTAGTTAACTCGATTGATCCACGTTTAAGTGATTATTAGTGGAGTACTTTTTTGCACAGTACATGGTGCATAAATGTCTGTACTCGATTTGACGTTTGACGGGTTAAGTTTTTGATAAGCTCTTTTGATTTAACAAAAGCTGTTTCTTAAGAATAATAGGTTGTTTATTTATCATTTTTGAGACATTGTTTTCATGTAATGTAGATTAAATCTAAATAACTCTTTAGGTTTTGTTGGCTTTTGGCATAGAATAAGAGACTTGTTGACTGCAACGAATTTAATCTTGAAATTAACACCTATTTAACAGTCAGTACAAACGTATGTCACTCCAATATATTATACTAAATGTTATCGAATGTAAATTCCCATGAGAATTGACTGGAATTTTTTTTATTGCTGTTATTGTCTCGCTGTTTGTTTGTGTTTCATTTTCGCGAGAAGCAAAAATTGTAGCATTTACCAAATAGGAGAATTGTTTTCTTTAGAAATCGGTTTTTAAGATCAAACAAACAATGCATTTTTTTCTTATATTTAAGTTGCTATTAAATTAGAAGAGAACTAAGTACTGTAAATGGAATGACAGCTATTTTTTTTACGTTGGTAAAACTATGGTTTATCTTTATGTCAACTATAAACTTTCGACGTGGCTTTATCAGTTTTGAAGCTTTGTATTGGAACAGTGTGCTATCACAGAAAACCAGGCAAATAGCATCGTCGTGTCAAGTTTTACTATTATTATTTACAATCAGTATGTAGGATATCACTCAGCACTTTTCTATTGTATTGCAGAAAGATTGTAAAACTTTTTTTAAAAAAATATTTGACAAGTTAAAACTAAAAGTCTTTTTATGTTATTTTTAACATTTTATGCTGTTTTTTTTCATATTTTAGTTATTTTTTATCATTTTTTAAATTAGGTTTCAGTTTGAAACGTTTTTTCTGAAAAGTTATTTTAATATTTTGAGTTAAAGCCCATTTATGAATTTGCATATTGTAATAAGTTAGATAACGTAATGTATTGATATGAAATAACTATTTTTAACAACATTTTTCATTAACACTCACTTGTATATTATCACTATTAGTTTTTAAATATGGAAAAATAATTTGTTTTTTCTATAAATATAATATTCGATTAGTTAGTCATCGTGGAAGTCCTGTTTGTTTGTGTGACTCATCGAAGTATCATGTTTACATTTTGTCATTTTCAACCTATACTGTATGTATCTACAAGTACTGCATTTGTGCAGCTGTTTGGTTGCTTGACGACGTGTAGTATTATTATAATACTTCAGGTTATTTGATGAGTATTGAGCGCATGCTTTAACCTAGTGAAATAATTGTTAATAGCTAAAGCAGTTGTGTGACTCATCAAAATATTAATACCGGTTATGTTTTTCGGTGTATACTTTCAATGTAATATTATTTGTGGTTATTTGTCGAATATTTTGTACAGTGATACTGTATCATACAGTACATTAGCTACTGTATACCAAATTCTTTCGCAGCTCACACCTACAATACTGTGCCCTCGTACTATTGTGTATTTAACAGTTTTTGTACATTGTTTTGAAGTTATCGAATATTTGTGTCATAATTTGTCATATTTCCTGGATTTGTCGTTAGTTTTTAATTTATTTTTTTGTATTTATCTTATCGTTTATAGTGGAAATGGTATATCTGTAAATCTGTCCTGATTCTGAGGCTGATCGTGGTTTGATTAATTGGAAGTTTTATTACACATAGTTATTTATCATTTTTTTTAAATCAGTTTCATTCTTTGAAATTGCAATACAACTTCGTATAAGTTGTTTTAATGCTTTGGAGTTACAGTATTTAATTTTCTGTTAGTGTGCAATCATTTTTACAGGACCAACATTAAAGTATTTTGTTATTATAGTAAACACTTGCCAGAATTATAACATATGAGCTTAAATAAACTGTATTTTAGCAAAATGGGATACTTCTTAAATTTAATTTTTTATATAAGCGTCTTATTTTCACTTTCATTAATGTCTTTTCCTAAAGTAAATTTCAGAAGGCGATTGTGTTTTTTTAATACAGTTGACTTTTTAATTTGCTCGTCTAGCAATTCACTTATTATTTACGCACATCTGTTATTTTGCTATTAGGGAATTTAGCCTTCACTATTGTAATAAGTTTAAAGTTGTACTTGACATGTATTTGTTGCTATGTTACTACGTAGAGTAGTAACACGATATTTATACAGTACGCTACGATATTAATCATCTTTAAGGACACGTACCTATTTTTATATGACAGTTTATTGTCTATAGTTTATACTGTACAGTATATGACCAGATGTTTGCTAAAAGATGTCTGCTGTGTTTTTTTTTCTTCAAGATTTTATATTGCTCATGTTTATCATTTAATGATAATTACATTCAATGCAAAAAATAAAGTACAATGTGTACCTAAAGCTTCAGAAAATATGTTAAAATAATTATTTCATTACGTGGTATGTAATTAACTGACTCATCGAGGATAAAGTTAGAAGAAACGTTAGCGTTTTGGTGAACATCATTTATTATGGAAAAAAAATGAATTGATGTTTTATCTGTTCTGTTGATAGTATTGCGTTAAATATAGAATTTTATTATAATGAAATAGTTTTTTTTTATCAAGTTTAGCTTTAATTGTCATTAAAAATTTAATGGTATATTCTTCCTTATTGTTATTAGTAAATATAACAGAAAGATACTGCATATCCAAAAATAAATAGTAAAAAAATGAACTCGTGCTGATCAGGATGTTGAGATCTCTGAAATTTCCTGCGTTGACTGTGGTGTTTCCTCTTGAAAGTCGTCGATCTCATAATCTTATGGAAATTATACAGTAATCTGGAATTCATGCTTGTTTATATGTCATTCGCATTGTTTCTAACACCATCATTCGGCCCTTTATTTTAAAAAAAATGTTGGTTATTATAAATGCAACGAATTGACAACAACGTTGTGGTTTTGTTTCAGAGCGTTCAGGTCATTTACGAATTACTTTTAAAAGCATTAGCTACTTTATTGTTATTTTTGAAGAGCAATATTGTCTAGACATTAATACCAAATAAACATGCGTTATTATATTTACATTTTACTTGTTGATGGACAAAAACAAGTCTGATAAAAAGTTTAAAAAATAAAAACTTATCTAGTTTTAAGTAAACAACAATGATACACACGAATGCTGTATGTGTTTTTGTATTAACTTATTTTTTGCAATATTTTAATTGCGAGAATTCAATCTAAACTTATTACTATATACAGTTAAAATTAACTCATTGTTAATGAATAAACAATAAGGTTATTTTGTAGTTAAGTCATTGAGGTTCCTTATGCTTACTGTGTTTTTACTTGTATCCGCATTTTTAGTATAAGATGTTACGTGTGTTTAACAGCATAATCGATTAATGTATGCACTTTTGTTACAGATGGACAAAGATGGAAGTGGATACATAGACCTGTCTGAGCTAAAATCTGCTTTAGATGTATGTGGTTTTAAAATGCCTCAATGGAAAGTTCGACAGATGATTGACGAATTCGACAAAGAAAAAGATGTTCGGAGCAGAAACCAGTTATCGTTTAACGAATTCGAAGAAGTAATTTAGTCGTCGTTGAAATATTGGACGTTTTTAATTGATTTATTTATTGTTTTACAGTTATGTCTAAGTTTAAAAAGCCAAGATATATCGAGTACTTTTAAGAAAGTGGTTTCAAAACGAGAAAACATTGAAACTTTAGGTGGTATGTCTGACGCATCCAGCGAAGGAACTACTCACTCTGTACGAGTTGAAGAACAAATAGCTTTTTCCGATTGGATAAACTCGTAAGTACAGTTTTAGAATCATCTTTTGTTATTGAATCATCTATAGTTCGGTTATTGTTAACATCACTTCTAACGTGTTTCGTTTAATTTATTTAATGTGGTTAACCAAGAGAGAAAATTTTTAAAAATAACATACAGCAGTTCTACTGTAAACGTAGACTTTTATTTAGCTGTTGAACTTTTTTTTGAATTTTTGGCTTACTTTATAACGGAAATAAATTTTTGCATTACTTATAAATTTCAATTTGAATCTCCATTCAACGAAAATCAATTACTAACGTACTGGATTACGTTGTGATACTTTAAGAGTATTTTCTTTTATTTGATGTTAACTATGCAGTGCATAAGTTTCACTCAACTGAATCACTGTTTTTTTTGTATAATGTAACGGTTGAACGAGAATTTTTATATGGCTTGTGCTATAAAATGCATATAACACCTTACTAATAGTTTTATTGATCAATAGAAATCTCGGTAGTGATCCTGATTGTAAACACCTTTTGCCCATCGACAAAGAAGGAAAACTATTGTATGAGAAAGTGAAAGATGGAATTTTATTATGGTAAATTACAAATTAAAGATTTTTTTTTCTTGTTCTTTATTCTAAAATCTTGTTTTTATGTAGTAAAACAATTAACAATTCGTGCCCTGAAACGATTGACGAACGAGCCATCAATAAAAAGAATTTAACTTTGTATACCAAATACGAAAACTTGACGCTTGCCTTAAATTCTGCTCAAGCTATTGGATGCAACATTATTAACATTGACGCTCATGATTTATCTAAAGGAAAACCACATTTGGTCCTTGGTCTTCTTTGGCAAATCATCAGGGTAAGATTTGTAGATTTTGCTTATTTGGCGGTGGTTTATTTATGTGATTGATCTAGATTGGATTATTTAACCAAATTACATTGGAAAACTGTCCTGGTTTGGCTAGTTTGCTGTTAGATGGGGAAAAGTTGGAAGATTTGATGCGGTTGTCTCCTGAAAATATTTTACTTCGATGGGTTAATTATCATTTAGCCCGTTCTGGAACTAATCGACGAATGGAGAATTTCACTAGCGACATCAAAGATTCCGAAATTTACAGTTTGTTATTGAAACAGATAGCGCCAGTTGGATCTGGAGTTACAACAGAAGCTTTAAGGGTGACTGCAACTTAAACTTTTGTGTAAAATTAACTCGTACGTTATTCTCATTTATAAACTTTAAATATTTTAGGAAACTGACATGTTTTCTCGAGCTGAAATTATGCTTCTTCAAGCCGATAAAATTAAGTGCAGGAGTTTCGTAACAGCACACGACGTCGTAGAAGGCATTTACAAATTGAATGTGGCTTTCGTTGCTAATTTGTTCAATAATTATCCAGCTTTGGATGAGCCAGTGCAGATTGAAGAATTGGCTAACTTTGAAGAAACACGTGAAGAGAAAAGTAGGCTTTTTTGTTTTTTTTATGTAAATACTTTTTCTTAACAAAGCTGTGTAATTATTTAAGCTTATCGAAATTGGATGAACAGTATGGGCGTTCAACCGTATGTGAATTATTTGTATAGCGATCTTAGTGATGGATTAATTATCTTCCAAGTAAGTTACTGTGCTAACTACATGAACATTTTTACAAGCAACTAATCTTGTATTGGTTTGTTTGTGTAGCTGTATGATATTATTAAACCAGGAATTGTAAATTGGAGTCATGTGGTTAAGAAGTTCAGTAAACTACGAGGTTTTATGGAGAAACTTGAAAACTGCAATTATGCAGTTGAATTGGGAAAGCAGTTGAAGTTTTCACTTGTTGGAATTGCTGGTGCTGATATTAATGAGGGCAATAAAACTTTGACTTTAGGTAAGCGAATTAGCAACTCTTAGTAAAAACGTACAAATACATTAAATATTTCAATTGCAGCATTGGTATGGCAGTTGATGAGAGCTTACACACTGAGCATTTTAACGCAGTTGGCCAACACAGGTCATCCAATTATTGAGAAAGAAATTGTTGAATGGGCTAATAATAAAGTAAGTCCATTTTGATAGCAGCAACACAATTTATATTTACAAACTTAATGTTTTTAGTTGAGAGAAGGAAAGAAGAAGTCTAGTATTAAAAACTTCCAAGATTCATCCGTCAGGAATGCCATTGTACTCATTGATCTTGTAGACGCAATTCATCCTGGAACCATTAATTATTCCAATGTTCTTGAGGGTAAAACCGATGAGGTATGTTTGTAAAGTTTTTAATTTTGTAAGTTTGAAATTTAATGAATGTTGTGTTATACAGGAGTGTATGGCTAACGCTAAATACGCCATTTCTATGGCAAGAAAAATTGGAGCTCGTATTTACGCTTTGCCTGAAGATATAACCGAAGTGAAGCCAAAGATGGTAATGACCGTGTTTGCTTGTCTTATGGGTCGAGACTACATTCCTGATATGGGTGAAACTCCAGAAAGCTAAACTTTTAGTAAAAGTAACTCTTGCAAACCATTTTTAGTTGCCAAATGACTGGAACCAGAATTACATTCCACAACTTTTCCATTTTTATCTAGAATTTAATTATGATAATTGCGACGATCATTGATTAAGTACACAATCACTCGTTGATAAAATTATATTTCTTTTTTTGCGAAAGAGAAAATGACCAATTTTACATTCATTGACGAGATGAATACATCCATTCCATACAATATGTTTAAAGTTTTATTGCTTTCTATATAATTTAAAGTACCAAATCGGTATGGATAACCACTAATTTAAGTTGTAGCCTTTTAATTTAGTTAGGTATTACACTCTGTTATAATAGCATTAACAAGTTGATGCACTGAATTTATACAATTATAAAAAATGACAAATTACATTAGCCATTTAGAATTTACAGATACTTTTATTTTTATTATTGAATTTTCAATAGTGAATATTTTTATTTTGGGTTTTTTGTAAATCGTGTGGGAACTAAGTCTTAGTTGTACAATGGTATCTAAATTATGAAAATTGGTGTCAGTGATCGTCTGGTTAATAAGCTTTGAAATTGAAATGAAAATCAGTGTTTAGATAGCTTGAAGCGGTGCTAACAAAGTTACAAGTATAAGTGCGTGACATATCGGATAGCTACATGGCAGTTGTTAAGTATGCAACTCTGCTGCTTTATTTATCTTTTTAAAAGTGTTGTAAAGATTTCAGAATCTTGAAAGATAATCATTGATTTATTTTATCAACTATTACCTGGAATTCAACCAGTCAAGACATTCATACAATGTGCGTTTTGTGATGCCTAATATATTTATAATTTTTTTAAAAAATTATAAATTTTTCTACCATTTTTAAACAGGATAAATGTGTTTCCATTTTCTTATAAGCGTCTGTTTATAATTCTTATGGTCTAAAATTTACGAAGTCATTTGTATAATTTTCCGAGTTTACATGAAAATGTTTTGTGCACACTCGAGAACTTTTTTTAGTGATGGTTTATTTGCAAACTAAATGTGTATAATCTTAGAAATGCGATTAATTTTAAGTGTAAACAATTATGTGACTGCAATTAGGATATTGGTGTCGTCCTAGATATATACAGGGTTAGGAAAAAATTATTGTATGAGTATAGCGATATCACCCGGAGATTGATTGATTTGATAGCTTTAATTATTTTAAATGAAATGATGCAACTGTTATGTGCTGCATTTTAAAACGCTTCGTCATAGTGGAAGTACACAAACGCAGTGTGAATTCATAGCGTGTAAAATGAAGCGATTTTATATCTATGTATAATATTTGAGCGGTATTCACGAAAAATGAATAATTTATCCATATTTGTGCATTCAATTAAAAATTTAAAAGAAAGATTTTTTTAGTACGATTTGCTCTACAAGGAATCTACAGTATACGATTTTTAATGTCTTCAAATTGAATACAGAATTGTTTTAGAAATTCTATTCGATAACTCAAAATTGTTTATGGATATGAAATTTACATTGACCAAACATGGTTTGTGATCTTGTACATTTGAATGTTTCAGCGTCAATATTCTATTTACGAACTCTACAGACTTTCTCCATTTCGTCTTTCAACAATCTACATTCTAATCAGGCTGAATTTATTTTCAACTGATTCTTCTAAATAGTATTATAACCAATTTGGTTTGAAACTGATCCCCTTAATAATTAACCAGAATTTCTGGTATCCATATAAATTATCAGATCAAAAATAAAGTAAAATTAATATTTTATTTTTTTTGTGATTGTTTAAAATTAAACTGGAAATTTGACTCTTAATTCAAAGAGGCAATGATTGGGCTGATTAATTAACCATTAAAATGAGTATATTCAACCATCAACTGCAAGTTCAGTCGATTTACATGTTAAGCCTGACTTTAAGCATACTTTTAAGGAATGTCTGGATCCACCAGCTGTTACGAAAGCCCAAACTCCTAACGACACCATAATGATGTAAATCGGAACTAAAGTGCTTGCGTACATCTGTTGTGCATTTAATAACGTCTATAGGAGTCCAAAATAAACATGTAATTAAAATTTACTATTTAGATTATTTGGAAAAATGGCTTACCAGAGATGAAACTACCCAATGTGACAGTAAAACTATAACTACTTTCCAGTACTGCCTGTTATCCATGGCACTGAATACGATAACTCCCCAAAAGGTATGCATTAAGATGAATGCCATCGTTGTTAAAGCTATTTTTTTTTAAAAAAATCGGCATTAGCTTCATATACTAAAGTGTTAAAAAGTTTACTTACCTGAAGTAATAAAAAATAACGATGAATCTCCTTTTAGACCTACAGTTCCAGGTCCTAAGGAATCGGCTAACACGTTAATTATTGAAAATGCACCGCTCATTAAACCAAATCCAAACCCAGACACTATTAAAAATAGCGTTATTAACATCAATTAACTCAACCAGATCAAATATTGTTGATGGCTTTTTATTAAGCAGTTAAATGACATCTCCTATTTAGAAATTCTGACTGAACAAAATTAATTTCTACTGTACCATATGAGAGGATGTGATGATTGTTCAGGGCGGCGGCGTCCCTTTCTGTCACTTTCTTTAAGCCAATTTCTGCTTTTCTGTTACAAACATCAATCGACATATAGTTAATTAATTGTATAATTAAAGAACTTATGATTACCTTAGCAGTTTATAGTTGAATAGTCGAAACACTTCTTGGAATATGACTGAAAATATCACCCCAAAAATCAGTTGATCTCGGAGCGGGATTACAACAAACCATAACAGTGAGGAAATTAGCAGAGATAATAACCAAAAGAATGCGCTGTAAATGTCATAATTATTGTGTTAAGTATGTTTTAAGTCATTTAGTATTGTGCTTTGAAGTCCTAAAACGAAAGTAAGATTATTACCTGGCTATTAACATAATTATTCTTACAGGATCTTTGGCAATAGTGAATATAAACATAGCTATTGATGGTCCAAAGGCGACGAGCCCACAACCAAAAAACTCCATTACCGTCATTTTTTTTCTTTTTGACTTAAAAAGCTTTTAATATCGGCAGTGTTATAAAATTGTAAAGAAATTCATTCGTACATCTTCGTAATACAGGCGTAAATACAAACCCTGTGAATCACTGACAGGTCAACGTATTTTTTCTGTAACAAAAGCGATAGAATCATTGACACAGAGAACAGGCGAAATATGAAACTCAGGTCCTCATAAATTCGACTTATGACAACTCGCACTAAAACAAATTATCTGACGATAGACTAGATTAGTATAGGCTAGTCATTTTTGGGCACAATATATTTAGAGTCTAATTACATAGGACGAAATGTTATTAAACCGTAAAGACAGCTTTAATTTTCATCAGTCAAATCGGCAGATGGCGCCATGTACGTTAATAGGGTGAAATAAACAGAGTGTTAGTTGGCTGTGTCAAAAAGGCAAAACAAAAGCTCTGAAAATTTTTATTTATTTTATTGTTGTGGAAATGGCTGTGTGGTAATGTGGTGTGTGTTTGTTGTTATGGATTGAAGTGTTATCGAATGCCTACAGCTGATTACTGAGCACTTTGGAAATATCAAGAAATTTAACTAGCCTAAAATAAAGGTGAGTTTGGATTTATTATGTATTTATTTTCGTTGAAGAAAATGTTCCTGCTGCTTACATTAAAACACAACACACGGCTGACTCATGGCTGGTCTTTGAATTTTTAACGCACAAACTTCAGACTAAGCACAATATACAGTAGTAAATCCGGAATTCTGAGTACATTATTAGATATTAATAGGATTAAGATTTTAGCTACTGGTAACTTAATAGTCAATTAAACTTAGTCATATTATACTGTACGTTAATTGCTTTTATGCAATCCGGTAGGAAAAACCGATGCATATAAGCCATAATAATACATTGGCCATATGTTCAATCGATTGAAATTATTTTTAAAAAAATTATAATAAATTATAACTTTCTGAGTTAACATTGTATTGATATTGAGAATTAAACTTCTGATTGTTCAAGTTTTATTAAACGACTGTAAACAGTGTAAAAACCTTTACTCAGGAATCTTTGTTTGGCAATTGTTTGATTTGTCAATCATGTGGGTTGTTTATAAGATTGATATACAGTATAATTAATTTATTTCGAAAATAGCTGTTGAACTTATTCTTAAATTACTTGTACATTATCTTGTATTTTTATATCAAGGTAATTTTTCTAGTTAAACTGCAATTTTTTAAACTTTTGTCCTAGCAGTTTGATTTATTCTGTGTAACTTAAAAGAGTTCAAAATCTTGACCAGTAACTTCCAAAGTTTTCTTCCAAGGATTTTAATTTAACATAGTAAAGACTGTTAAGTTTTAGGATTCTGTCAAATAAAATGATTAATATATAAAATGCCATGCCATAAGTTCATTATGTCACTTTCTACACCAAAGTCCAAGAAAAATTTTTAATGTCGCAAAAGTCAATGTTATATTAACTTTAATGTTTAAAAATGCTGTTTAGTGCATATTTTTGTTGTTGTTATTGATTTTAATATTTAGTATTACCAAACTGAGTGTATTTATCTCGTTATTTTTATAAAAATTTAAAATGATCAAGTACTATGGTAGATTGCATTGACTAATTTGGCTTAATTCCAGATGTTCTTGTGTTGATTTTCACTACCGTGCATATTGAGAAAATTGTAGGATAGAATCTTTTCAAGCGTTGCTATTTCTATAAATATTGCACAAGGTTTTTTAACTTTGCGAAGTTTTACCGTATCAGTTTGAAGCTGCTAACGTTAGAGCATTGGCTTTTATATTTATCAGCTGTTGTTAACATAATTATTATCAAAGTCAAAGCAATGCTGGCTAATGTTTTAAATGTGCAGGTTGAATGAATAGACAAAGAGTCACATGTGCTTGGAAAAATCGCAGAGTCATAATGAAAATAGCGGAGGACATCTTAATTGTTTGCATTATGGAATAATTGATTTTTTTTATTATTATTATAGAGAAATGTAATGTTATTGTTTGTCATGGTGAATCATACCATACGAGTACATAATAATTTAAGAATTAGCTTATCTAAAACGTCAAAATTATAGTCTAAAAAGATGAACAGTAACGTTAAAAATTTTATAAAAATATAACGTTAAAATTGTTATAATTTGTTAGCATATTTAGTGCTGTTTATTTTGCTTGAATAATGACGTCAAATATATTAATAGGTAAAGAGTTTTTCAGTGTAACTTACGTTTCTATAATTTCATAAACATAAACTTTCAATTTGAGACATTTTGTTTTTGGTTTTACGTGACTAATTTGAATTTTTTTGTGAATTATATAATAAGTAGAGTATTTATTATTTTTAAATAATAACTCAAATGTACATGATACAGAAGAAATGTTCCCACGGGAGCGGTGGTTTCAAAACAAATTTTTTTTGAGTAAATTATATTCATTTAATAGCAAGATAAATGACGAGAAGTTTCTTTCCAAAAAATCTTAATGATTCTGATGTTGGCAACTCTAACACATTGCAGTTTTATTAATTATTTACATATTGTCAACTTGGCAGATAAATGCATGTTATTTTCTGGCGTGAGTATAATAATTTATCAAACTGTCGGCAGTGAACACGCAGTTTTTTGAAATTACATTACGAGGAATGTAAATGATGTTAAGTTAATTGCAATTTTGTGATTGAAAGGCGCACGTTTATTTATGCATCCTAAATGTTCACTCGTTTATAGAAATAACTTTTACAGTAAGTTTATAATTAATTATACAATGAGCAAATTAAGTATGTAATCATATTATAAGCCAGTTTTTGCTCTCCTAATTGTATAGTATATGATTTTTTATATGGTAGAATGAAACAATTATCTATGTCATATCCATTTAAGCTTAAAATAATCATCATAAAGAAATTTGAGCTTATTAATATTTTACAGTCGTTCTTATACTTAATCGTTATTATTTTCATTACCATAAAACCACAAAATCTCGGCTAATTTTATTTCCTTTTTTAGTAAATTTGTCAGAGTGTAAACAATTGTTGAAGCTGTGATGATTGCTGTTTTTCGCAGTTTTGGAATTACTAATCTGTGATTTTTTTTGCAATTGTTAATGCTTTTCTGTTGTAAAGTTATGTTTAATTTTGTTCTTCAGCGCAATTATTTGAACTTGAAACACGTAAGGGTTGTTTGTTTCCACTAATCGGATTTGTTGACGCTGTAAGTGGCTTATTAGCAAGAATTTGATGAATTTTTATTGATAACATAGTTGTATGTCCTTCTTAAGGATGGGGATGAAGATGCTGGATGCTCCAGTTGATGTGTAATGAAGATAGTTTGCTTAATTTTATTAGGTTATGAAAAAAAGCATGTCATAAAATTACCCGCTGGATTTGCACGTTATTCAATCGATTTAATTTCTGTATTTTTTATGTTTTTGTTATTTTTTTCTGCTTTTGCGGTTTTTCTCATGCATGGGCGTCTCCTTTGAATTTTTTTTACGCAAACGATTCTATCTCATGATGATTGGTCTCCTCCCTGCCATTATTTCTACCCTGTTTGCTGTGTTTTTACAAACCTAAATGTATGCTAATATCCTCTCAACACGTTTACCCTTGTATTCGATTGAGAATTATCGGTCGGAGTTGAAGAGTGATTTGCTATCATCATAACAAAGACATGTTAACAGGATTACTCATTTATTGGAACTGCTAACCGGTAATTTATTAGTTTTAAATTTTTTGTATTGGCATTTAGTTAGCCAAATTAATGCTCATATTATCATTATTTATTATTTGATGATGAATTACCAATTACTTAATTTTATGACTTTGGTTTCACAAAAATGATAGAATAAAAGAGAGATAATAATTGAGATAAAAGATTTTTATCGTTAAGGCTATATCAGCTGTTTAATGGAACACAAGCTTTGTTTTCCATTGATATTTTTATATAACTTATATTATAGCTTATTTGATTTTATTCAGAACATAATTAAGTCGCATTTATAAAGTTTAATTTGTAAACTCATGTATCACGACTTCATAAGTACAGTGCTTTGCTTTTATTTATCCTGGCATTTTTTGTTATTGGCTGGAGACCGACCAAATGTTAGGAAACGACTTAGCATAAATATTCTGGAATAAAAAAAGGTCTCAAGGACCCTGTTGTGAAATTTTCTAGGAAATGTCATTTTTGTCGATTTGAAATATTTATGACATACCGGTATCCAGAGATTTACTCTTTGCTAATTTTTCTAAACAAAACAGAAGGTCCAGTCATTTTTTATACTGTATATACTGCACTTGTATACAAAAAAAAAATTAAGTTTTAAAATAATTTTACTGTTTTTTTGCCTTGTGTTGTTTTATGTGTAGTAACAGCAGTAACTTAACTGTATTTTGTACTTTGAATGGTAGTACAGTTTGTAGTAAAAGTCATATTTTACAAATTAGCTAATACTGTACATTAAATTTAACAACTTGAAAGATTTTAAAAAGGGGTTTTATAAATTATACACGGATATAAATTTCTAATTTGTTACCAATTTCTTTTTTAGCAAAATTTCTTGAATTTAAACATTATTTAGCAAACATGCCGCCTTTTATTGTTACGGTAGTTGTTAGTCAAATTTCAGGTTGTATTTAGGTTAATATTTAACTTAATTGCTTCTTTTATTATAACGACTTTACCAGTGCTTTGCAATTAACATTAAGTTAAATGTTGCTTTTGTAGTCGCCGTATGTACGTTACAATGCAAATGAATTCTGTTATTTACTAGTGTTTTGAGGGAGTAATATTACGAATATGAAGGTTTTTGTACTTTTATTTTCGGCGAGGATATTTATTAATTAATTATTCAGTGTACCGTATTTTAATGAGTTGGGGGTCAGTATCGTTTGCTCTGTGGATAATAGTATGTACCTTTACTAAAATGATTCATCCTGTATAGTGCATTCGGGTGATTAAACTAAATTTTATCGTTAAAATAGTACGTGTATATTCGGTTTTATATCAACCGATTTTGTTTAAAAAATGAATTTATAATATGAATATATTAAGTATGGATTTCAAAATTAGATAGAGGTCATTGGAAGTCAAAGGAAATACTTCTCCCACGCACAAAGCAAACGATCTGATAACTGGTTTCTGTTTCCAGATAGCATTTTCAAATTATGAAAAAGAAATATATATATTTCTACATTTGCCTGTTCATAGATACTGGAGGATATGATTATTCATTTTTAAAATTTTCTGACATGCATTTTTCGTTGTTTTCTTTCAAAATATGAAGATGGTGGAGCCTATAATTCTACAAATGTCACGCCGATATTTATAAACTTAGTGTATTTTGAGTATACGAGTATCAGGTACTGGCATTTTCGAGCACTTAACTTATTTGCCGGAAATTGTTAGGCCTGGTATTTGCACGAAAAAATGCTTATTTAGCATCTTTTGAAATGTTGTTCTGTCGCCTAAGAGGCCAACCAAGATTGTTAGGTGTCTGTAGCACTAATAAAATGACAAGTAATTGCTTTGTAAATGGTAAAGCTAAACATTTTAATGTGTTGTTTTGAGATGGTAAGTTATGTTGCATTTTACGAATAATAGTAAATTGTCAAATTATTTTATTCAAATTTGACTTTTGTTTCAAGTTTATATCAAATATTTCATATTAACAATAAAAAATAAAAGATTCGTCACCTTTAAAAAGTTATTGCTTAGCTAAAGTCTGTTGAATTTATTTATATTTTAAATAAATTAAAACTTGGAGCACTCTCCAGATAATTCCAAAATTGAGTGAAAATTTAGTACAATTACAATAGGTAAAAACATAACGGTAGCAAATTTTGCAAATCATGTGATTAATGAACTATGAACTCTTAAATGTTTTATGAATTATTATCACCTTACAAGATCGATCAATCTGTGTTTACAATTAAGTTGTATTCATGGAAGCATGAACTTTATCATCGATAAACCCATTACATTACCGTATTAGATGAGATATGATAGTCGAAGTTCTGTCTTTTAATTTGAAAGATAAAATGTGACTAAATCAGTTTGGCATTGTAGCAAAAGTTGAAAAATGCGTCATATGACAGTGACGAAAGAGAGGGGTTTTTTTTCTGTCACTTGAACGGTTAGTAGTGGAATTTTCTTTTTCGTTCTTTTTTTGAAGGATGTTAAAACCATATGAAAAGTCAGCTGTATCGGCCGTTTTACATACGGTATGCACTAACTTACGCTGGTTTACGCAATAGTTTATAAATAACTTTTTGGTCGTTTTTAACTTATGAATAACTTAGTTCACTATACAGTATGATACTTACGGTATAGTTGGAAATGCTGTATGTGTTTGCTTGTGATGGCAGTTGTTGCAGTTTGACGGTTATTTAGAACCGGTGGCGTAAGAAACAGCTGGTCATGTGGATTCAGTGGACCTAAACGAATTATGAGTAAAAAACAGTATTTCTACATAAAGCAAAAAAAAGCATCATTCTGTAAGTTAAACTCAGTCAGTTAAACTATAATTTTATTACTGTAATAATAAATGGTCTTACAAAAAAAATTGAAGCACACTCGCTTACAAATTAATTTTTTGTGTTGTAAAATGTATTTTAGTAAAACTTTGGCCATTATTTATTAATAGTATTAAGAGTATTAATCGAGCAGATATTTATGTCAATGAAGTTATTTCTCAAACGATGGTACTTGCCCCTAAGCTTATTTCACTATGAATAATTTTACTTGTGATGTTGAAAGAGCTAACTACTAAACCGTATTATGGTTTTCTAAACAATTTAATAAATTTAAATTAAGTTATTACCATACTTGACGGAAGACCTTGCATCATGACAGTACCAGCTTGATGCTTAAATAGAGAAAATTCAAGAAGCGTTTATTTTTCATGAATAGTGTAAGATTGAAAGTCGATGGAAGTCAACTGTCTGTTAATTTATTTATTTTGAGTGTTTGTGTTTCAGCAAGACTGTTTATTTGTTGCAGACAATGTCGTTTTTTTACGGTTCATGTACTGTTTATAACGGTGTCGTCTCTGGACTACCAGTTCATAAATTATTTGGAACAGATCATGTGTTTTTGAACCTCACTATTGTATTTTTCGTGATTTTATTGTAGAATTTTGGAAACTTATAAAGATTTAAGTTTATACATTTAATTAACTGGCTGGTGTTGAAATAAATAGTTGAAAATTTGTTTTATTCTGCACTGCGACGTTTAATTTTTTTAAATTGATGTTTTATACGGCCCTTCTAAGTTTATACTGGGCAAGTAACGAGTGAAGAATGTATTTTTTTCTTTGCAGCCAATAACATAATATTATCATGGTTATTGTGTCAGTCACCTTGATTTTTTTAAGGTGGAGAAAGGGGTGGTTGGTATGAAGGGGGTTATTGACATTATACGCCTACAAAATCACTTTCATAGGTGTTTATACCATGTATTAGACTATAGTTTATACTTTATAGTAGTGATACAACTGCATTTTTGTATAGTTTGTTCACTTTCTCTTGGTCGACTTATTTGCAAAAAATTTTTTTTTTTGATTTTGAGACACAATCACCTCGCTTGTAGACAACTAAAGTACAGTAACTGCCAACTGGCTTACATTTTCAGAGTATAAAAGTATTGTGCTGCAGGTGAAAAAAAATTTATCAGGTTATTATTACACACAACTCGTTTACGGACGGATGATTCATTATAAAAAAACGTTTTAGAGAATTAATTGTACGTGCTTATAATTTGTCGTGCGAAATGTAACACGTTTAGAGTTGCATGAAGAATATGAAAGTAAAAAATAATGAAAAGTGTTTATAATTGAAGTAATTTGCTTTTTGCATGTAATTAACTCTTAACGTTGTTGACTAGGTACGATACTGATACGTTTCTGTCCTAAATAATTATAATTACGTTATTAAAAGGACAGGTACAAGTAATGCAGTGCAATTAACAAAGTTATCATTATGTAAATGAGCAATTAAATTTTAATGCCGACTGGCTAGTCGTTTTTACAGCTAAATCGTTAAAGAATAAGACAATAGTAGAAATTCCAGCATTATTAATTATTATTTTTAATTTCAGAAATGTCTGAGGTGAAGATGGAAGACGGACAAATGGAAGAAGTTCATTTGATTCATCCTCATTGTAGTACGTGCATTAAAGTGTCTAAATGTAACATAAGACAAGTTCCCGGTAACAGTTGTGAGATTATTTATTGTGATAACGACTGTGGTGCTCGTTTCCACGCCTGCAAAAACAGGGAGCATAAGTTACTTTGTGCTAACGAAAAAGTGTCTTGCATTAATGCTGTCAATGGATGTCCTATATTGTTAGCCCGACGTGACACTGGTCGTCACCTTGCCACTTGTCCCGCCAGCGTGGTCCACTGTACAATGGAATGGAACCGATGGCCTGTTTGTTCTCGTGAACGTCAGATGCACATCCCATTTCATCAGCCCAATCCAAACGCTCGAGCCGGTCAGTTAGACGTTGCTTTGGCACTCCGAGATCAGAGAATGCTAAACCAGTGGCTTAGGGCGCCTAGGAAGACAAGAAGAGCTTTAAGAAATAGTCTAACTAGACGTTTTCCAGCCGTTCCTTTGCAGCTGAGAGGAAGTAGCGGTGGTGGAAACCATCAATCTAATGGCGTTGACGTAAATGGTACTTACAGCAGCAGTGAAAACTCGTCTACTTATCCATCAAGAACAATTACTGACGATGAAGAAGATACACCGTGGGAAATTCGTAAAGCACCACCAGGACTTCAACGTAGCGTTTGTGGAGAACTTTATAAAGCTAGTAAACAGACTACGGAAAGTTTAACAGCTGCTTTGACTATGATAACTAACGCTCGACCGGTTACTGCAATTTCTGGTGATAGCCAAGTTCGTACTTGGCGTGACTATGTAGAGGATAAGGAAAATCGCAGTGAGCTTGCTAATAATGGATGGTTAGACGAGTTTGGAAATAATGTGAAAAACTCATTTGAAGAAATGGATGTTGGTGTTATCCCAAAGTCGTCAGAATTCGACGAGTATGGTATGGACGATCAGGTTAACATGATTGATGAATATGAATCACCTGGTGGTTACGACATTTTATTTGTTGACCACACGGTCGTCAGCGAAATTTCCTCAGCTTCAATGACGGATCATGCTAGAAAACCACCGCTGGCTGCAAATCCACCACCTCCCCCATCTTCTCCTCCACTTTTTGTAAATTTGGGGCTGGATTTGACGCTAGAATCCATTACACGTTATCAAACAAAGCCTAAGTCAATGTATACGTTTCTATGTGCTCAGGAATTCCGTCGAGACGAATATAGTTGGCACTATAAAAATATTCACAGCGATATTCACGGTGGTTTAAATGGGTGGCTGGAGCAGCGTTGCCCGTTAGCACATTACGGTTGCATGTTCTCATTTCGTAGGTTCTTTCCCACTTGTTGCGGGTCGAAAATTGTTCATAACGATATTTTGGAGAGTTTTGGAGTGCAGCCGTATTTACCAAACGCGACCATAGCACCTCCAGTTTTAAACAGGTCTTCTGCAGAAAGAAACAGGCAAAGAACGCCACCCAAGTGGACAATTGACTCTTCTTGCCAGATGGATGTCATTCCGGAAAATAAAAGCGATGTTAATGAAGATGATAACAATTATGCCCGGCATAGTTTTTTGTTGTCAAATCTGCCGTTCGAAGTTTTACAACACGTTGCCAGACATCTAGACAGTTTCAGCCTTTGCAATTTAGCGATGACTTCAAGATTATTCAGGGATGTAGCTTGTAGTTTACTAGAAGAAAGAGGCATTGTAGTCCAACAATGGGAACAAGTCAAATGCAGCAATAAAACTTCATGGAGAATTGCTTACAAGGTATGGTGCTTGCAAATAGTTTTCTTCATTATTCTAGTCAATTGATTCTTAAAGAATGGGAGATTGTTCATTATTCAAAAGATGCACGAATAGCAATTTCTATTACGTAAGCTTAAGACATGTAAAACAGTTCAAAATTTCGCAAAATTGCACTACATTTCGTAAAAGTTGTCAGGTAGTTGCGTAATATAAACAAAAATAACTATACGTAATTTATTTTTAACAAATGGAATTTCAACGGTTTGATGGCCGCTTTAGACTGTTTTAACAGAGAAAAAAAACTTAATGTACAATAGACATGTAAAGATGTAAACCATTTTGGTGTCAAAACTGTCAGAAACTTTAAATGGTTAAACACTGAATAAATACAGCGCCATCAACTGAGATTTCACTTTAAAAGGTTTTAGCTGCTGTTAAAATATTCAAATATGTCAATCTCTCAAAAGTCAAAACAGGTTTCACTATTGTGATTGTTAAAGGAGATTATTAAATTTATATTAAGAGCGAAATATTAAGTTTATAATTTAGTGCCTGGAGGTTGTATAATAAAACACGAATATTTATTAAACTTTGAGATAAATTTTGAGTGTACAATTTGAATCATGATTGTGTTTACCAAATGTTACGCGTGACTTGCTGTATTGCACTTCGAAAACTGTTCAGTGAATTTTGCTTTTATTTAGTTGTTTTGCATTATGAGTCAACGTTACACCTGTTAACGATAGTTATTCCTAAATGATTGTATTCACATTTAATTTAACAATACCGGATTTGACTACTTGTTTAGCTTTATTGTTAGGAAACCTACATTTTCTATCTTTAGATAAGTTGAAGCTTGCATAGTGTATGCTTGTTTATCTGAATTTTTTTAAACTTAAATATTTTGTGTTGTTTATTTCCAGCGCTGGTTCTTCACCACAGCTTTTACACCAATTCGTCAATGGGGGTTTGAAAACAAAGAAAACATGGCCAATCATTTAAAATCTTGTATATATTTTCAACGCTGCTACAAAACGGATCCATATTTTTACCCAGTTGGAATTAATCCGAATCCTGTGATTTACGAGAAACTCAAAGCTGGAGTTGAAGAAGCCTTAAGAACCGAGTCAGTCAGCACAGACACATCGACTAAACTATGACCACGTTTAAAAATGAAATATTAATTATGTTTGTACCGTAATTTTTACTGAACATTTCATTGATAGTTTTATAGTGTTGGCATAGAGTGGTTTGAACAATATTTAATCTAGAGGTATCTCTCTTTAAAATTGATGTTAATCTGATCCTATAAACGCATTTAATCATGAGGGAAGTCGTTGTTAAAATTTTGCTATATGAAATATATAAAAAAAACATTTTGGGGGATTAATCGTTAAGTTTTTCATTTATTTTTTTCACGCGGAAATGAAATGAAGGTGTGGACGAGAAAATTGTTAAAATTAACCGTTGCAACAGTAACAATAAAAAGTTGGTTATTGACAGTTTTCACACGCGAAAGAATACTCGAATAACTTTTATGAAGAAACATTTTTAAAATTGAGAAATTAGGGATGCAACTACGTAGATCTTTTGACTAATAATTGAAATTTGAGGTCAAATATATGAAATTGTACTCGTGTTAAAATGTAATGCACGCCAACGAAATTGTAAACTACTTGAACAAACTTAATTTTTAGACCTCATATGTACCGATGACTTGATTTTTGTAACTTGTTTCCAGCATAATATTTGAGGTTTTCCGCGTATAAATAATGATGTACCTCCTCACAAACCAGTCATATTTTAAATTACTGTTTTCAATGACTATGCATTTGTAGCATTTTTATATTGCTAGTGTTAGAATTAAATCAATTAAAATTTTCAGGAACAAACGAGTAATCCGATTAATTATTAGA